>CM073760.1:26866124-28071317 GCA_037127475.1 Arma custos
ATTTTCTACATTGCTCAGGATATATACAGCCAACCTCTTCCTCATCAATTAATCATAAAGTTTGATACTAAAGTATTTAACACCTTCACTGCGATAATGAAATAGTGGTTTCTTTTCCCAGCAGAACTTTCCTCTGATGCGGTATCGGTCCTCGGCGATCGATAAATTACTTCTATTCAATTCTGCCTGTAATTTTCCAACCACACTATTTTTATTATTTCAATTTGTTTAGAGTTGTCGTTAAACTAGCATCAGACCCCGGGGACCGATGTCGCAGTGATGGCGTTAAACTCGTGTAGTAGTGAGCCTTTATCCAACTTTTTTCTTTTGTAATCCTACTGAGCTGTATTGTAATGAGAGTTTACTGTGTTGTCCTATTTTTAGCTCAGGAAACAGTCCATATACCTTAAATATTTTTTTATCTATAATTTTTTTTAAATTTATTTATTGAGGTTAGGTTAGGTTTTATTGCTTATAGACGCACAACATCTATGGTCATTAGCGTCTTTCTTCTTTTTGTTCAAATGTTTATTTCATTATTTATTTATTCATTTATCAGCCTCTTTCTTCTTTTGATTCAATATTTAGTCCTTTATTATTTTTTGGTTTAACTTTTATTTCCATTTAACTTATAATTATTATATTTTACTGAAAATAGTATTTTCTTTAAGAAAGGTTATCACCTTGTCTATATTTGCGGTGTTATTTCCCAGGATAGTCGAGGTTTTCCTATCAATCCCCAAGCCATGAAAATATGTTTCATACAGGGGGCATTCTTCCAAGATGTGGGTGATAGTTAGTTGCACCCTGCAACTTCGGCACTTTGGTGGTGCGTCTTTTTCAATCAAATATCCGTGTGTCATCCGCGTGTGGCCGATTCTTAGTCTCGTGATGACTACTTCCTCTCTTCTGTTGCTACGGCAAGAACTTTCCCACGGTTTTATTTCCGCTTTAATATTTTTCAATTTATTATTTTTATCAGTTGCCTCCCACAGCTGTATCCACGTCATGAGTGCTTGGTGTTTTAGATATTGGGGATGATGCTGCTTTCTTGGCTGCTCGGTCTGCCGCTTCATTGCCTTTTATTCCCACGTGAGATGGTATCCAGACGAATACCAACTCCTTGTCCATGTTTTTGATCATTGTCGAGTAAGCTTGGGCATTTTTAATTATTTTGTCTTTCGTATATATATTCTTGAAAGCCATTATTGCAGATAATGAGTCCGTGAAAATAACGAATTTCCTTTCTTGACATTGCATAATATTATACAGGGCTGCTTTGATTGCTTAACATTCTGCGGTGAAATTACTGGTTGTGTGTGGCAGCCTATATTTAATTGCGTTAGAACCGAAAATTATAGAACTTCCAACGTTATGGTTTGATTTGGATCCATCTGTATAAATGTGTTGGCTATTTCTGTATTTGTCAAAGATTTTTCTAAATTCTAAAAGATATGTGTGTTCTGATGTGGTGTTCTTATTGTGTTTTTTGAGACTTAAATCTATCGATGGTAGTTTCAAGGTCCAAGGTGGGTAGCTGTTTTCATCTGTGTTTGTTTGAAGGTTCTTGATTTCTTCTATATCTCGTATTCCAAGTGGGGCTGGTAGTCTTGGGTTTTCTGTATATCTTCTTGTATTAATATTAAAAATATATTTCCATGCTGGATTATTATTATTGAATTTTAGTCTTCCAATGTATCCAGAAGCGAGTTGGTGTCTTCTGACAGCTAGCGGAGCAAGACCGGCTTCTACGCATAGACTGTTTACAGGGCTAGATCTGAATGCACCTGTTGAAATGCGGATTCCCGTGTGATGGACTGAGTCTAAAGTGGAAAGCAGTTTGAGATTTGCTGATGCGTAGACAAACCTGCCATAATCCAATTTTGATCTTATTAAACTGGTGTAAACCTTTAACATGCTGGATCTGTCTGCTCCCCAAGTGCTTCTAGCCAGAACTTTCAGTATGTTTAATCTTTTTACACACTCTTCTTTCAGCCATCTAATGTGATCTTTCCAGTCAAGTTTGTTGTTAATAATTAAGCCTAGAAATGTAACTTTTTCTTCAAAATTAAGGTTTATGCCTCTGTATGTTAATTTTGGAGGAGAAGTTGGTATCCTGCGTTTTGAAAAAAGGAGACATTTTGTTTTTTCGGTTGAAAATTTCAATCCAGATTGAGCGGACCATGTTTCCAGTTTTGAAATACAGTTTTGTATTGTTGTTTTCATTCTACTTTGATTTCTGAAAGGTAGTAAGAGGGCTATATCGTCGACGAAAAGAAAGGTCTTAATAGATTTTGGTATTATATTGGTTACTTTATTAATTGCAATAGCAAAAAGGGCGCAGCTCAAGACACTTCCCTGTGTTATTCCATTTGTCATTAATTTTATTGAGGAAAGATGGTTACCCACCCTAATTTGAAAGGTACGTTCCCTCAAGAAGTTTTTTATTAACACGAGAAGTCGACCACAGAAATTCCATTCTTTTAGCTGTTGCAGTACTAGTGATGGATTTAAGTTGTCGTAGGCTTTTTCTATGTCAAAAAAAAATACCTACGCATTCTTTTTTCTCAGCGAAGCAGTCAAGTACTTCATGTTCTAAACTAACCAGATGATCTAACGTAGAGCGACCAGTTCTAAATCCACTCAGTGCTTCAGATATTAGGTTGTTTTCTTCTAATATCCAGGTTAGTCGTTTAAGCACCATTTTTTCCAAAAGCTTACACAAACAGCTGGTGAGTGAGATAGGCCGGTAACTAGAAGGTTGTAGTTTATTTTTACCTGGCTTTAGGATTGGGATTATGATGACTCTCTTCCAGATGCTTGGAAAGTCTCCATTGCACCAAATATGGTTGTAAAGGGCAAGATGTGTGTTTAAAGCCTGGCTTGGTAAATTCTTTAGCATATCATTATGGATCTCATCTGCTCCCGGTGTGGAAGATTTCAGCTCTTTTATGCAGTTCAATAGTTTAGCTTTGGTGAAAGGGGTGTTGTATGTATGCTCAGGTTCATTTTCGGTGGTATCTAATTCAGTATTTTCTAGCGGCGGAGGTGTTTGAGAGGAGTAGAGGTTTGAATAGTATGTTGCAAAATGCTCAGCCAACAATTCTTGATTTTGTTCAATGTTGTTGCCTATTAAAAGTGATGGCTGGTAGTCTTTATAATGCCCTGTGATATTCTGATTTTTTTTCCAAAACAATCTTGGTGAAGTATCGGTTGAGATAGAGTTTAGGAATTGTTCCCAGGACTCTTTCTTTTTGCTTTTTATTATTCTGCGAGATATTGATCGGGATTTTTTATACTCTATTAGATTACTTTTTGAAACACTTTAAGGGCTCTTCTTCTTTTCTTAATTGTTGCTTTGCAGTCATCGTCGTACCAGGGGATGTTTTTATTTTTGGAATTAATGTTAGCTGAGCTCTTCGGAATAGAAACATTTGCTGATGCCAAAATTGCTGATGTAATTTGATAGTTCATTTCATTACTATTATTTGCTGATGATAAATCGGAAACATTTATAGTTATATTATTTTGAAATTTTGTCCAGTCAGTTTTCTCTGTGATCCACCTTGGGTGTTTTGTTGTTTGGGTATTGTCATAAGGGAAACTGATTACTATGGGAAAATGATCGCTAGAGTATTGGTCTTGGCAGACCTTCCAACTTAGATGGGTGAATATGCTGGACGAACACCAGGTTAGATCGATGGTGGAGAAGGTATTGTATGCTGGGCTTAAGTATGTGGGCTGTCCTGTATTTAGAATAATGGAGTCAGTTGAGTCAATGATTCGTCTAATAATATTTCCTCGTGAAGAGCAGTATGAGGATCCCCAGGAGTTGTGGTGACTGTTGATATCACTCATACATAAATAGGGAGGGGGAAGAACGTTTAAAAAATTAAGAAAATCTTTCTCATTTAAGTTTCCAGATGGGATGTAAATATTGCTGAGAATAATAGGAAATTTAATAAAAACTTTTACAACTATTGCTTGCAAAGAAGAATTTACTATCACCAACTCCGAAACTAGTTTTTTATGAACAGCGATTAGAACACCACCACAAGCCCTTTTATTATTTTCAAAATCGTTTCTGTAAATATTATAGCCCTTAATATTAAAATTTTTACTTGAAAGCAGCTTAGTTTCTTGAATACAAATGGCTATTGGTTGATATTTATCAATTATTAGTTTTAGTTCTTCTTGTTTTCTAATTAAACCATTACAATTCAATTGTATGATATTATTTGAAGAGGTCATATTAACTTGAAATGAGAAAAGTTGAAAAGAGAAAAGCCATATTACTAAGTGTGGTTTAAAATAATATATTATTTTTGTTTGTGCTTAGAGTAATTGTTTATCATTATTGATACTATTTGTTATTATTTTTTTGGGTCTTCCTCTTTTATTTGTGTGGATTTTATACCCTTCATTGTCTGTTTTCACGATGTCCTGGTCAGTCGGCATGGAATGAGACGATGTTATATCGTTTTTAGGACTGGTGGGGGCCTCAGGAAGAGGAGGGCTGCGGACAGGTGATTGACGCCTATCCTCAGCGGAAGTTGGGATGGGAATGAGGGGTTGTGGGGGGAGAGAGGTGGGTGGTGGGGAGAGGCATGGCTCGGTACCGACCGAAGCTGAAATATACCGAACGTTTTGTTTTGGATATACTTTGTTTGGCAAGGTAGCCATAGGATTATTTTTATGCATAGGATGTGCAAGGGTAAAGTCTACTTGTATACCTACGTCTTTTTTATTTGAGCTTTTTGTTATTGAGGCGAAAGATTTTTGAAAGATGGTGGGATTTTTGGTTTTTAAGATTTTTTTTGCTTCAGTAAAATTTACTTTTTCATTACTTTGTATAGACTTTATCTCTTTTTGTAATAGAAAAGTTGGGCATTTTCTGTTATAATAGAGCATTATGTTCTCCTCTACAATTAGCACATTTGGTGGCTTTTTTACATTTTGAATTTTCGGTATTTCGATTTTCGCCGCAGTTTGCACAGATTGATTCTTTTTTGCAATCTTTTGTTACGTGAGAAAATCCGAGGCAGTTATAGCAACGTATAGGATTAGGAATGTATGGTTGTACGTTTACCGTCAAAAATCCTATCTTTATGGTTTCAGGGGGCTTAGGAGTAGTAAATGTTAAAATATACGTATGTGTATATTTTTCGACTCCATCTTTTTTAACTTTAATTCTTATAACGTCTGTGATAAGATCTTGTAATTCTTCTTTAATTTCTTCTATTGTTGCATATTGCAAGTCAAACATCTAATGACGCCCTTGGAATAATTCATGGACCTATGTGGAGTGGCCTCAACTTCGAAGTGTCCCCCGAAGTTTGTCATTGCTAATAGTGTTTCCACCTGTTTTGAATTAGATGCTTCAACTAACAAATTTCCGTCTCTTAATTTCTTTATGTTTTTTGTTTGACCAATAGTATTTTTAATAAACTTATTTATGAAAAAAGGTGATACTTTTTTAAAGTTATATTCATCTGTACCAGAAATGACAATATATGTGGGCATTCTTTTAACCCTATCATCGGGTAGGATAGATATTTTATCAGGAGGTGATTTCATTCTACCACTTTTTCTAGGCCTTGGATGAGGGCTAGGTGTCTACAGTCAATTTGTTAGCTTTTCCTGATTATTTTATTAAATTATCTAATTTAGGACTAACCTTGTTACTTTCCGAGAGATAATAGTTGCTTTCGAAATAACTTTTCAGAATCAAAGGCTAGCCTGTCAACACTTATTTTTGGAAGTTTTTTTTTCCTCTTCAAGTCTCTTGTTATTGCAGAGATATTAGTTCAAATTATTGATAAAATTTTAAGTTTTAGCTTTTTCTATCGATCATATGGTCTTTTTCATTGGTTATTTATTGATATTTACAGATCGTGTCCAGTTATTTGATTCAGTAAGGAGTGGATGATTAAATTCTTTGAACTTTAGGAGTTTTTTGGTGGTCATCCATAATGTTTTGTCGGTGGTCGTAAGATTTTCAGTCCAGGTTATTAAATTTTGAATTTTGAACTTCTTGATTTCTGTTTTTAGTTTGTTAGTTCTGTTTTTATTTTGTATAGATAGTTTTATCTGCTGGATATCGAGTTCTATGCCACTTTGATTTTTCTCTTAATAAGATAAGAATATGCTGTAGCAAATCAATCTGTTGATAGTTATTAATTGTATGATTTGTGATGTTATCATGTAAACTGCTTCTGATTGATGTTGTAAGTTTTTCTATGGCTGCATCAATGTCTTGTTTTGTCTTAAGTGAAATTTTTCAGTCCAGTTTGTCCTTCAAGGAATAACAAAAATCGTCCCAGTTGATAGATCCTGTAATCAATGTGGGAGGGGAAGGCTTGGGAGCAAAACTTGAGTGCAAGAAAAGGAGGACTGGACTGTGATCTGATGAAAGGTCTTCCAAGGATTCAATATTGGCTTGTGCGGGGGAAATGTGAGATGTAACAAATATGTCAAGGATATCGGGATGTTTTTTGAGGGATGTAGGCCAATAGGTAGGATTTCTCGGGGCAAGGATTGAGTAGCTCTCTGAGGATGTAAGAGAAGATAGAATATTTCTGCGGGAGTTGGATGTTCGACAACCCCATTGTTGGTGTTTAGCATTGTAGTCTCCTCCAGCAATGAAACGCGGTCCAAAAGATCGGAATAGGGAATCTAAAAAGTTATGAGAGATAGAACTACCAGGATGACAGTATACAGCTGAAAGTGTGATATGGAAAGGGTGTGATGTTATGAATACTGATGTTGATTGAATAGCATCAGTTGGAGTGGAAGGAACAAGGGAATGAGAGAGAGTTTTGTGAATGAGAATGTAGGATCCAGCATGTGAAGTGTCTGAGTGGTCTGATCTATAAGTAATGTAGTCCCATATATGTATATATAATTTTAAATTATTTTTTAAGATTTTGTGATGTTGGTGACTAAATCTTATTAGTAATAATCATTGGTTATTCATTAAAGAATATTATTTAGGAAGTGATAATGGTGTCAAAGAGGATGATTGGAACACAGACCATACCTATGAAGAGGTACGCCTCCCTCCTCCTTCAGAATTCCGGGACCCTCCCCCTCCAGAGCCTTTCAGAGATCCACCGCCTCCATTGAACCCTTCCATGTCAGAGGAAGAGAAGCCTGGAGTGCAACCTATAGATAACCTCCTCTACCATGTCTATGAGAGTGTTAGGCAGAGGCACCCGTCAGCTCCCGAGTGAGTTACCTTTATAGGCTTTAAATTAATCTGATCTCTATATTTTTTATTACTAATTGACTATTATTGTAATTGTGCTTCAGTTATAATCAGGAAGAACAATACCTTAAGTTTTTTAAAAGAAAATGTTATAAAAAATATTTAGAACTGAAGAAGGATAAGTCAAACAGCTGGTCTAGATTGCTAATTAAGTACTTATAGGATAATCAGTTCTTATTTGAAGTACAGTAAAACCTCTATTATCCGTCACTCTCTGTTAACCGTCACCTCAGTTTGAGAAAAGAAAAAAAAAGAAGTATGTATTTTGTTTGGTTACTAAAGTCATAGACACCGGCTAAGAATCAATCGTTGTTTCTTGACAACTTAGTTTTCTAGGATCTGTTGTTTACTCAAAAACTCACACATTTCTCAGAAATTTATTATCTTCTCATCTCTATCTAATGTAGCTTCCGCAGTTGAATTACCTTCAGTCTTCATTCTTGTCTTATGGGTACTTCTCATAAAAAAAGACAAAGGAATAGTTTAGATTTCGCTACTAAGTTTGAAATTGTAAAACGTTTACGAAAAGGTGTAAGTGCTTCAATCATAGCAAAAATCTATGAAATTCCTCAGACGACAGTTAATGATATAAAACGTGTGGGGGGACCTCTAGAGTATGTCCCTTCTATTTAATCATTTAATGATTATTAAGAAGGGGCATACTACGGTTGTGCACGAGGAAAGAGCTTAACTCCACCTTTAAATTGATAATAATTTCTCAAGGGGGAAAAATTGGACATACAATGATTGTGCTTTTAGCCATCGATGTACGTAATTATTATAATTTAAAAAAAATATTTTTACTATATATGTATACCTTATTAGTACGTAAATAAGTTACGAATACATATATAATGTCGAAAGTTTGAAATATATTGTCCAATTTATGTGTATATATATATTTATATGAGACATATGACTCCCTCCGATATCCGTCTATTTCCCAAATCTGTCACCATCTTGGTCCCATACCCTGACGGATAATCGAGGTTCTACTATACTTGAAATTATCCCAAGTGTAAGATAGTGTTGTCTATTTTTAAGGATTTTTTTTAAAGTTCCGTGCAGGGCTATGTTGCTGTTATTAACATTGAATATCCTGGCCTAAGCCTTTTGTTTTTATTTAGAAGCTGCTAATTACATTCCACATTGTAACTTTTTTCCTCTCTTTGCATATTCTAGTCCTATCTGTTTTATAATAAAAACATTAAATGTGGTTATTATTTGTTCATTTACTTATTGTGAGTTTTATTTAGACATTTTTCATCTCAAGTTTTGAATCAATCCTAACCAAGTTCTATCTTACAGGAGTAGTGAAAGAAGCCCAATAAAGCAAGAAGAGAACATGTGTGAATGTTACGAAAGTGGAAAGCGCCTTGTTCTTAGCATAGATATGGAAGATACAACCTTTCATAAATCTAAAGAAGAATTCAAGAAACAAATTAACTTCACAGGAATGATATATAGGTATGTTTTATCGCTTGCATTTGTATGAAATAAACTGCATAAGAATTAGTTAGGATATTTGTGATTTATATTTTATCTGTTAATTTTTATTAAATTAACAATTTATAGGAAATGTCAACCAGTATGTTGATATTGTGTTGGTGGTTTGAGCTTTTCAGAGTTTTGTCTCGTAGGCTTTAGACTCATTTTGAGTAACTGAGAGTGCCCAATGTGTGTAATGTAATGGATCGCAGCATTTTATAATACAAAGAGGGAATAGAAATATTGCCGCCGCTGTTACTAAAAGGAACTCTATCCACAGTGCCCACCAGAACCTCAATGAAGCTCGAAGTGTTTTGGCTAGCCCTTTATCCTCAAAAACAATTCATAATGGTTCCTGGGAAATTGGCCGTACATCTTATGCCCTTTTGAGATGACCTGCTGCAACAGCCACCAGTAGCCCAGAAAAATGCAGTGCAGCAAATTTCTAGAAGAGGACACCGACTGGAATGCTGTCTTGTATTGTGTTAAATCTATTTAGTGATAGCAGTCACTGAAGAGTAGGTCTGTCAATACAGAGATCTCATTTGCAGGGATTTTCAACTTCTTGATTACAATAGTTAGCCTCATAGAAGAACAGTTTGTCAAATTTTATAAAACCTGGGAATTCCCCTTCTGCCCCTTCCCCCATCCTCCAGACCTCAATCCTATTGAGCACATTGGGATGCTCCACAGCTAGTTTACCTTCAATTTAATGCTAGTTTACCTAAAATTGAATGCAGCAACATTGTTTGAGTGAAATTCCTCAAGAAATAAGTGACAACATTATTAACCTTATATCTAATCTTAGATATATATATTGCCGTTTATCTATCATGAAAGTTATAATTTCTGCTGGCGACATTTAGATATATTTGGATGAGGCCTATGTTACTGCTGGCCCAGTATATCCCTGAACTTCTCTAAATTTCTCTTTGTGAAATTTAAAAATCAACCTCCATTCAAGAAAATTATTTGCTCTATGTGCTGATGCTTTGCATACTTTTTATCGAGTATAAAAACTTATTTAATATTTTCTATGTATTAATGTTTTTTTTCTTATATTTTCTTTATTTATCAATTATTGTTTTTATTTATTATCTTTTACTAGTGATGCACCTACATTGGTGTCAACGCTGCCATACTTCCAGATCCCGGAAGATGAGAGGGTCCTCAGTCCAGAGGGAGTTCATCTTATTGTCTGTGTTCATGGCCTTGATGGCAATTCTGCTGATCTTAGGTTAGTTAAGACTTACCTCGAGCTAGGCCTCCCGGGTGCTAGGTTGGATTTTTTAATGTCTCAGGGAAATCAGGTAAGTTTATGACATGACAATTTTTAATTATATGTTAAACATAAGAACATTATCTGAGATTGTTTGAATAGATATATAATTTCTTTAAGCTGATGATAATTTTTTCGGTATAGGTTTTATTTGACTGCTATCAATTTATTGTACTTATTGTTTTTTATTTAAACTAGCTTAAATTTAATATTAATGGCGGTACAGTAGCTGTTTGAAGTGAACCTACTCAAAACTTACTAACGAAAATATCTCTGGCTTTTATATTGTTTTGTTATTTATGTTTGTTTGAGATCAAATTTAGAAGGCTGCACATGATAACTGTTGTGAACTGAGTGTTTGATGCAAATAAATAAAAAAATGGTCGTACTCTTCAATTTTTGTCTCATGATACTGAGCATCCTCCCGTTAGCCATAGGAGCATAAAGTGACGTTAAATGAATAAACAGACATTCATGTCTGAAATTATAACAATGAAATATATCAATTAACTAATGTTCTAGAGCATTCAATTCTTTTCTTTTTTTTCTAATACCAATTTTTTTTTATTTTGTTAATTCTACTCCTATAAAATAATATATTAACGCTGTTTTATGGTTTTTTCATGCCTGGCATCAAAGGAACCGATGTCACAACCTAATGCAATTATGTTGTTGTTTTTTTAGGGCAGATGTATGTATCTTGAGATTTCTCATGAAGAAAAAAATGTATTTCTTTTGAAATTTACAGGGTGATACTTTTTCTGACTTTGATACAATGACAGACCGACTGGTAGCAGAGATTCTGTACCACATCGAAACTGCAGGTGGTGTTATGCCAAGTAGGGTTTCGTTCGTTGGCCACTCCCTTGGTAACATTATTATCAGGGCAGCTATTGGACGGCCACAACTTAAGCACTTACTTCCGAGGCTTTATACTTTTTTATCCTTGTCTGGGCCACATTTGGGTACCCTTTATAACAACTCAGGCCTTGTTAATATGGGTATGTATTAATAATATAATAAAATCAAATCATAAGACAATGGAAAAATTCCAACAAAAAGCCCTTAAGTTCCAAACTAAAACAGGAATTGAAATTGAAAATATCTGTGTTTTGTTGGAATTTTTCCACTGTCTTAACATTTATGTAAGGTCTCTTTTTACTTTTCAATATTAAAATCAAATCATTTAAGAAACGATGACTTCCTGTTCTTCAATATCCTTCAATAATATCCCTCTGACGCATGTAGAGCATATCCGATACTCAGAACTACATCTTGACAAACGTTTAACTCGGAATGCTCAAAGACAAGAAACTGCTCACCGTTTCAGACTACTTCATCACTTACAAGTCATATGCTCTAGTTCCTAATTAATTATAAAAGGCTCATATACATGACAATTATAAGATCTAAGAACTTTGCGGCTCTACTAATCCATCAAATTCCTCTTGTATCCAATCCTTACAACCTTAAATACTTACTGTTCCTTCATTCGTTACGTTTAATGTCAACCATAATGAACTAAATGTCCCATTTATTCCTGATATGGCCCTAATCCGATATCAGACCTTTCATGACAAACCTTATTCCCACTAGTTTCAAACCTAGATTCAATTTCCTGATAATCCTCTGAGGCGTCTGAAAAGAAGATGGCCTAGTGACCTTTATTTTATCAATAATCAATTATTTTAATTGTAATAGTTATTTGAGTACTACCACTGAGTACTTGTTTCTCTATTTGCCTTTATCCATCATGTATCATTCATTCATTATTTTTACTTGTATTGTTATAATATAATTGTAAATTTCAATAAATAATTATTTTTTAAAAATTATTTAAGAAATAAACAACTTGATGATGATAAGAATCTTTAATGCTACCAATTATATTTTTAATACATACAAATATATTTTGCGAAACTGTATGTTATCATAAATATGTTTATTTCTTCAGGGATGTGGTTCATGCAGAAGTGGAAGAAGTCAGGTTCACTGCTCCAGTTATCATTAAGAGATGCCCCTGATGTTAGAGATACCTTCCTCTATAGGCTGTCCCAACGTTGCAATCTCACCTATTTTAAGTGCGTGATATTTTATTTTTTAATCAATAACAGTTTCTTTCTTTTGTATTTTCACCACCACCTTCTTACCTACTTCTTAAGTTGGCGTTTCTGTGGGTACATTTTGAAAAAGGTACCTAATTGTCTGGTACCAATTCAGAAGTTAAATTTTTGGAAGTGATTCACTTACTTAAAAAAGGTTGCATCCACACAGATTAATTTCTCTGCATTCTTTGATTTTTATTTTGGATCACATTTTTTGGATTTTTATTACAGCAAAATTTTGTTGTTAGTTATTTTCCCTTTTACTTTATGTTTTTTTTTATTTTTATATTTCATCCTCCATTGTTTAGAAAACCACTCAATAAAGTACCATACAAAATTAAATAATAACTATGTCATTTTTTCAGGCATGTCTTATTGTGTGGTTCCTCCCAAGACCGTTATGTTCCTCTACATTCTGCGAGAATCGAATTATGCAAAGCTGCCGTGAAAGATACTTCTCCTATAGGTTTGTTTGTTTTGTTTTTATTTCAATTTTTTTTATGAAAGGATGTTTAAACTTTAACTTTAATGTTACAACTTAACTTTTTACATGCCATCTATTTTAACCAGCTTGGCTGAGGACTTCTTTTTTTTTTTTTTATGAATGGCTTTGAAGTTTTATTTTTTCAAACATTTAATTTAATTTATGATTCTATGATCCAGGAAGTGCCTACCGAGAAATGGTACAGAATATTATGTGGCCATTGGTGAGAAAACGTGATGTCACTCTGGTTCGCTATGACGTTCATCATGCACTGCCTTCGACAGCCAACTCTCTCATCGGCAGAGCGGCTCACATCGCTGTCTTAGATTCAGAGCTGTTTATTGAAAAATTTCTCATCGTAGCTGGCCTCAAATATTTCAGGTAGTCTCTGCCATACTTTTCCATGAAGTTTTTACCAGCATCCTCCTTGTTCTTTGTCGTGAAAATTATGACATGGAACTAAAAAAAACACACCTAACATCACTATTTTATTAAAATGTCTTTTACTGAACAATTTTTTTACCAATAGCTGTTTAAAGAATTAATTGAACTGGGTTTTTATGTAGAACATTATATTAAGGTTTAATAATTATGAAGAAACGGTAAAATAATTTACTATGCCTTACTAAAAATGCCTTTTAAATACTGATAGATTTCCAGAGTATTTCTGCTTACCAAAGGTAATCAATTATTCAAATGTATCATTTTTGCTACTTTGATATGTTGATTTATTTTGCTTAGCATATTAAGCATCATTGATAATTTAAAAATAATATGAGAAGTATTAGTTATTTTTCATTAAAACTTGATAGTTGATCTTATTGAGTGCAACTTAAAACATCTTTGGGTATTCAAAAATAAGGTAGTATGTAGAGTATTCATTCTGTCCTAAATAGAAATTTTTTAAGTGTGGACTGAGGCATAGGTGGATTGTGTTAAGGGTAATCTTGCAAGTTATGGTTGTGGTTCATGGAATTTGGCAAGTAGCGATTGGTAGCCACTATCATAATGCTACCAATCGTAATGATTATATCAAATGATATGATAGTTTGATAAGCATAAGCCCTTTATTATCATCATATATTTATTTTTACTCTGGTAAAAATTCATTAATTAATGATGAATAATTAAATATTAAATGTCTTTGTAATACACCTAGACACCTCAAATTTTTGATCCGGATGTGATTCATTTACATCTGTAGTCATAGTCAGTGAATTTTCTACTCTATACAATTACACACTTAAATGCTTCTACCAAACATGTTTTTTTTTTTTTTACTTTTTTCGGAAAACAGTTTCTGAAAATATTATAGATCTTCCATTAGAAAAAAAATCAAAAAGTTCATAGATTTTTTAATTAAATTGTTACCATGTTAAAAATACTTTATTATATTACAAATTTCAGTTGATAAATCTGTAGTCGAGGGCAGATTCGGTTTTCTTAACTACAATCTGAATTTATGAATCTCTGTGCTATATATTCTTGTTTATAAAATCAGTGTATCAAATTGAAGTTTCCTATTTATTATACCCATTTGGCTAAACAAAACTTGTTTAATTCTTGACATTGTTTTAATGAACTAAAAGGCAGTAGGATTTGTTGGAATGGAAACTTGGGCTTGGGCAATACTTCAGTGGGAGATGAATCAGGCAGTGAAAGGTTACTATATAATATTAATCAAGCTGCCTCCTAAAAACATGGCAAAGTCGAACATTGGACATCTCTTTCAGTTCCTGCCTCATAAGCATTTCATGTGGTAGCTGTTTCAGACTATTTTGGTTAAATATCATAAATATTTTTTTATAATCCTAATTATTTTAATTATAGAAGCTGATGAAAACTAGGATTACTTGAATTTCTATCAGTTTTAGAAGGCACAGTTCAGCCCATTTACAAAAATTTCATTCAAAATGGAGTTTAAACTGGTCACAGTAATTTAATATATTACATATTAATTGGTATTTCTTTTTCATATAGACATTTTTAGAAATGAAGCACTAGTTAATATTGTACTCCATTTTTAATTTTGTAAATTTTAAATTTTTTATGTTTTTATATTTTATATTTTTCTCTAGTCGAAATTGTATTGGTAATAATGATGTTATTTTTAAAAATCTTTTATAACTTATGTATTAATGTTGCTTCCTTTTAGAATCATTTTTCATATTATAAATTGCTTTTTTATTACAAAAATAGCTTTATTATAATATTTCTATATATTACATATGTTTATTATAAAATGTAGATGATTTATTTACAATTTATTATATCTGTTGATGTTTTCTTAACTAAGACTGGCTCCTGTCCTATCAGTATTGCTAATTATTGTAGTTTGGTATAATTTTTACCAGTTGTTACTAGTTACCAATATTACTATATTTAATTTATTAGAGATTCTAAGATTGTTTTGTATAAGTGTTTCTAGAAATGAATTTAATGTTCCTACTGTAGGCAAGGTCTAAATAATTTATATTTTCACTAGAAAATTATTTTTAGGTAGTGATAATGAGACTTTGCGAATACTGTATCTGAATATGCTCTCAACAAGGAAGCAGTTTCTATGTTTTTATCGATGAATTCATTCCCTTGTGACAAAATTTGAAATTAAAATTTCACTAATCAAAGTTGTAATATTTTTTCTATTTTCTTAATTAATTTAATACCTGATAGAGTTCTTCACAGTGCAAATATTGAGATGTCATCACAAATACTGCAAATATTTTAATGTAATCATTTAATAATATAACATATGATATGTCATTGACTATTTTTGGAATTGTCACAAACTTCTTAGTTATTAGAACTAAAAAGGTTAAACAATTTTATGCCAGGCTTGTCAGCTAACTAGGCAATTCATTTAGCTGCATTGGGATTTTGTTGGTTTTTTTATTTAACACTAAAAAAAATACAACTGAACTTTTCTAAGTTATATTCAGTCATCAATTTTCAGACCAACTAAACATCAAGTATATGCAAAGCACTATCTATAACTAAGCTTGGATTCTTAAAGAATAACATGCTCACTTGTATTTAGTAAATGAAAACTGCCTTAAAAAGAAGTTAGAGCGTCTATTACAAAGTATTTGTTTATACGTATATATTGTAATCTGCGTTTCTTCACAGCTCTTAGAAATGAAGCAGGGTATTATTAGCTTTAAAGAGATATAACACATATTTACGTTTCTAGTCACTTCAAGACCTTGCCTACAGTTTTGATTTTGAATGTTCCCACATTAAAAGTTTCTAAAATGAAAAAATAAAGTTATTTTATGTATAATTTAATATAACAATTATAATAATTTAAATAGTCATTAGAGATTTTAATATTTATTTAATTTGTATTTATCAATATCAAATCTTACTTCTTTCATTAATATTGTTGTAATTTATAGCATAGCCCAATAATTCGTATGTTCAAGAGCCTAAGGATTAAAATAGAAATGCTCACTTATTTAACTTGATATAAATTTTGATATTTATCATTAATCAGAAATAAAAATTACCCAAGTTGTCCGTTAAACAAGAACTCAAAGGGTAGGCAGGCAATTTCATATCAATTTGCAGAATATACGAGTTATTGGAATATAATTTATGAAAATTTTACCGTACCTGTTTCTGATTCAATGTGGGAAACAAAATTAATTTTAATTTAATGATATGTTTGTCTTAAATGAAACATCGATTAAAAGGGATTTTATAAATTTATTCTTAATGAATCTTTTTTATATTTGTACAAATTTTATTGATTTCTATTTTTATTTGCATTCACTTATAATGTGCGTGACCCAATTAGAAGTAATTTTTATAAAGATCATCCGGTTATTGCATAAAAGAGGCACATCTTAATCTCCTCAATGTTCCCTTCGTACAGATATTTAAAGTAATTGTTTCAAATTCAGTCTTCAAAAGTTCATTACAATTTTTTAAAATGTTGATGTGGGACGTTCAGGTAATTGAAATTGTAATAATTAAGCATTAGAAATATTTTTCAAAATGATTGTTTAAGTGTCAACCATACAGTTTTGAGTTGAGGAAAAGAAAACTTAAAAACATTATTGGATTTTGGAACTTAATGGCATACAGAAGTGAACTTTTGAAGAATTAAAAAAAAATGTAAATATCTGACGAACAACGATGTCAATTTGATTGCTCACCCAGAGACTTATTTCTCTTAATGGCTACTCAGCCATAACAAAAATTGTTTTTATCTTAATCGGTCTGACCAAAAAAGTAAATAAAAAAATTATAATTACATTTTTAAGGGATTTAGCGGATTAGTATATAAATATATGTAGTCCTCTATGTCTCTTGTTAATATATATACATAACATAAACATATATATTTGTAATTATTAATTCTAAGAACACATAGATAACATGTATTTACAATAATATGCATTTATTGTTGTAAATACCTTATATTGATCGACTCCTGTTAGCTATCTATATTTTTAAAGAATTTCTTATAAGAATCATATACTAAATATATGATCTAGTAAATTTATATATATGACAGAGCTGTTATGTTTTTATTAAAAATCACATACTTATACTATGATAGATATATGCATAGATGATTTTGTTTTATTTCGGCCTAAACAATCATATTTTTATGTAAGGAATGTGCTAATTGAATGTAAGTATATAAAAAAAGTGAGAGGCCCCTTGCTCATACAATCAACCTATGTTGTTCATCAGTTCCTAATGGTGCATTTTTTTATTTACTTATTACATTATTTTAATGTAAATTCTGCCATTAAACCAAAGAACAAAAGTCATTGAATTTATAGTTTATTTTATTGTGCTGTGAAATATCATTTATTGCTTTAATTGAAGTGTTAACTTTGGCAAGTTAATGTTAATGTTAACTTTGGTAAAAATATTGAATATGTACTCGACTAAATGAAAATTGTTTCTAGAGTTTCGATAATTTGTCACATTTATGGAAAGAAAATGTTTTGATAACTGAAGCCTCCATCACTTTCAACTATTCTCCAGAAACACTTTGGCTGTGTATTATTAAAAAATATTGCAAATTATTATACAGGGGGGTTTATTATTTTTTATTTTTATTTTTTAAGTTATAACATTTACCCTCTGACCATAGCACCTAGCATCTAGGCTATCATCATGTATTCTTCAGACTATCGTCCACTAAACAAGCCCTATGATACGAACTCATAAAAGTCATCTTAAATTTATAAATTATATTTTTTCTTGAGACTTGGAACAATGAATAAGAAACTATTTTTATATCTTCTTAAATGGCTAAAGTAATGGGGGTTGTACTATAGTTACTGAGTTCACACTGAAGCCATATAAATTATTTTATTTTTGATGCGTTAAAGGATACTAGTACATATTCGATAGTTTTCCTTAATCTTTAATTAATTATTTATTAATATAATCTACTAAATTTTGTAGTTTATGATTGATATTAACAGTGTTTTTTTACTTATAATGTATTCTAAAGTTATCCAAAAATAAGTTACTTTTTTTTTATTATTCTTCTGTTTTTGAATCTGTTTTGTTTTTTTACTACATGTGCATAAGCTTAAGGTATCATTTATGATAATTAGTTTTATTTATATTATTGTTTTAATAAAATCATCCTCTGATCTATTACGAGTTGAGTACTGTCTACTTGTAAGTCTTTCATGAAACAAAATTATCTATATATTATTTATTAGAAAACATTTGTCTCCTGGAGCTTCGATTTACGTAAAGTTCCATTAAAAAGTAGTCACATTCACTCAGGCAAGACTTTTTATAAATTAATTAATACAATTAAAATAAATGAAAATATTCAAATCACATGAATTTGTTAATTAAATGTAATAATTCTTTTTTCATAGCTATATCTTCAAAAAAAATTCATAATGATTGTTATATAAACAATTTATAATATATGTATAAATAATATATATAGTTTGTATATTCTCATATATATATATAAATATATATAACATATATATTGCATACATGAATTATATTATATATGCAAAATGAAATAGACAGAATTTTTAGCATATTTAAAAATTAAGAATCTTATATTTGCTATTTTTACCCATACATTAAGAAAATAGTTTTATTATTAAAATACTATATTAAAAATGTAAAAGGATTAAAGGATTTTTACATTTTTACTCCCCTCCTCCCTGAAAACTTTGTAATTCACATATCTTTGTTATATATATATATATCTATGTTGATTATCACTGCCTCTTAACTTTTTGGTATGTTTACTTTAACTTATTTGATTTATTTAATGAAATAAAATATAATTTTTGTTGTTGTTATGAATAAAAATAACATAAGACCCAAAAATGTATTTATATACCCTAAATATTTGTATAATTTATTTTCTTGAATCATTATATTCACCAATCTTTTTGACGGAACTTCTAGATAATTGGACAGTTGTGAGACCAAACATTGCTTTAAATTATGCAGTTAGGAGTGGCCCATATTCCTGGTCCCACCCTACTATTTCTGCATTATCAGATGCAGTTGACCATATTTGTTATTTCAAAAACCCAATAATCGGCCTTAGTCTTGATGGAATCTGATATGCACGGTAATATTAAAATGTTGAATAAACAGATGCCTAGAAAAATTGAAGATAAAACAAGAAAAATCTTGAGGAAAATACTTTGTCCCAATAAAGATTAAAGTGAAAACAAGGAAGGGCATAACAGAGATTTGTATTCTCTCTCTTTTGTCTTCTTGAAATTTGTCTCATATTCAAAAAATATCGGATGTCCTGAGGAAAAGGAGAAATTTTGTTTAAAAAAAAATCAACTCTATGTTATGGATATATTAAAAAACAAGTTGGTGATTTTGTAGCATGTCTATGAAAATGGTTCAAGGTGGATATGACTTTTAAATATGAAAAAATATGTGGTATGTGTTATGACGTAATTTAATGTGTGATATATATTCCATATGTTCAATATACATTGTGCAATAAATGTTTTTTGGCAAGTCATACTTTGGTCAAAAGTGCGTTATTACTGCTATTTATACATTGGAATCAAAAGATTGCCTGGATTGGAATCAAAAGAGGACTCAAGCAAGCCGGACAACGCATACTATAGCCCGTTGGTCTCAGACGAGGAAGACAGGATTGCAGGAGACACCAAGGAGGCCTCAGCGGGAAAGAAAAAAAAAGCCTCTCTGTTTTCGGCAGGACTAGGTACAGACCAGTGCCAGACAGATACCCAGTATGTGCTTTGTGTTTTTTTTGTTGAGGGGAGAAGTGTTATGACGTAATTTAATGTGTGATATATATTCCATATGTTCAATATACATTGTGCAATAAATGTTTTTTGCAAGTCATACTTTGCTCAAAAGTGCGTTATTACTGCTATTTATACATTGTCTTTAGACTCATATTAGTCGGATACAAGAGACATAAAAACTGGCGACGAGGATAAAAAAAAAAATGGCGGACAAAACAATTTTACCGGCACCGATATTGTTCGACAACCAACAATGTTGGAAGTTCTTCTTAGGAAGGATGGTGAGTAAATTTAATTACACATCTACTACCGATGAAGATACAAAGCAAAATTATTTATTAGCCTCTTTAGGAGATGATGTAATGGGTTTATTGCAATCCCTTTGCATTCCGGCTGAATTGGCAACTAAGAATTTTCTGGAACTTACCACTCTGTTAACCAATCATTTTGCACCCGTCAAATCAGTTTTTGTAGCGCAGAAAGAGTTTTATACAGCCCAACCAAAAAGATAACAAGACAGTGACTGAGTTTTCAGCTCGAATTCGTTCTCTTGCAGTACCCTGCAAATTCGGCACCGAATTGAATGAAGTGTTAAGGGACATCTATGTTTTGGGACTCTCTAATGTAAAAATAAGGGAGAGACTTCAAGAAGAAGATCCGTCTAAGACAGATTGTACTTTTACAAAAATGGTCACGCTTGCTGCATCAAAAGAAGCTTCGTTGAAGGCTACTCCGGACGCAATGATAAAGAAAGAACCAACAGAATTTTTTCATACTAGACAGAAGGAACACAGGAATAAATGTCAAGTTTGTGGACGAAACAACCATGTGTCAGATAAATGTAAATACAGAACATTTGCCTGCCATAATTGTAAACGAGTAGGACACTTGGCTCCTATGTGTCGAATTCAAAAATCAGGTTTCAAAAAGGAAAAAAAACATCAATATTTGACAGGAGACCAAAGTTCTCAATCAGATTATGTTCTCTCAGAAAATGAGGTAAGCTTACCTGATACATTATTTTCCATCAGGCAAGATAAGGGGAATAATTCCCAATACTGTGTGGATTTGATTATTGACAATCGAACTTTTAAATTTGAGATTGATACTGGGTCACTACATAATGTTGTTTCTGATAATTTTTATAGGACTAATTTTTCACACATTTTACTAGCTCCTAATGATATTAAACTGTCAGGCTATGTAGGTAATCCTATAATTCCAATGGGGAAAATGAAATTAGAGGTACGTTACAAGGAGGTCAAATTTCAACTGGAACTCTATGTTGTTAAAAATGGAGGACCTCCACTAATCGGCAGAAGAGGATTGGAACAGATGAAAATCAGTCAGGGGAAAGAGAAATATGGCCCGAGATATCTCACGATATCAGAAAGAGGAAATGCTACACTTACGCAGCCTCTGCCGTATGATCAATTTGCAAAGAATGGAGAGTTCATTAGGAATGGTAAAAGATATGCAAGAGCAGTGACCCGAGATTTTGTGAGAGATATTATTATACCAGAGAAAGGACACACTGCCAAGAATTTGATTTTGTGTAAATCTGAATTAGATAAACTTGAATCAGTTCAGGACACTGAAGGTAAAGACAAATACGGTGAAATAAAGAAACAACGTGAACAATATGAATTGGAAGCAGCAGAAAGTAATAACAGAAAGCGGGAGCTTCAAAAACACTATGTCAGCTACAGAGAATTGGGCTCTGGCCTTAATAAGTTGGAATATGTGGCAAAGCTGATAATGGAAATAAAACAGATACAGGAAGAATTAGAAGAAGAAGAGAAACGTCTTGATGAGATGATGGAACAAGAAAGATTAAAGAAATTAGCCAGAGAAAAGGAAGAATTTATTTTTCGACAGGAGAAAAAGGAAGAATATATTAATAGCCTTGACGAACAAGTGAAACGAAATAACTTAGAAAGAGAGATGGAAGCAGAAAAACAACTAAGGGAAGCGATGATTATAAATGAGACAGTAATGCAAACTAAAATTGATCATTTGAGTAAATAGAATGAACGAGCAAGTTCTAAATGATTTGGACAAAGAAAATGGAAGGGCAAAGTTGGCTGATTTGAAGATTCAAGTATTAATGAAGAAGAAAGCTGAGGAAGAGCAAAAAAGAGAAGCAGAAATTTTAAGAGTAAAAAGAGAAGAAGAAATGAAACTAGCGAAAATGAGAGAAGCTCAGCAACTACGCTCAGACGATATAGAAAGGAGAGAAGCAGCCAGGGCTAAAATAATTCAAGAGCAATATGAAGAACAGTGGTGGAAAAAGGAAAGGAAAGAGTATGAAGATAAGGTCAGAGCAAAAGAAAAATTAAAAGAAACCAGAAGATTGCAAATTAAAGAAAAACAAAGAACTCAAGCTAAGGAAAGGGAAAGGAAATTAGAAGAAGTTGCCAGACTTCAAATGAGAGAAGAAGCAATAAAACCAAAAGAAAAAGATCAAGAAGAGGAAAGAAAAAAGAAAAACATGCAAGACTCACACCAACATATGTGCAAACATGGTGGTAATCGGCAAGTGATTTTCAAGCCATGGGATTTAGTATGGGCTCGTGATTATCGAGCTGGTTCTGGGAAATGGGAGAAAGGAGTGGTTCAAGACTAACTGGGACTCCAGACATACTTAATAAGAATTGAAGAGGGTTTATTATGGAAGCGACACATAAATCAATTGGTGCCTAGATTGGAATCAAAAGAGGACTCAAGCAAGCCGGACAACGCATACTATAGCCCGTTGGTCTCAGACGAGGAAGACAGGATTGCAGGAGACACCAAGGAGGCCTCAGCGGGAAAGAAAAAAAAAGCCTCTCTGTTTTCGGCAGGACTAGGTACAGACCAGTGCCAGACAGATACCCAGTATGTGCTTTGTGTTTTTTTTGTTGAGGGGAGAATTGTTATGACGTAATTTAATGTGTGATATATATTCCATATATTCAATATACATTGTGCAATAAATGTTTTTTGGCAAGTCATACTTTGCTCAAAAGTGCGTTATTACTGCTATTTATACATTGTCTTTAGACTCATATTAGTCGGATACAAGAGACATAAAAGTATATATAGTAGATGAGAAAGGCTATGAATGAATACCTAGAGAAAACCTCTAATAATTAGAAGTACCATTTTAATAATATAAAATATTTGACTCAAAGGATAATATTTATTTAAAATAAAAATAAAACTATTTGAGCAATCAATAATCCATCTGTAAAATCTACATTGATTACAGATTTTTATAGAATGTCTATGGTAAACAATAATTTTATTCAATAATAGAAACAAAATTTTATGGAGATAGAATAATTTATTTTATTTAAATCCCGACTTATATTAACAATAGATATATAATAAAAAAGCTAGATATTCTTTATGAGCTAAATTTAAAATAGTACTTTAAAAACAATAATTATTTAATGTAATTCTCATAAAAACAATTAAGATTTAAGCAATCAAAATAAATAAATAAATGCTGCTATTCTTAAAGCAATACATATTTACTTTAAAACAAAACAAAAGCATAACATAAACGTTGGAATGTTTTATAAATCAATTAATAAATCCTAAAATGCAGGATGCATTTATGTAACACATAGTCGAACTTATAGCTAATAATAATTAAATACTCGCTTAGGTGGTGTGGTACATTAAGATATACAATATTCACTATCAGGAACAAAAACAGAACACCCTCTTCATTTATTTTTTAATTATTAATGCAATAATTATGCACAGATCTTGTCCACAAATAGACCCATCATGTAACCAAATATTTATAGAACAAGAGACTTATATAGAACTTTGGTAAAGACAATTTGCTATGTAATTTGTTTTCACATCTTTTTAGTATTAAAAAAAAAAAAATAATAATTACAAATATTTTTCAGATGTTATTTGATTACAATATTATTACAAAAGACTTTGTTTATTTCTTCTGGTTTAGACCGTGCAGATAAATTCTTCGTCAACCATGCTGCTGACTTCCTCAGGGCTGAGATGAGATTCTCTGACATTCTCATCTCAGCCCTGAGGAAGTCAGCAGCATGGTTGACAAAACGTTGGCGAAAAATTTATCTACACGGTCTAAACCAGAAGAAATAAACTAAGTCTTTTGTAATAATAGTGGTCGTGGAAGCCTAAAAGAATATTACATTGTTATTGGGGTTTTTTCAACTAACCATAACAAATGGCTATTGGTATTGTACATCTCATTTGCTGTAATAAATTACTACAGTTTTATGCTTATCAAGAAACAAATCATTAAAAAAAAAAAAGTCAAATGACAACATTTATAAGATAGTACTATAGCGTTTATAATTATTTATTGTTTATAATTAGACGTGGGCAAAAGTTTGCCCAATTCTTCAAGGCATCAATATACAGTCTGTCTCATAGAAAAAATAAATGGGTTATGACTAATAAATATATATGAGAGAGGGACCAAAAGGGGTTAACGATTAAAATACATAAATTGAAAATTATAGACGATGTCAAAAAGTTATAATTTTTATAGAAGATAAAAAAAATTTCTGTTTATATTATAACATTAGTATATTTTATATTAATAAAATTGTAGTTTATGTTGAAGAAATTGGTCCGGGTAGAGGTCACTGAATGAAATTCTCAAGTAATTTCAGAAGATATTTATTGTTAGCCAACGTTTCGACCTACGTTGTAGGTCTTCTTCAGGGCTGTGGGGGTGGGACGGGGGGTGGGTCCTCTCTGGCTATGAAACACTGACTGACTGAGTGTCAGTGTTTCATAGCCAGAGAGGACCCACCCCCACAGCCCTGAAGAAGACCTACAACGTAGGTCGAAACGTTGGCTAACAATAAATATCTTCTGAAATTACTTGAGAATTTCATTCAGTGACCTCTACCCGGACCAATTTCTTCAACATAAATTATCATCACAGGTCAACAATTATTATCAATATAAATAAAATTGTAGGTTTGAAACCATAAGATATCTTGTTAAAAACAATAAATCTCAGGATCATTACCTTTAATTTAATTTAATACTTCATATGTATATATATACATATATATCAAAATATATATTTATATATATGAATAAATATATTTAGCAACTCGCCAACAAAATAGTAGAATTCTTAAAAATAAAAAGAAATTGATGAACATCTTTTATTTAATACAAATTATAATTAATATTAATAATTATGTAATATATTATATTTGTATAATATACACATTTGTTATGATATTTGTCTAATAATAATACAAATAAGCTGTTAAAAATATAAGGAAAAATATATTGTTGAAAACTTATTTTTAAAAAGTACGCCTTCATTCATTTAATTGTGAACTAGATTATATAAAAATTATTTCGTGATGCGTTACAGTTCAAACACCACTTTCTTACTTTCTAGAAAATTTCTTAAATTCAAATTTTTATATATTTTTTAAATCACATATCTAGTATAACAAATCAATCTTCAAACATTAATAACATGTACCATCTCCACTTTTTTTTTTTTAAATAAAAAGAAATACTTGCAAAATTACAAATTAAATATTAACAGGACAGAACTGAACCACCCCACTGACAAATACCTCTAGCTCTAAAAAATCTAAAATTCTTTTTACTCTGATCCAACTCAATGCTTTATGCAAGTAAAACTGTGCCAGTGAAGTGTCCAGTATTCTAGCAGCATAAAACTAAATAAATACTTTTTAAATACATCATTCAGTATGACTAGTAATTTATAATGTATTAAATTTTTGAGATCTTTTTCATTTTTTGGTATTAAAATAAGTTCAGTAAATACTGAATACTCTCGAAAATAAATGTTTTTTTTTAACTTCTTAAACAAAACATAAGCAGATTAAAAATATATTTTAATCAATGATAAAAATATAGTCTAATTTAGTTGTTTTGACTACAATAAGCTAGAAAAAGATACAATATTATGATCAATTCTAAGAAGATTTATTTAACTGGAATGAGCTACTAAAAATTCTTTACAAAGTAAAATTTCATTATTTTCTAAAATATATTTTAGAAACACACCTAATCTAACATGCTCAGGACTTTAACTCATTTTTAACCGTTCGTTAGAAAGAAAAAAAAGTACCCTATTATTTTTTTTTCAAACTTCAGCAGCAATAATAATATGTGCACTTTAATAAATCAATCAATGACACAATAAAACAAATTTATTGCTGTTCCATAAACATTCAACTTGGTGAAGCATAACCTTTTCATGTAGATGACCCCTCAAAATGATAGCTCATAAGCCAATAAGCAAGTATAACCCAAAAAAATATTCAAAATTTCTAGGATTAAAATGGAAGATTTTATTATTTTTCAATAAAAAAACAACAGAAAAGTACGATCTTTTCAGGGGCATTCATGGGTGAGCTGTAGACAAAAAGTTGTATCCCTAAATAATGCTACATTTTATAAATTAATTTGATCTATAAATATAGAGAAAACAACAGTGGATTATTTCCAGAAAAAATAGTAAAAACCAAAGTATATATGAGTATGAGGCATTAAACATGGGTAAATATATATATATATTTTTTTTATGCACCCATAAATTAGAACAAATTGAATTAATTACATAATATAGCTATTTTATTTATTTAGGCACATAATAATAATAAAATTAATTCCAGTAAATGCATGAACATATTAAAATTCATTTTATATCCTATAAATTGTCACTACTATACAAAAATGTTTTGTGTCAAATTTCCAAGAAAATTCTTATCGGAAAGGAACATTAGTTTTGAAACTGGCTCAATCCATTTTAAAAAACTTTACAGAGCCTTAAAAAAAATTCACAAGTTTTAAATTAATTTTTGTAATGGATAGAGATGTTTTAGGTCAATACAGCTTGGCTAAGTGATAAAAGACATCCAAAACAAGTAGAACTATTCGCCTCAATTGTCATTGTTAGTTTCATATACTTGTTCATTTATTTAACGTCACTTTATGCTGCTATAGCTAATCAGGCGAGTCAATGTTACGTACAGTGAGCAAAATTAATACGAAATTTTGCCTATCCATGTTTAAATCATTTCACCTCCCCTTTGGCATTAACCGAAGATTTCTTAATTCCTTTAAAACTGGGTCACCTAAGGCAACTTTCCAAGCTGCGAACAATCAATCTTAGAGATAGAAGGTTGTCAGGCTAACCACTACTCCCTTGGTGACCTCTTAACTTTATTACTGTCAATTTAATGTAAATTGAGTCCTATCACCTAACATTTTTTTGGCAAAGTTGACATACAGCAGTTTTATAAAACAATGACAGTGAATAGTTTTTGGGAAAAATTATCATTACTTTCTTTGAAATAATAAAAATCAATTTACGAAATGTTTCATTTAATTTCAAATTACCGATAGTAATGTACTCGTTGTAGTAATACAATCATTATTGTAGTTTTAAAACTAATCTTAAAAAGATTCATATAAATTAGTGTAATTATTATTTCGAGACCTTGCAGTTTTAAAAATTGAAGGTATTAACTTAAAACAAAGAGAAAAATATAAAAAACATTTTAGAAAATAGTTATCTTCAGATGTACTGTAGATTGGTTGTATCCTCCAATGGCATACTAACAATCTCCGAAAGGTTCCAGGCTTGGCCTCTGCATAAGACAATCTGGATTAGCTAAAGGATCCAGTTCTGAGATAAGATCTAACCACGAACTTTCGCTTTTTCCCTAAAAAAAAAAGTATTAACTTTTCATGTGAACAGTTACACAGCTAATGATTATGGATTATTAATGACACCTTAGTAATAAAACTTATTACTTCAATTATTAAAAAAATAAAATATACAATTTGAAACAAATAACCTTTTTCATATTAATTGTTAATGTATCTTCCAGGTCTTTTCTACTTTATGATTGTATTACTGTTTAGTAACATCTATTATCACCTTGATGACTTTATTTTTATTACTGTCAATTAACATTTGATTAGAAAATATTAAAACAGGTTAATGCAATATAAATTAAAATTCTGAAATATATAACAAACATTTTAAATAGGAAAAAATTCGACCATATCCCTCAATTCTATTTAAATCTTGCTCCCTCAAACCATGTATTCGAACATAACCCCTTTGAATCTCAACAGATTCATTTGAAACATCCACTTCTGTTTAGTATTAACATACTTTATTTCATCACATAATCTTGTCTTAGGAATAACTCCTCTTTCCTAAAAAAATTATAGCACTTTCTTTTTCTTTGCATTACCTAAATATTTCTGTGCAGTACATATTATCAATTACTAATGTAGAAAATAGAACTAACCTATCCAAACATATTCTTGGTAATTTAATCAGTTACTAAAATATTTAGTTACATGTAACTAAAAAGTAACTGGCAGTATAAAATAGAAAAGACCCTATCTTCCAACATAATTAACTCAATTAGCCAAATTAGAATAGTATTTATGACAAGTATTTTATAGGTTGAAGGTGACTGATACAAAATTAATCGATAAAAAAAATCTCAAGATATCTCATTGGCAGAGAAATATTTCATCATATCTTTATAGATGACCATCAGTAAACAAGTACAAATATAAAATGAATATTTATTTAATACACCACTATTAATAATAAATATAAACAAATTAAAGAATCTATATTATATAGGTAATTGTATAAAACAATTTTCGTTTCTATACAGAAAAACTTTTGAGATAAAATATGACAAAAGTGCATTGATGTTGATAGTGACTATATAGAACAGGATTTTTTTGTTTTTTTCATTTAATACTTAAAGTTTGCGATTATTTATGATGAATTCATTATAAACTTTAATCCAATCATATAAATACCTATATTAACAGTAATATTTATATTAAAGTCCAACTAAAATTGTTTTAATTTTAAAGCAGTGATATTAATATCAAATGAATATCTTTTTTTTTTTCGAAACGACCCATTGAAGCCCTATATAAGCCTCACCAAATCAATATTAGCATAAAAAAGAATATTTGGTAATTTTATTATACAATAAACTTACTATATCTGATAGTTTTTTCTCCGAAACATTTCCTTTATCTGAAACAATAATTAAAAAAAAAACTATATAACTTTTTTTACCAAACAGTTAGTAAAAAAACATATTAATACCAAACTAATAAAATATTAAATGATGAGTAAAGATAAAGTCAAAGTAATTTATCTAAACATATTCCTAATTAGCATAAACAGTACAACAGTCAAATTATGACAAAGTGTGATGAAACCAGTCACAAGACTAACTCATGCAATTCATTGTTTTCAAACTCTTGACTTGGACAGTTTATTTTTCGATTGTCTCAGGATAATTTCAAATGTGTGGTAAATAATAAAGAAATAATGCTATTGTAAATAATCATTTTCAATACAAGCATACCTTGCTGATCAGAGAAGAATGACTGGCCTTCGCTAAGAAGTAATTGAGATGGCAAATAACCAGAGCCGACCGCAGCCAACATTGTACTGGAGTCCTCTGCCGTCAGGTTGTCCTCGACGACCTTATCTTTACTGACCTCTTGGTCAGCAGGGCTTGGCTCAAGATCATCATCAAAATTAAGCAATCTAAAAATAAAACCACAATTAAAATTATTCTTGAATAAGATATTTACTAACTTTTGCGAAAATTTCACACAAAGATAGGTTCGCATCAGAACGAGAATGCCCCAACACGACTTGATTCCCACGCTGAAATCTTTAAAACCTAACCTGTTCCATCTCCATTAGCCTAATTATCAATGTCAGAATTTTGAAACATCCCAATTTTATGAATGACTTTAACTAAAACAACTTTTTACATCCCATATGTAAAGATAATGTTTATTAGGAAGAAAATGGTCTGGATGCAAGTCAGAAAAAATTCTCTCTAATAAGGAGAACTGTTTATTTTAAAGCCAACATTTCGACTGACATTGCAGATCTTCTTCAGGGCTAAATATACAAGATATGTATAAGTTAAATACATTAAGAGAATTTTTTTTACATAAATAAAATTTTTTCTGACCTCCATCCAGCCATTTTCTTCCTCATATACATGTATATATGGTCAACTTATATTATAACTCTCAAAATGAATTCAACAAGACGAGGGCTAAAACAAGATACAGACAATTTATCCATAACCACCTCATCGCAATGCCAGACTTCAACAATGCAGACCTCGAACACTACCTCAGCCTATTTCTTCCATCAACTCAGTAAACACTCACTTTTCTCAGATTTCTTGTTCTTCTTCGACAAATTCTTCCCTCTCGGAACACTCAACACTACTTCTGATGCAAATATCACACATCTTTATTACTTATTCGATAATTCTCTATAATTATTTCCTCTGTTTTTATATCTACCTAAAAGGTTCCCCATTTTAATTATATTTTTTTATCACCAATATCCCAATATGACAATATGTATGTGTATATATGTGTGTGTATATATATATATATATATATATATATATATATATATATATATATATATGTGTGTGTATATTGGTTTCTACTTATCTTGACTTTTATGGAAATATTATGTTTTAGTTCTTGAGTTTTAGTCTTCCAGTTGAAAGAAAGACTGAATTATTCTTTACTATGAATTATTTTAATTTATATTTATCTTATATATTTAGGTCTGAAGAAAACCAGCAATATACATATAAGGTCAACTAATATTATTCAAGACAATATGTATTGTTAATTAATTTATTCAAAACGATGATAGGAAGTAAAATAAATAATCAGCAACCTGTACTAAGGATCAATTTCAATATAGTTCAATGGGGTATTGCTCCACTAGTTGATTTCCAGAGATATAGAATGGATAGAAAGCTTTTAGTTTTATTCCATTCTAATCAATTTTACCAGTAGGACAAGTACAGCAAACTAAGCTTCACTTGAATAAACCTGATTTCTAACAATTATAACTTACTTTTCATCAAGATCTGGGGCTTCTGAAGCTTGTGGTTGAGGCGTTTGCTCAGGAGGTGTTAAATCGGACAGTTCCTTTACAACATTCCACTCAAAGTGCTGATGTTCTAAACATAATTTCAGAGTTACGGATCTCCCAGAGGAAAATAATTACTGAAAACATTTTCAGACAAAAAGTATTCATCATTACCAGAACAGACGTCAGCAATGGCCTGATAGGCAGCCGCAGAACTAGCTGCAAATTTTAGTAAATTGCTGTGGTATTGAGAAAGAGCATGAGAAAACATGTTGCATCTTGCTGCTGCTAACAAATCTACCTTTTCCAAAGTGTCTACTTTAAACTGGTCGAACTGAGATTTGTTAGCTTTCACTTTACCCTGAACCTGAAGCATGAGCAAGTACATTGAAATTATTAAAATCATCAATCTAAAGGCTAACAAATACATAGTTACATTTTATTTGTATTACCCCAAACCATTCTGCTTAGAAATTCATTTTTTAATATTATTTGGACCTGATATACTTCATTACTTAATAGAATAAACTAGTTTACACAAGGTTAGCAGATTATTGCACAATAATATTTCTCTAACTTTATTATAATTTGCTGAAGGCTTTTAATTTATTCTTTTACAATAGTTTTATAATATTATATTTAACCCTGTGACGCTTAGGTTTTTTTCTCAAAAATGTAACCAAAAACATCAGGTTTTTATATTTTGTATTTAAAAAGTTAATACTGTTAAAAATATATATTAAAATATAAATATACTAAAAATAGAACAAAAAATAGTTTTATTATTTCAATATTATTCAATATAGTTCAATTTTATTCTAATCAAAATATATAGAAATTAACTTATCATACGAAATTGAGTAAAAATGAATTTTTCATTTTTTTATACAGAGAAAAAATCATTTTTCATTTTATTATAAATTGAAAAAATCATTTAAATTTTCTTTTATTACAATATATATAATTATAATCATTCATTTATTGTTTTAAAAAAACACCTACAGAAAATTGTAAAAAGCTTTATGAACTATAAGAAAAGAAACTATATGCAGAAGCTGGTAAAAATGACAAGTAGTGACTGGCAATCACGATTTATCGTTTGTAATACAACGTCGAAATCTGCGAGCAGTGCTCAGGTTGGTGGATTAGAGTATGCCGACTGTACGCGAGTGGTGCTCGTTCAAAATCATTAACCGGTTAATAGTGACTTCATTTTTTTCTTTTATTTTTTAATATTACCAGTTTACTTTGTTCAATCTGGCAACCTTTGGATTTGAAATGTGGAAATGAGACAATAAACTCAAGGAATGTTGTTTTGAAAAACAATCAGATTTCACAAAAAATACTTGACACGTGTGGCCCAGGCCTTAAACCTCAGTCAGTTGGGGGAAATCCCTTCCCTCCAGCACACCTCGCTAGACCTTCGGTTTCGAAAAAGATTGTTTACAAAATTGGACTTTATCACGACAATAAAAACCTGACATGCCAACATAAAAAAATAATTTTAAGCTTTTAAAAAATTGTTAAATAAGAGACCTTCAGCCTGATAAAGGTCTACAGTTTTCATTTTTGTTTTTTTTTTAGTTAGGGGGGTTTAGTCTACAAAAAATAAAATAAAAAATAACCAATAACCTTTTTAAACTTCTCCAACTGAGAATAAGCATCAGGATCCAATGACTGAGAAACATCTTTCATCCAGGAAAGTGAAGCCCTGTACTTAGTACGGGCTTTTTCCATTGCTTGCACGGTTCTATCTGTGTCTTCAATCGCCCTTTGTCTAAATGTTTCTACTTCCTAGTGAAAATAAAAAAAGCTTTATTAATAATAAAACCATCATTAATAACTAATTATAATTTAATAAGGTTCTAGTATGTGAAGGCTGAATAGTTTATTCCATCTTTTAAAGTAACAATCCGTTAATTATTTCTTTAAGAACTATAAGAAAACATGTTAGAGAAGAATTGGTTGACTGTAACTTCTAATATAAGGAAGAAAACATGTATTGATAAAAATAAAATAAAGTAAATGGAATAGTGAAATACCATGAAAAAAAAAAAAAAAATGATAATGGATTCTATAAAAACTATCAACAGAAATACAACTGGGTAAAATGAATATAATAAGAATGATGGAATAATTTTAGCAATTCACATAAAAAATTAAAAATGCAGAAATTGATATTAGAGGCCCAGGCCCTGTTAAAGGCCCCTTCAAAAAAGTGTAATCAGTTCACTTAGGTACTACTTCAACACGATTACACAGAACTATATCTTGTAAAATTATATTAGTATCTTATGGACAATTTAAAATATCAAGCATTGCAAAAACGAATAAATAAATTACATCACATCACCTGGAAAAGCCGCAAAAGTGGTGACCTTAGTGAAATTCGTTGTTGACCAGCTTGAGACATCGTCTTCCCAAGTGATATCATCAAACTTCCTGCACCGGTCTTATCAGCTTTACCCGATTCTTTCAGAAAGCGGCCCATTGAATTTTCCTCCTGTGCAAGCACTGTAATAAAACATATACTGATAAGAATTGATTGTACACTGATAAAGCTACGGGCTTATACCGTTATCAGAATGTGACAGAGTCAATATTGTTTTGAATCTTGATATAAGTTTTATATTAGAGCATTGATAGTTTATTTTACTTATACTTTTCATTACATTGAACTCATAACACTGTAATATTCTTTTGTACTATTTTCACATGTGTCACTACAATGAGGCAGAAAGACACAATATGGCATCACTTCAGAGAAGTGTTTGAGAATTGGTATCAGTTCCGCAGAAGATTGTCGCTTTGACTTAAGTCACAAAAAGTTTTAACTTTTCATTTGTTTCTTTTTTATCAATCACAAAAATAAAAATAATAGTCAGTTTTAGTTTTTAATAAAAGAGTGTAATTATGGAAAATGTGTATATTTTTTGTAATGATTTCATCAATAAATGAATGTTTCAACAAACATGTTTCAATGTGTATGTCGGTTATTTAATCAATATACAGCCAGTAATAAAATTATTTTCACAATTTAAATTTTATTATTATATTTCACAGTTAAATTTTATTTTTATATGATATAATTTTTTAAATATTTTATTTGAAAAGAAAAGATATGACCAGGACCGGGACTCGAACCCAGATCTCCCACTTCTCCGTAGTGGCGTCTTAACCACCTCGGCCATCCTGGCTCGTTTCCAGGCCAGTCATATCTCTTCTTTCGCTGATCCTATATCTCCGTGTTCTCACAATTTGCGATGTATACACGGGGAGAATATTAATTGAACATTACTTTTATTTTTGGATCTAGTTGACTTTAAGTCATTGATATTATTATAATTTATTTTATTTTTATATGATTAATTTTTTAAATATTTTATTTGAAAAGAAAAGATATGACCAGGACCGGGACTCGAACCCGGAACTCCCACTTCTCCGTAGTGGCGCCTTAACCACCATCATCGGAGGGTGCTTCACAGCCCTAATAATTCCATAAGTACTGACTTCAAATTATTTTTTTTAGATATATTTTAATAACATACCCGAAATGGTCTAAAACTGACCAACCTTTTTGATAAGAAGCTAAATTCTAATCAATGTGTTAACAGCTTCCGAATGTCACAAAAAGGAATATTCTTCAGACCTTTCGGGCACACTACATAAATATAATAAGAAAAATAAATTTGTTGTGAGGGTATTTAAACTTATAAAAACAGTATAACTGACAAACGTTTGGATTCCATAAAAGGTCTGTAATATAACCTAAATGTTATAATTTTTGTTCACTTAACGCCATTTGAAGCTGCTATGGCTAAATATTGTGTATAAACACTGTTATTTAAAATTATTTAATAGTATAAATAAAGGCAAGGAAGGTTTGGACATTAGTTGTCTTTATTTACTTTCAGGCTTGGTAATACAACAACGTTGAAGCCTAGCCATCAAGTTGGAGTGATACTTTTGAATTCATAACCATTTTTAAAAAACATAAATACATTATTGATTTTATTTTTTTTTATTTATTTATTTTTTTTTTTAATTTGCCTTTAAGACTTTATTATCAAAGTCCTATTTTGCTACATTATTTATATAAACATTCCAAATTAAAGGAGTGGCTTAAGTTGCTGATCTTATATTCTTCAAATAATAATCATCACTATTTAACACTTAATAAGACACTACAAACAGTTTATAATACGAAAAATAATCCTTTGCAACCACGCCAACAGGCTTTCATCAATTCAAAACTAAACAAATGTACTAACCACATAGCCTTTCCTGGTATTTATCAATTATTCTCTGCAGATCTAGACAACTTTCCTGGATAGATTTAAACAATTCAAGCTTGGCATCTAGTTCTGCATCACTTGCAACTATGTGTTCATCTTGTTTTTTACCAAGCTTTTTAAGTACAGTTTCCTTCGTAACCCAATACTGGTGCTGCATTTTTGACATGGTGGAGTTGTTCCTGGCATTGCTGTGATGATCTGACCAGTGAAAATTCGAAGACATATGGCCATCCCCATAAGACCTACATGTAAACAACAGTGTTTAAAGAACTATGTAAATACGTTTCTGATTTAACATTACAAATTATAAACAAAACATGCTAATACTAAAAACAAATTCAATGAAACAGACAAACTTGTATAAAACTTATTTTGGTGTATTTAATAACAATTCATATGATTTTTTGTATGTTTACCATGATGCACTGGAAGTATTCATCGCAGTAATGAAAAGTATAAGTAAAATAAACTATCAATGCACTAATATAAAACTTATATCAAGACTCAAAACAATATTGACTCTGTCACATACTGATAACGGTATAAGCCCGGAGCTTTATCAGCTGTGATAAGTGGGCAAAATCACACAGTGTTAGAATTTACCTTTATAAATTTTTTAATTCAAAAATGTTTTAAATTTGAAAGTGATACATTTGTATTTTTTATAATTCGGTGATATTTATGTTGACAAATTGATTGTTGAAAAACAAAATCATGGACGAAAAGGAGCAATCGACTAGTTACTCAAACAACCTTGATGAGGAGTAATATATTTATGTTATTGCATATCACTATTCATATAAATTTAAAATAAGTACACGAAGCTGGTCTAATAAGACAAGTATTACAGTTATATTAGGGGGGGGTTGATTAGGGGGTGCCTTTTTTTATTCCAACTAATCAGAAGTAGGGGTAGCTACTATGTAGTGAGCAGTAGTACTACTTTTCTCTAAATTCTAAAGTAATTTATAATAGTAAACAGTTTGAAACACATATCATTATATTTTAATAATGTGCCTGAGTAATTTTAAATAAGGAAACATTTAAGTAACTTACTTTAAGAATTTTACAAGGTAAAAAATGGTGCGGGCAGAGTTCAGGAAAGTTCTCCAATATAGGGAGAATTGTTTATTGATAAGTCAACATTTCACCCACATTGCAAGTCTTCTTCAGGGCAAAATATACAAGATACAAATAATTATTTTACCGATGTTATTTATCCTTAACTCAATACTAGCAAAATCCAACTGAGGTATTATGCAATATGAAGAGTACCAGGAGATATGTTGGAACCATCCTCAATATGCCACGGAACTCATTGCTAAGATTTACGACTTCATTAAGTACATTAACTCCTGCATTCTATCACACCGCTATGAACTCAGAGCTTTGAAATAAAATTTTGACTACGAGGAAAATAAAACGATTGTTCAGTTTTTATCTTCCAGTCTTGCTTTATAGGTAACATAGTTTTGTTCAAATGTAGTTGGGGATTCGACAGTCGTTTGGCAGATCTGGAAACAGTTTTCTACTACTTTTGAAGGAATACTTATGATCAGGGAACAAAGGAGATGGAGACGAAGGGAGCTTACCATAATAGCAGAAATTCTCTCTATCGTCATAATATAGATGGTGAGTTACTCCATCGCAGAGGAACAAAAACGGGCCCGATCTCTTGGTGGATACCAATACTAACCGGGTTGAAGAATATCATGAAGCGAGGTGAATAAAAGAAATAGAGGAAGAAACGGGAAATATTCCTCAAATAAAGAATATAGCTAGTGGACATGGTATGTATAGAGAGGCCAAAACCACAAATTTGCTGCTGTGCCAGATCGGATCCAGGTTGGGTAGGTTTAAATTTATTTTATGTTGGAGCTACGGATTAAATCATTCTCATTATCGGTTTAATAATTTGAATATCGTGGAGGAACAACATATCCTTTTGCCATAATAGGAGTAAGAGAGACTGTTAAGCAAAGTCAAATAAAGATATGTTGATTTTAGGTTATTATATAACAGGATATGTTGATTTCAAGTTATTCAATTCACTCACTCAAAGAATGGGATAGCGTAATGAATTAACAACAGGCAATTGCTTTTAGATCCGCGATTCGAGACGTTGTTAAAGATCAAGTAATTTATTCTGTTAAAAGCCGTGAATCAACTATTCATGAACGATAGACCCTTCTAGGTCTGTAAAGAGTTAAGGGTTGGTGACGATAGATCGATACGATAGACCCTTCTAGGTAAGTTAAGCTTGGTGACTGAGTGCATTCTCAGCCGACTCATTTCATAGCGAAGATTAGCCAAATCTTTTTATTTTAAAGAGAAAAGATATGCCCCAGGCCGGGATTTCGAACCCGGATGCTCTGTCTCTCCGTGACAGTGCTCTAACCAATTGAGCCACCAGGGTCGCCTGCCGGCAGGGGACAAATCCATTCTCTTATCAGATCCCATGTCCTCGTATTCTCGCAATTTTTTGCGATGTTTACACGAGAACGAATGTTCTTTGAACATTACTTTAATTTTAGGATCTTGTTGACTTACGTCATATTTACTATTTATAATTTTTGGTCAACTGTTTTGATTTTTAAATATTTTTATTTTAAAGAGAAAAGAAGACTCGATCAGTGACAGTCATGGAGAGACAGAGGATCCGGGTTCGAATCCCGGCCGGAGGCATATCTTTTCTCTTTAAAATAAAAATAAAATACATAATGTTCTGAACCCAAGACTATTTCTGGGAAGTAGTAAGTGCACTTCTTCACGCCCAAGTCCTTTAAAAATAATGCAAATGACGCTTAAAAAAAGTGTTACAGTTTTATTAATTTTGTTTGTATGTAGTTTCTTTGTTGGTAACACTGATTGATGGGTTATGAGCTGTTGAAGAACCTTCAGAAATAAGGAATGCATGTATTCCTGATTTTAAAGGAACTTACTGATGTAATATGAAGTGATTAATTTAAAAAAATTGATGTATTGGCAAATTAATTTTAAAATACCCTCTTCTGTTGTCTATGTATTTCTCTGTTTCCACACATTTTTGTTTCATGATTGATGAAAATTTTATCAAGGAAGAGAAAATATTTAGACCTAATAGCAATTACACAGAGCAGTATGTTAATTTCTTTTATTGATTATTTACTTTTTAATGTCATGAATTAAGTGAATGAGCGATAAATGTATGATTACACATTTCATCGGCCTTATTAAAATTAGTATAAATATAGTAAGTGCACATTTTTAATTTTGTCAAGTAAGCCTAATTAGTAAGCAGTTTTTTTTTTTTCAAATTTCAACACAGTTACAATTTGTTGATGATCAAGGCTTTGAATGTCATGGTTTTTATGCTCACCTACATTAAATCGAATGAAATATACTTTAGAAAATATTAAAAAAAAAATATTTTAGCGATTACGATTTTATAATTTTTAGGCATTGCTGTGCTCTGTGTAGCTGTAATGACAAGAAATTTTGTGAAAAGTAAGTATATTTTACTGAATTGATTGGTACAGAAATTTGGAGTTATCTGATAAATTTACCTATCTTATGCTTATATGCGTCTATATATTTTTTTCAGAAAATGTGAATGCATCGCTATAAAAGAAGATATAAGAACATTGTTTTTTCTAGGAGAATTAATCGACAAACTGTAAATTAATAAACATATTTATGTTAAAATTTTAATTTAAATAGGCTTTGTATTACATTCACAAATTTTTATTATTTTTTTAAAACAATTTTAGAATTGCCGGCCAAAAGATTGCTCTGCAGATTCCTGTTGAACGTTCTAAACTATATAAAATGTTGGATATGATTTTAGAAATGTAAGCTTAGAATTATATTATGAATTTATACCTAGAATACTATTATTTCCCAATTTTTATAGATATGAAATAATTATTAATTATAATTTCTTTTTAGGAATATTACATGTGGTGAATGTTTCTGTGAACACGATGAAGAAAGCAATAATTCAGAAAATAAGTAAGTTGAGAAATCTCTCAATGAGATGTTTGACATATGTACCTTGAGCAATATTGAAAATGATCAGGGGATATGGTCAATGAATGTTACACGAATAAGTAAAACTTATAATATTTTTTTATTTTTTTCTAATTCTATAGTGTTCTTTTCTGCAAAAAGATTTTAACTCAGTGATTTCCCAAATATATACATAGCAAAACGAGCCATTAGCCATTATTAAAAGTGTAGATCATAACCAGTTGGAACTAATATAAGATATATGTAACATAATGTAACGTAAAGTATACAACAAAGCTAATATTAGTTTTGAAATTTTTTCTTATGTATCCTCTAGAGTAACAAGTGATAACTAATTCCCCGCCAAGATGAATAAGAGGATCCTACTATTTTTAACAGTCCTTATGGTAATGAATCATTAGAAATAGCAGAGAGTATTTAATATCTTAAAATTGATGTGTGGTTTTTATTGTTCTATTGTTTAATCATTGATAGTTTAAATCTTATAAATTTCATGATATGTTTTCTCAGGTTTTCGACACATAAGGCTGAGCCTCCTAATTGTCAGTGTCCAGAGCTTCCTAGGAAAAGATGTGTGTTGAGGATCATAAGAAATGATGTCTATCAAAGGTACTTCGGCTAAGCTCATATATTTAAAGTTTATCCAACTTATAATGTAGCATGTAAGTTTATGGAGGAATTCATTTTAGACTTCATTTTATATTTACTTATCAAACATAAAAAGTGTTTAAATAAAAGATAAGAGGTAGATCATTATTATTACTGCCATTTAATTCAAAACTTGTATTGTTTAGACTACAAATTTTTAAGTCGGTTTTTCGCTTCATATTCATTTTCTAAAGCCCAGTCCTGCACCAGCTAATGTTTTTGTCAACCTTAATTCAAATCAGAAAAGTAATGTTTATCAAGAATTTCAAACATGTTGGAAATTATTATTTAAAGAGTTTAAGAGAAATTCTCGTTCTGAATGGCTCATGTAACGTAAAATAAATGCCAATGTTATAGACATTTTCTAAATTGAATTTTTGATTTTTGTTAAAGAATGAAATTGGTGAAAAAATTGAATTTCCTACTCATGGAAAAGAATAAGAAGATAGAAGCTATGGTAAAAAAGAGAGAAAAGAATAATCCTAGTTCACCTAATATAGCAAAGTAAGTAGTTTATTTAGATGTTACAAATAATGATTGCTGTATTTTAAAATTAGATAATGTTTTATTTTTTATATTTTAGAAGTGATATTCACGATGAGGTTAGACTGATAGAGAAATGTCGACTCTTGAAAGAAATGAAAGAAGAGGATGTACCAAAGTTCGCATTATTTTATAATATACTTAATGTATTTTATAATATCTATCTAATATATAAAATTGTTGTGTCACAGTGTTTGTAACAAAACTCCTCCGTAATGACTTGATCGATTCTTATGAAATTTTGTATGTATATTCAGTAGGTCTGAGAATAGGACGTAAACTATTTTTCATACCACTGAGTGATTGTGTCAGGCCATTATTATTGATTATGCGTCAATCGAAACAGTGACGCTTGATGATGCTGCATTTTTGATATGCTGTAAAGGCATGTCTGAGTAGTGTAAATCAATGCAACCAAAAAAATGGATGGGAAAACTTTTGGTGGCCGAAAAACCTCGAAATTTTCAGAGTTATTTCAGTTTTTGGCCTGTATCTCTGGTGCGTTTTGGGGAAAAAAGTATAAATAATCATTTTTAAATTATATTAAATTAAACGATCCTGAGTTAAGTTCCAATCGTATAATTAATAAATGGAATCTTATCTCTATCTATCTAATATATAAAATTATCGTGTCACAGTATTTGTAACAAATCTCCTCCGAAACGACTTGGTTCGAGAATAGGACGTAAACTATTTTTCATACCCATAAGTGACATGTATCGGCCATTATTATTAATTACGCGTCGATTGTAGCAGTGACGCTTGATGGTGCTATCTAATTAATAATTATTTATTAATTAATTAAAATAGAATTATGATGTATTCTATCTCTTTTCTATTCTATGATGTGTTCTATTACTATTTGGTGATTTCCGACAGACATAGCCAGTCATTTTTTTTCATTTTGCCGATGAGATTAACGTCGGTTTAAATCAATTGTTTTTGTGGCAAAATATCAAAACACTTAGATTGAACATAAATATGCAAGTACAATTACAAAATAACCCATCAGCACAAATATTTTCAATACTACTACTAGATATTGGAATTGCTGAAATTAGGAGTGTCTTTCCGGAGGCACAAAATAATTACATTGACCATAATTGGCTCTGTAATCATTCGATTTTGGCAGCGAAAAATGCGACGGAATGATAACGAATCTAACTTTAAATATAACAGTTGTTACCAGATGTTCCTATGTCCTTTAAATCAATTGATACTATTGTTGATGAAAGCCAAGCCATAAATTACCCATCTGAATTTGTGAACCTCACAATCTTTAGTTGAAGATCGGTTCACCTATTATTCTTCAGTGTAATTTGAATCCACCTAAATTATGGAATGGTACACGTTTGTTGTGCTTTAGTCTGCCTCGTGAGTAGATGGCTTCTGATCTGCCTCCTCAAGCCAAAATAGCAACAGTTGGCTATTTCTATTTCCTTGGACATGTCGTTGGTCGATGTTACTAGGGATCCGAGGTAGATGAACTCCTGTTCCGCATAGGGACACAATCGCTTGAAGAGAATTCCTGAAAGAATTTTATACGCTGTTGAAAGGAGCGATATCCCCCTGTAATTGTTGCAATCAAGCCCATCACCCTTTTTGTAGATCGGGCTAATTACTCCTTTTTTTCAATTCTGCTGGCATCTTTCCATCAACCCAAATCTGTACAATCAAATTATGGCTGGCTTTATGGAATTCTTCACCTCCATATTTAAAAAGCTCAACTGGAAGACCATCCAAACCCGGACTATAAATTCTGTATGCCTTCCTTGATACTGCAATGATTTATATAGTAATTTTCTGTTTCTTTCTTAGCCCTGAAGATGGCCTACACATTGGCACAATTAAAAAACAAATTTTACTTATTTCACCCCCTGACCGATTCAATCCATCATTATTATTATAAATAAAGACCGGATTTCCGTGCAATTGTAACTTTTTGTTGCTTTCTCAGAATTCAATGAAAATTTGACTCTATCCGAATCAAGGAAAGGAGATTAAAATAATATAAATTTTATATTGCAAATTTTGGGGGTTACTACACAAATTTGCACATTTTAGGCTTTCAGAGCACAAATTTGCACATTTTAGGTTTTCAGTGCACAAATTTGCAATTTTTAGGTTTTCGGTGCATGAAAGCGCACTTTTTGATATTTCGTTAAAATTATTGAATTTTTTAAAATTTTTACTATAGAGAATAGTTGTGATTTATTTTGAAATCATCAACAATAATATTTACCTACTTAATTTTCCAAGGAAGAATAAACGGACCCATGATTTCCAAATATTTCTTCGAACTCGTTAAGGAAATTGTATAATGTCGAACAACGTTTTCTTTGTATTAACTTTTTTAGAAGTTCTACTTTGATTTGACTGAACCTTCCAACCTACTCTTTTATTTTCATTTCATTCTAAAGTTGAGTTTAGTGTGGTAAACAAGTACAATAGTGAAAATGTCTACAGTGACAGCCAGCCAATCTTCAAAAATCAAAATTTGGATAAAACTATATCCAGAATTGAAATCATACGGGAAAACAATTTTTTGTTCTTGCAATAAATCAATTGGTTCCGATCGAAAATCTCAAGTGGATGCTCATTGCAACTCAAGTAAGTACATTCTATCTTTTCATAGTAGCACACGGTAGCATTTGACTATTCCCAACATCTTTTTATTTTTATAGGAGGGCACACACAGTTTTCTGCAGCACAAAAATCCAATCGCACAAAGCTGCTCGTCATTAGACAACAAACAAACATTTTTTACCGATTTATGTTAAGCCATGGTCGCCTCCAATATTCCATTCAATAAACTGCAGTTTAGTTTAAGTCTTTTTTGCAAAAATACACAAAACAAAACATTCCTGACGAGAGCACCCTAAGAAAAAATTATCTCAGCAAAAATGTTGTGAACATTCTCTTGAAGAAATACGAAAACTAATTGAAAACAATTATGAAAACATCATGGTACATGAGACAACAGACCCACGGGGACTTTACATTTGCAGTTTAATGGTTGGAATCCTACACCCGGAGATTGAACCCAAACCATGCCTCATTTCATGTAAGCAGCTTCCAAAAAAATGTACTACGAGACTGTCTCTCGATTTGTGAATGACGGTTTAGCAAATTTTTTCGGTCAACCGTCCTACCAAGATAAAATTGTTTTATTTGTTAGCGATGCTGCTCCGTGTATATTATAAAAGCTGGAGAAGCATTAGAAGTTTTTTATTCAAATATGGTGCATGTAACTTGTGTAGCGCATGTTTTTTTACCGGGTAGCTGAAAAAGTGAGGGAAATTTTCCCAAGTGTCAACAAACTTGTTATTAATTGGAACAAAATATTTTTAAAAGCTCCTCACTGCTTGACAGCTTATAGAAATAGTATGGACTGCCCCCTTTCCCCAGAACCTTTGATAACTAGATGGGGATCATGGATTGAAGCAGCCCTATTTTATTCAGAGAATTTTAATAATTTTAAAGAGTTTGTTTCTACTCTTGAAGATGACGCAGTACCTGTAAAAAAAGTAAAATCTGTTTTAAATTTAACATCTGTTGCATCAGATCTAGCATTTATAAGATCCCATTTATCGGTTCTACCTTCCCTAATAAAAAAGCTTGAAGATCAAAACTTAACTTTGACATCACAGATTAGTATTATAGAGAAAGTTGGAGATGAATTAGAAAAAATCGAAAACGAAAAGGGAAATGCAATTTTTGATAAATTTAAATTAGTTATAGAAAAAAACACAGGTTACAAAATTTTACAAATTTACAACAAAGCTCTCGACGAAGACACAGATGTGGAGCTGGATCAAGTAATATTGAGTAACTACAGAAGATGTCCCATCACAAGTGTTAATGTGGAGCTCGTGTTTTCGCAGTTGAAACACATATTAGATGACCGACGATATAACTTTACGGAAAGCAATCTGGAAATGTACATAATTATAAATTTTAATAAAATTTTAGAAATTTCAATTTGATAAATTAATATTGTTAGTAGAAAATTACGAAAATTTATGTTTTACTATATATATATATATATATATATATTTTATTAATTTTGTTTAATAATCATCCCTAGCAAACAAATTGTTTATAGTTTCTGTAAGTACATATGTATATTATATAATATACATTATAATTATATAAATATGTTATCTTAATATTTTATTTTTTTAATTACAAATCACCTCTTCACATAGTAGAAGGCTGAATTGCATGTTTGTCAGTGTATTTTATTTTTATTGCACGTTTGGCTAATTTTTATTGCACGTTTTTAAAATTTTTACTGCATGAAATCTGGCCTTTAATTATAAACGATGCCCTTGTCTCTCCAAATTTGCCATAGAAATCCAAAATGCTCTGTTATTTTTGTTCTTTCAGCTGAAAAATTTTAGAAATGGTTCTAAAGGAATTTCATACAATAAAAGAAAAAATATGGGTAGTTTTAATATTTTTAATTGTGGGTTGTAGAAAAAAAAATAGTTTTGATTGCAAGCTAGTCAAAAATTTTAAATTCCTGAAAGATTCAATGCACAGATAACTTAGTTGTTATATTAGTACACAAATGTCAAGTTTACACTTTCTATGTTCTATGAAACATAGCTAAAGTATTTTTACTGTTGATATTTGAAATAATGATTCTATGTAGTATAAATTTATATTAATGTTAAAAAAATAATAACTTCTTTGTTTAAAACTGTAGAGCTTGTTTATTTGATAAGAAAGAACTATTGAAACACATCGGTCTTCATAGAATTTTACCGAAGCCCTTACGAGATATATTTGTTATTGAAGAATTAACTAAAAAAGTGTAAGTAGCTTACAATCTTCTTTTTCTTTATCCCTTATTGTCTTTCAGCTTGGGGGCCTAGCCAGGCTTGCCAGTCCTCAGAACTTTAGTTTACAATCTAAATATGGTCTACCATCTAATACTTGGTAACATATAATGATTTCATTGTTATTTTAATAGGTCTTTTAATTTGGATTTAAGGTTATTGAGATATTAACTAAATTATAATGTGGGATATTTATAGTCAATGTAACACAAAATAAGAAAAACTTATTTATTATGAGTGCCGACGTTTCGACCTAAGTTGTAGGCCATCTTCAGGGCTGATAGAAGCTGGGCCAATATCTTGGCTCATTTATACATATTGGCCTATCAGCCAACGTATAACGTATAACGTAACGTAGGTCGAAACGTCGGTACTCATAATAAATAAGTTTGTCTTATTTTGTGTTACATTGACTGCACCCCCAGACTATCTATATCCCACATTAGATCTTCCATTCAACTATTTTCCTCTCTAACTAAATTATAGTTGGTTTGTTGTTCCATTTATTGTAGAGATAGGGCACTAGAGATAATCCTTGGAATCTTTCTGTCATTATTATATCTGTATGGTTACTTTTTTAATAAATTACTTTTATTGCATAAAAATTACAAAAATTATGGGAAATACTTTAAATTCTATTTATAATTTCTTGCTTATTCTGTTTGATAGTTCTGTGAAGCTTAAGATGGGCTTGTAAGGTTGTTGGGCTTATTAACTAACAAATTCATGAATAAATGAAAGTAGATAAGAGATTAGCCGACTGGTAAATGACCTAAGGACTGAGACATTGGTGGGAGGATGCGTTAAGGGTAACCTAACTGGTTTGGGTTTGGGTGGTGGCCTAAGGATGGAATGTTATCTAATGTTTTTAATTATTAATTGATGGTATCAACATCGAGCCTTAGGGTATGCTAAGCCTTATTATTATTAGATATTCGGAAATGCATTCCTAAGCTTTTTCAGATACTTATGAATTATAAAGATATGTGGAGACTAAGTATGAGGCTTTGACTAAAATGTAGGTTGGTATTCTGTGGACTGTGCTGTGATATGGTGGGATCTTCTAATTTTCCAATTCTAATATCATCATTTGTACTATTTCACAATTCAGCAAACCCAGGGGGAGATTCACTCCTTCACTTAACCTGTTTTATATTTCATGTGAACTTTCTAATAAAAAATAGTAAATTTAGCATTGTGTAAATAAAATATTTCAAATTGTATGTTTGTCCTCTTTTATATATCATAATTTCTATCTCTCGTTTATTTTAATTTTAATTAGTTATGTATTATAATATCTACCTCTCAATTTTTTTTAATTTGGAACTTATATTATAAACTTTTCATTTACAGAATTAAAAAAATTAAAAAAGATAGTGATTTGGAGAATCGAACTACAGTGAATAAAAGGTAGCTTTTATAATTAAATGTTATCTGTCTTCATACCTGTCAATTTTTCCTATTTAATATTTAATATTACCCTTTGTTTCTCATTTTCCTACAAGATTTTTGAAACCAATCACCAAACAACCAAAAGAATTTTTCATTTTTGTAATAAAATCTAAATACAAATGATTAGTCCATGTTCAGTCCAGATCATTTCTCGATAAATCATTACAAAGTCTATTATTTTCTGGAGAATTCCCCAATTCCTGTTTGTCTCCTGAAACCTATTCCTAGAGGAAAAGTTAGATATCTCAGATGTTATTGGTGCAAAGCTAAAGCTGCGGTTTAAACTCAATATCTGCAAATTTTGCTATTTTGAAGTTAATTGTTACATTACATTACTTCAGCAACCATAATTCAAACTCGGCATTTTCAGTTCTTCGAATTTTCATACATTCCACTTACGCATCGGAAAGACAATTCATCTTCATTCAAGGTAGATCTTCTGAATTTTCTAGTCCTCCCACTTTATTTTCTCTCACTTTAAGTGTGGTGGTCTGGTTTTCGATTTGGCCTCTAATTGTCAACTCATCAGCAATTGTTAAGTGATGACGTTAAAAATCTTCTATATAATATAAACATACCGTTATCATTGATAATGTACCTTAAACGCCATAATAAGCATTTATTTATTCTAAATTTTAAGTCAAAATCTTGGATAATTTAATTTACCTCATTACCTCATTTTGGCAAAGGCTACGAACAATGACAAGGTGAAAGAGCTTCGACTGGCCAATAAACTATGTTAACAGTAAATAAAACTTTTAGTTAATTTCGCTCGTGTGCCTCATTTCAACCACATTACTGTTATGTATAATAATCTAAATGTGAAATTCAATCCTGCAATTCTAACTTAATTGTATTTTTTCCCCGTTTTTTCTAAAAAATCAAATAAATGTTTCCTTTCTGACATCAATGTGTATTTTTATATAAATGCTAAATTTTTTTTTTTTTAATGTCGGAATAAATGTTTTTGTTGGTCATATTTTAACATTTATTATTACTTTTTTTTTTTAACCATTTTTTTTTTAGCGACCATTAATTGATCTATTGTGCGCCCCATTAAATGCGATTATTATAATCTCATCTTAGCTAGACCCACAAATATAAGTATACTTGATTATTACATTAAAATGAAAATATTTATTTTTTGTGGGATGGTTCAACCACTTCTACATGATATATATATAAATTTACATTATTGAATCACCAATTATTCATCGGAGATTTCAATCCCGGAGTAAATAAAATATTTTTTTCATTATTTACTTATTCTTATTTTTTGTATTTGCCTACTAAAGACCTCTCCATTTCAACTGTCCTCTCATACTCTCATTATTGTATTATATTATATTATTATCTTTTCAAGTTTTATGTTCTTTTGTGCATTTATTTGTTACTGAGTATTTTTTAATGTGTACCTATTAAATACTTCATTTGTTACAGTGATGAAAAAGACGAGTGCAGATGTCTAGAAATTGATAAAAAAATAGAGTTCATTAAACATTTCAAAAATATGATTGGCCGTCTGTAAGTGTAATAGTGTTTTTATTTAATACTCGCGACCCACCCCAGCTTTGCTCGGGTAATAGGGCATATTATGCCTACATAATTTGTCTGTGTAATGTTTTTTTTTTTTACACATACCGGCCACTTAGGACTATGTGAATATGATATGGTTAGGCTTCTTTGGGAGTCTTGATTTTCTTTCTTCCCATCTCAGCTTATGTACTTTATTATATAGAAATTATAAAAATAAAAACAAAACCAAATATTTCTTTATATACAAATTTACTATCTTGCATGGGATTAGGCAAACAGCATCTTCGGTGAAACCCATCGATATTCCAACCCATTTACACAAAACCTCGACAAATTATATACCTAAACCTTCCTGGTGAATCACTCAATCTTTTGGTGAAAACCGCATGAAAATCTGTGCACTATTTATTGAGTTTACCAACAAGCGCGTCCGAGGACTTTGTTTTATAATATGTATAGATGTTTTATTAATTACAGGTATTTGTTTTATTTTTTTTTGTTATAAGAAATATAAACTTTTAATTTATTAAAATTTATTGATTTAATTTAACTCTTTTTTTTTACAAATTTAATATTTTATCATTTTTCTTACAGAAATCCGATTCTCAGCAGGGAGGAAGAGATTCTTGATATTTCAAAATCAGAAGCAAAAACAGTTGAACAACTAATAAAAGAAAAAAGAAATCAAGAGTAAGAATTTTTCAATTTTTTAGGCATTTAAATCATCTTTCAATTGATTAAATGATAAAAATCTATTTTCCAAATTTACTTCCTTGGCAATTTGTAATTTTGGTTTGAAAGATGAATTTGGAATATCAATTCCTCTTCAACCTTAGTTAGTGACTATTTCAGAATGTTAACAATTTGAGTATCTGCTAATTTTGTGAAGCAATGACATTTTTCGTTAACCTCTTACTTCCAAATATTTAATTTGGACAAAATTGTCAGGGTATGCTATTTAACCTTTATGACTAATTCATGATTGAAGTCCCTGTGTTAAAATTGAAAAACTTTTAGGAAACCATATATTTTTATATATTGTAAGTAATAAACAGAGTTTATAATTTTATTCTAATGCTGCATTAATTAATTTCAACTAATAGATGACCCTTGTAAATTGATAGAGTAAACTTATTATCACTTTTTAGACATATTAGCTTATAAATTTCAGTTATGCAACAAATAATCACAATACTGTTTGTAATGGTCTAGTTTCATGTGATAATACAAGAGCCACTTGCATTTATCGCATTTATGATCTTGACTGAATAGAACATAGTATCCGAAGACATAAATTTACTGAACAATGCTGTCAGTTCTGCCACAACCATTTGGTTTTTCTTTTTAATGTTCTGTATTATAATAATGGAACATACTTGAAAAATGCTTAATGCTTAATTTTCTTACTTCCATGTTGCTAAAAGCCCATGGGAGTAACCATCATGTAGGGAATGGATAATAAACAGGTTATAATACAATACAATGCAAATTGAAGACAATTTAAAAGTATATTTTAAATCTTGAGGAATGAGAGCCTTGATTTTTGGAAGTTAAAAAAATTGTTAATACTTAAAAATATTGTATTTCCAGAAAATCAATGTTTTTACAATTTGTATTTGTGTAACACCAATATCTTGTTTAGTAATCTGTTTTCTGCTTGAATTTTTCAAAACAATAAAAGCACCTCCAAGGATGGTTGTAGATGCGAAGTCATTTATTTATTGAAAAATTTTAAAAGCTTTACAGATTTTTTCTCCCTTCAGTTCAAAACATTATTTCACTATTGAAAAAAAATTATCAATGATAAAATGAAGTAAATACTATATCATCATTGTTTATAGGGAGCGGAGACTAACCGGTATTGTACATAAGCGGAAGGAAGATTTACAATCTCTAATAGAACAACAAATGCGATTGGAAGAGTAAGTTTTATTTGATTAGTTATGCAGTCTAAGCTATATTAATTATTACTAATGCTGATTGTCAATGTATGTATTTTTGTAATGAAAATTTTTCTGGGGAGTAAATGTGTATTTTATGTTGTTTATAATTCAGGAAGAATGATTTACAAAATTAAAACCATTTTCAGAGACAGAATGTTAATTGAAGTTATTCAAATGCTTATGGGGTATAAAAAACAACTTGAAGATGAACTGCAATCACACGGAAAGTTAGTATTTTAAATATTTGTTGATCTGATTGATTAAATATTAGTTTTTATTTCTATACAGTATCCATTAAAACAAAAATCTTAATTTAGGAATGTTTAAAATTTAAAATGCTGGGAGTAATGTAGATTGTATTCTTATTTATTTTTGTATTATTTAGTTATAATCTGATAGAACGAGTTCTATACTGTATCGTGGGTATGCCAGAAGTTCAATCTTCAACTTTTCCTTGGCGTAATCTGAAAGCCAACTGATATCTTGCTTTTATAGAACTTTAAAGTTGATTATTCCTCATTATAATAATAATAGCTGACTCTTCTTCTACTGTGCAACTCAGCCTAAAGAGGCCCATTGTGCTCGAGTCTTGAAATTCCTATCGTATTGAAATTCAAATCCTGAGATTTTAGGTAATTTTTAAATCCCAGTTCTTGAAGTTTCTTGTGTCCTCCAGGGCCAAGGACAAAGAGTGCATTGCATTCAAAGAGAATGTGCCAGGATGTCCTCCTCCATGCACCGTCTGCACAGGGGTTCTTCTTCAAAGCCCAGATGATGCATATGCTTCCTGAGTTTGCAGTACCCAGTAATAGCTTCTACCATACTCTTGAGGTCGGCTCTCGACATACAAGTGGCTTCTTTCTTGATTTTCTCAGAAAGTTTATTATTCCTCATTAACTGCTCACATTAATGTTCAAAGTGTTAACATATAGAGTAAAAAGGTGTTAGAGTGCAAGGAAACAACAGTACAAGTTAGTACGATACGAGCACAGATCTATTACGATATAAACATTTGACAAGACACTTCATACAAAACGGCAGATGCAGTCCACACTACAAACCGATGCTAACTGAGGGTGTGACAATGGCTGTTGTTTCCAAGACACTGTAGTGCACAGCCAACATGATCTCAACTGCCACTACAGTGTTATCTGTCTATAATACAATATATACATAAGAGGAATTACTTTAACACAAAGTTCATTGAATGTCTGTCAGAACATCGTAGATTCTCATCAATTTCCACCCTCACCTTGAGTCCTCTTCACTATTATAAAAGCATGGACCGATCTCTTCTGAAATTTCAAATCAACATCAAACTGTTCGATGATCAAGGAAATTTCCACATTCCGTTTAAATAATTTTGCATTTAGCTTTAGCAGCTTTAATTTTCTTTACCATTTGTAATATTATGAATATTTCTTGTGCGACTGCAATATTTTGTTAACTTTCAAATACATTGGTATTTTCCAACACAGGTGTATAATGAAGTTTTGTTTACTAACACAAGAGCTAGGAAGACTAGTTAACTCATAAATTTGTCCTTAATGGCCTCTCACTCACTTCTAACTAGATGCCATCCGAAATCTGTTTGGATATAGTTTTAGGAATTTTAGTATAATTTATGATATTTGAATCGAATGCACTCTCTGAGTTGATTATTTTTCAATATTCGTTGAATTTAACCTTTAATGGGTCAAATAAAATTTTTTTTATTACATGGTCAGAATAAGGTTGTGTTTCAGTTTTTACATCTTGTAAATGAATGTATTTTAAATAATTTTATTTACTATTTTTTAAAATAAAGTTATAACGAAATAATTGTTTAGCAAAGAGGAGTCTAAAGAAGTTGAGGCGAAGCTGATTGATGAGTAAGTTTCACTATTTATTAATTTTTATTTATCATTAACTGTATTTATTTTATGAAGCAATTACTTGTAATCATTTATTTTAGTTTGTTAGTTTCCTATTTCACTTGAGCAGAAAGCTTTCAATAAAATTATATTTTCAAATAATAACATCAAAGATTTAGTGAACTAGAAGGCTAAATGACTTTACCAATACTTTCATCATCGACGTCGATTAGATGTTTTATAATTATGAATAGAATTTTATTGCATTTTGATTAAATAAGTAATGAATGGGGAGCGGAGTGGCTCAGTGGTAGAGCACTGAGTTGTCATTCCTAAAATCCTGGTTCAAATCCCGCAGCAGGCAAGATTTTTATTTAGTCTGATAGCAGTCGGAGATGTATCATATAGGATCTAGGACCCTCCTGGGGCTCACCCAGCCTCTAAAAGTTGGTACTCAAAATAAGGGGGAAAATCTGGTGGTTAAGTGTGATCTAGGACAAATCACCTCCCTGCACAGCCTTTATCCATTACACAGTATTATCTCTACCATGTACTGAACCCCAGACCCTTCACGGGTTGTAGTGGTACAAGAGAAAAAAAGTGATGAATGACTACATTACAGATCATCAAGAAATTAACCAAAGTAACTTTTAAAAAATGTAGTCTTATTAGTTGATATTTTTGCTATAACTTTCAATACAAATTTGGAATGTTGGAAATTGAGTTGGAGAAAACCATATCATAGGTATAATTTTTTTTTTTTTTTAAATGGAGATACATACATATGAAGTATAATGATTACTAATCATTCTTTTCAATCAATGATCATAAGCAATACAGTGCCATTTTCAATTTCATTTAAAAAAAAAAAATTATGAAACCATTTTTAGATTATAAAAGGAAAAGCTTAAAAATAATTATTGAACCCTCTTGGAAGCAAATCTTTCATAGGCTACAACAATATATATTTGATTACCTCTTAAATTATATTACATTGAGAGTAAAATAGTTGACTGGAAGATCTAATGTGGGAGTTAGATAGAGTTAGATCTGACTATATAGTTAGATTTAACTCCCACATTAAATTACATTAATTGATCAGTATTATAATCATTAACTTTGCCTAGAGACTTATAATAATTGCATTGTTTAAGTAATCCCTTTATAAAATAATATCAAATTTAAAGGCTAAATTATTGTTTGGTTTATAGTCCCATGTCACTGTTCGTAAATAACCATCAAATTTCATTAATGCAGTTCCTATAAGAATTATGTCCCATAAGACACTATGTTACATACATTATTTTTTTATTTCAGAAAGAGAGAAATACAAGATCTTATTGGTTTGCTGAATAAATATAGGAGTCGAAATGAAGATCCATCTTATGACGAGTAAGATTTATCAAGCTACTCTGTGTCATACATTTATTAAAAGAGTTTTGAATTAACATGTCAACTTATCAACCTAAAAACCAAAAGATTATACAAACCTATTGTATGCTTTTTGAATCTTTAGGCAGTCACTATGGATGTATATGAGCTAAAGGAAGGAAAGTTAGTCCTAGTTACATAGACTTTTTAATTTGAACTGTGTTAACAAGTTTGAATATGATTTAAAACTGATTATGTTTTCAAAAATTTTAAAAATAGCACTAACAGCTTGGTTTTTCATTTCCATTTAAAAATTAACAATATGAATTTAAATATGTGAATTTATTCAATAAATACCTATTCTCTAGGAAATCACTGTTGGAGGTCTTAAATGAAAAGCTTCAGGACTATCTGGATAAGCAAAGAAACTATCTTGATAAAATAGAGAAGTAAGCCCTACAATATAAATATAATTTTATATCAGAATCATTGTGCAATAAATTAAATATAATATATTATTACTGATTAGTGTTTTATCAATAATCCATTTTTCTTTCAATATTAAAATAATCTTTACCAGTTTCATAAATGAGCCATTTATTATTATCTTTATGAGTTAATATTACAGTTTAATAATAATTTGAAAAAACACTACAATAGATCAAATAAAATTAAAAAAACAAAACAACTAACTTAACCCAGGGCCCATCTGAGTTTGAATGTCTGTTTAGTATTAATACTTCTATACTAAACTGAACCACATAACCTTTAATTTGCTTGAATTTAAGAAACACTCAGTAAAATATCATTAGCTTTTACTTGATTAAATTAACCCTTTAGCGACCGAATACGGCCGGGTCAGAGCGGGCTGCCTGGACTGAGTGGTAGAAAAGTCAACCATGCCCACTGAACCGATTACTTTTTGACTCTGAAATCATGTTTTTTTATTTGATTCCTTATAGTTCCCCATCATCCTTTTTGATCCGGACTTGGAATGGTGAATGGACTGGCACTGGTGAATTTAAAAACATATTTTTAAATTTTTTTTTTTAAATTACTGTAAATTAATTTTAATTATTTAAAACATTATACAATTATATACTTTATTTTTTTGAAATGTCTATATACAAATTTATACATATACTTTATTTTTTTGAAATGTCTATATACAAATTTATACAATTAAAAATTCTTTTGAGTGTGATAAGTGCCGAAACACGACAGACACACTTTACGAAAAATAATATAGCCAAAAGTGAATTTGTACGACATCTGTTGTCAAGAAAAATTATTTCAGCTTGTCATGCGGACACCTAGATGGCTCTAGGAACTGAACTACTATTGTAGCTTACGGTCTAGAAACGCCGGAGAAGCAAAACTATTATAATAGTACATGGTCCGTGGAGTCCACCTGACACCGGACTATTATAATAGTCCACGGTCCCCACGGCACGGCGCGCTCGGACTATTATAGTAGTTCACGGTCGCTAAAGGGTTAATATACTTCTCTTATATATTTATTATATAAATAACATGAATAAGTATAGCTTTTATCAAAATATTTGAAACATTCACCGCTTAGAATTTGGAAAACAGATGAGAAATGAAAATAATTATAAAATGTTGACAATATTGTTCAAAAGTTTTTTTTTTTAAATAAATTTCCATTTGTTGTAAAAATTCAAAATAATGACTTCTGAATAAATATTTTATAGCTTAATATCTTATTACTAAAGTTATTCAAAAGCATTTAGTAGAAAACACCTGCTAGAAATTGTCAAACACCACATTGTAGTAGTAGTAGTGGTAGTGGTTAAATATATAAATCAACCATTTTTTCTTTTTAGGGTCATCCCTGGTTTTAAAATAGCAATATTTGATGAGGACATGAAAAAAGAAAGAATTGTTGCGGAAATATGTAGGGATGATGGGTAAGTATTTCCCCCCTTTATTATTAACATGCCATAAATATAAATAAAATATTTTTTTTTCCAGTGAATATAAGTATAAATCAAAGGATGCTGAAAAATCAGAACCTGATGGAAGGTAATATAATTGTTTGTTACTGGTTTAAGTGAAAATCTATTTTATGCTTATTATCACTTATCTAGTGCCCTGTTATTTTCATATTTTATGTTGAAATGTTTCAAAAGTAATTGCTTTTTTGACATTCCTTTTTTAAAAATTTGACATGAGGTCTTTATATGACCGACTAACATTCATTACCATTGTTACTATTTTATTCGAAGTAGGGAAGCAGAAGTAATAAACAATAATTTAATGTTTGTATTGTTTTTAAATTGATCTCTTTTTAACACATGCCTTCATATGATAGACAAAATTTTATCCCATTAAATAGAATATTTGCTCTATTAGTCCTTAAACTGCCTTTCTACTGAAACTGTATTATCTATTCTGTTAAGAGAGTTCTGTTCGTTTTAGGTCTCTTCCTATAAATAAATATTTGATATATATTTTAGTAAGTTTCTTATTCACAACTAAAATAATGAGTAATGATATGCACTATTACAGGAAAAGACTTAGGACACTGCTGAAAGGATTGAACAAGTAAATTATTACCATTTTATTATTTTTTTATATGAAAAAAATTAGATTAGTTACTAATTATTTAAAATGTATTTTTCCCCATAGAATTGATTTAAAATATTTTATTAATTTTACATTTTTTTAACTTATTAAATTTTTGTTTACAGGCCGCATTTATACATTATTGACAATCCTCTAGAAAGGTAAATTAAATTATTAGAGTACATTAATATGATCAATGATTTTTCTAAATAATAGCTAAATCAAATTTGTTATGATAGCTTTACATTTGTTTAAAATTGTAAAACTAAATTTTCCTAAACTCCTAAATTAACTATAATTTTAATTATTTTATTTTTTGGGAGAAAAAACCTTCATTCAGTCATCTAGTACTTCTAAATTGTTTATTTTTCAACTTGAAATTGAAAAATAAACAATTTAGGAGTACTAGATGACTGGATGAAGGTTTTTTCCCCAAAAATATAAGAATCAAAAAGATTTATAGTCCAGTTTTACATTAATTTATAAATTAAAAAAAATATTTTATTTTTGAAGAGAAAATATTTAAAAATTACTACATATTAATAAAAATAAATAAAATATAATTTTAATTCTGAATGATAATTGTTAGCCTTGGTAATATATATGGAAGAAAGTGGTCCGGGTAGAGGTCAAAGAATTTCTCATACAATAGGAGTAAACTTTATTGAGTAGCCAACGTTTCGACCCACCTTGCTGGTCTTCTTCAGGGCTGTGGGCTTGATAGGTCTTACACTAGCTAAACACACCTACTATAAGCAAGGTGGTTCGAAACGTTGGCTACTCAATAAAGTTTACTCCTGTTATATAAGAAATTCTTTGACCTCTACCCGAACCACTTTCTTCCACATATAATTTTAATTATTTGATCTGATCTTAAGCTAACTATTTATAATGAAATGAAATGAAAATAGCCTTTATTTATGCGTAAATTATACAATTACTATAAAACATAAATTTACAAACAACAAAAAAATAAAAGAGAACAATTCTTTGTACATTTAAAAAAAACATTGTAAAAAAATATTTGTACACACATTTTTTTTTTCTTGCATAGGTCTTCCTTTATGAGTAGTAGTCTTTAACATTTCACTGGGTGACTAGCCCTAATTATTTATAATAAATAAAAAATATTTTATTATTTTAAACAACAGCTAAATTTAAAAAGGTGACCTGTGATAAATTAATAATTAAATTGACTATAGAAGTTGAATTAACTATTAACTATTATTTGTTGTTACAGATTTGGAACAAGCAAGCCATCTGTTGGAACCAAGTAAAAAACATCTTTAATCTTGATATTCACAGTAATATAGTTAAATAAAAAAATAAAATTCTAAACTAATTAGTATAATACTCATTACAACTCACTATTAGTATACAAAAAAAAAAGCTGTACCGCTTCAATCCACAAAGGGAAGGGTCTTGGGTTTAGTGTAAGGTGGTACATAATGTATTTTTTCAATTACAACAGTTGTGCAGGGAGGTGATTTGTGTAAGATTTACTATTTTTTTATTTTTATAGGAGCGGAAAGAGCAAGCCATCTGTTGGAACCAAGTAATAAACATCTTGTAATGTATATTATTTAAAAAAATAAAAATTGAAATTCTAAACTATTTATTTTAGTAATAAGTACAACTGACTATTATTATACATTTTCTTTTAATTTGGGAACTAAATTAAAAATTGTTTTTCTCTTTGAGCAAATTTATGCATCAGTCAGTTTTTGTTGTTTAAGTTTTTTTTTTTTTTTTTTTTTAAGACTTTGAATATTGATGGACTAATGAAAAATTAACATTCATTTTTTCAGTATTAAAGCCAGCCAGCAATCTGTTGAAAGCAGGTAATTTATATAGCCTCCATCTTAACTTTTTATTCATATTATGTTTTTAGTTAGTAAAATATTAAACAATCTGTGAAATATTCAAGTTATTTTAAAAAAAGAAATAATTTTGGAAAAAAGGTTTCAGAACTGCAAGCCAGGCATTTTCTTAATTGCACATTATGTGAATTATAGAATTAACAGTGATTCCTTTGTAACATATCTAACACTGATCCATTCAATTTTTAGGAAAACCAAAGCTAAACTCCTCATATAATAATTTTAATGAGCTAAAGTTTTTTTAAAAGAAATATAATATAGTTATATTTTTTCAGAAAAAAAAATGTGGTAAAAAATCTTAAAACATTTAAGAAGAGATTAGATGACAAAATAATAGTATGTTATGAACTTCAAAAGTACGAGTATGAAAAGCTAGGAAAAGAGCTGTTAAAAGAGATGGGAATTCTCGATCCACCATCATTACCCAAGTAATAAATCAATGTTTTATTTACTTATTTTTTATTGTTTAATTTATCTTTTAAAATTTAAATTTAACACTCCTTGTCTTCCTTGTGAGATTTGTTATTTAGTAAGCCTGCCCATTGTTTGGAAATTATAAAATCATTAATTTAAACATTCCCTTTATAGTGTTATTATTATGTTGGCTCTATGGTCCTGCTAGAACCCAGGCTTCCACCACCACAGCCAACCAATCTCTGCAATTCTGCTCAATTTCAGTTCCTTTTCAACATCATCCAGCCATTTGATCCGAGGGGGTCCTCTGCTTCGTTTGCTGTCTGGTTTCTCATTGAGCATTCTGTTTCGTATCCTGTGGTCTGACATTCTTTCCATGTGCCCCATCCATCTAATTCTGGCTTTCTTTATCATCACCACCATCTTTATAGTGTTACCCATTTTAAAATTTAACAAAAATAAGAACATAAGTTAGATTTTACTTAATATTAATGAAAAAAGATCTTTGCTGATTGTTAGTTCTAATATATAATATAGTTTAATTGATACTATCAATGAAATTATTTTTTCAGAGATGATAATGTAAAAACTCCTCAGAATATGAATTATGGTGAAATGGTCAAATTGAAGCTAAAAAATATGGCTTTTGAAGAAGGAAGGAAAATCGTGTATGTAAATAATTAGGCTTCTTATTAATATCTAATTTTATGCTTGTTATCTAATTTTAGACAAATCTTAAAATTAGATTAATGTATGCTATGTTGCACACAAGTAGCTTTATTTTATATTTCTAGATTTTTTTAAATAATTATATTTGGTTCAAACCTTTTAAATTATTTTAAAAGCGCGTATAAAAATATATGCTTAAATGAGCAGATGGTAGTAATCTATACTAAAAATAGAAATTCATGAAAAGGATTTACATGCCATTGGTTTCTCCTAAAAGAGGTTCTTCTAAAGTATGATTTATCTTATGATTTATGATATATATATTATTTAAAGGAGGCTGTGAAATGAAATGGTTATTGTTATAACTTTTGGATTCATTTAATAATGTGTTACTAGTTGAACAATTAGGTAAAATTCATATTTTGCTGAATTTGTATATTTTAATCATTTTATTAAGTGCTGTTTGGTTCTATTAGTATAATAATTATTCTAGGTCACAACCTGATCCTATCATCCAAAGAGAGGAGAATCAAATGTGCAGAAAGAGGCTGGTCCAGGAGCTGGGATTAAAATGGTAATTTACATAACATGGTTGCAATTTCACACAAAAGGGAACATTAAAATTTAATATAATTAATTTTTTAAACATTCTTCTTAAACTAGCTTTCTAAAAACGCTTGTGGTTTGAGTTAATATTTTTGAAAAAATTGAATTATCATATATCTTACTTTAATATTATATTTCTCTGTTATTTATTATTTGTTTATATATTCTGCTGAAGTAATTCCTCTTATGCGTATCATATATATTGTATTATAGAAAGACAATACTGTAGTGACAGTTAAGATCATGTTGGCTGTGCATTATGGCATCTTTGTAACAACAGCCATTGTGTTGTGAGTCTCTCAGTTAGTGTCGGTTTGTAGTGAGGACTGGACCTTGTAGTGTAGTCTTGTCTCTGTCTATATATGATTATATATAGTGTTTATATCTAATAAATCTGTGCTTGTATTGTAATAACTCGTATTGTTGTTTCCCTGCACTCAAACACCTTTTTACTCTATATGTTAACATATTCCATGATAATGTTAGATATGACGTATGTTCTAAATAGTACATAAAGTTACATAGAGGGCAGCATAAATTTTTTTACAAGCCATAGTCCATTGGCCAAATTAATTTGAAAAAAAAATTACTGAAGCAAATTCTTCAAGAATCTTTAAAAGCAAGTTAATTTAGTTAAAATTAAATGGCAATGTCACCAAGTTAGATAGGTTTCATAAGCATTCTCCCAGTAAATTGACTACAGTCGGTTCCTTTTCGAGATGAGTACCTATAAATCACATATACTTTGTTCTGTATTTATTGGATGAGAACCAGCGTGTAAATGGCTGTTGGCTGTATTTATTGGGCAAGTGTATATTTAATTTTTTGATGGTCCAATTCCTAAATAACTTTCAATTATTCCATGCAATGTTTCAGTAATAATAAATATAACTATGAAGTAGCAAGGCTTATATCAATTAGTATTTTGAAATTTTTAACAACAGAAAATTATAAAGTTATATTAAGTATGTAAAGCACTTTTCTACTTTGAATTTTTAAACAAATGTTAATCTTGTTTTCTTTATAATTTATTTATTTTTTAAAATATTATGTTCTATAAATTATTTCTTGTGAATAAAAACAAATGAACTGAGGCATCCTTTTGTATGTAATGTATTTTTTAATATTTTTTTAAGTAATCTGGAATACAATTGTAATTGTTTTTATTTTTTTAGCAAGAAAGGTGGAGCATGTTGTACAGAAACACCAGGGCCATCAAAACTGATGCTTAAGGTGGTGTATGAGTCTAAGTATGTGTTTTTCTTTGATTGGGAAAAAATCTATAAACATGTATATTTAGAATGCTTATTCCTCATATTTTCAATTTTAACCAACAGGAGTACAAAAGATTGCAGATGTGAAAATCGCCTAAAACAGCTTAGCAGACTAGAGCATGATTTTGAAAATATGTAAGTATAGACTATGATTTTAAGCATTTGGTTACATCTATTTTCAGGAGTAATTCCATTAATTTTAATAATTTAATGTTTGTCATTTTAGCAAAAAGTAAAAAGGACCGTGTCATTTGAGTAGATTAATTTTACTATCTTCATTTTTTTTTCAGAATATTTTTACAGTAAAGCACTAAAATTATTAAATTTTTATTACTTGGTGTACAATATTAAAAGGTTTTAAACATTATGACAGCATATTTTCTATTTAGTGCTTACTATTTCAGTATTTTTTAATTACATTTGTTTCTTTTGATTTTTTTTAAAAAGTAAAAATTAGGCTAAATTTTACCAATATTGCTTGGAAATATTTTGATACAAATATTTTTAAATTAATGATTTTTTTTAATTATAAAAACCTTTTTTAAGTTAATCTTTTCAGTCTTCTTAGCATCCATAATCAGCAAAATCATTTTAAAATGATTGTGGTAAAATTACCATTTAAGTATAACATAATCAAATACAATCGTTGAAAATGATTTACTTTATAATCATATACATGCACATTCATTTTAACTTGACATTACTAATATACAATCTGTTTGCAGTATTAATCTACAATATTTTCAGTACTGGGATTTCCTCAATAAACATAATAATATCCAATAAAAATTTCACTTTTCTTGTTATTTCTTATGTGGGTAATTAAATTATAATGCAATTGAGAAAAACCACAATGCAAAGCCTTACCAGTCTGGTAAGTGGGTGTATTACTAGATTTGAAACATAAGGCTTTGCATTGTGGTTTTTCTCAATTGCATTATAATAAATAATAGTGTTTCTTTTTGAGTTTTTGGCTCTATTTTATTGATTTGTAGATAATTAAAATTACCAGTTTTAATAATATTTATTTTTTAGCATTTTGCATCCTGAGAAGTATCATATTGATTTCATCAGTGGACCACAGTTGTACATTAATACCAATGCCATTAAAAGAATGTAAGTATTTTTTTTTTTTTTTAGTATTTATATTTTATATTTTTTCCAAAGCATGGATGATATGGTAATCTAGAGAGACTAGGATTAATAGTAATTGATTTTGAATAAACCAATAACCTTTAAAACTTTTAGAGAAAAGTAAATTCTCATTAGATAACTTTAGTTATCTAGAAAAATTTTCAACAGTTTAGTTTTACCCATGTCCACTTACATTTGAATACCAACTGAGATAAAAATTTACTTAGATTCATTAAAATCACTTTAATAGGGAAAAGTGTATGGTCATATGATGACACCACCAGTACGAATAGACCATGGACTTCTTGAAAACTTGAGATATTACTAGAACCCCAAAAAAAGAAATAGCAATTTTTTCCTTTTAATTTTCAAGTTATCTTCCAGACTGTACTTGGATTTATTTTGAGCTTAAAAATGGAGAGTTAACCTTGTCTAATCAATCTTGTATTTGTAATTTATAAGTTTTATTATGTCTGTAAAATAATTGTCTTATTGTTTTCATAAATATATTTCAAAAACACTACATCTGGTTATTCCCTACCCCAATGAGGGATAAACTCTTTTTAGAAGCTGAATGTGCTTTTGGAGGATCTTCTTCTTGAACCTAAAATAAAATTCTTTCACTTAAATTCATTTTAAACTAATATAAATTAAATTAAATTACCTACAATTTTGATTCTAATGATTTCTTTTATGTTTGGACATTCATTTTTGTCAGTGCAGTTCTGAATTAATATTCAAGGTAGAAGTACATTAAACCCGGACTAGTTACAAACCAAGATATCAAGTTGTTTGGTTTTCTTTAATAAACTCTTCCATTATACAAGATTTTTTTTTCTGGCAGGAGAGCCTTTATTCGCAAACATGCAACGAAAAAAAAAGTGCCTCTCGAATCTGATACAGATATCATTGGCTCATTATCAACAAAGAAATTAGGAACAGAGTATAATGAATCACGCTTCTCCAAAGTTTGGAGTAATTTTAAAGGCGTTGGATTGTTTTCAATGAATTTGGAAGCACAGATGATGATGAATGAACGTATTATCATCCGACCTCAATACAAACAGGTATACTATTCATATCTTTATTTTATTTGAGGCAGTTCATATATTTTTAAATATGGCATTTTTACTGCAGTGAACTGTTTTATTTCCAGACGCATTTAATATATATATATATATATATATATATATATATATATATATATATATATACATACATATTGTTAAGAATTTAATATTTTCTATATGTAATATAATATGGATGGTTAATTCAAAGTTGACGTTAATTATATTTTTATTTTATTACAAAATTTAAGTTATTACAAAAACAAAACAGTTTGTTAGCTTACAATATTTTATTAAACATGAAATCTTTTAGCTCCGCGGGTCAATGATAATTAATTACAATTTGGGATAATTCAGACAATTTAAATTTAAAACACAATTTTTATAGTAAACTGATTAAAATAAACACTCACATGTATCTCATCCAATATGTGTCCTAAAAACTCCTTCACGAAACAGCCTACGAATCAAAATTCCATCCAGCTTCTCTTGAAACTTTAAACTCCTTATGCCAGACTGCCAATGATATTCACACGGAGAGTGACCATTTGGAGATGCTCTCTCTCGAACCTCCACGCCTAGAGTGCTTGAAATATGGCAGTAGCTTGCCGGTAGTGGGCGGCAATGCCATTTGTATAATTTGAAACTCAGTTACACATATATAAAAATTGTGTTTATTAAACTATTAGTATATTAAATTTTTAAATAGATATTTTAAATAAGGTTTAATAAAATTTAGAATAATTTTTATTTACTTAATTTACTCATAAATTCACGTCAACTTAATATTGGTCCGCTATTGATACGCCAAATATTGATAATTACTTTGATTTATTTTTAACATATTTTGAACCTCAACGATATACGTGGGTGAATCAAATATAAACGAGACTTATTTTTTAATTTTTACTTTGAACACAAAGAAAAGTACACCTCATTTTTCTACATAGTCTCCTGATTTGGAAATACATTTTTCCCAGCGCATAGGTAATTTTCCAATCCCGTCCTCATAGAATGAAGTAGGTTGTGTCTTCAGCCAATTGAGCACGTAGGCTTCAACCTCATCGTCACTGACGAATCTCTGACCTCCCAAAGCTTCCTTGATTGGGCCAAACAGTTGAAAGTCACATGGTCTGGACTGTAGGAAGGGTGTTCTAGCGTCTCCCAGCCCAGTTGCTCCAATTTTTCTCTCATCAGGGCCGCAGTATGCGGGCGAGCATTGTCCTGAAGAAGAATCACTTCTCGCATCGGTAGATCCCTTCTTTTGCGGCGATATGCAAGTCTTACTTCATTCAAAATGTCGCAGTAGTATGCGGCATTGATAGTCCTGCGTTCATGCAAAAAATCAAGATGCAGCAAGCCATGCTGGTCAAAAAACACGGTAGCCAAAACCTTCCCAGCTGACAGCCGTGACTTGGCTTTCACTGGTCCAGGTTCCCTTTTCAGTCTCCACTCCATACTCGCTTGTTTTGATTCAGGGGTGTAATGGTGCACCTAAGTTTCATCACAGGTGATAATGTGAGTGAGAAATGAGGCTCCCTCAGCCTGAAATCTTGCAAGAAGACCTTCACAGGCCTGCAAACGGTTCAGCTTCTGCTCAGCTGTGAGAAGTCGAGGAACCCACCTGGCACACACCTTACGAAACCCTAGCTCCTCTGTGAGTATGGAAAAAGTGCTTCCATAGCTTATCCCAACCTCACTTGCAATGGCACTGGTGGTTAGACGTCTGTCACCTTCAATAAGCTGTCGAACACAGCTGATGTCTGCTGTGATGCTGGAGCGGGGTCTGCGGTCATGGCTTTCATTCTGAACACGATCACGACCCTCCACAAACTGTTTATGCCATGCAAACACTCTGGCACGAGAAAGTGTCTCTTTCCCAAACTGTACAGTCAACCTTCTCAAGATTTCAGCCGGTTTTACACCTTCAGCAGCAAGAAATTTGATGATAATACGTTGCACAATCGAGGGGGATACATCCTGCTCAGACATCGTCACGGCGGTAACTGGTGAGTTCGAGCGCATCCGCCCGCCTGCTTCCCCCACTCCTGGCATCCCTACCCAACACCCCTAAACGCGGGAACGTTCCCGCACCTTCGCTGGGCTTCCAGGACAAAAAGTCTCGTTTATATTTGATTCACCCACGTATATATATATACATATATATATATATATATATATATATATATATAAGTTAAAGCCTATCGAGTGACATGATAAAGTGTGCTAGAGTGTAAACTGTTAGAAATAGTGTGGGCAATAGACCATTTCAGACCATTTGGAAGAAATTTCACAGTGCATACAGACCACAGACCCCTAAAATAGGGGGGCAAATTAAAAGAGTCATCCGCTCGCATCACTCGGTGGAAGGAGTTTTTGGGGCAGTATAATCTAGATATCAAGCACAAACCCGGCAAAGAGAATGTGGTAGTAGATTGGCTGTCCCGAGCAATTGTGGTCAACATGGTGGACAAGGCGGGAGAGGGCTCATCACGAGACATTAGGCAGTTCTTGCAGGAATGGACTCCAGAGGGGGAAGGAGTACAGAGTTCAGACAGCAGAGAACAGGAAGATGAAGACCAGGACGGGGAAAGCTCAATGGAAGACCATTGTCTCAAATCGTCTCGATCGAGATGATGCAAACATTAATGACATCATAATGACGAGATCATTATTGACAAGAGACGACAAGTCATATGAAGTACCAGGACCTCGGGGCTACTCAAAATGGAGTTCTCGAAATATGGTAAAAGTAACATCATCACCGTCTGATCTCAATCCGGAGTCAGTGATGACAACATTTGTCGGGTGCTAAAAGAGGCTTCCAAGCCGGAAAGAAAATCCCACTTATATGTAGGAAATGCCACTTTGTGGGAAAAAGTGAAGCAAGGAGTACAAGAGGAGACGCCCACGATTGAGATGGGCAGATGAGGTCGAAGCCGACGCGAAGAAGCTCCTCAACACCAGACCCTGTCGCAAGACAGAAATGAGTGGAGGCGTCGTCTTGATGCGGTGAAGACCAGTATCGAGTTGTAGTGCCAGTGATGATGATAATGATAATTTTTATTTACTTATTATTAGTGTATGTAGAGTGTGGACCTATGTTTTTTTAAAAGTATCCATTTTCTTTTGTTGTTTTGTTTTATGTGTGTTAGTTGTATTCTTTTTTTTATCCCTATATATAAGTTATGCATGGTGTGGTGCGTCGTAAACTTAAAACGAAAGAGAGAATTTCATTTGTATGTTCACAAGTTCATTTTTTTTTTTACTTCTTTTCTCATTGTATTTGTTGGTAAGCAATATGTATATGTACATTGGATGTTGTTGGTCTTCCGGTCTTGGGTATCTCTCTTCTCCAAGTTTCCGAAATTGTTCGAAAACTGGTGGGGAGAAGTTAAGTCCAACAATATTCACCTTAATCCTAAAGAGATTCTGTATAAATAAACCAAAGCTATATATGTAGGATTACCAGGGTAATAAAGTTAGTTATCATTCAGAGTTCATTGTGTTCATTTCGAAATCCTTTCTTTTTTTTCAACTGTTTCACTCAATAGTCTTTAACTTTTATGTATATATGACTCTTTTAATTTGCCCACCCACTGCAGGGGCCTATGGTCCATATACACCGTGAACTTTCTTCCAAATACATGAAATGGTCAATTGCCATCACTATTCCTTACAGTTCACGCTCTAGAACACTGTATCGTATCTCAGCTTCCATAAGTCGCCGGCTAGCATGAGTAACAGGACTATCTCCTTTTTCACCCTCTTGTGACGAAACCGCTTCCAGTGCGTTTTACATCCGTTGTGGGCATGAAGGGTTTACCAAAGTCCGGGAAGGCCAGTCCTGGTTCCTCTTGCAGTCGCTTCATGTATTTGCGGATGTTATTCTCCATCACCAGAGTAACAAAAATTGTTCATCCTTTCTTCAATAGGTTGTTGATCGGGACCAGGTATTCCGCCATTTCCGGGACAAAACGTCGGTAATAATTCAATGAACCTAACAGACTTCACATCTCTCGGTACCTCCATGCTGGACATAGCGTCTACCTTGCTCTTATCTGGTATCACCCTCTCCTTCATGGTTTGGTCCCTGTTTTAAACCACGCCTTCTATCCCATTGTCAACTCCCCTTCTACTCTACAAGGGCCACCTAGAGTTGTTAATTCACATGTTCATACCTGTACCTGGAGTGTCCTTTCTCCAACCGCCTGCTTCTCTACCGCCTTCTGACTCTGGATCGTGCCGGAGCTCCCTATATCCACAAGGCATCTGACTCCTAGCTCCACCTGGATAATAGGCAAACCGCCAGATACTCCTCTCACGCTGCAGTTTACTATCGTGAGGTCGCCTCTCTGCTGACACTCCCCTCAGTCTACCGCCAGCTGCTGCTACCCCCCCTGTAGTTACTCGCAGTCGTCCGCTCCTGCCACTGGTTCCATCTCCTACGCCTCCACTGCTCGCCGGTCATTCTTTTTCCGTATCTGATGTCTCTGTTGGCACTGGTGTCGCCTTAAGTCTTCGCCAAACTCTCTGGGCATTCACTTCCATGGGTTCCACCCTCCACATATCCCTGCGAGAGTACATATAGGGACACTGCCTGGTCATGAGTCCTTCTGTTCCTCACTCGAAGCATTGAGCCACTAGATATGTCCAATTTTTCCACACTCGTGGCACTTACGCTCCTCTCTTCACCCGTTTTTCTTCTCTGTCCCCGGTCGTCTACCTCGTGCAGCCAGTCTCTCCTTTTTATACGCCTCGCGATCTCTCCTTTTTCCCATGTCCCATCTCGCACGGTTTCGGCTAATTTCTGGCCAGTGGGTGTGACCTAACTCCATCCCGTCTCCGCAACCTCTCCGAATTTCACTTCTTCTTCCCTTGCACTGGAGTCCACAATCTCCTGGGCACATTCCAAGAAAGTTTTGTCCTTTGGCAACCCATCCTTTCTTCCGGTATCTCGGGCTAACTGAACCTTCACTATCCTGGACAGAAAGTCCATTTGAGCCTCTACTTGGTCGGTTTCCATTACCTCACGCAGTTTCTTGGTAATTTTATGGTACCGTGCCAATAATACTGCTGTATATTGCCCGTGTGACTGCCCTGGTTTCCGGAACTCCCGGAACATTTGGAATATGTCCTCCTCTGGGGCCCATCGTCCTCCCCTTAATGCCTTTTTCAACTTTTCTTTGATTATATGCCATGGAGTCTCTTTATCTGCCTGTATCAGGTTGAGGATGCTTCTTCTAACTCGGCATACTAAGGCTGTCCTTAGCCTGTTGGCATCCAATTCTTCAATATCCTTCGCCTGGACCTGGATGTAGAACATGATCCTGTCCCCTCATTTCAGGAAGTGGTTCGGCTCGCCAACTTCTCTGTCGAACCTCTCCAGTTCACTAATCTCCCTCCGCAAATCGCGCGCATTATTTATTTATCATTATTTATTATTTCTTAGTTTCATACGCTCTAAAAGATTTGACACCCTTGTGGCTAAGTCTGCACACGCTATCGCTAGCGTAGTCGTCGACACCTTCGGGAAATCAGGGTTTATTGGCTCCTTGGGTTCTAGCGGTGGTTCTGGTGATGGTTGAGGCTGAGGTTCCACTGTGAGCATTGCTGGTCCCAGATTATCACTTAATCCAGGTTCGGGCATGTTTCTTGCTTGGTGGACAAAATTAATCAAAAGAACCGAAAAAAAGAAAAAAAAATGATTTTACCATGGTTCTTCTTTTCCCACTGTCCCGGGTTTCGGCACCAGTTAAAGACTATCGAGTGAAACAGTTGAAAAAAAAAGAAAGGGTTTCGAAATGAACACAACAAATTCTGAATGATAACTGATTTATTACTCTGGCAATCCTACATATATACCTTTGGATTGTTTATACAAAACCTCTTTAGGATTAAGTTGAATATTGTTGGTCTCCAGGACTTAACTTTATATATATATATATATATATATATATATATATATATATAAGAAAACTGTGTTGCTAACTTTTCTTAATTTTGTATTTGCTCTGACAGTGAGACAGCCTACTTGATATAACAGCTTTTATAATTAAAGGCATAAGAAACACAATTCAGTCTTTATTTCCTGACCCAAGGGCATAAAAATATTTTATATATATATATATATATATATATATATATATATATATATATATATATATATATATATATATAAAGATCAGAAAAATGACTTATCTTTTTAGAATATATATTTATTATAATTTGTATTAATTATAATAAATTTTATTTTATATCGAAATCTTGTACTTGTCAATTTGGATAATTATTTATAATGACTTCAATTTTGGAATAAGAACATGAAAAATGTGCATGCAGAGGATTAATATAAATTATATCACATCTCTGATAAAAAAATTTCCGTTTTATTATAATTTTTTATTAATTAAAGTAAATTCCTTGATTGAGTGTGTGGTATGATTATGATAGGATGTTTTCTTAAATTCTGGATTGATTATTTGACTAGTTCTTTCATAATTGAACTAGGCAATCGTTCAATGAAATAACATTAAGTGACAAAAAAAACAAATGAAAAATGGAGTTACAACTCTTTATAATTGATAAAAAAAAACGTTTTTTTTTCTCTTTATATTTTCATCCACACCTGTCACATAAAAATCAATGATAATCAGCAGAGTATGTTTTTTAATTGTAATTATTTTTAAATGTTAATTTTAATTAATATAATTTTTAATTATCGTTATTATTTTATTAGTTATTATTGTATTGTATAGAGAGTGAAAGTATTATCAGGAGGACGGACCGGTCTTGATCCTCTCTATGCTGAATATGTTTGTTCAGGGATGTTAGATGGTGTCGTACTTGGGGATAAAAGAAATGGACCAATTCCACGAGCAATTCTCCAGGTATTGGATTTTTCTTAAGATATTTTAACACCTTTTTATATGTATTAAACGTCTTATTCTTGAAATTATTTTTTATTTTCTAATTATTGTTGGAACTTTGTATAGAATAGATTTTTTTCTATTTGTTTTTTTTTTTTTATAGATTGCTCCTATTAGAACTTGAATTTTGTTAATAACTAATTTTTATTGAATTCAGGCAATTGTAGCTCTTAATTTTTACCATCATCTGAATCATCTTATCCTTCATAATGATTTATGCTATGGATCAAATTATTCTTATATAATATTTAGTTTATATAATTATGTATAATTATTTATTTTGCTATGTTGAAAAAACTGCAAATTTTTTTATTAATAATATTTATGCATGCATGCATATTTATGTAGTATTAACTAAAAAGAGTTATTTTTTCAAGAAGTTCTTATGGTTATATATTGGTTCTTATAAGACCAATAGTGTGAAAAAGGAGGTAAAACAGCAATTATACATTTTCCAAAAAAAAAACAAAAGGAATATGGTGTTCATAATTGAATACTCCTTAAAGTCCTATGTTCCACCCATGAAATTTTATTTTTTTGTGCTTATCTCCTTTTTTTAAAATTTCAATGCCTCAATTTATTATAAGATTAAAAAAAAAAATGGGATGGTAAATAATTCACCCTGCTAATAATAATCGAATGAAAGTTGATCTCGCTATAATTCAAGAGGTACGTTGGACTGGTACTGGTGCTCTCAAAAGAAAAGAAGCAACTCTCTACTATAGTGGAAGTAAAAAAAAATGTGAGTTCGGGACAGCATTTCTTGTTGGTAAGAGATTACAATCAGCCGTAGTTGATTTTCAACCAATCAGTGAAAGAATTGTTAGATAAAGAGTAAAAGGTAATAGAGTGCAGGGAAACAACAGTACGAGTTATAACGATACAAGCACAGAATTTATTATGATATAAACACTTGACAAGACACTTCACACAAAATGGCAGATGCAGTCCACACTACAAACCGACTCTAACAGAGAAACTCCCAACACAACAAAGGCTGTTGGTGCCAAGACACTGTGGTGCACAGCCAACATGATCTCAACTGCCACTACAGTGTTATCTGTCTATATTACAATATATACATCAGAGGAATTACTTCAACACACCCTCCTAATTCCGCATTACAAAATACATAAAAGGAATTATTACAGCAAGCCTTCCTAACTCACATTACACAATATAAATAAAATAAATGCAACTAATTACTTTAACAACCTAATTCCAAATAAAACAAATACAGGGAATTACTGAAACAGAATTACTTTAAAATCCTGATTACAAAGCAAATACAAAGAATTCCACATTACACAACTCAAATACAATTAATATCCTAATTCCATATATACATGTTCACTTTCACAGATTTATACCTAAAGTCCAATTCCAGTCCTTTATTATAACAATTTATTCCAATTTCGGTGTAGACCTCAATATTTTTTTTCTTACTTTCCACATTAAAATATTAACATCATCTTTATTACTAGAACTTCCTATTATTTTTAAAACACTATGATAGTGTATTTTGTCAACACTTTTCAAACTCTGACAATTGGCCTTTCTTTTATTCTTATAAATGATATAAGGGAAACTCACAATTTCTTTATTAGACACTCTTGACATGTCTACTGATTCACAATGTACCAAACATTCCTTAAACAAGCATATTCCCTTTTCTCCTGTTGATTTTAAACTTGACCAATTAAACACAAGTAAATTATCTGCAACTGTGTCTTTCATCTTGTTAAATTTGTCCGAATTTACCTCTTCTTTCTGATTCCTTACTTCTGAACTGTTCACTATTTCCTTAATATTTAACTCTTTCATCTTGTTTAATAAATCTGGTTGGTTTGCTTTGACTTCTTTATTAACTTCTTCCAGATTTAACTCTTCACTAAAGTTTATTTCTTCCGGATAGTCTGTTCCATCTTGATGACTTATTTCTTCCAGATTTATACTTTCACTTAAGTTCATTTCTTCTAATCTGTCTATTTCTTCTACCTCTGCTTCTTCACTATAGTTTGTTTCTTCCTTTGTATTATATGTTTCTTCTGTATACCTAATTTCTTCAAGATTTATCTCCTCACTATGGTTTATTTCTTCTATAAAATTAGCTTCTTCTATCTTTACTTCTTCACTATAGTTTGTTTCTTCCTTTGTATTATATGTTTCTTCTGTATAACTAATTTCTTCAAGATTTATCTCCTCACTATGGTTTATTTCTTCTATAAAACTAGCTTCTTCCATGTTTAAACAAACTTTAGAAATATTATCAATACTAATAACATTTGCAGTGGCACCAGAGTCTATCACAAAACAAGCTATCTCTGATGAACAAGGGTCTTCAGCACTGTTATCCAAATAGGAAGTGGCAGCAGAATTCTTATTTTTTAATTTCGGGCAAACACTTTTAACATGACCTCGACCTTTGCAGTAATAGCAAACAACATTTGATGTTTTTATGGGGTTAGTGACCTTTGAATTCCCATATTTCCATAATTTACCTTTAGTTCTGTAGGTTGCAAATACATTCTGTGATAGATCATCCTCCCTTCTCATATTTCTCTCATACTCCGACAAAAGGCAGTTTTTCACATATTCCAAACTAAGTCCTGATTTGTCCTTATTGTACACAATGTCTAATACTGACACCACGGAATCAAACTCTGATGGCATTGCAACAAGTAACTGATTCACTATCTCTTCTTGTTCCAATTTTCCACCAGCCACTCTTATATCGGACGCCATGGATTCAAACTTCTGAAAAAACTCTAGTAGAGGTTGATCATTGTTGTACACCATGTTTCTCCAAGTTCTTTGCAGCATGACAAGAGACTTCATACCTCGTTTTTCATAGGTTGCTAAGAGGGCTTCCATTAATTCCTTTGCAGTCTCCTTCTCTTTAACAGTGGAATAAATATTGTTCGAAAGACTACTAGCAATAATAAGTTTGGCCTTTGCATCCTGATCTATAAAAATTTTAAGTTCCTCCTCCGTCGTGGGGGGCTCTTCATTTAAAAATCTAAGTAAGCCCCAAGCGGCCAACAATAATTTAATTCTTGAGTACCAGATACTAAAGTTGTATCCATCAAATAGTTCAACTGTAACATTCGGAACACTTGAACTTGCCATTGTAACACCGTAAGCGTCTAACTAGAACAAAATGGCGTAACACTGAATCAAACAAATCACTATTGTTTCACAAAACTGACTGACCGAAAACGTGTGTCCAAAAGTTATTTCCAAACAAATAACTAACCACCAGTGTCTGTCCCAAAAACTTATATCCATTCCAAAATTCGGCTCTACCGTCAACAAAACATAACAAGTACACATAAACCTACACTGGGCCCATAACCTGTTAGATAAAGAGTAAAAGGTAATAGAGTGCAGGGAAACAACAGTACGAGTTATAACGATACAAGCACAGAATTTATTATGATATAAACACTTGACAAGACACTTCACACAAAATGGCAGATGCAGTCCACACTACAAACCGACGCTAACAGAGAAACTCCCAACACAACAAAGGCTGTTGGTGCCAAGACACTGTGGTGCACAGCCAACATGATCTCAACTGCCACTACAGTGTTATCTGTCTATATTACAATATATACATCAGAGGAATTACTTCAACAAGAATATGCACCCTGATATTGAGAGGAAGGACCGGATATATTTCAGTGATAAATATACACGCCCCAACAGAGGAAAAGAACAACAAAGAAAAAGAAGTTTTCTATGAACATCTGGACAGAATCATGAGAAGTTGCCCATCTGGTGATGTGAAGATTGTTATGGGAATTTTAATGCCCAAGTAGGTAAAGAATCAGAGTTCATACCAACAATTGGAATGAATAGTCTCCATAACAAATCAAATGACAACAGAAAAAGAATGATCAACTTCGCAATCTCGAACTCTCTAGTAGTTATGAGTACAGTATTCCCGCATAAAAATAAACACAAGCAGATATGGCATTTCCCTAATGGCGCTTTTACTTAAATTGATCATATCCTTGTGGATAATTCTTACTTCAATAATATCCAAGATGTGAGATCTTATAGAGGCCTGGATGTCAACTCCAACCACTTCCTCGTTACCATGAAAATAATGCTCAAAACGTCTCCCTTCAACAAAGGAAAGATCAGACCTAAGGTCAACAAATGGTCCATGGAATCAATAAAAGATGAGCAAATACAAAGATGTTTTTCCCTTAGAGTAGAGGAAGGAATCAGAAATACACCGGCAGTTGATGGATGGGAAGTGAATGCACATTGGAATTATATTAAAGAAATTATAACGGGGACCGCTAGCGAATACTGCAAGGTGGAGAGGCAATTCGAAAACGAAATGAAAAAAGATTAAAATAGCTGAGTATGAGCACAAGAAAGAGTACCAGAAAGCAAGAAGAGAAGCAAAGAAGATCTTAAAAGGGAAGAAAAGGAAAGCTTTATACAATAAGGTTAAAGATGTCGAAAACTCAAGAAGAAGCAACGATACCAAAAAATTCTTTAAAAAAGTGGAGTTGTGAAAAAACAGTTATTGCTCTAGAAGGAGCATGGTGAAAAATGAGGAGGGGCGACTACTGGTGCTGGAGACGGACGTCCAAGTGAGACAAAGAAATTATTTCCAAAGATTACTAAGCCAGACAGAGGAACAAATAACTGCATTGGAATATGACTCGTATGACAGCCAAGATGAAGCAGTACCACCGGATGGAGAGGATATAGACGAAATTGTTATGAAGCTGAGAAATGACAAGTCATCAGGATCAGATGGTATCCCTGCTGAGTTCCTGAAAGCAGCTGGCAATGCTCTAACTAAAGAGCTGCAGGAACTAATTGCTCAAATATGGGAAGAGGAACAGATCCCTAGAGAGTGAAAAGAGTCTATTATAGTGCCTGTCTACAAGAAGAAAGGAGACTCTACAGAATGTAAAAATTACAGAGGGGTAGGCCTACTGAATACTGCCTATAAGATATTCTCGATAGCTTTGTATAACAGCCTACTGCCCTATGTTGAGAGAAATCTTGGAAAATACCAAGGAGGCTTTAGACCTGACAGATCTACTATAGATCAGATTTTTTCCCTCAAGCAGATGTGCGAAAAAATGAAGGAGTTCAACAATACATTGTGGATGTTGTTCATAGATTTCAGGATGGCTTATGATACAATAGGAGGAGGAGTGAGCTCTTCAGAGCTATGACTGAAATGAAAATTCCATCCAACTTGGTGCGCTTGGTAATGAGCACAATGGAAAACACAGTTTGCAGCGTAAGGGTAAATGGCTCAACCACAGAAAAATTTAAGATTAGTACAGGACTTATGCAAGGAGACTCACTGGCACCTCTACTATTCAATATTGTAATGCAAAATGTCATTAAAAGGACAGGATTACTAATGGAAGGGACCATCTTTAACCGTAGTCTGGGTATTTTTGCATATGCTGATGACCTTGTATTAGTAGGAAGATCACTGATTCTCTTAAAAGAAGCTTTTGAGAGACTGGAAGTGGAAGCTGGAAAATGGGGTTACATGTGAATGAGGAGAAAACCAAGGTCATGGTAATAAAGAATAGGAAACAAGACCGAACACCTCATAGCTACACTTCTACACTACACCAACATACACTTTCCAACGCATGTCAAGTTTCCAGTATTTAGGAAGCCCTATAAACGAGAATTTGGATGAGGAGGAGGATATTAGAGCCAGGATAGTATCAGCTAATAAAGCATGTTTTGGGATCTCAAAGCTCCTGAGAAGTAAGCTCCTTAGCCTTAAGTTCAAGCTGATGATATATAGAACCATCATTAGGCCAGTAGCAACATACACTGGTGAAACCCTCACACTGAATAAATCCAGCGTGGAAAAGCTGAATAGATTCGAAAGGAGAGTTCTACGGCAAATATTCAGAAGGAACAAGGAGCTGAGTGAGTTGTATGAAGACCTAACGATATCGAGTTTCATAAGGATTCAACGCATTCAAGCAAGTGACTAGGCCACGTATATAGAATAGAGGAAGAAAGAACAGCTAAAAAGCTGTATACAGGAAATCCGGATGGAGTAAGACTTCGTGGAAGGCCCAAAGCTAGATGGAAGGATGCTGTCTGTGAAGATCTGAGACAGAGCAAGGTCTCCATCACTCGAGGAGGCGATCGGGACGATTGGGGAAGAGTGGTTGAGGAGGCCAAGGACTTCTTTATGAGTCTGTCGTGCCAATAATGAATGAATGAATAATCATACAAAAAATTATAAAAAACATAATGATAAAAAATATAAGAAAATATAAATAATAAATCAAATTAAAAACTCAAAAGATATTTAATATATTTATTTTTTAAAGAGAAAAGATTGGCCTTCGACCGGGATCGAGGGCCTATCTTTTCTCTTTAAAAAATAAATATATTTTAAAAAAATGACCAATAATTATAAAAAAGATATTTAATATATTTTTTCATCCATTTGTATTAGCTCATTTTTAGTAAAATTGAATAGAAAATGTGAATATATTGGAAGCTAGCCAAAAACAATAGTCTATTAAAATCTTTTTAATCTTATTAAATTATATTATTTATACTTGTGGCTTTACAAATAAAGTGCTTCACATGAGGGTACTAATAATTAAGAACCTAGAAAAATTTAAAATTTTTAAGAATCTAAAAACTGAGTTTAATAGTAATAAATAAAAATAGTATTACTATTGAACTAAAATCTAAAAACTAATTTAAAACAAAATAATATAATAATTATAATGAGAATAACAGAAGAGAATAGAAAAGAGTTTTTTTTTTTTTTAAGGGGATAAGAATCAAATGAAATAGCTGGACTTGAAATTGTTCAAAATCTTCCCCACTCTCACACTAGCATCCTCTTCCCAAATGACATCTGAAATTAAATTTATAGGCATCCCAAAAATTATTTTAATTTGTTTTTTTTTCTTGTTAAAGGCAATAATAGAACTGGATTCAGGTGAAGGAGTGGTAATAATTATCCTAAATGAAAATGAAGAAAGATTGAGTTTCTCATTTGCCATTGAGCGAGCTCGTAAACTTGGTATTAATGCCGAACTCGTTTTAGCCAGGGATGATATATCTGACTATCAGGTTATAATAATCATCATTAATTTCACCATTAAATACATTTCTAAATAAAATATTTTAACTATATTTTAGCATGAGCAATGGAGATACGGAAGCAGGGGGCATACTGGCATTATTCTTCAATTTAAGGTTGCTGCAGGAATGGCTGCAAAAGGTTATAACTTAGCTGCGATCACCCGCGTAACGCAAGGCATCCAAGTAGCAACCCTTGACTGCTATTTGACTCAATATGGCCCTTATATTGGTGCTGGAATCAGAAGTGGAAACGGTTATTTATTTATTTTATTTTTTTACTTTAATAACTGGTTTATACTTAATTTACTATATTATAAATTTTAAAAGATAAAAATAATAGGTTTAAAAAATTAAAAAAACTCATTTTAATATGAAACAAAAATAAAAATAAAAAGTAGGAAATAATTTTCATTAAGTTAAAATGAGATTATGGTGGTGAACAAAAAAATTCATTTTATCATAAAAAGTGAGGTGCTTTTTAAGATATTTTTATAACGATTCTATGTTTTCCAACATCATTCAATAAAATATTTACAACACTTAACATCAAGCATCCCACACTTTTATACGATAAAATGAACTTTTTTATTTATCATTATTAGTTAATCCTTATTTTAAACTTATCGGAAATTATTTCCTACTTAAAATTTGTTTTATAATAAAGCATGCTTTTTAGTTTTTTAAACTATTATTTATTTTCTAAATTTTAGTTTTGCTAGCTACAAAAGTGTATTTTCTATTTTTTTTTAAATATTATTTTGTCGAAAAATATATGAAACTAGCCTACTGATTTTTCCAGTAGTCATGTGCTTGTCTCAAAGATTAAGGCATTTATGCCTTAGTATACACCCCTTAGTATTTGTACTTAGCACAAAATATTATCATGCCTAGGCATATTAAAAATTGCTAATCCTGAGGATCTTGGTCAGGATAATGATACAAATTTATTAAATTATTGTATTGTCATGGGTCCATGAGAAGTGTGCCAAGTTTCAATTTAATTCGATGTTTTGAATCGGTTGAAAATCAAAACAGATTTTACAACTATTACAAGCATGTAAAAAATTGCACACAAAACATATAAATATTGGTTAATTTCATAAGAAACATTGTGTTATTAGTTAAGTTTTTCATAGAGCATTTAAGATATTCTGTTAAATAATTAACAATAATTAACGTTTGTATAGTCTACTTGTTATTAATAGTCTGTTTTTTGTTGGTATTTATTTTCTTCCTATTGAATTGCTTATGTTTTATGGTATACCTTTATAGTACACCTGAATAGAATTAAATCTACAGTTTCAAGACATTTATTTAATTAATGTCCCTTTATGCAGCTCTGGCTGATCAGACAGTTGTAAGAGTTCTAAATGATGCTTATCCAGGTATAATTAGGATAGGGATCTTTAATGAATACCTGAGATCAACCAAGGCTTGGAACATGCATTTTACGCTCCCTCCGAAAGGGCCTAACCTAAGGACATGACCTAAACCTCCTGGGCTGTGAACCAGTGATCTCGGGCATAGAAGGTTGTGATGCTAATCTCAGGTTGTGATGCTAGTGACTTGTAGTCTATATAATGCTTGTAGGTCAATATATAAGTAAATATCAATTAGATTAGATATATTAATATCAGAAATGAGATTCCTTAGAATAAGGGGGAAAAAAAGACAAGTCCAAATTCACAGCTCGATCAAGCCTCGGAATGGAGCCTGCAGAAAAAATCATTGAAAATAGAATAAGATGGTTTGGACGTGTTTTAAGAATGGAAAACAATAGGCTGGCCAAGATGACATACGAGGCTAAGGTTGAAGGAAGAAGGTCCAGAGGAAGATATACCTGCATGAGCGGTAGAGAGGATGGACTATATCTATCTATGTCCATGGTGCTACAACCCTGGGTGGGTCCTGGCCTCCTCAATGAGTTGCCGCCATTCGGCCCGATTTTGTGCTGCCGCTCTCCAGCTTCTGATCTGTAGCAGGTTCCATGCATCCGCTGCCACTCCATCAACCCATCGAAGCCTTGGCCTACCAGTCCGACGTGTACTGTGAAGGGTTGTGTCCATGACTTTTCTAGGAATTTCTTCCACTTCCATCCTTGCGACATGGCCAGCCCAACTGAGCTTCCCCAGTTTAATAAACTTCACAATGCCCACATCCCCGTAAAGGTCATAAAGCTCCCTGTTCCTCCTAATCCTCCATCCATCTCCATCTCTTACTGGGCCAACTATAAGCCGTAATATTTTTCTTTCAAAAATTAAAAGACTATTTTCATTGTTTCTTCAGATAGTCCAGGTTTGGGAAGCATAGGTAAGAACAGGGCGTATGAAAGTCTTGTATATGACCAGTTTCGTGCCCCTGGTAAGGGATTTGCTGCAAAGAGTTTTCAGAAAGGCAAAATATGCCCTATTTGCCACCACTATCCTTTTTCTTATTTCAGCAGAGACATCGTTTGTTGGTGTCACTAAGGATCCCAAACATGCGAACTCGTTCACCCTCTGAAATGTGTAAGGGCCCACAATCAGTGCCCTTTCACCACCAGCACCTGTGTACATATATTTTGTCTTCCCCTCATTTACGGTCAACCCCATGGCTGAAGCAGCGTCCATGAGTTTCCCAATGGCTTCTATCAATTCCGATCGGGTCCTGGCAACGATATCGAGGTCATCAGCGTATCCCAATATCTGTACAGTACGGGTAAATATCGTGTGGCCCGTCTGGATTCCTGAATCCCGCACAACTTTCTCTAGTGCAAGATTAAAAAGGAGACAGGCAAGTCCATCCCCTTGTCTCAACCGCTCACTGGAGGGAAATGCGACAGAGCAGTCAGACTGGATCCGTACCAGACACATTACATCTTTCATTGTCAACTTCACAAGATGTATCAGCTTGCTTGGAATGCCCATTTCTCTCATCGCCTCATACAGCTTAGGTCATTTGATGCTGTCATATGCACTTTTAAAGTCGACAAACAGGTGGTGTGGATGGACTATAATGATGATATATTAATAGTAATAATAATAATTTTTAGCTTTATTTTTCAAACCAGAGGTTTAGTTTTTTATTATTATTTCGGAAAAATCAATTAAAATGTAATGTATCACAGTTGTTTTGTTTTTTATTTGGATTTATAAAAAAATTAAAAAATATTCTAATATAAGATCAAGGATATTTCGTTTATATCTCTAAAAGATCATTTGAATTTAAATTGTTGATGTTTATTGATGATTATAGGGTATTACATTCCTGGTATACAAGTTGAGCGTGTTTTATCAGAATTATTAGGGCAATTAATGGATCCGACAGCTCAACACTCAATTGTCCCCGAGCAAGGTAGTTTTTCTTCCATCTTTTAAATTTATATATAATAGTAATACTTATATTGCAGAATGGATTGGCTCAGTGTCTCTGAAATATTACAGTCTCTACCATGTACTGAACCCTAGCCCCGTTTATGGGTTGTGGTACAGGTTTCTGGCAATAATTGTATTAGAATTATACAATTTCTGTCTAATGAAGTTAAATAAAATAAAATTTATGTATTTAGTTGGAACATTTGAATTAACAGAATTAATAAATATAAATTTTATCATGTTTTCATTTTGAATTTTTTTTTATTTGTCCATTTTATTAAAAACAACAGTAGTTAGTTGGAGAAAAGTTAGGTAATGATAAGTCAGGTGGATGAGTTAAAACTTCAATTTTTAGACCATGCCATGCAATATGAAGACCTACTCTGTCGGCCATATTCACCTGATTTAGCTTGAAGTTTAAAAATCCTGCTTTTAATAGCCAAATATAAAAACAACTTTATTTGCATTTTACATATACAAGCAGCATAAGTGTAAATACATGTTCCGGACTTCCTTTACATGTTTAAAGAACAGTGCTTTTAATTAATTAAAGTTGTCTTTATAAATAAGTTTTACAATAGCAGGAAAATGTGGAAAAAACCTGCTTAAAAAATAATAATAACATTAAAGTAAACAAATATAATAATAATAATTAAATAGAAAATAAATAAACAATTAAAAATAACTATACCGCTTTTAGAATTGGTTTATTTTTACTTAACTGTAGTTCTAAATTCCTTCTGTATTTGATGCATTGTGGTCAATTGGAAAAGTGTGCTTCAGAGCAATTATAGCATTTTGGGGTGAATCCGTTGATTAAAGAATTATTACAGTCTTTGGATAGGTCTTATCCGAGTATTTTAAGTTTTTAGGTTTTTTGAAGCAATTTCGTGCTACATGGTTAAATTCTTGGCCAATGAAACATTGCATTATTTGACCTGTATTTTTCTCATTTCATTACTATGTTACAGCAGTAATTTATTTTATTTATTTTGTTCAATTGCTCTTTATTTTCCAGAATGACTACTGCTAGTGATAATTTTATGGGCCCATTTTCAGATTTTTTTTCCATTGGATATATTTTGAAGATTTTCAAACCTTGATTCCGTAGATCGGCTGTGATCTCTTCTGATGTGGTTTCTGGTGGCATTCCTTTTAAAACAACCTTTGGCTTTACTTAATTTTTTGGTGTGTTTGAATGAAAACCGAGATTTTTTCTATAAATTCATTTTTGATAGTTGAAAAATCTTCGCTGATTTATACATAAAAGGTTGTTTTGTTTCCAGAGCACTTCATATGAACTTCATTTACTTTAGTTTTTATTTTATTAATTGTTTCTTTCATGCTATTTTATGAGCAACTTACAATTATAGGAAGAAATTAATTATTCTTGTTGGGTCTAATGTTGGCGGCTGACTTACGGCTGGTAAGTCGGCGATAACTTCTTTGTCGTCTAAATCAGAAAATATGCCGTAGCTGTTTGATACGTCTATATTATATTGTATAACGTCACCACTTTTTCTTTTTGGAGGATTATTAACCCCTGATGTGCCTGGTGTGGCCGCATCCGTATCGGTTCCCGCCCCTCCCCTAGGGGCATTGTATAGGATTTCGTAGTCCAATTATAAATAAGGAATAATCACTTATTGAGATAAAAAAATAATGAAAAAGAAATATAAAAGTCTAAAATAATGAAAACTATAAAGGAAATTAGAATTGTTAGATGTTAACGACACTCTGTACACACAACGGCTGCTACTGAGAGACTGTCAATATATTGTTAAGAATTTAATATTTTATAATTAATTATGGATAGTTAATTAAAAGTTGGCGTTACTTATATTTTTATTTTATTACGAAAATTTTAGTTATTACAAATAACAGGTTATCTTACAATATTTTATTGAACATGAAATCTTTTATCTCCGTGGGTCAATGATAACTAATTACAATTTGGGATAGTTAAAACAATTTAAATTTAAACACAATTTTTATAGTAAACTGACTAAAATAAACACTCACATGTATCTCATCCAATATGTGTCTTCACAAAACAGCTAACGAATCAAAATTCCATCCAGCTTCTCTTGAAAATCCTTACAGAAAGCGAATAACTCGTGATATCCTCTTCCTTGAACGTTTCTGTAGAGATTCTAATTTGGGAGGTGCTTTCACTGGCACCTCTACACGCAGAGTGGTGATAATTGGTGAGGTCCTATCCTCAAGACTCTCCGGTGCAGACAGAGGAAGTTCTGTCTTGTGGACACCCCCTAGCTGACAGTGAAATATGACGTGAGATTGCCAGTAGCGGGAGGCAATGCCATATGTATACTTAGAAAATCAGTTACACATAAAAATTGTGTTTATTAAACAACCATTATATTAGATTTAAATATGTATTTAAATAAGCTATAATAAAATTTAGAATAATTTGTGTTTACTTAAATTTCCTCATAATTTCACGTCACTTAATATTGGTCCGTTTTTGATACGCTAAATATCGATAATTAATTTGATTTATTATATAACACTTTTTGAACCTTAACAATATATAAATTGGATATATATACATATATATTGGGATAGATAAGGAGAATGAAGAATTGCTTTGTAAGGTTTGAGACTTCTAGGTGCTCCCTAGTTTTCCGTAACTATATAGTGTAAGGATGGCTCTTTCCCTCTTTCCATAGACAGTACTTCCTAGGCCCATTCCTTTACTAAATAATTAACAACTATTGTCCTAACTCTGCCTACAATCATCTCAATCTGAGCTGGTTAAACATATTATTATGTTGTTAGAAATCAGTGTCATTACATAAACCATTGACTGTAGATATATTTTATTTAAATTTGTATTGTTTTTTTTCAAGGAATCTCTCATTTTTTTTTTTAGTAATTTATAACTGAGGCACTTACAATTTGATTCTTACAAAAGCCATATAAACAGATTAAATTTATATTTCTAATGAAGGGTTTAAGTTTTATCTATATATATTTTAAGTGTTCTGTTCTCTAGTACCATTTCCTTTTTTTAATTGTTTTTTATGTTATTTGTACTTGTAGAATACTTATGTCTTCTGGCTGGAAAAACATTTTTTTTTTTCAGTACATTATTTTATTCCTACAGGGCATAGTCCCAGAATAAGGAATTTTTTTTTCTATTCTATTCAATAATTTTTATTGTTTTGTATTTAGATTCCAAAATGATAATAATTATCAATAAATTCAGAATGTCTGGTGATGATGTTTATTCTATTATTTCTTATATAAGCAAGAGAATACATGAAGTTGGTGCAAAGGTATCTGATAGCTTAAATTCTTTATTTTTTAATAATTATGATAGCTCTCGTAAATTTAGAATTATTTACATATTTCATCAATGGTAATAAGAACTTCTATTTGGTTAATTTCTGTTACTAAATAATGAATTTCGTTGAATTGTTTAACCCGTTTGAGACCGATTGCACACCGTGTGTGGAGTTGATTTCCGAGGCTATAATGTGAAATTATCAGTTATTCTGATTAAAATAATCGTCGAAATCCGATTTTTCTTGAACTAATGAAATCTTTAAAGTAAAGGAAAACAAAATTTGGCATTGGTTTCACTGTGTACCAAAAAATCTAAACATCATCTGAAGTTTAAGTTATACTACTTTTTAAAAATTTTCTCTGTATTACATTCTGTTCTTTATTATTGAAAGCAAAATAACAATTTTATATTATCTAACTATTTTTGAAATACATTTTTAATTATGTATTTTCATTTTACCTTCCATGCACTTATGGTGTTCAATTCGCAATGAAATATTTTCCGAGGAGCGAGTTGCACAGTTGGTGTGCGATGATCTTATTTATATGAATTCACTAACGAATTGGGTGATTTCCATAGTAAACATGTTTTTTTAAAAATTAAAAATGAATAATATAAAGAAAAAAAAATTCATTCCTGGGGACCGTGTTAAAAAAAAATAGTCTGGAATGGGTTAACAAATTGTCTGCAATATCCAATATGTTTTAAGAATGTTATCCATACTACATGATTGTGTATTTACTTGATTGATTCTCGTTAATATTCTGGTTTATGTTCAAAATCGGAACAAGACATAGATAATATATAATATAAAAGGTATTCATGATTAGGCGTTGATTCAAGTTGAATGTTATTTCAATCTCAAAGTTGTTTTTGAGTTAAAAATTTTTTATTTTATAGGGAAACAATAGATGTTGGATAATCTATAGATTTTTTACTCTGTTATAATTTAATTTGCATTTTAGTGCAGTTCTTTTGTGTAGGTAGCATCCCTTGTCAAAAACACTACTGTAGTTTCACCTGTACAATTGAAATAGTTATAGCTTAGATTCAATAATCATTCGACCGACCAAACCATATATAATGTATGTTTATCCTCAAGGTGGGGCGTGCTTATCATGGTAGTTTTTCTGCATTTAAGAATCAAGGATTTTCCATCACGTTGGCAAAAGATTGGAATGAAGAACTGATTCAATTTCTAGATTTTCCTACTACCTGTGTTCACTGGCCTCCTCATTTATCTGGGAGTAGAGAAATAGTCATGTCAAGGACGAGATTTTATAAAGAGCATACTATCGGAGCACATGTTCCTCCTGAAAATGTTGACATTGTTTTTGAAGTTGTGGATAGGTAAGGCTTATACTTTGTTGTTTTAATACTAAAAATTGGCATATTGTTTATGCTAATCTCAATATTTTAAGTTAAATGTCGATTTATTAAAAACGGAAATATTTTAACTTTTGTCGCACTCATTACTCTTCTTAGATACATAATTGTGTAGTATATAATGTGATATTTGTCAAGGAGGTGCTTTGTTGGCAACTCAATTTTCTGTGGCAACAAGGGCTGATGATACAGTAAGTTTCAATGTTGTTTGAAGCAACAATTTTAAAATTATATCTTAAGTATAAAACTTTTTCTAAGAACAGTAGTCTCTTTAGGAGTAGAAACATGGTGAAAACAGAAAATTTTCAAAAGGAAGATTTTAAGACGGATTTATGAAGCAACTTGAGCTAATGATAATATGAAAATTAAGTGCTGAGAAAGCTAATATGGTTTGGAAAGGTAGTCAGAATTGAGTGTAAAAAAAAGAAGAACTTGGTGGCTCCTATCAATGGTAAACAGAAAAAGAAAAGATGAAAGAGAAGGTGGAAAGAGATGAAAAAAAGAGGAGAGATGCAAGGAAATTCTTGACTTTTTCTGCGTCTAGAGGAAAAATGGGGCTTAAGAGAGAACTTGGAAATATAGATATAAAAAAATAACTTAGGAGGAAATTATTCAGAATAAATAGGTAGGCAACTGGAGGGTAATCTCTTTACCAGTTCTTTTACCTTAAAGAAGAGGAAGATGAAGTGATGGGGCTTCCCTGCGAACTTCTAGGGAAATGGTTCAGATAACCCGTTCAAGTCAACCCACATCAATAAATAGTTGTTTGTATTTATATCAAAACCATTAAAATGCCTGAAATAACTGATCCTGGTATAATTTTAAGTAGTTATTTTTGTTTTTAATGAATGAAGGAAGAAAACATTATTTGCACTATTTCTAAGCTTGTCTGCTCATATTTTATCATCATTTTTAGGACTTTGAGGGAAATAGCCTTTTCTGTGGATAGCATTTTAAAATATTCCAAAAGTATCGGAATGGCCCTCCTGAATGTCATATCGGCCCTTAAGCCAAACCTTAGAAGGCTACCTATAGATAGGCCTTATTTGTTTCTTTGCCTTGTCGGTAAGGTGATGAATGTGAACTTGCCATTTGAAGAGGGACAATATTTTCATCTAATTCTTGTTGCTGCTGCACAGGTAAATTTAATATATATTCAATTATCCATTTAATTATAGGTACAATTTCTAGACGAAGACAGGTGTTTTTGAAAACCATCTGCATAGATATGGTAGTTGGAGCAATGAGGAAAGGTATGTCACTATTATAAACTACAAATGGAGAAAGAGACGGTGAACCTTAAGGGGCAACATAGGAAAAGGTTAGTGTCTTCGACCAAGGTTGACCTGAGATGCATATACATTCTGTAACTGATCTGGAACATAGTATTTCTTTATCCTAAGTATAGCACTATTCTAAAATATACTAATCTATACCTAAGTATAGGATAAAGAAAGATTTTTTATTTACATTGATGCAATTATGAAAAAATATATATTTGAATTTTTCTGAGATTCATATTTTAAACCATCAGAAGCTGTCAGAGAGGTGGAATAATAGCACTTCATAGGATAAGCATATTGAAAAAATATATTTTGTTCTAATGCTCTTTTCCAGAGTTGTCCTTGAAAAGCTGATTGTAGGGGTGAGTGTGCCACACATCCTTACACTGCATTTATTCTTGCTATCATATTTTGTTGGTATAACTACAGATTTGTGTTTAAAATTAAGAAAAACTATCAGATATATAAGGGAAAAGTAAATCATTAAGTATTTTGAAAAATATCTTTTGAAGATTCCACATAAATCAATCAAACTTTTTTAATTTCTTCAAAATTTGAACAAAAATTAAGGCCAAATGTTGGATTATCACTGTTAAAGCTTTATAGCAAAAGTTAAAAGTCCCAACTTAATCAAGATGCTGGAATTGATATCTTTAAAACTCTTTGTACTTCGTGAATTTTGTAATGTGTCACAGTTGTCTTTGTGCTCCTGAAAGGGTAGTTCTTTCTAGTTTATTTAAGATGTAGGATTTGGATTTAATTTTAGTACATATTAGTGGCCTTACATAACATATACTATATAACACTTTAGGAAAGAAAATAACAAATTTGGTAGATTAATATAGTAAAAAGTTGGCCGGTTAACCCATTCGAGACAACAATTTTTTTCGAACATGGTCCCCAGGAGAAAAATTTTTTTTTCCTTTAGATTGTTCTTTTTTAATAAAAAAACATGTTTACTATGGAAATCACCCAATTCGTAAGTAATTCACATAAATAAAATCATTGTACACTGGGTGTGCAGCTCGCTCCTCGGAAATTTTTTATTGCAAGGAGCCGATTGAACACCCGGTGTGCAATGTAAGGTAAAATGAAAATACATCATTAAAAAATTATAAACATTTATTTCAAAAATAGTTAAATAAGATTATTATTATTATTTTTATTATTATTATTATTATTTAATTTTCATTTGCACCTGCGCAATTGCGCATCCAGCAAATTTGATCCAGATGTTTTTCTCTTTGCTATTGTACAGGAACATCGAGTTTTGGAATGAAATATCAATTTTTCAGTAGGTCTCTTGGCCAATGTCTTTTTAATCTTTTTTTATTAAGTCCAGGTAACAGGGAGTAGGAAAGCGGAAGAACGAGTGGGTTTGGGTGATATTGTGTCGATAAGTGGAATGTTATGTATTTGTTATGAATATATGATTTTATAGTAGGAATGTTCATGTCATTGTGTATTGTGTGATTCGAAACATACCACGGTGCATTAAGAATTTTTCTGAGAATTTTGGATTGTGTTATTTGAATCTTGTGTATGCGAACTTTTTTTGCTGAACCCCAAAGTTCTGCTCCATATGTCCAAATAGGTTTTAGTATACTGTTATAGATAAATCGTTTGTTCCTCAAGTCAAGTGAAGATCTGTAGTCCAGAAGATGTGATAGTTGTTTGTACCGTCTAGTCAGTTCTTGTCTTTTTAATTTTGTATGTACGTTCCATGTAAGTCTTTTGTCCAAGTATAGTCCTAGGTAACGTACATAATTTTTGGAAGGTACTTCGTCGTTGTCAATTTTGACTGCTGGACACGAAGCTTTGCGTAGAGAGAAGCTTACATGGCTCGATTTTGAGGCGTTTATTTTTATTTGCCAATTATAGAACCACTTTTCTAAATCAAATAAATGATTTTGAAGAGCTATAGATGCTAGGTTTGGGTCTCTGTGAGAAGAAATAATGGCTGTATCGTCTGCGAAGGTATAGATGTTGGTGCAAGAGTGCTCGGGAATATCAGAGGTGTATACGGAATAGAGAATGGGGCTTAAAACACTGCCTTGCGGTACACCCCTGTATTGAGGGATGAAGGAGGAAATCGAAGAGTCAACGGAAGTACAGAAGAATCTGTCTTGGAAATAAGATTGAAGAATTAAAAAGTATGTAGGAGGTAAGTGAGGTTTTATTTTCCAGAGAAGGCCCTTGTGCCAGACACTATCAAATGCTTTTTCAATGTCAAGAAAAATCGCAGAGCAATATTCTTTTTTCTCAAAAGCGATAGATATTGCATCCACGATACGATGACACTGTTGTACAGTAGAGTGATAAGAACGAAAGCCAAATTGGTGGTTCGGTATCACTCCGCTATTTTCGAGGATAGGTTTTATGCGATTAAGGAAGAGTTTTTCAAATAATTTAGACATTATAGGGAGGAGTGCAATTGGACGATAAGATGAAGGATTAGTGACAGGTTTAGAAGGCTTAGGTATCATTTTAATTGTGGAAAGTTTCCAAAGGAGCGGAAAATAGGTTGTGCGCATGATTGAATTATAGATGAGAGTAAGAAAGAGAACAGCTTTCCGAGGTAAGTGGCGGAGGATGAAAGGAGTGATGAGATCATAGCCAGGAGCTTTTTTGTTTGGCATTTTATTCAGTACTTGATAGATTTCTTTTGGATGAAATGCCGGAGGAGGGAGTGATAAAGGTAGTGCTGTTGTCAAGTCGTCATCTATTTTGTCAGTGAGAGCAGTATTCTTAATTTCGTTTCCCTTGAATATATGAGCAAGATGTTTTGCAAATTCGTTTGCTTTTTCTTCGCTCGTCATCGCCCAAGTGTTGTCTGTACGTCTAAGAGGGTATTGTACCACCTTTTGCTTAAGTATTCTTCTTGTAGCTGTCCATACTGGTCTGTCTCTGTTATTTATAGAATTTAAATAGTCCTTGTAATTGTTGTTTTTAAATTTTGATAATTCTTGTTGTAGTTTTCGGGTTAGTTTGTTGAGTTCTGTTTTGTATGAAGGATATCTTGTTCTTTGCTCTAGTTCTACGTTTTTCTTTGATAAGATTTCGTATTGGTTGAGGTAGGTAGGAATCAGGTTTTGGTAAAGTCGTCTTTGGTGTTGTGGAATGCCAAACTGCGTTTTGAATACATTCGGTCAAGTGATTAACAGCATTGTCCAGGTCGTCGGCTGTACGTATGTAAGTATTAAGGGTGATTTTGTTGTTTAAATAATTTTGGAACTTACTCCAGTTTATATAGCCATTTATTAATGCTATGGGTGCAGGTTTTGTAAATGGGTGATTTGATAGCTCGAGAAAAACTGGGCTATGATCTGAAGTGAGGTCAGAAAGAGTGGTAACTTTGGAATGTTTAAGTGGCAAAGAGTTCCTAACAAAGAAATCGATAACATCGGGTGACTTTGATATTGCTGTAGGCCAATAAGTAGGTTCAGAAGGGGAAATAGTAGAAAGTTTTAGCTCTTCTATGCATTTATTTAGCCTTTTCCCGCGAGTATTTGAAATTCGAGAACCCCATCTAGTATTTTTAGCATTAAAGTCACCACCAGCTAAGAATGGTTTACCCATAGTTGTAAACAGGGTTTTCAACTCATTTATGGAAATAACTTTGTTTGGAGCAATATAAACGGAAGATATTGTTAGCTGATATTTTGGAGAAGTTAAGCAAATAGTGGTGAGTTGAGTTGTATTCGTAGAAATGGAAGGAACGAAGTGATGATTCAACGACTTTCCTACAATGATTGCAGTACCTCCATGGGCCGAGTGGTCCGGATGGTCTGTTCTATATATTTCGTATCCATGAATTTTGAATGTTTGTTTGTCTGTTAAATGAGTTTCTGTTACAAGTGCAATGTTTATGTTGTGTTCTTTTAGGCAAGTTTCTAGTTCGTATTTTCGATGGAGCAGACCATTGGAGTTCCAAAGGAATATTTTAAGAGAAGGTAATAGATTTTTAGCCATAAGAAGGATTCGAATTGATAGAGGAAGTTAATTTAGCGAGAAGTTCAAGAATTGGAGATAAAAATGTTTTGAGTTCAGAAAGCAAAGATTCAATAGAAGATTTTATAACCGAAGAAATATCGAAAGATAAAGAAGGTGGGTAGGAAGAAAGAGTGGAAGAATAACTCCCTGTTACATTAGTAGCTTTTTCTCTAGTTCGCTCCGACGAAGAAAAGTGTTCAACTGGGTGTAGGCCTGATTTTTCTTGTTCGTTTGTTAAAGTTACCATTTCATTAGTAGAGGTATCAACAACATTTTTTATCTGGGAAGAAGGCTCCTGGTTGACTAGTGTAGTTGACGCGGTTGTTGCAATGGTTGTAGTTTTATTATTACGAAGAGTTTTTAATGTTTTAAAAACTGAGCATCCTTTTTAATTTGCAGGGTGAGCACCGTTGCAGTTAGCGCAAGTGGCCGGAGTTTCTTTTGTCTTCGTACACTCAGTTGTAAGATGTGGTCCTGCGCACCGGACACATTTGGCAGGAAGGCTACAGTAACTTCTTGTGTGACCGTAGGCCTGGCATCTTTGACATTGCGGTGGTTCATTTTTCATATATGGTTCTTCAATTTTAATTTTTGTGTGAACTAAAAATTCAAGTTTGAATACATTTTGGTTTTTCGGACTTTGTTCTAAGTCTATGAAAAATATAGATAATGGTATTTTCAACCTTGGATGCTGAGCATTGATAACTTTTTTTACTTTATATCCATGTTCTTCAAGCTCAATTTTTATGTCTTCTAGATGTGTTGTATGGTGTAGATTTCGTATAACGATGCGAAAAGGTTTTTCTTCCTGAAGCTGATACGTGTGGAATAAAGCGTTTTGAGCTTGTAATATCTTTATTATTTTTTGATAATCGTCTGGAGTTGAAGGGTAAATGGTTGTCTGGATTATGCTCGAACGGCAGTAAAATCCCTGAGGTCCTACTTCCGATGATAAATTTTGACATAGTTCTTTATAATTTTTAACATTTTTTAAATGAATAGGAGGAGGCTTTGATGTAGGGCATGATAATGGCTTCTCTTGATTATTAGATGGGTTTGGAACATGTTGAGATATGGTTTCATTAGAAGTTGCTTTTTCTACATTTGGTGGCGAAACTAATTTCTTGATAGTAGTTTTAGTAGAGGGTATTGGGTTGTCTGTTTTAGAATTCTTTATGAAAGCTGGGGCTTGTTTTTTAGTTGTTGCTATTTTCAGTTTTTGGCTCTTGGTCATCGTGCGAGTTCAAACACGTCATACGTGTCGGAACTTGAACTTCTACGGCAAAATTTGTCAGCTTTTTCTTATTATTCTATTAAATTATCGAATTTAGGACTAACCTTGTTATTTTCAGAGAGATAATAGTTGGTTTTCGGAATAACTCTTCTGAGCCAAAGGCTACTCTGTCAACACTTATTTTTGGTGTTTTTTTTTCCTCTTCAAGTCTCTTATTACTGCAGATATATTAGTTCAAATTATCGATAAAGTTTTAAGTTTGTTAGCTTTTTCTAGAAAAAAAAATAATAAGATAAAATCGTTATTTTACTTTCAATAATAATGAACAGAATATAAAATTTTTAAAGAAAGAAAATTTTTAAAAAGTAGTAAAAATCACATTTAATGAAAATCATAATACTAAGTTATTTTTGCTTATATAATAGGCCTTGGTCACAACAGAAAAATTATAATTAAAACATACATCGATCAATAAAATATAAAAATGATTTATTTTAGGAATTCATGAAAGATCCTGATGCTGTTGTTAGTTGGATGAACTGGTGTAGAGCTTTGACCAAGGGAACACAATCACTTGCTGGATATACAAAGTATGTAAATATAGAAGAGAACATAGATTGTAATGAAATTACAATCCCCTACCATAGATTCCATTATTAATATCTATTAAAATTTTTATCCTTTATTATTTTACCGATATTATTAATTATATTGTTTGCATTCATGCTTGAACATTGAATTTATAAAACTATAATCTCTCCAGCTGTTGACCAATAAACGTCTTAGTTATTTACTTGATCATATAGAAATATAGTGATATTTTTTATATAAATAATTACTTTATTTTATTCTTGATCACTTCTCTCATACAGTCTCCTTTTTTAAATATTTTATTTGAAAAGAAAAGATATGACCAGGACCAGGACTCGAACCTGGGTCTCCCACCTGTCCGTGGTGGTGCTTTAACCATCTCAGCCATCCTGGTTCGCTTCTCAGTCAGTCTTATCCCTTCCTTTCATTGATCCTATATCTCCATGTTCTTGCAATTTGCGATGTATTCCCGGGGAGAATGTTAATTGAACATTACTTTATTTTTTGGATCTTGTTGACTTGTGTCATTAATTATTATTACAATTTATTTTAATATTAGCTATTAATATTAGGTTTCATATGCAGTAGACATAACATCAATAAACAAATTTTCTCTTGTAATATTATCTTATTCTATTTCTTCTTTTTTTTTTTTTTTGCAGTTACATTATATGTAAGATAAAAAAAAAATATATATATATATAACGTATATTGTTTTTAGTTAGGGAGAAAAACTACAGTGTTCTTATTTAGTAGTTTAATATTGATGTTCCAAAAACTTAGAATATTTAATTGTTTTGTTAGACCCATTAAACAATTCAAAACATCTTACAAGGTTAAATAATGGTTCTCAGTATAGTTTATCCTGACTAGTATAGTTTTGATTTTGGCTTTAGATTCAAAGTTGGCGATGGATCATTACTAGACTATTTGATGCCGATTACAGATGCTATAGGTGCCATAAAAGAAGGTTGGAGCCCGGTAACTTAATAATGTTTTCATAAATATCATAATGTAATCAATACTGCAATATTGATTATAATTATCTTATATAAGCTCATTCAGTGTTATTTCACTGGGTCTATCTTTACTTTCTAAATGATTAATTTTTATTTATTTATTTTTTTTTTAATTATATTTTCAGCTACCTTTCCTTTATGAAGGATTAGAAAGAGTGAAACATTTAGAAATGGAAAGAAAATATGATATAGGAATTATAGTACTTCACCAATTTTTCAAAAACATCTATTTATGCTTGAATGAATATGTTGGTCACTACTCCAGCAAAGCTTGGTGGAAGGTCTGTTAATATTTTATCTATCTCTTAGAATTCTTAAAATCAAATTAATATTAAAATAATGGAAAACTTGAAAAAAACAAAACAATTTAAGTTATTTTGCTTATTACAACAAAAATAAAAATAAACAACTAAGTAAGATATGAAGTAGCATTTCTCCTATTTGTGAAAAAATGAGGTGATTGGCTTGAGTATATTAATCATCAAATATTGCTACTGTCATCTATAGGAATAGGACATCTATTATTCTGGATGTACATTATCAGTCCACCAAGTCAATTTAATTTGGTCACTGTTGTAATTTTTTCATTTCTGTATTGTTCATTAAATATATTGATAGTTCTTTTTCTTTCAGGCATTTAAAGTTTGAGTATTATATCAAAACTTTCTATACTAATAATAACTTAAAACATTAATAACCAGTCGAACTTTTCATTTTCCTTAAAGATTTTATTTGAAATTAAATTTTAATTGTTAAATGTCTTGTTTTATGAAATGATTGAAAGTAAAACTGATCTAAGTATTTTTGTACTTAATGATGATAATAATGCTAAAAATGAAAATAAAGTTCATTACCATCTACATAAATACAAATACAATGTATTAATAATATAACTATTCACTAATTATTATTCCAATTTAATTATTGATATGTTGTATTGAGCTTGTGCAGCCCATCATTTGTTTTGTTTAATAATTAAACTTCTTGAAAATGTATATAATTATTATTCTGAGTATGATTATATGAAAAAATCAGATTAATTTTAATCATTTAAATTTTGAAAATTGAAATTTTAATAATTCAGACTTTTATAATTGATTGAAAGAGTCTAAAAAGAACTCAGTTATTCAAAAGTTTTGAGTTTTCAGTTTTGTCGGCTGTCCTCTTGACTACCTATTTAAATTTTGTTTGTTTTTCCTTTTTTTGAGGTAACCTTGGTTGCCACCGTGGAACTGTGGATTATAAAAGGATTTAAAAAAAATTATGGTAGCACCACTATGAGCTTCTGGAGTGTTAATCCTAAAACCGACTATAACATAAGTGACTCTTTGGATATTCTAAAAATTCTAAAAGATGATATTGAAGTTTTGAATGACAGTGCTCCTTGTCCATCATTTTCTGACAGCATAAATTTTGTATTTATTTACCTTGGGTGTAAAAAAACCTTTAGTCCAAAAATTCATTTCATTATATACATTTCGCCCCAATTTGGTCATTTTCAATACATAAACTTCATCATCACTCAAACAGTATAAAACTTTATCTGCATAAAACATTAAAATGAAAAAATCAACATTATAAAACATTGCATAAACCAACAAATTTTTTACACCTTAAATTAGTCACACAACTTTACATGGAACCGCCAAAATTTATTCTATTAGCGTTATCATTTTTATATCATTATTGTCCTTAAACACATTTTTACAATAGTACATAAAAGATACCTTCTTTTTGGGGATTAATAGTATCGTTACTTCAAATATGCTGGGTAAGTTCCATCCCATAGTCTGCTAGGTAATAAGTGGAGCTGGGACTTTGTCAAGTCTTGACTAATAATAATGGCTTATTATATTTTATTTATTACATATTAATTTTTACTTTTAGGGAACAAAACATTAAAGGTATTTTAAAAATTCTTTTTATTAAAGAATACTGAGATCTATTGTTTGTTTGTTCATTTAACGTCACTTTATGCTGCTATGGCTAATCGGACGATGCTACAGTGGGAGCTCTAAATTTTGCCTATCCAGGTTTAATTAGGATAGGGATTTTTAACGAGTACCTGACATCGTACAGGCTCGGGACCCCCGTTTAACGTCCCTTCCGAAGGACGGCGTAACTAAGGATTTTTTACTCCCTTAAAAAAATCCTAGGGCCACCTGCCGGGCTACGAACCCGCGATCTTGGGTTTAGTAGTTTGTTACGCTAACCACTAGACCACAGGTGAACGTTATACTGAGATCTATCTTTTAGTTCTATTTTATATATATCCGAAATCAATTTGTTTAAAATTACTGAATTTAGTAGATAGATATGAGGAGAAGAGTAGGTTGTGTTAATAGGTTGAATTCTTTTATTTAATTTTTTATTAATATTGTTGAGGTTCAAAATATATTAGAAATAAATAAAAAATTATCGATAGTTATTATCAATCGGACGACCGTAAAGTTGATATCGATTACTGAGCATTTTGTTTGAGTAAATAAAAATAATTCCAAAAACTTATATAATAAATTTTTATTAAATTAATATTTTATTTTTTAAATGAAAAACACAAATTTTTTTAAGTAAAGTTGATTTTCATATTGATTCAAATGGCATTGCTGCTCCCTACCGGCGTTTTTCCGCCATATTTCACTCACTCTGGCCTAGCCCAGCTGTCTACACCTTGTCTCATCACATGGCCTGTAATATATATTAGGAACCTGTTAATTTGTAGAAAATAATTTATTTTTATGTTCTTTTAATTTTAAAAAGATGGAGGAGTAGTATTTTGACAAATCTCCTCCTTACTTTTTGTCATTTACTATGTTATTTATATTGTCATTAATATAAAGTGCCTCTAAGCATTAGCATTTTATTATATTTCTCTCTTTATGTAATATTTTGGGTCTATCGAAATTAAATGTGTGGAGTTCTTTTTTGCTATGGTTTGATGATGAGGTGTTATTTTCAGATGTAGGTTTTAGGTTGTTTTTGTGATAATAGAATCTATTTTTGAAGTGTGTACTCGTAATGTAGTTTACAACTTAAATTGTGAAAATTGTAACAAACACTACATTGGACATACAAGTAAACTAACGAGAACTCTAGGAGGAGGCCATGGCCCCTTTCCCTCAAATCCACCAATGAAGCCATTATTATTCTTCTTCTAATCCAGACCGGACAAAGTCTCCACTTATTAGCTAACAGACTGTGGGATGGAACTCACACAGCACATATTAAATAATACTATTAATCTCCAAAAAAAAGGTATTTTTTATGCACTATTCTAAGGACAATAATGATATAAAAATTATAACGCTTATAGAATACATTTTGGCGGTGCCATGTATAGTAGTCTTGGTACATAGTGTTTTATGTATCAGAACTGATTTAGAATTTGAACTGATTTCATTAAGAAAAAAATTGTTGATAAAATAAGAACTAGACAACATGATTATTTTCTTTCTCGTATACACACATACACACACACACACATACACACACACACACACACACACACACACACACACACACACACACACACACACACACACACACACACACACACACACACACACACACACACACGCACGCACGCACGCACGCACGCACGCACGCACACACACACACACACACACACACACACAAAAATAAGATAGCATTGTCTGATAGATTTTTTATTTTTACTTTTCATTATTATTTTAATAACAGTAACTACCTGTTAGAATTCCATTCTCTTTACTTTAGGTGAGACCTTCGCCAAAAATTTTGTTGGTAAATGAATCTTGCAAAGAAAAGATTTGCCCTAATGAAATTCCAGAAGATCTTAAGGGACTTATTAATAAAAAGGTATGAAAATCAGTGGATCATGTATTCATAAAATATATATTTTATGCTTTAGGTCAGTGGTTCCCAACCTGGGGGTGTGAGTACAAGTCGGGCGCTAGACCATTTGAAACTGAAAAATTCTGACCTTATTTTAGTTATTTTTCTCTTATAAGTACTTCTGTACCTATGATTGAAACTTATAATGTTGTATCTTGTGATGGTAAAAGTAAATGTTTTGTTTTCAATGTAAAACTTATCATTTTTTTTTTTTCATATTTCCATGCAATTTATTGTGCAAGGGGGGCATCGGAGGAATTTTATTTGAACAGGGGAGGGAGTGTGGGAGGTTTTTGTTTGGTCCGGGCAGGGGGATGGTACAGGAAAGGTTGGGAAACTACTATTTCAGGTTGATACTCATTTCAATATAATAAATAATTATGAGTATAATTTTTAATTATAATTTTATTTTTGTAAATATATTTATTCTACAGTTCTCTTTTAGGTGTTAAAGTACACTCAGAATTTAAAATCTTTACATATCCCTACCAGGTTCAATATGGATGAAATATGGATACCTCAACATTATAAAAATAATTTTCTTGAAGTTACAATTGGTTACCAATTGAAAGTTATTACTTTCAAATATATTAAATAATCTAATGGAAAAGTCTTAAGAAGGATTATATTACAAATTAAACTTTCTAAATCAACTGCTGGTGTATGGTGCATTTTGAAGAAATTGAGAAATTGAACATCAGTAGACAAGGCCTACTACTCACATATGGTAGTTGGCAAAATTTAAGTACTGGGGAATTAAAGCATAAAAAATGACTGATAATAATGCAATCGGAAAAATCCGAAAACAATGCCTTGAATTTTAAAATACTTAAAATAATAAACCAATCAACGTAGTGCCAATTATGACATCATCAGGGCATTTTAATTGAGAGAATAAAAAGGTGAAAGTGCAAGAAAATAACAAAAGTACAAAAGTTATTAAGGTATGGGCACAGATTTATTGGATATACAAAACTATATGTACGTATATAGACAGACAGGCACAGACGCTACACACAACAACAATCCAGTCACAACAAAATAACGGTGCCATCAGTCCCGGTCCTCTCACATAAAGAGCCCCATGCCGACTTATCATCCTCACAAGAACAAAACCCCAAGCTTACAATGGCTGAACACAACAATAACAACATAACAAAGGGCACATGCCAACACAAATCTCAATGGTTACCTTATAGTGTTGTCTATCTGTAATACAATACTTAATATATAAATTACAATACATAAAAGGAATTACTTCAATAGGACATACATTGAAATGAAATTCACATCAATGATGATAAAATGCAGCACAGCTCTTATCAATAGTTCAAACAGACTTATTAATCAGAAACAACCTCACTCGACGACAAAAAACTCCAATTTGTCAACCAAACGTTGACTGACTAGTTTTTTTTAAATATTTTAGAGGTTTTTCTTTTTGGATTTTTCCATTTGTATTCTAATTATGATGCCCCTTTTTTTAATTTTCACTTATTTTTATTAGCAAGAAACTAATTATAGGCAAAGTACATGTTGGATGCTTAAATTCTTTAGTTATCAATTGTTAAATTATCCAAATTAAAATTCTAATGTTGCTGACTTAGAGACATTTTTTAAATATGCTAATTGTTTCTCATTCCTTTATTGTAGCATTTACAACTTCGTCAACCAGTTGCAAATAGAACCTATATGTACTAACAGTAATAACCACTTCTGGTAATAGCTCGTCCAATGCAATGACAATATCTCACTATGCATAGAGTTCTTAATACATCATTGTTAGCATTCAGAATTAATTTATAAAATGAAATTTTATATAAACTAGTTGAAATAAACTAATTTGATAATTATTACTAATTTTTATATAATTAACAAGTGTATTTTCCCCTTAAAGGAAAAAGAGTGGTTGGAATATTCTTCACCCGAGTCCTCAGTATACTCTATCAAAGATGAAAGAAAAACAGATCCCTCAATAGAAGCTGGATCTTTGGAAGAAGTTGGAGGAGAAACAACAAGCATTATGTCTGCTGCAGGATTATTATTTGAGCAACTTCGAAATAAAACTAATCATAGTGAAAAAATACTTGAAGAACTAACTTCATTGTTTGACGAATCAAGTTCTTGGAAGATCTTGGAGTAATCTTTTTATTTTATTGTATAAAAGTTATTTCTTTTTTATATTTCTAAAAAAAATTTTAATTATAATCAGGTTTTGATAATTTTTTACATAGTAATGTTGGTTGATCAAAATTTGGTATTTACAATATCCATCATGTCATAACTATCAAATTCAATTTTCATAATTGTTACCTGTGGTTTTAACACATTGCTGCCCACTAATGTTTTGCTGAAATTTACTATAAGACCGGTGATTTTATTATATATCAATATAATTTTTATCATATATATTATAATATCAATTTACTATGTGACCGGAGCTTATCAGCAAAACGAGATTTCTCGTTCCCGGTCACCTACAAATGTCTAATAAAAACGAGAAATCTCGTTCCTGGACGTCAATGTGTTCAGATAAAATTATTAGAGTGGTGTTACAGAAATATTTGAGCTTTTGTTTTAATATTATTTAAAAGGAATCAAATATACAAAAAATTAATATTAACCTAATATCAAATATACAAAAATTAATAATAAACTTATTAAAATTTCATGAGTACAAAAGCAAGCATTTTTAGTTATTTTTACATTAAATTAGGTACAGTTCTAGCTAAGAGTAGGATCACAATCTAATTCTACGATATCAGATACAAGGATGTAGTGCATGGTTTTTAAGAATAACACTTGAATTAAAAAAAAAAATGATCATGCTACCTGCATGGAAGGTACTGTGGATTGATTGTATTCCTTCTCATATGCAAATTTTTATCTTCGTTTGTACAAAAATGACTCTAATATTTTTTATTCTATTCAATATAATGAAAAGCTGATGCTTGCCTCTTTGTAAGAAGTATTACGCCAGGCAGGCATTGTGGAAAAAGTCTTAAATTCTTAATCCTGTATCTTTTGTGAGTCAGGCATCTAAGACTTTACCACAACACATGACTGTTATGTTCCGAAATTGCATACATACATTACTTTTTTTTACATTCCATTGAAATGACATGATGGTAAGGATGTATGTTATAAATATGAGGAAGAATTTTTATATCAAATAATTAAACAATTATGTCAATGAAATTACTATTAAACTGCATTTCTGTTTCTTAGTTATATATAAATATAAAATTAGAGATTGATAGAAAATGATCCAACTTAATTTTTCCTTACTATAATATAGGCTATAGGCCCTGAGTTGCAAGATGATAATGTTTGTGTTGATATACTAGTTACTGGCCTTATCAATCCAAATAACTCTCCCTCTACTAAAAACTGGATGTGAAATACAGATCCTCTGTAGGCTGATGATTTTTTTTTCATTTGACAAATTTATGAGTATATCTCCAGGTACAAAATGTAAGAGCACCAGAAGTGGCAAGATGGAAGCTTCAGGGTACCTAGTAAAAAAATCATGGATTCTTCAGAATCTTATGTATTTCAAGTACCTATAGGTCAAATTGCTGATATGAGGTGTGGAATCAGCAAGGGCATCCTCAGTCTTGAAAAAAAGTCGCCCACACTGGCCATGAGTTCGCCACAGGTGGTAGAAAATAGGAGCAGGAAAGGGGGGATGGGCATGGCTCTTATGGGAAGCAGTAAAAGATGATAGTATGAGGCTACTGACAATAAAAAAAAATATTACATTTTAAAATACTTGGACAACACAGTAAAAGTTTGGCTAGTTAGATTCACATCTTATTATGATCTTATGAATAGTTTCTGGTTTGAAGTAAATCGTAGACCACCATAACCAAACCTACTAGATGTTGTGCATCCGGATCTCCCAACAGAAAGTTGCTTATTGTTTCCTGTATCAACTACCTCTACTAGTATCTGTTTTTCCTAGGGTTTTAGATAAAACTCATGTTGCTAACAATATTATTAAACAAATTTTTGAGTAAGTCTTGCAGTCCATGGTTTATGGTAAAGTTGTTCTTATTTTTATTCAGAATTAAATAAAATATAATTATGACATTAAAAATCGTAGAAATTAAATTAAATTTTTATATTAATTCCTATCCATGTTAGCACACTTCTAGTATAGTATATTGAAGTATATGAGTACATTAGAGAGTTCACCAAATCTGATAGTCTCTTAAAATTAAATTTATTTATAATAATGCAATTGGGAAAAACCACAATGCAAGGCCTTATGTTTCAAATCCAGTAATACACCCACTTACCAGTCGACGTTTCGCCATTCAAGCATTATCAAGACACAAAAACAAAAAGAGGGTTGTGTGAATCACATCTCGAAGAAAAAGGTGCAATACATCGCAACAATCAACAGCCCAAACAGGCTCCAAACATGAGACAGCACCCCACCACCAAGATGTTCAACATACAACTCTATAGCCTGAATAGGCGAAACATCGACTGGTAAGTGGGTGTATTACTGGATTTGAAACATAAGGCTTTGCATTGTGGTTTTTCCCAATTGCATTATAATAAATAATAGTTTCTTTTTGAGTTTTTGGCTCTATTTTTATTGATTTTATTAATTTATCTATACATTAAAATTTTACACAATTATGACATAAAACCGTTGTGTCTTTATTATTTTCACTAGTGTACACTAATTTGTATTTTCATTATTATTATCACTGATATTAAGACAGTGGAAAAAATTCCAACGAAAAGCCCTATATTTTCAATTTCTGTTTTAGTTTGAAGACTTAAGGGCTTTTCGTTGGAATTTTTTCCACGGTCTTAACATTTATTTAAGGTCTCTTTTTATTTTTCAATATTTATATATTTTGTGGAATAGCCATAAGTCCACTGGTGTATTGATAATGTTTTCCTTTTCATTGCAATCTTACTTTCATTTTTTCATATGGTTTTTGTCTTATGTTTTGGTGTTGTTTACAATTATATATTTTTTCCTGTTGTGCTTTTTGTAGTGTGATGAGTGTATGTTGAATTTTCAAATTCTCCAGTATTTGTCAGCTGTTTATATCTAACCTTACCCAGCTGGGGTGGAGTAACCTTCCTTATGATTCATTAGTTGCATTTGAGCCTTGGAGATGGTGGGATGCTTTTGGGTGCATTATTCATGTTTTGTTTTGTTTTTGTTTTTTTCTCTATCTACCCTGAGGATGCCTGAATAGGGGAAATATTGGACAGATATTTTTAATTTCTGTTTTAGTTTGGAGACTTAGGGGTTTTTCATTGGATTTTTCCACATTTATGTAAGGTCTCTTTTTATTTTTCAATATTTATTATCATTGATGTTAAGCAATCATTGCATATTTCATGATTTTAAAATAATATGATATAATAATATATTACTAATTTCATGAGTAAAATAATAATCTATTATTACTATTTTCTTAGAATCTTAACAAATTTAATTTATAGTTACAATTTCACTAAAAATCTGACATTTAATTTAAACGTTCCTGGAATTCTTGTAAGGAAAAACATTTTCTTTAGTACTTACTGTGGTACTCTTTTTCCAAGGGAAGGACATAATATACTCTAAACCTTCAGAAGATTATTATAGGCTATGAAATCAAGTTGATAAATGTTACATCTATGGGTTTTTAAAATCATTGGAGTTTGGACTGTTTTGCATTAATGTTGTAATTTATTTTTTCTTATTTTCGGAGGAATATGTTGCCTAAAATAAATATTTTTCACTATTTTATCATATTATACCTTTATACAAATGTATGTTTTAGTATTAATATTTGACAAGATTGAACATGGAAATAAATCATATTTTTTTTTTTTTTATAAATTGGATTATCAGGATACATAACTACTATATCAATTACAAAAGACTTTGTTTATTTCTTCTGGTTTAGACCTTGTAGATAAATTTCTCGCCAACGTTTCCTCAACCATGCTAATGACTTCCTCAGGGCTGAGATCTCATCAGCATGGTTGACGAAACGTTGGCGAGAAATTTATCTACACGGTCTAAACCAGAAAAAATAAACAAAGTCTTTTGTAATAATAGTGGTCGTGGAAGCCTAAAAGAATATTTACTATATCAAGGTTCATTTTATAAATTTTTATTACATCTGTTAACAGGTATAATTTATTAAGTTAGATTGATGATTGCCAATTAGATTAATACATTTTTTAATAAAAATAGCTTTTAAAATTAAAATTTCAAGCTGTATTTTCAAATTAGAATTTTTTATTAATTCTGTACTATCACCACTCAATTAAACAATATGCTTATAAAAACTTTTAAAGTTTTAAATATAAAAGTTAAATTAAATTACAAAACAGTTTATAAAAATTCACACAAACATACAAAAAAAGTTAATATAAACAATTAAATAAATTAGAAAAAAAATATAACATATCATGGTTCAGGAGCTTTATATCTTGTAACTGTAAGTAATTTTGGTTTTCAAAATGGCGTATTTTGATTTAAAGAATGAGATGGCTCACTTGGTAATTTGTTCTCCTTTTTGCGATTCACTTGTTTACATTCATCACATCTGAAATACTGAAAAGAGTAATGCCACACAGCAGACATGGAAGTCGTTAGTGCAAATGTCACAAACAACTTTATTTACGCAGCTACTGTTGCATATCATGGCAGCACAAATACTCTCTCTCTTCACTTCTGAAGTAGATTGCATTTCGCACATGAAGTCCCACATGATACCCTTGACATTTTTGGCATTGACTACCTCATCGATTATGTCCGCAGTTAGGAAGAAAGTGGTGAGCATGCCTCTGAGACTTCAACAGAATTTTTATTTCACAGTCGAGGCATTCGTATCTACAAATTTCCATGTAAATTTTATCTTCGAAAAAACCAGCTTCCAGTCAATTTATTTTTTCTTTCATAAAAAAGACGTTTCGGCAACTTAAATGCCATTTTCAATATTAAAATACATCAACTTCCTAAACATAACTTTAAAAAAAGTTATAAATCAAAATTCTCAATAAAGAATACATAGTAATATTTAAAAATTATTTATTTCATTTTCCTGGGGATTCACTATCCTCCCATGGTCAATTGTCCACTACAAATTTCCGCATCTGTCATGTACTCTATTAATTTTGTACGATAAATTTTTTTACATGTGAGACATTGTAACGGCATTTTGAAAAGTTGTTCATTCGTAGATGGCAAAATCTCCAGTTCTACTTCATATCTCTCCAAATCAGAAGTTGCTGAGCTCTTGTGATAGAATTTTTCTTCTTCAAAGCATGCCGGATAGATAAATCTATATGTTGGCTGTGAAATTTTTTTTGAATAATTTGAAATGAAAATTCCTTTTTCTACATTATACTACTATAAAGTAAAGGCAATCGACATAGATGATTGAAATCGGGTGCAAACAAAAATTGTTCGAAGAAAATGATAAATTTTTTCTCCAATTTTTTACTTTCAACAGTAACAAATTTTACATTGTTTTTAAGAAAAAAAATAATTTCACAAAATTAAAAAAACAGCACTGGAATATGACGAGGATTATAATAGCAATAGCGTTTTAAAGAGTTTAGCGTGCGGCAGCGGACAGACAAATTTTGTATTACAATTCAAATTCTACGCGTCTTGAAACGTGAATAGCAAAAGTTTGACGTACTGCTAACAACTATTTTTTTTGTTCAATTCCATAGCTTTAAAAAAAAAAAAATTAACCAATAAAAAGCGTGATTTTAATCATTTGATGCCTCGTGCAGGTTACTATTTCGGCGAATAACTCTTTTTCCTTTAAAACTGAAAAACAAAATCTGATGCCCCAAGAAAGGCTTCTGAGTAGTGTATTAGAAGAGTAAGAGTCGGAATAACTATATTCAACTACAAAAATATCAAGTAAAATTATCAGATACAGAAAAGTATCCGTATCACTTGTATTCAGATACAGAAAAATCCAGTATCTACCCATGGCTACTAGTGTTGAAATGTAAGGTTAAGCAATCCTATCAGCGGGGTCCGTACAAGAGGACAGTACTTAAAAAATGATTATGATTAAACAAATATTGATAAGTAGTTCGTCATGTTCCTTTATAGCGCTTAAATTTATATTTCGTACATAAGAAGTGATTGGGTCACTTTATTTATTATTTCTTGAATAAAGATAATATAAGAATATCAGGAAATAATAAAACAGAAGAAAAAAATAACTTATTAAAGTTATGTTGCCAAGCACATTAGCTATGGTTTTAAGGATATTCTAGAAAAGAATAATTCAACAGGTAAGAAAACTAGGTCTTTCTTGGGCCTGGGAAAGATTAACATTAGCTGAGTAACATTTCCAGTATTCGTTTACTTTTTGCCTACTTTCGTGTTAAAAAAAGACTGATGATTTAAAAAAAGTGTTTTATTTTAATAACGTACTTTTTTTTATTTTTATTAACTTACTAATTTAGTAAATCACAGAATATTGCTAAACAAATTATTACATTTTCTTTATTAAAATTGATCAACATATTCAATTAAATATTTGTTGTGGTATAATGCTATTTGTAAAAAAATAACTATTATTGTTTTTACATTTGAGCTATCAGCTATAAACACGTCATTTAATACCGCAGATGATCTATTTAAGAGGAGTAAACTTTTTTTAAAAGATTCTTACATTTTTGCAATAAGCTTTGGATATTTATTAAATGTATTATATTCCTTTGTGTTTTTGAATAATAAAAGCGATAATAATTAAAAATTAATCGTTGGCTTTGGCGTATAGATTAGCAACGATATTCCTATAATTTTCTTTTTGATGTTTTTTTGCAGACAGAGTTTTTATATTGTTGTTGAGTGATCATGAAACCTATATATTGAAAAAATTCTCAAACTTCCACCAAAACCTTGCTTGTCATCCCAACCCTCTGGCTCAATCATTATCCAGTTCCACACATCCATACAATCCACCCCGCCATCTAAACTGGCAATGGCCCCGAGACTTGTTATAATAATGTTATTTGGAGTACTGGCACTGGCCAGATTCTCCAATCATGACCTGTGTGTGTGTAAAGCGCCGTTAACCAGCTTCCATTGGAGTTTAATTCCAGTGAAGCGGCTGGGAAAGGGGGCAGAAGCCTCCCGAACTCCTGCTTTGCCCTCATTCCTGGGGAAGAAGCTTAGTTCGGGGGCCCAGGCAAATTGTAAATAGGGTTTGAATGTGTAGATTATTTTTTTTTTTTTTTTTTTTTTTTGTCTAGACTATATTTTATTATCATTTTTGCATTTATTTCCTTTTATTACCGCAGGTATATATTTTATTACATTCACTTATTTTATTTTGTTTATATCATTTTTTGTTTTGTTATGGAATGGTTGTAGCAACATTACTTATTGCCCACAAGTGGCAGATTGTAATATTTTTAATAAAGAGTTTAAAAATATATATTCTATATATGACCATTTGGGTCGAAACGTTTATAGAAAATAGATGTAGCAAATGAATTTGGACTAAAGGTTTTTTTGTATTTTTATACACCCAAAGAAAAAAAAATATTCACTTGAATATACTGTTTTAAATTTCCCTGATGAAATAAATATAACTTTCTTAAATTCTAAAAAAAAAAATTGTTATCACCACTAAAAGTACCCTTTTTAGATGTTACTTCATTCTATATATATATATTTTAGATAAAATATATATACTTGTATTCCATAAGTATTAGAATAAATATTCATTGGTATCTACTTTTCTTGACTGTTAATAAATCAGTTTTACTTTCAGTTCTTGAACTTCAATCTATTTCTTACACTTCCTTTTGGCGACATTTTTCTCATAATCATGCCCTAATAGTAAATAAATAAGCTTTTAGTAAATTATATTAAATAACACACTAGTCTAAATATAATTATTAAAAAAAAAAAACATGTACCACTACAATCCATGAAGGGTGTTGGGCTCAGAATGGGGTAGAGACTACTATTTCTTGGACAACGGATGTGCAGGAAGGTGATTTGTACCATAAGAATTTCCCCCTATTTTGGGTACCCACTAAACAGAGGCTGGGTGTGCCTCATGAGGGTCCTAGATACCATATGATCCATCTCTGGCTGCTGACAGATTAAATAAAAGTCTGCCAAAAGCAGCAGGATTGAACCCAGGACCTTTTGCACGGCAACTCAGCACTCTGAGTCACTCCACTCCATCAAAATATATTAAGTGTTATTAAAATTTAATAAACTCTTACAACAAAATAAAAATAATAATGAATTGATAATAATTACTAAAGAATCAATTGAAAACTGCCGATCCAAATTCACAACAATAGAAATAGAACAATCTAACATTACACATATCAGCAATCACAAGACCTGCTATGTATTATATAAAACAATATATCCATAATATATGGCAAAACTGAGCATATGTTGTGGTTGATTGATGTGGTAATAACATTTCCCCATCAATTTTTAAATACCATTTATGTATTAACATCATCATATAAGTGTAAATTTTATACTTAGAATAACGTACTATTAAATATAATTCACTAAAAGCATACTTTTTCACTGTTATGGCGTGATTATTAGAACAATATAATCTTGAAACGTCATCAAAAGGAGTTTTAAGTTTAGATTGAATCTCCAAAAATGAAAGTAAAACTTTATATATTTATATAAATACATATGCATAGGATAAAGGAGGCTAAATAATAGGTCATTAAATAAACAAATTTCTAATCAATTATCCAACCAATTACCAAATATTATATATTTTAACATTTATTAAAAAAAATTAGTAACATATAACATTAAAACAATAAATAACTCAGAACTCATAGTACTTTGATCATTATATATACATATATTCATTATGAACAATCATAAATTTATGAGCATTTCAAAAGTCAAATACTAATTGGGCAAGACATTAAATAAATAGACGCATGAGATTATCACAATAATACATGGCTTTTTATTTCTTAAAAATTCGTTGCTGATTGTCAAATTTTAGCTAAAATTATTTTAACCAGAAGAACATTTAAAAGACATAGATGGCAAGTGGCATTAAGATCAGAGATTTAATAAAACACAAGATTAAAAAAAAAATTTAGCATTTATACAAAAGATTTCTAATAAAATAATTCTAATTTGAACTAAGTATTTAAAGATTTATTCATCAAAACATTAAATGCATTTTTTGCTTTCATTAATGGAATATAGGCCTAAAATTAAATTCAAATTGTCGCTAGAAATTATTCACATAACCTGATAATAAATAAAGCAATGATTATATGAGCCAGCTGAAATGCGGTTGTACAAGATGATTTGGTTGAGATCAAATTGGGTAGATTCGTGCCAGATTACAGAATAATTATTTATCTGATTATTTTTTAAATTGAAGTTTGCTGAAGTAAACAACACACGATGAAACTTTATTTTTACATGCCAGTACAAATAAATTTATAACTAACTGGAGGAGTTAGTCTGACACCTAACGGTAGACCAACCTCCATTTTACAAATTATAAAACTATTTTTCATTTAATTGTACTGCAGCAGGTATTTAATATTTTACTTAAGCTACCCTGATATTATTCTAGAAATTGAAATTCAGTTTATTACTAATTTTGTACTCTCCTCTTGTGAGCCTATTAAATTATGAGTTCTCACTCGTTATTGTTTTGAAATATTGAGTACTTTTCATTAAATAAAATAATGAAATGTTTTTATTAGAAATATAAATATTGTGATAAGACGTACCTAGTTTTATTTTTTAAATCGATGCATTCCAATTCTAACTCAAAAACAGTGCTGTTTATTGTTTATTTTTTAAAATATTTTGTGTAACAACTTAAATAAGTTAAGAACAGTTGCTTTGTGATTTACCAATTTTTTTAAATATTTATTATTTAACTGATCGAGTAAGACAATATACTAAACAAAAAGAAGTTCCCCTAACCATTGTTAGGTAATGCCGGTACAATATTACACTCTAAAACTTTTTCGTATAATAGAGATAAATCTTCTATTTAAAGGAATTAAATATCACAATATTGATCATATGAAAGAATATTTCTTGTTTTACAATTCGCAAACAAAATAGTATTATAATAATAACCTGAAAATATATTTTTGTTGTTTAGTACTTTATATATAGAGTATAAAGATAGACTATAGAGTGAATGGTGTACACATATTATATAAAATATCTGAATCATTTATTTTTTATGCTCTACTCGTCAAAAAGTGGCACATTTATATATAATGTTACGTTAAACCTGATTTTCACAAGACCAATATGTACATTATAAAATTTATAATGTAAAAAGATTTTACTTTTTATTACAATAATTACTGCTAAACAATAAATATACTATTTGTATCACAGAAACTCCTGAAAGTTAACTTATTAAATAAAATCAATATTATATGGCTTGCTACAATCTAACAAATTAATAAATGTGTCAAAAAATATAACTATAGTTCAACTAGGATTTTAACTAATTAAAGTAATTTAATTCTAAAATTAACAATTAAGATGTGTAAAACGTTGGATCACCATTTATCTTTAATTATAAAAAAAAATCAATCCAGCTTGCTCATATAACTTAGATAAGCTCACTTTAAAATTAACTATTTTGAATAATAACTACCCAAACAATACCTAACATGTAACGAAAATAATATGGTTCAATATTTATGATAGTGAAATTCTAAAGAAAAAACATTAAGGAACCATGATTTTTTTCCCATAAACAGGCTATGATAAATCGATCTAGGTTATATATGTGAGTGAATTTAAGTAGAAAAAAATTTATCACTAAAAGTCGACAAATGTGAGTCTAATATGAAACACTTTTAGTTAAATGACACACATATTTAGAGATAAAGGCATATAGAAATACATTTAAAGCTTCACTGAGAATTAATAATTATTCGAACAAGTCAGTAGCCATCAAGATTCCAAATTTATAAAAAAAAATACATAACAATGCTTCCATTTACAAATATGTATCTACAAGTGACAATTAACAATTACACTCTTAATTAAAAAGGAAAAGCTTTTATAAAAGCTATAATAAGCATAACAAAATAAATTATCATATAAATATATCTGATAAATAGTTTCTATTCTTTATTACATCAAATTCAAAAGGAATCAATATTTCTTAATTTTAATTATAATAATTCCTACTTACACAATAAAATTAAATAATTTTTTACAATATTAAATTCAGATCGGTTAAGTATATTCGTATTTTTCCTCACAGAATGATTAATATCTTTATTGTTCCACGAGCTTTCTTATTTAAATGCATATTTCGACATTCATAATTGACAAAGATGAATGATCATTCATGAATCCAATTTATAATCTAATAATGAGATTACGCTCTCCAATGCTGAGAGGCATAAAACGGTGTAGTGAAAGACGAAGAAGGATTTATTCCGTAATTTGAAACATACTATAAAATAAAGCAATATTTCTTCTAAATGTTATTTAAAAAAAACATCATTTCTAAAATAATTTAACATAGTGAAACATACAGTATGAATTAACTTTAAAACAGGACTGTATGATATTTTTACTCCAGGTACACTAATATAAGTAGAATCTTCTTTCAAACTATTTTGTTTTTTTATTTTCAATAATGAACTTTTGTAATGGGCCAAATAAGTCAAGTAACTTTGCATATATTTACTAAAAAATTCTTCATTTCCATTTTCATAACTTTTCCATGAAGCTTAACATAAAAAATAAAATAATTGACTAATATTAAGTTGTTCTAAATATATTATTCATAAATAAATTTATAATAAAGACACTAATGAGCTGATGATGGCAAAATAATACCAAAAAAAAAAACATTCTATTCCAAATAAATTAGAAAAGAATTTGAAAATAATTTTAGAAAAAATATTTTATGAAATAAACATTTAAAAAGATATTATTTCATACAATTTTTTTTTATCCAGGTCTATTCTAAAAACAACAGTTGAAATGCTTACAAATACACCAGAAAACTTGAGGCAATAGTGTTATGACAACAGTTACGATTAATTAAAACAATAGGAGCTTAATTGAGAAATAATTTATGACCGAAAGAAAATTTAAAACATACAAAATCTGCATTCCAGATCTAACACATCGTAGATTCATGAATCATCTCATTTTAACATCAAAATACTTATTAGTAGTCAATTCTCACTAATAAATTTATTATTGATAAAATATAAAAATTTTGCAGATCATTGCGATGGTGCCTAAATGAACTCAAATTCAAAAAATTTCAAGAATTCAAATTCAAGAAATTTCAGTTGAAAGATATCTTAAATATTAACATCAATTTATACAGCTAGTGTAAATCATAGAATATTTGGACCATATAGTTTAAGCGTTTTAGTTATGGCATTCTTATAATTTTTTATTTCACTTTCTATGATAATAAACAGTAACATGTGATAAAGCATTATTACAGTAAATAAATAAAGTGACTATAACTAAAATAATAAATTACAACAATTTTTCAATGAAATATTACAGTTTTGTCAAGTATTTATCTTTTAACTTTTATATTTTTATTTAAAAAAATATTTTGTCTTACAACAAATAAAGTTCATATAGTGGTCAGAAATTAGAATGACAACCCAACCACTCCCTTTTCAATATTTTCTTTTTTAACTTTTTTCATGAACATTCTGAGCTAGCTATCATTATACAATATTTGTTTAGACAAACAAAAAATCAATTTTTTAAATAAATTTTACACATTTCCCATTATATAAATTTTTCTCTTTAAATCATTTTTTTTTTTCAAGGGTGTGCACCTTGTTTGAAAATATATGTTCAATGAGCCTTTGGATTTCAATAAATAGTTTTTGCTATTTGAGAATCTTCTCTTTATTTTTACCTCCCTCACTACCATCTTATACTGCATTAAAAAATGTTGTAACAATACTTTCAGTTCTTTACATCATAATTATCGTGATATCTAGAAGCTAAATTCAGTTTCTGGACAACCATTGGTCAGGGAAGTGATTTGTCCGAGATCATGCTCAACTGCCAGGTTTTCCCCTAATTAAGGATTACAACTTTTTAGAGCTTCAGGAGGGTCAGCGAATCCCATAGGGTCCATCCATGGCTATTTACAAATTAAATAATTTATCAGCCAGAGCTGGATTTGAACTCAATCTAGCAACTCAGCACTATATATACTGAGGTAAACTGTTCCCAAAAAAGTAAAAAATTCTCAACTTAAAAGTAGACTGGTTCAAACACATGGGGGTTGACTTTTACCTCGGAATCTGGCAGACCCACTATGGTTAGAATAAGTTGGTAAGCATTTAGATAACCTGCCCATCGGGAAATAGTCGGAGCATATAGTTATATTAAACTTAATAAATGAACTAACAAACAGCCAAGAAAATAAAACATTTTACTGAAGAATTATGAAAACATTTACCAGTCGGCAAAGCAACTTAACAACCCCATCTTAATCTTCATGCCGCTATCACTTCAATAATATTAACTGGATGCATGATCTGCAATTCTCTGTTGAGTAATCTCATAAATTCTCATTGAATTTTGTTTTATGTAGAGATCATAGATTCTAAATACTTAAACTTCAAACTTATTCTCGTAATATTATCTGAATTCACTAAATAGACATCCAACAATGCAATGTAATAATATCTGACTTAAGTAAATAGATATCCCATAATGCCATAGTTCCCAACTGGTGGGGGGGAGGAAGAGGCATGGGCCCAGGGAGGCGTTAAGACAAGTCAGGGGAGGCGCGAGACCAGCTGAATATAAAAAAAAGATCACTTAATTTTGGTTATTTTTCTCTTTGTATCCCCATCGGAAGTAAAACCCTGTATGCCTCACAGGCAGGGAAGGGAGGTAAAAAAAAGGTTATTTTTCTCTTACCAGTACTTTTTTATCCTAAATTAAAAGTTATAATATTGTGTCCTGTGATATTAAAACTAAATATTTTGTTTTTAATGTAATACTGATTTTTTCATATAACCCATTCAAATTTTGTGCAAGGGGGGCATGGGTGGCTTGATTTGAACAGGGGGGGGGGGTTCAAAAAAGGTCGGGACCTTTGCCATAATACAACATAATAATATATGACTTCAGTAAACATCGAGGGCACCCCAGTGTTTTCCCCCCTCTCTTTTGTATATTTGTGCTGGTTAGCAAGAATTGTACTTTAATTCGGAAACTATCATACAAAAGCCGAAGGTTTTCCAGAAATATAAATTTCAATTATTGAATAGCTTATAAAAATAATCATACAATTAAAAATGAAATGATAAATAAAATGAAAATATGTTTGTTTTTTAAATACCTTAACATTTCGTAGGAAAATATTTTTTAAATTTAAATATAATTAATCTACTTTAAATAATATAATTATTATACATAGCCCCTGCATTAAGATTCAATAAATATTCCTCATTCTATAATAGATTTTTATAATTAAAAATATCTTTGTGTTGAGTAAATAGAAGAGATTAATAGTTTAGGCCCGATCCGGGCAGATACTGCTTCAAAGATCGTGAGATATATCAGATCTAGGTGACAAGAAATATCAGTTGTAACAACCTAACGATATGTATTTTATAAATCAATGTTAAAAAATAATTTTCATGAGTTAAAAACTACAAAGAAGCACTTTTTTAAATCATTAGGTGCATTTAAACAACTGTTATATTCAATTTCTGCTTTTATAAACAGGACCCGGACAAGAAGAAGGATTACTTTGACATATCTCTTTTTTATTTTTTTATTACCTTTAAAATATACTTTTAAAAAACATATTGAAATATTTAATTGCTTGATATTGTTAAAAAATATATTACAAATAGATATTTAAAACAATTCCTTTAGTTATTTGAAAAGAGTAGAGATAGAATAAAACAACAAATTCCTATATAAATTTTTATCAATCAACTGAGAGATACAAAAAAAAAAAAATTAAACTTCATATAGTCACTATTCAATACTAAAAAAGATATAATATGCACTTCAATAAAATTGCTTTGAGCATTAAAGTAGGATCTGAGAGATGAATATCAACATATCTCGCAGTAAGTTATATAAAATCTTATTATATAAGTTTTATATTCCAATTTTAAGCTTTGATTAAAAAATATATAAATAAATAGCCTTAAATCAAGAACCATATTTTTGTAATCTGAAATATAAACTTTGCTAATTTAATTCCTACTCTTATCTTCATGTTTCGTTTTATAAGACCACCTTTGTTATATGTTCTATAAGACTCAGAATATTTCAGTTATTACTGATAATGCCACTAAAATAAATTGTAAAGGTTAGCCACTTTTACCTCTCGGTGTGGATCTATAAAAATATCTCAATTCAAAGCAGTTAATGGGCAATGGACCATTATGTTTAAACTCCATACATTAATCTTAATAGCGGAGTGACAATAATAAATTTAACTAATAAAACAATAAATAAAATTATAATAATCTAAGTTTTGACCTCTTTTTTTTTAAATATGAGATTTCTTTATTAACAAAAGAACAAGCATTAAGCCTGTTCGGTAAAAAACAACAGTCATTAAATATTTTATTACAGTTATATACATATAATAGACAGAAATCTCTGTTAAACAATAAGACTTACAAACACATGAGTGTGCGTACAATACATCCTCGGCCTAATGGCAACCACATTCTTCAAGAGAATCCATCTCATGAAGAAAGATATATTGAAAACCAATGAAGACAATATATAACTTCAAATACTTGATTGCGTAGTAGTCAAGTCTTTAGGACTTGCCATTGCGTGAGAACCTTAGTGTCTGCCTTAAAGTCTCTTGATGCCTAAGCAATGTGGTCATCTAGAAGTTGATATCACAAATAAAATAATTGCCCATATAATATATAATATGACATACTATAAACATAAAACATTGAAGTATTTAAAAAGAATTAAAAGGACAAGAAAAGCTCAGTTTGGTAAATGTAAAGGACAGGTAAATGCAAAGAGTATAGAACAGTTACCCACCACCTCTTTGTTGATTTTAAAGCCCCCTACGATAGTGTAAGTCGGCCGGAACTCTACCAGGCCCTGTTGGAAATGAACGTCCCAACTAAACTGATGCGCCTCGTGAAAATGACGATGTCAGGATCGAAGTGTGCCGTACGAGTAGGGAGTGATCTCTCGGAGGACTTCGATCCTAACTGCGGTGTAAGACAGGGGGATGCTCTTGCCTGTCTTCTTTTTAACTTCGCTGCAGAGAAAGTAGTACGTATGTCCGGAATCCAACTCAACGCAACCCTCCTTAACAGTACAGTTCAGCTTCTGGAGTACACTAACAATTTTGATATTGCCAGCAGATCGGAACATGCATTACGAGAAGCGTTTTTGGCCATAGAAGATGCAGCAAAGAAACTTGGGTTGCACATTAATGAAGCTAAGACCAAGTATATGAGAATCAGAGATGCACTAGGGACCGGTACTTTTGAGGCTGGACCAAATAATTTCGAAAAGGTAAGCTGCTCTGTCTACCTTAGGTCTGAGATCAACTCCGGAAACGACATCTCTCGAGAAGTCAACAGGAGGATAGCAGTGGCAAGACAGTGCTACTTCGTCCTTGTGAAGCATTTTGGAAGCAGATTCCTCTCCAACAGGACCAAGATCACTCTCTACAAAACCTTGGTTTTAACTTATGGATCGGAAGCGTGGGCCTTTAAGAAGCAAGATGGAAATGGAAATAGACTTCTGATCTTTGAGAGACTTATCTTGAGAAGGATTTTTGGCCCTGTTGGAGAGGGTGGAATTTGGGAAAGAAGGAGAAAGCTGAACTAGCTATTCTTTATAAGGATATAGACTCGGTCAAGTTCATCAAGATAGGACAACTTCGATGGGCCGAGCACGTTGCACACATGGATGATTCGGCGATACCCAGAAGGATGCTGTCCGGAAGGATGCATGAACAAAGAAGGGTTGGCAAGCCAAATGTCAGATGAGAGGATTCAGTGACATCGGACGCACGGGCTCTACTGGGAGTCCGAAACTGGAGAGCTGCTGCAGCTGATCGTATTGACTGGCGAAGGCTTTTGGAGGAGGCCCAGTCTCGGTGACGGGATGTAGAGCCAGCTATGTATGTAGTACGTAAAGGACAGTTTCATAGAATGCAAATTTTATTAGTAAAAAGTATACAGTCCTGAACCATAACAAATCATAAGAAGGGTCTTGTGTATAGTATATGGTAGAAACTGCATTCTTTTTAAGACAATGGTTGTGCAGGGAGGTGATTTATCTGAGATCACATTCAACCAAAAGGTTTTTCCCCCTATTAAGGATATCCACTTAAAAGAGGTTGGGTGAGCCCCAGAGGGTTCTGCAGATCCCACAGGATTCACCTGTGGCTGCTAACAGACTAACTAATTTATCTGGCACAGCTGGATTTGCACTTGGGACCTTCTGCACAGCAGGTTGATATTCTTCAATTTCTTTTTTAATCGATAAAGTTTAAACACATTTTAATTAGTTCTAAGAATAAAAAAATGAAAAACAATTATTCAAGAAACACCTCAGCTAACTAGTACAATCGTAAAAAAACTAACAAAAAACTGTCCTTATACATTATCATAATTTTTATTGTATGGTAATTAATCTACATTAACTACTTTACCTGTCTTATGATGTTAATCCACTCAGGGTCTCGGCGACCGAGGTTGCTAGAAACCTTGTCTGCCTGAGTAGATAGAAATTCTTTCAGATGACAACGAAGGTCTAAGTCTTTCAATCGCCTCTGATAAGTATAAAGAGCATTCTCGACAAGGCCTCTCTCAACCTGTTTTCTCTATAAATAAAATAAATATTTAAGATAAATTTCACAAGTGCTTTTACTTTATTATTTCACAGATTTTTAAGAGTATATTAATTTATTTTTACAAAATAATTAACTTTCAGATATAACATATTATAAAGAATGAGTGATTATTAAAATATCTCCTACCTCTTTAGAACTTAGTTTGTAGAAAGTATCTTCGGGTACAAATTCAATAGGAATATCTGAACCCTGCAAATATATTTGTATGTTAGCTAACAAAAATTATTCGGTAAGATAATATATATATAAGAATGATTAAATATTTTTTAAAATTACACAACCTTAATGAGAATTATCTCCTGATGGAATAATTTTCTAGTTGAATTTTTTATACCTTTATAAACATATATACCACTTGGCTATGGAAGAAAAAAATTACCTTCAACTGATTTGCCAGTAAAGCAAGAGTTTTATATTCCATCTCCAGCTGTCCCTGCAATACATATTATCATATTATATAATATATATACATATAAATATATGGTTTTAGAGAAAACAGGAACACACAAGATTTGATCTTCACCATGAGACAAATCACTCAAAAAGTAATTGAAATATGCAAGGCGTATTTCATAAAATATGTCTGCTTCGTAGACCTCACAAAAGCATTTGACAAAATAAAGCAAGAAATAATTCGTAAGGCTTTAAAAGAGAGATACATTAACAAAGGACTAATGCTGGCAATAATGAGCCTCTATAGGAACAACTGAAATGTAGAGAAGACATCCAATTGTAACTCAAAAGAGTTCATAACCAAACTTGGTATAAGACAGGGTTACAGCTTGAGGCTGTAGAGATCTCTTTAGATACTTGAATAAAGTTACCTACTCCTTGATGGCCTTAGCTCATGATATGGCAGTCCTAGCCAACAACGATAGAGACCTAATAAACAATATCAGGGTTCTCCAAGACGATCAATATGGAAATAAACCCTGATAAAACAAAGGTATGAGAATTGGCAGGTTGCCTCATCAGCGAAAAATGAGAGTAATAAGAATCGATTCGAACAGGTGAGAAGCTTTAAATATCTGGGAGCACACCTTGATGAAAATGGAGTCATGGACAATGAAATCCGGGAGAGGGTTAACTCAGCTGGTAAATTGTTCCATGCACTTAATAAAAAGTTCCTGAATAAAAGAGAAATATCGAAGGACACAAAGTTGAGGGTAAATAAATCTACTTTTCTCCCAATATTAACATATTGTTCGGAATTTTGGGCATTACCCACCAAACATAAAAGTAAAATCCAGACTTCATGAATGAGATTCCTTAAGAAGATAGAGGGGAAAACAAGATGAGACCAAATTCAGAACTCGTCTCGGAATGAAGCCTGCAGAAAAAGTCATTGCAGAAAACAGAAGAGAAATGGTAGAGGATCGTACAGTAACATCCGGGCTGTAAAGAAGGAAACCTCACCTTTGCATGAGCAATAGAGGGGATGAATCATGATGATGATAATGATATTATATAATATTATTTTTATATTTCTAACTGCAATTAGTTTAAGATTAAAAAAAAAAAGAGTTAAAATTCTTAAATGGGGTATTTCAGAGTTGAACTTTCAAAATCTTCTTATTAGATTAGACGTGCTAATTCCTTGGTAAATACATTTTAATTAACATAATAATCTTAATTTTAAAACATCTATACTCCTGATTGTAATAAAATGATTTAATTCATTGTAAACTAGATATTTCTTTTAATTTAGAAAAAAAAAAGTGAATGAACCTATAACATCTAAGGCATTATAATATCGAAAGGTTTTTTGGAGTGAGAATTTTATTAAAAATGCTGAATCTCTTCAATAGTTTAAAAAAAGAAGAATGAATTGAAGGAAATGAATAGGAATATGAAGAAATTAATTAATCCAATTACATAATCCAATCCGGAGAGTTTGTGGTGATCATTAGTAGTAGTTTGAAGAACAGTGGCTAATTTTTCATCAAGTTTAGGCTCATCAGTTTTTTCATTTCCTTGGTCATCCTTGGTTTCCTTTTTCATCTCCATTTTTTTCTGGTCCCTTTCGTCTTTGCTCTTTTGAGTTTTTTGTGTCATGTCGATTTTTAAACCATTTTTTTCATAAGATCTGAAGAAAAATAAATTATACTATAAGTAGGTAACAATGCCTTACAACTAAAACAAACTAACTATGCTGTTAATGGCGACACTTTCATGTAAGTTAATATGTATCAATAAAGCTGAGGAGGTTGTAGTAAATAGTTCAAGAATTAATATAAAATAAAACAAATGACAAATACCCTTCAATGAGGACACCATCTTTAGCGAAAGTAAAAGTTTTTTCTCCTAAAACAATTCTTCTTCCTTCAGGTTCTGGACTCACACCCTGTCTCTCCAGCCATTTCCTGTTGTCCGGTGACAACACAGATTGATTGAATCTGTAAAAATATAAATATACATATATAATTTTTGTTTAAAACAAAAATTTAAAATAAATAAACATTCAGAGAACTTATAGTAAATTCTAAAACTGACTTGTGGTTGTGATAGATGTGGCTGTGGCGATGGTGGTGGTTGTTATTCCTGCCCACTTCCGCCTCTCGTAGTCTCTCCATGATTTTGCCCACTATCCCTGACGGAATGGTGTTGAAAGGACCTACGTTACAATTCTAATTAGCAGGATGCTTACATATTTATTGATAAATCCACATACACACACACATATCAAATAATATTTTTATCCTAAGGATGGTGATTTGTTTAAAAAAAATGATACAAAAATTATAAAACAGTTGTGTTTACAAAACTTTCACCTACCCAATGGGATGCCACCACTTATGGACCGCTTAAATAGCTTTAGTTTGATTTCACATAGTGGGTCATTATAATAGTTATCACACGGTTTTATATTATCTCTTTAGGGTTATATTTTAAGTCTTATAATAGGCATGATCCCCCCTAGAACTCAAACGATATTATTTGACGGATATAACCCTGATCATGATTAGGGACGTGATCTCACACAGGTGGGGGAGCCACGTGGTGGGGGTACAGCCTTGTCAAGGCTAGTATTTTCCCACTTGCCCTTATTCTCCAATTGTTGTTGTGAGGATACAGTTCTCAAGGACTACTATGCCTGGGAATAAACACCGCCGACTCTAGCTAGGCGAAGGAGAGGTCTGCATCCTTTCTAGAGTTGCTGCCTTTATTATTCTGATTCCCTTTTATAGAGCTAGCCTCTTAGGTCCTCAGGGTTTTTTTAAATCCCTCTTGGTCGTCTCACGGCCTCGACCTACCCAATGGGACACCATCTTGACGTTGGTGGGTAGGCTTCGCTCGTACTAAGTGTGTCTCAGACGATTTTACGTCATGCACTCACTCTCCACGTTAGTTAATCCTGGACATAGATTTTGTGCCTGCCATGTGTGGCTTTTTGTTATGGTTAAAAAAAATTGTAAAGCACTGTTTTGTGGAAGTTTCAATATAAATGAAAATGAAGATGCATAACTTTCTTGCTCAACAGTAAGTGGGCTTCTAATCACAGAAAACAATGTGAGATTTAATTCAAACTTTCATAATTTAAACTAAGAAACTTTACCTTTTTTTTAGTTCATTTACTTTTTAAAAACACAAAACCGTGTTTTCTGATGGCTATTTTACTATTAACTATGACTAATGAAAGATATCTAATTATTTCTTGGAGATATTAATTTATAACAAGTAATAACAAAAATGATAAATAATCAATAATGTAAATGAAGTAATAAAATGTAAAGATAGTGTCATAAGATAGTTAAGACACATCTTGTCTTTCTGAAATCTCTTTTGAATAACAAATTGTTAATAAAAACAAAATAAATCAAGGTTCTTTTTAGTATAAAAGAAAACAATTAATGATTCGAATTATAACAGACTAACAACTATTACACTTTCACATGACAAAAAAAAAATCTGCATGCAATTATGATAAAATAATTTTTTATGGATAAAAATTATAAAATTTATAAATAAACATTTTAAAAATATAAAGAATAACAACACAAAAAGATGACAACATTATGAGAATTATAGTAATAAGAAAACAAGGAAAAGAAAAAAAGAAAAAATACGATTAGAACAGAAAATAAAATCACACAAACTCTCACAACAAACAACCAACTTACTTGAAATATGAAGGAATTCTTGATCCTGAGAGCAACAAAACCTTTCGATTAATTATTTAACAAACATACAATGACATATAATATAATTTATATAATGTAGGTAAGTAATTATTTCCAATGATCCTATAAATAATTTAATATTTCTATTAATAAAAATTTATAGCTGAGAATATTTACTGAAAAAACAAATTTAGGCTCAATATTTTTCATTTTCAGATTACAGTAAAAGATTTGGAGCGACGTGACTTAATTAATTAATTAAAATTTCTAATGATCCATCACCGAGTTACACATAACATAGAAAATCACTTGCAACATTATCATCTATGACGAATCAATCATTATATCACACTGTTGGGGCAACAATCCAAACACATGAAGATTTACAGATAAACACAAAATGAACACCAAATCACTTGAAAGATATTGCAATCATCAGGTGTTTTATTATAAATATGTTGTGTACTTTGGTTGAATTAATTACATCCCTCTTCAGTCATAAAATGTCAATTATTATTTCCGATAATTGCAAGCTAATCAAGGTCTCTGATTCTATTTATAGATAAATTTCAATCAAGGTAGGAATTAGTTGCTTAGTGAGTTCAGAGGTGAATGTTTTAATAAAATAAAATCTGATTGTAATTTAAAACATTACAAATAATATGAGCATATTGCAGCAGATGAAAGGAAAACATAGAAATTGATCAGAGGTGAGGTCAATAAAATCAAACTTATGAGAATAACTTCTATTTATTGTGTATCAACATACCAGGACTAACATGAAAGCCATTGTCAGGGCTACAAGAAAAAAATTAACATCAACAGTGCTAGTACCAAAGACAGTAATAATTTAGTTAATAAACAGAAATTATTAAATAGATAAAATACTAGAATATAAAGAACAAAAGATTTATATATCAAATAATTGATGAAAAATTTTAAAATAACAAAAGGGGAAGAACCATTTGGATTCTACAATGATAATAAAATATGAAGACAAAAATTACACAAGAAACTAATTTGTTATAAAAAAATGTTGATATTCTTTTCTGTCAAGTTAGTTTCTCAAGTAATTTTAGTTTTCATTTATTAATATCATCAAATTTCATTATTATTCTTTCATTTATATTATTTTTTCTCAACTAATATATTTATTAATCTTTTGTTTTTCACATTACATCTTTTTTTAATCATTTATTAATGGTTTTATTCCTGTCTCAGGTACTGCACATTGTTGATTTTTTTTTCTTAGTCCTGATGATGACCTATAATTACAATTAGGCTAAAAGGTAGATACACAACAAATAATAAGTTAAACTTATTTCTGTGGATATAATACACATTATGTACATAATTGACTGTGCCTCCAATGAATTTCTACATAAGCTTTACATCTGCAATCAACCATTTTCACATCAATGTAGATAAATAGATTAAGAATTACCTTTTATAGTTATATCATAAAGAAACATATAAATAATATCATGTTGTTGAGTTGATTATGATAAGCTTTGAATGACAATTATTATTAATGTATGTACGTATAAATATTAAAATTTTCAAAATTACCTGCTAAGCCCCTGTAGCCACTGAATCCAGATTCGTACGTGTGAACCAAGAGCTGCTGGTGTTTGAGGAATTCCTCAATGGCAACTCCTTTAAGAGTCGATGGTTGCAGAAATCTTGCTGGAATCCTAAACAACATCAGGCAAGAGTTAAATTCCTGTTAGATTAATCGCTCTCTCACAAATTCATTATGGAAAAAAAAAGAGGAAAATATATCATTGAACTTTGAAGTTGAATTAATCTATTACTCTAACTGTGATTCTTCCTTGACCATAGGGGAGATGTTTATATTTGTTTACTTCAGTACTTATTTACACAGCTGTAATATACATGAAACAAGTAGCAGAAGATACCCAACTATTTAACCAAAGTTCAAAATTCATGAACATAATCTTCACTAACAATCCACCAATTTATTCATTTATTCTTCCAATTGGAAATTTATTCATTCATACTTTTTATTTTTTATTAAATGAAATACAGTAAAACCTCTATTATCCGTCACTCAATTTACCGTCACCTCAGTTTGAGAAAAAAAAAAGATGTAAATATATTGTTTGGTTGCTAGTCATAGACGCCGGCTAAGAATCAATCGTTGTGTCTTGACAACTTCGTTTCCTAGACTCTGTTGTTTACTCAAAACCTAGGTTTTCCTCGCACACAATGTAGCTTCCGCACTTGAACAACCTTCAGCCTTCATTCTTGTCTTACGGGTCCTTGTCGTTTTCTTAAAACCACGTATAATAATGTCGGAAAAAAAGACAAAGGAAGAGTTTAGATCTCGCTACTAAGTTTGAAATTGTAAAACGTTTACAAAAAGGTGAAAGTGCTTCAATCTTAGCAAAAATCTATGATATTCCTCGGACGACAGTTAATGATATAAAACGTGCGGGGATCCCTAGAGTATGTCCCTTCTATATAATCATTTAATGATTATTAAGAAGGAAAAATTGGACATACAATGATTGTGCTTTTAGCCATCGATGTATGTAATTATTATAATTTAAAAAAAATATTTTTACTACATATACCTTATTACCTTAAGTTACGAGTACATATATAATCTCGAATGTTTGAAATATATTGTTCAATTTATGAGACATATGACTCACTCCCATATCCGTCTATTTCCCAAATCCGTCACCATCTTGGTCCCGTACCCTGATGGATAATCGAGGTTCTACTGTATTATTTTGGAGTATATAATTCTGGGTGAAGGTAAAAAAAATATTCCTTAAATAGTAAAACTATTGATTAGAAACCAATGATTTGACCCATGTTGTAGGTCTTCTTAATGGAAAATTTTTATTTTATTTAGTTTTTAAATCGATTAAAATATGATGATTAAATTTTTAAAAAATACCTGTAACACTACTACTCATGAACAGGCATTTGGTTCAGTATATGGTAGAGACTGCACTGTTTCATGGACAAGGGTTGTGCAGGGAGGTGATTTGTCCTGAATCACACTCAACTGCCAGATTTTCCCCCTTATTTTGGGTACCCACTTTATAGAAGCTGGGTGAGTCCCAGGAGCCAGGGTCTCTGGCTGTTAACAGACTAAATAAAATAAAAGTAAAATAAAGTCTTGCCAGGATTTTCGGCATGGCAAACTAGTGCGATACCACTGAGCCACTCAGCTCTTTGATCATGAAATTACAAATCATAAACATAATGTCAAAAATAAATTGAAATATTTTTTCAGAGCTATGAAATGTTGGTTTCAAAGTATTCATGTTAATTCACTGATTTAAAAATCTGGCCATTGAGTTCTCTAAAAAGATTGTTACATACCCTCAAATGGATAGACTAAAAATTATAAATTTAACAAAAACATAATAGTTGCTGATGCATCATGCAAAAGGTTAACCTTTAAATTTTTATAAAGCGTTTTATAAACTAAATAATAATAATATTAAACAATTTTCTTTATCTTACCTGGAGACGGCGTCTGATTCTTCAACTCCGCCAAATCCAAGCTCTAACAAAATTTCTTCGGGGTCCGGTTTTCTAGACTCCAGCAACGATTCCATGCTGGAACAGTGGCTCCCTGCATCGCTCCCGCCACAAGTGCTAAAAAGAAGATAGTAAAACTTATAAGTCGATGAAGAAAATCTAATAAAACATTATCAAGAATAAAAAAAAATAACAACCTTCAGGACTGTATAATCCAAAATTCAAATTGCATACCTGCATACTGAAGTTTCACGACTGTACCAATGCGACCAGTTAATGACTTAAATTTTTAATATCACAACTGACTTTGCTTTGTCTTTTAAAAACTAAATACAAAAACATAACTAATGAGATTTTTCTAAATTATCAAGTGAACAAAATGACAAGATTAGGCAACATAAAATTTTTTATTTGTATTGTGACATCATTAATGATCTTTTATCTCATCAAAGTATTATCAAAATACCGAACAGAGAAAATTGAAGTATTTGAACAATCTTTTAATAATTACTTTCAGATTTATTTAAGTAAACTTCAAAATTTGAATGGTGATTTAAAGAAATAGGAATAAAAGAAACACTTAAGATAGTAAAGGAATAAAAGTGTTTTATTCATTCATATTTCATAATCTCAATAGCACTCCATAAGCCATTCAAAATCACTCATAATACAAAGTTGAAGAGTTTAAGTAACAAGATTTATAAAATTATTAATTTACTTTTTTTTTATTACTATTTCGTAATATTTTTTATTTTTTTATAATTATTGGTCAGGTGTTTTGATTTATAAATATTATTATTTTAAAATAATTAAATTAAATTAAAAAAATCTTTTAAAATAATAATTTTTTATTTTGGTTTGAGAAAGGGTAGGGATTACTGTAAATTTTCCTTTAATATTTACCATATGAGTCTGTAGACAACTCAGTACTGTTTTCTATTCATAATTCAAGGATGATAACATAAGCAGATAGATATACATACATATCTATATATTCAATAAATATATATACATTCAAAATTTTAAGGGAGAGTAAAATGGAATCTCAGTTAGCACACTATGGTTAATTGTCCACTGTTTATTTTATTACCTTTTTAGATTATTTGATATACTTATTCATGAAAAATGTGTCATAATGATATAAATATCAGCAAAATTAGACTTATAACAAGTTGTCTTTGATAATAAATAATTATTACAAAAGACTTTGTTTATTTCTTCTGGTTTAGACTGTGTAGATAAATTTCTCGCCAACGTTTCGTCAACCATGCTGATGACTTCCTCAGGGCTGAGATGAGATGATTACTGATTCTCATCTCAGCCCTGAGGAAGCCAGCAGCATGGTTGGCGAGAAATTTATCTACACGGTCTAAACCAGAAATAAACAAAGTCTTTTGTAATAATAGTGGTCGTGGAAGCCTAAAAGAATATATAAATAATTATATTGATGATAATTGTTGACCTATGATAATTTATGTTGAAGAAATTGGTCCGGGTAGAGGTCACTGAATGAAATTCTCAAGTAATTTCAGAAGATATTTATTGATAGCCAACGTTTCGACCTACGCTGTAGGTCTTCTTCAGGGCTATGTGCAAAATACAGACAATTTAAGAAAACGGTACGAATATTAAAACATTTTAAATATAGATAAACTAAAAGAAGGTGAATACAGGCAAAAAAATTGATAAAGATGTACAGTAAGGTAATTATGAAGGTTAAAATGTAGAAAATAATAATAAAACATGAAGAAAATAATAATAAAACATGAAGAAAATAATAATAAAACAGAAAGTGTTGACAGTTAAAAAATTAAGGTATTACAGATAAAAAATAAAAACTGAATATACAATAGGAATGTGAAATGATATGGGTAAATTAGATAGTGATAAGAATTACGCACTAAAATTATAGGTAATAAAAAAAGAAATAAAAATTGTAAAATTATAAAAATCTAGAAACGAATTATATAAAATAAAATAAAATTGAAAATAAAAATTATTTTAGAAAATACAGTATTAATATTGATAGGTAGAAAATACTTTATACTAGTGTAAAGAATATTAATTGCATAAGAGAATGTAAGAAGACAGTTTATAAAAGTGTAAAATATCAATTGTATAAAAGTAGGTATGTTTTAAGTAAAGTAAGTGATAATACTATCAGGCTATATTGGACTAAAATACATATAAAAAGACCTACAGCGTAGGTCGAAACGTTGGCTATCAATAAATATCTTCTGAAATTACTTGATAATTTCATTCAGTGACCTCTACCCGGACCAATTTCTTCAATATAAATAATTATGTTTTATAAATAATTGGAATGCCAGCATAAGAATTTGGAATTCTCCCTCTAGAACTTTGGCTGTTCGCCTTCCTAAAAGATGTCTTACATTCCGTTGACCACACCTTCAAGCTTTATATTACATATATAAAAGACTAGTAAAGTACACTTTCCTAAATCTCTATGGATTTATTTGTCAAGTTTTTATCTAACGGAATTACCAAATATCAAAGTGTATAAACATATCTAAAAACTGGAGGTGGAGAGAAATGAGAGATATAAATAACATTAAAATGATCACCATTGAGATTTAATAATTAAATGTTTTTCCTAGAACAATAGTAATAACCTAGCAACTAATATAGTGAGCGAGAAATAGAAAAACACACTATACAAGAAACCTAAAAATGTAGACATTAAGATAAAAGACTATTGTTAAAATGATAAGTTCATTGGCAGTATGTTTATGAAACATTAATTTTTTTTTTTTACAAATATGCAAATAAAACTATAAGAACGCTTGAATTAGTATTAAATATGAATTTATTAAACACAACAACAATTTATTATTTAACATGTTTATTATAAAGAAAATTTAATTAAAAATAAAAGCACCCCCTCAGGAATGGAAATAGCTTTTATATCTTATTACCCTTTTAGTTTTAAGTGACTGAATGTTCTTGCATATATACTTAACCAAAATTGGTGAGTTGTTAGTGCAGTAGACATCTCTGAATATTCAACTTACTATAGTAGTCTCGTCTCACACAGACCCGAAGGAAACTCAAAACATTTTTGACAATGCATTAATTTTCATTCTTTGTCGTTAAATGCAAAAATACAAGCTTTCTTTATCTTGACAGATGCGTGGGATAACAAGCTTTGAGCTGTTAAATATACACAAAGCCCACCTGGCTGAAAACGTAGTTTCAAAGGAGTCACTTGTGGTGATGTTTTAGCACAACAACTTACTACGCCCAAAATTAGGATTTTTTAAAAGGGAGTAACAAATCATTAGTTGTGTCTTCCTTCGGGAGGGATGTAAAATGGAGGTCCTGAGCATGCATGGAATTCATTTAAGATCCCTATCCTAATTATATCTAGATAGGCCGACTTCAGGACTCCCAATGAAGCATCTTCTGATTAGCATTAACAGCATAAAGTGACGTTAAATGAAACAAATAAAAGTAAACTACCGAGTTTCAATATTCATAGAGGTGAATACCACAAACCACCACCATTTGATATATTCACCTCTATTACACGATGCAGCGTATAAGTAGATATGCAGGTACATTATGCCTCATAGGATATAAGAGGTAATAGATAATTTCTATAAGGTAGTCATGCTTTTTATTTGAAATAAATTATCATTTAGTTTTAGTTTCAGGAATAAACACTATACTTTATATCAAATGATCCTGAGCTTATATGTGAAATGACATTAAACATCAAATAAAATTCAGGAATGCTTTGAATATCAGAACACTTTATTTTTTTAGTATTTAGACCTCGCACTGTTGTAAACGTTTATAGCATACAAATGAATAATTTGAATTGTCAAAATTGAAAATCTGTATGCTCAAAAAACTGTTGCATAGCTACACATAACCCTCCTGCCGGATTTACCAGTAAATTGAAGTTTAGAATAAAAGTTGTATTTCATTTGTGAGTATGAGCCTACACAACAGTATTGTTTATACATTTTGAATTTGCCTATACAAAATCTAGGAGGCATGAAATTGTAGTTTAGTCTAATTACATCTTTTTGAGATGTTTAAGGCAGCTGAAACAATACAAAATGCCTTTTGTATATTTGTCCCTCCCCCCATGCTCTTAACTTAAGTAAAAATCTTATTATAGTTATTTTGTTAGTATAAAAATTTAATAGAAGTCATTTTCACATTTTAATTATATTGTATCCATTTATGTTTTTTAAAGTAATATTATTTTCAACAATCTGATTTTGTAATGCTAAATAAGGGATAAGATTATTTCTGATCACCAAATGATAATTAAAATTAACATTTTACTTACTTGACTCTCTTCATCTCAGAGTATTTCTGCCTAGTTCCTAAAAAATTAAGAACAATAACCCACAGTCAAACTAACCAATGGATTTTATCGGTTATTTATATAACCACTTAGATAAAAGTATATATACTGGATAAATAGTAATTTACTAGTGTCGTTGAAATTGAAACCGAACTCTCTAGGATTATTAGGCAATAGATAAGAAAAGTGTTCTCATTATATTTTTACCCACTGTTTCATTAAAAGACTTAATTACACTTCCAAAACTCTACACTATTTTTCTTTCCAAGCTTTAAAAAATGTTTATGAAATACAAAAATCACTCAACGTAAAATAAAAATGATAAATGAATAAAATAATAGATAAAATATAAAAACCTGAAAACATTAATAAGTTAAAAAAGGACCAATTAAAATTAATTCAATTAAAAAATACATGTTATAAAACAATGGAACGAAAAATATTTTATTTCTAATTCGAAATTTCAAATTTTTAATTTCCGATATTAAATATTTCTAAATAATTTTTTTTCCCTTTAAGATTGTTAAATAGACTGAAATCGATACAAAATTAAATGGACTGAAAAAAAGTAATTGATGTTTTCTTACGAACAGGTCTGCTTCACTATTCAAATAGATACAAATCTAGAAGTGCTTTTACTTGTATTACTAAATACTCATAGGTGGAAGCCTTTGCAATGCTAGAAAGATTAAACGTGTATTTTTACCTTCAAAACAATTTATTAAATATGACACTGGGAAATATGCAGATAAAACAAAATACATAATTCATTTAATCAATATTGGATTCTCTTAATAAATATTCACTATTTTCTATATTGCCTATAAGTAACTACCCTATTCAATATTGTCCTCCCATTCAAAATAATTAATAAAACCAACATAGAGGAATCAAAATTTCTGAGCATTATTTAACAATAAATTACTGAAATATAAGTTCAAGCGGCTCTATAACATACTAATTGGTTTGAAGAGTTTGACTTTATATATAGTTGTATATTTCTATTTGTTCTCTTTTTGAAATGAAGCACTCTTTCCATGCTGTCACGTAGTAAAATTTTTTTTTTTAAATGAATTTCTTACTACTATGCTTGAACAACCATTTGTCTCCTACTTTCCTCTAACTTTGCAGTAAAATTACAAAGTCTTGGGTTTATTTTAATTTTCTTTATAATTAATCATTCATCAACTTTAAATTTTTGTGATTGTCTAATACAATTATTAAAATGGAAAGACCTGTCTGCTCGTACCAACTTATGATTTTTCTGATTTCACAGAGTGATTTATACTAATTATGCACATTAATAATAATTTTCCTTTCTTCCTCAAACTTTGACTGATCCTAAACGAGCGTAAATTTTAATGAAGAAATTGGTTAGGGAGAACGGCCAATGAAGATCGTACTAATAAGATATTAGTATTTATTCTTTATTAGTGTATCTTATTAGAGTGACTGATTGCATACCAACCAATATCTTCATAAAACCGCATCCAACCATATTAATTAAAATTTTAATATTATCAATGGCTGTATACAATATATGATTAGAATGAAAGGTGCTATAAATACAGAAAAGTATAAGAGAAATGAAAAAAACAAAACAAGGACTGTCATTTGCTATTAGTTTTTCCTTATATTATACAAACATTTTAATATGTTTAACACATTAACTGAAAATAATTTTTACACTGACTATATGTTGTTATTTATGAAACAATATGAAATAAAGTTGATGATTTTTCGCATCTTAATTATAGATCTTTAATTGCTTATGGTAAATATGGGAGAAAACATTTTTATTTTATTTATTAAAATCGTTTTTTTTCCGTACTTTTATAAGTATTATTTTAAATATTTATACCAAATAAAATATATGAAAAAAAAAATATATATATATATATTACAGGAATTAGGATGATTTTAGAACTTTCTATGCAAACAAGCCTCTCAAAATTTGATGTCTGAAAACAAAATATCATGCTATCGAAAGCCTGGAAGCTTAATAAGATAAAAAATGAATGGAAAGTAATCAGTGTAAGAGTTTCCAGCTGATTACTGAATAAAAGTGATTTCAATAATTAAAAAAAAAGAATAATACTGATGAGTCTTTTTAAAAAATACTAAGAAATACCTAAGTATAAGAGTCTCATATCTGTACAGGTTCATTTGGTAAAACGACCTTGCTTTCATTTCTCTTAACAAATACAAGCAATTTATGCACAGCATCACCGTTTCAAATTGGTAATTTAGTGGTTCAGTAAAATAGCTCAAACTCATAAATTTATTCATGAGATGTTTATTGTAATAATATTTTTGTATTAGAAGGGAATCCTCAACTGTTTTTGTTTTTCACTATTTACAAAAATAACAACATACATTGACATGAAATATGTATATTTCTATGTACAACTAATGGTATGAGATAGAAAAATATATTCATACATCAGATGTTAACGCAATATATATATATATATATATATATATATATATATATATATATATCAGTTTGGTAATAAATGACATTAATTACATTTTTGTTATGATAAAGTTAGTTACTGTTTTCTCTGCCTGAACTTAATTTCCACTTTTCTATTGACTAATTAAAAAAGCAAAATTTATGTAACAATTAACTACTTTACACATTGCAATAGTCAATTTAGCAAAGGCTAATTTTTATTATAACCTAAAAGAGTTTTAAAAAATATTTTTGAAATAGTAAGGGGACAATAATATATTCATAAAAAAACAAAATTTCTGTTTTCTCCACTAAAGCTGACTTTCTTCACTTTTTCTTTTCAGAATATTTAATATTCATTAAAAATAAAAAAATTATTTTAAAAAAAAGAAGCATTTTATCAATTTCTTTGAATATGAGTATTTATCCACAAAGAATAAAAATGGGTTTAACTGTGTATAATTGAATTAATATTACAATGTGGTAGAGTAAAATGAACAAAGACATAAACATTCAATTGAAAATGACAAGATATTAAATAATTTATAGATAAATTACCACATGTAGCTTAAAAATTTTGCTTGACTTTATAAGTTAAAGAATCTAGAAGCTGCAAAACCACATCAGATGTTTTCAGCTGAATAAAGGCATGAAAACATTTGGGCTAGAAACTCATTGGCCAATGAACTGTAAATGATTAAATACAGTCTCACAGAAGAAATTTCAATACAGAACGGATAGCAGACATCTTTTGGGAGCTATAGACAATTTCACCGAATAATTTACAGTAAGATTTTATTTTCCACTATTTTAGTTAAGTTATATTTCAATTAATTGTTGTATTTTTATGATAGTTCCCGTTAAAAAAAAAACATACTATAATTAATAATGGTTTATTAATAACCAACATTGTATGATAAGAGGGGTGTTTTTCAAAATGCTGAATAAAATAAATAAAAATAATTTTTTGTTGCTTGTATTATTAAAAATGATTTCATCAACACAAAAAAGTATGACAAAACATAAGCTTTTAATTCTGCTTTATTGGTAATACATTACTTAATGTTTTTAAAAAAAGTAATTATAAATATTTATAACATGATGAATAGAAAATAAAAATATTTCATGACAAATCATAACTTCAACATATTCTGGCATAGCGTAGGAGATTTAAAATTCCATTATAGGAAAATTCGATTGCTTTATGAATTTTAAAAAATATTATGCTATTCATTAATAATAATTAACCATAAAAATAATGGTTAAATATGAAAATAATAAAAATTGTTAAAAAATAGAGATGGAAAATATTCTTTGAAGCAGAAATACCCACCTTGCCTTATACAGCTTGAAAAAAAAATTAGGAAACTTTGAAATATAGTATTACTTATATCAATATGATTTTCAAAGAAATAATGTCTCTTATTGGCCTATTTCCAGTAAGCTAATGAGAGAATATTTAGTTAAGATCAAAGTGCCTTTATTTTTTATAATAACGATGAAGAATACATTTAAAATTCAGCAATTAGAAGTATAAAAAAATAAATAATTCTTGTAAAAATAAAATTTAAACACATTTTTCAATAAATTACCCACCCCAGCCATAATGTATCAGCACAAAACGCCCGACCACAAAGTGTTAAGAATAAAACATGTTGTAATGACTTATTTGTCGTATAATATAACTATACCATATTCTTATAAAAATCCTCATAGCTTTATTGCTCAAATAAATTTTTGTTTTTATTTTAACAATGAATTTGCACTATGTTTTTCTTTTATCAATACTTAGGTTAACATTAAAATAGACATGAGTACATACTTCGTAACATGGACGAAAGGATAAGGCCTAGGGCAGGTAACTCCAACAGCTGTAAGAAAATAAATAAAAAAATATATTATAACTACAAGTTACGATGTTATAGAAACATATATGTAGTTTTGATAAATATATTCAAAACCTGGATGGAATATGTTTCTTTGTTGATATCAAACAACATTTGTTTAAAGTAAACCTATGTTAAAGTCAGTTTTGATTTTCCAACATTTAACATAATTTAATGAATTGGTGACAAGTGTTTCCACATGACTTTGATACCACCATACCATCTTAAAGACTCCCTTCTTGAAACCAGTCCAGTAATTTATGGAAACAATAATACTTAGAGATAACGGAATAAGGATAACATTTTTTTTTTTTTTTTACAGTTTTCTACGGTTTCTTCTATTCATTTAAACGGTCGGATAACAAACTAAGAGCACAGATCCACATAAATTTAACAGAGCTTTTCGGAATAAACAAACAAACAAACAAATTATTAGAGTATACACTCAAAATTTTTAATGACTGGCTGTTCATTTTCCAGCATAATTCCTTATCTAACAGGAAATTATGGCTGATGGACATTCTGTTAAGAGCCGTGTAAATTTTATCATTCAACCAAATAAATATTATTTTATTACCTTCTGCTCCTAAAGTGAACCCTTCAACCTCTGCATCATTAGCTTCTTGCTCAGCAGGAGGTTGCTCTACAGGAACAGCTGGTTCTTCAACTTTTCTGAAATAAAAAATAAAGTAATAAAAAAAAACTGATAAAATCATTGCTTTAAAAATGATTCACATACTTTGAGATTTCCATTGGTAAAAAATAATAAATAAAAAAGAAATGTCTCTATGTCTAATATAAACTTAGTAATTTACGAGATTACAAAAATGAATAATATTGATCAAATAAAGACTAAAATTATTACTTACTGAAAAGAAATTTTTTTATCCATCAGCACTGATCTACCAATAAATATTTTCATCAGATATAAATATATATATATATATTTTATTTTTTGTTTTTAAAAAAACTAAAATATACAAAACTAGAGAATAATTATCAATGTTTTGTTAATTTGAATAGAATACATTGAGGAGGAGATAAGATATGAATCGTCAGTGATATTACAATTTTGTATAAATCATTAGTTTGGGAGAGGTTATTTAACCAACTCTCTAATAGCTTTCAAACAGGTGAAAGTGAAAAAATAATAAGAGCAGAGGATATAGCTTCAGAAAGATAAAAATGTAACTAATATTAAAATGAAAATTCAGATAACAAAGAGTATTTTCTTAATAAAAAAAATTTATAAACAAGGATTGATAATAAAAAGATCAATCGCAATGATATACTTTAAAAAATTTAATATTTAATAACACAAAAACAAAATCAATTAGCCATCGAAGATGATGTTATGCGCCGAGAAATGAAGACGGAAACTTTGCCAACATAATGTTAGTAGAATAATACTTATGAAAATGAAATAACATGGAAACTACAAACCATCTATATCTATAATCTTGAGGAAGAGGACAATAAAATTACAAAAGAGGATATAAAATAATAAGGCTACTAGACGTAAATAATCATAAAAGATGGTTACGAACAACTATAGAAAAAACAATAGGTGACCACAAATGAAATAGATATGAGACGGAGCGCACAATAGATCAATAAATGGTCGCAGTGCAACTTCAAGCCTACCCCCCAAAAAATATAGTATAAATAAACTAACAATAACAAGTACAGTAAAACCTCTATTATCCGTCACTCTATTTACCGTCACATCGGTTTGAGAAAAAAAAAAACGACGTATTTTATATATATATATATATATATATTGTTTGGTAGCTAAAGTCATAGACGCTGGCTAGAATCAATCGTTGTATCATCTCTACCTAATGTAGAGTTGATACTACGATTGATTATAATTGATCCGCAGTTGAACTACCTTCAGTCTTCATTCTTGTCTTACGGGTCCTTGTCGTTTTCTTAAAAGTACGTATAATAATGTCGAAAAAAAGACAAAGGAAGAGTTTAGATTTCGCTACTAAGTTTGAAATTGTAAAACGTTTACGAAAAGGTGAAAGTGCTTCAATCTTAGCAAAAAACTATGATATACCTCGGACGACAGTTAATGATATAAAACGTGCGGGGGACCCCTAGAGTATGTCACTTCTATATAATCATTTAATGATTATTAGGAAGGGGCATACTACGTTTGTGAACGAGGAAAGAGCTGAACTCCACCTTTAAATTGATATTAATTTCTCAAGAGGGAAAAATCTGACACAATCATTGTAGTTTTAGCCATTGATGTACGTAATTATTATAATTTAAAAAAATATTTTTACTACATATGTATAACTTATTAGTATGTAAATAAGTTACGAGTACATATATGTCGAATGTTTGAAATATATTGTTCAATTTATGTATATATATCAGACATATGACTCTCCCATATCCGTCTATTTCTCAAATCCGTCACCATCTTCGTCCCATACCCTGACGGATAATCGAGTTTCTACAGTATATATGAATACTCACAATAAATATTTGGAAGATTTTCATTCAGAAAGTCAATTTGACATTAATAGATAATTTTCAAAACTTTATTGGTTCTCATTTCACAAAAATTTAGAAGGGTGCCCACTGTGATAGCTACTTCATAAGACAAAATTATAAATAAAAAAATAGTTTAATTTCCAAGATTAATCATAATAAACATTTAAGATTGCAATTTATTAACTATAATTATCTTTCCAGATCTAATTTTTATAAAAAATTAAAAAATTACTCGACTGTCTCCTCAAGTGGCAGTGAATCAACCCATTGCTGGACAGGAGATTTGTTTCGAGGAACAATGTCTTCAGGAGAATGAAGTAGTTTCACTTCTTCCTTCCTTTCTCCATTCTATAATAGTTAAACAAAATGAAGTAAATTCATATAATTTAATAAATGATGAAGCCATATATACTGCATTTAAACTGTCAAAAATTATTAAAAAATATATTTAATATGTTGGCTATAGTATCCATACTAAATATGTTAAATAAAAAGAAAATCTATACGAATCAATGATGATTTTTATTAAAAACACAAACATAAAACAAAGTTAATATGGGATTGTAATATTTAAAGTTCAATAAAATGTAGCTGGCAAACCAGTGATATTATTAACCAGGGCCCAAACTAGGAAGTAAAGTATTTGCAACAGGTACCAGCATTTAGAATGTGGAAAATTTCAAGTCATTCTTCTTTGGTGGCAATTGTTTATAGATTTAATAAAAAAATATTTCCTTTTGCTTATGGATTCAGTAAATACAACTGGTTAAAGAGAAAAATAATGTAACATCAGTGTATTTCTAACTATAAGTATAAGTGTGTTCTGAGAGACCTCATAAGTTTTCTGCAAGATAAAGACGACAAATTAGGAGAATCGTTAAACATAATCAAACATCCTCGGCCTCCTCCATAGCAACAGAGATGGCAACAACTTCCAACACAGCCTTCTACCACCAGGCGGTTAGAAATGTAATACATAGTTTTAATTATTATGGGAGAATTAGAAGAAAAAAGCCATTTATCAGTGAGGTAAATCATATTAAAAGACTTGGTTTACCAAAATCCACATAAATAAGTCAATTGAATTTTAGAAAACACAATAATTTTCTCTGATAAAAGTAAATTTAGTATTTTCGAATCTGATGGTCACAAATAAGAGTGGAGGAAACCAAACACCAAGTTTCAGCTGCAAAATATCAGACCGACAGTGAAACACGGTGGTGGAAGTGTCCTAGTCTAGACTGTATCTCTTCGAATGGGTTTGGAAATTTGAGTTTCATTGAGGGGATTATGAAATATGAAAATTATGTCACCATTTTGCGACATAACTTGATCAGCAGTGCTGAAAAATTGGGAATTCAGGATATATTCGTGTTCCAGCAAGATAACGACCCTAAACATACCGCCAATGAAACAAATGAATGGATGCTGTACAAATTTAGAAGACAGCTTAAAACACTACCACAGTCTCCAGATATAAATCCAATCTAACATTTGTGGTATTTACTCGACTTGAAAGTGCGAAAGAATAAAATTTCATCAAAAGTGACCACAGATGAGTTTTAGTTGAGGAGTGGGTTAAGATCAGACCGGAAATCACCCAAAATCTTGTCTCATCAATGCCATCAAGACTGCAGGCTCTTATAGAAGCAAAAGGAATTATAACAAAATATTAAGATTTTTGCATAACGCAAAAGCAGAAGGGTGTGCCAATACTTTTTTGACTTATCATTTTTGTTATTTTCCATGTTAATTAAATAAATGATTTGTTTTAAGAAATATTTCTGTTAATTTACTTTTAATTTCTATGTATACATTTAATAAAATTGTTGTTACAGTTATATCAGGCTTTTTCTTTCCATAATTCAGGAATATGAGGATGTGCCAATACTTTTTTGATCCACTGTAGAATTCTGAAGCAATACATTTCTATTATATTTTTTTACATAAGATATAATTAAATATAGGATGTTTAGGAAACTAATTTGTAGTAAATGCATTTCAGTATAAAAATTTTTTTTACTAATAATGTAATAACTTAGTAGACTGTTTTCTGTTTGTATACTCTTTTGAGACCTCAAACTTAATTATAAGTTATAATTATAGTTATTAGATACTATCACTGAGGAGACTTATTTCAATTCTCGGACTCTTAGATTTTAAATAGTTAAATATGGTGGAAAAAATGGAAGGTTTCACACTTCTGACATTCTTGAATTCAGTATATAGGTGCTAGAAATCCCATGTCCTATGATTCAAAGCCTTGAAATTGAGAGATAATATGTAATATATGGTTACAAATGATATATGGCATTATTTTGTGTTATTAAGCTAGTGTCCCTAGTAAAAATCCAAGTTTCGGCCCTGATATACAACATGATGATAAGAATTATTAAATATAACTTACACTTATAATTCCTTCCATTTGGTTTGATTTTGAGGTGACAAAAATGCAAGTCCCTGAGTCACTTGGGGTACAAACATCATCGGCTACTAAATTTTCATCCTCAATTTCAATCTCGTCACTTGTTTCATAGGTCTCATTCACACCCGATGTGCCAGGTGTGCAATCATCTACGCTTGAGAAACTATCAAATCTGAATCTGGATGAGGCATTAGCTAAATACTTCTGCCATACTGCTACCTTATTACGTATTTCTTGACTTCTTATCTTCTTCAAAAATCCTTGTAACTGATTTTGTATTTTATTTTGTCCTAGAAAACAAAAATGACAAGTGGACCAATATAGTAATGAGGTAAATTCATTCTGACATTTAAAATTGTTAGTTTAGCTACCTGAATCCATCGAAGGTAAACACAAACTGTAGCAAAAGCCCCAAATCCAACTGTTTAAGATTGCATGCAAAATACATTAAAACAAGCTGGTTTAGAGATAAACAAATATTACTCTACATGCTGTTAATTCTTGAATTATGTTGGTCCCAGCATATGCTATGCATTTGTTTGAACTAAAAGGTTAAAATCAAACAATCTAAAGCCATAATATGCATTTAAATCAAACAACATCCATTATTAGAATTCCTTTCTGAAATCCACACCTTGCAGAAGTAAATTTGGTTAATATGTAAAACAATCATACAATATTTTCGTATTAGAAACTTACTTAGAAAGGAATAGGGAGGCCTGACAGTTTAAAAAAATAGAGCTTATTGGAGGTAAAACAAACAAAAATCACAGACACATTCAGTCTTCATATTTCACAACAGACTAGCCTTATCAGTGGACTTTCTCTTCAGTTCAATAATAACAGTCCTGAATTGACAGATAAGAACAGTGTTACCAGGTTGTTTATAAAATCCTTTAATTCAAAATTTATTTTAGTTTTGTAAAATTAGGAAAACCTAAAATAAACAAAAATACAAATAAGATATAGCTATGGAATGAACATTACTTTGAATATCTAAGGCTTTAAAAAAATAAATAAAAACAATTAAAATTAAAAATTTAAATTATCCTTATATCATAACTGATAATGTTTTTATTTTTTTTTAAATTGCCACTTTCACAGTCCTTGTCTAGTAAGTGGCCTAGTTACCTTCATTTCTCCGTCAATAGTTCATATCTTAACAACTAAACTTGCTGAATGAATTACATATCTAAGGCTTGAATATGAAATGCTCAGATTGCTCTCAGCGGATTGGTGAATAAACTTCTTCCAGCTGATGTCATAATTGCGTCCCATTAGTTACTGCCATACTGCAACTTACAATTTTTCAACCAGTAGTTTAGTTTATTTTCTTTTAAATTTTACATGTCACCATTTCTCCTTTTGTATATATAGAGGTACTTTGTGTTTCGAAGGGGAAATCTAACTTCAAGATTAAGGACATAATTTCTAAGTAAAACATTTCTGTGGCACCTGTGCATAGTGGGCTAAGTCGAATTTTGTGAATTTCAAGCTATCTACTTAGAACCGTAATTTTTCTGAACATATTTTAAGTTCAAGATTGGAGTATCAGCCCACGATTCACAAAGGAATATCCTTCATTGCGATGGACGGAACACTTAGCGTGTTAGACACAAGGAAAGAGAAAAAATTACGATTCTAAGTAGATAGCTTGAAAATCACAAAATTCGTCTTAACCCACTATGCACAGGTGCCACAGATTTATCCAAATAGATACATGACATTAATTATTGATTCCATGGCAACACTGATTCAGTCTTATGGCGGGAAAAGTGCGAGGCTTCTCTTAGTTAATTCTCCATTATTATTTTGAACTGAACAGAATTCAGCAGTTGTGTCCTTGGACTGTCTTCTCAAAACATGGTATGTTGTTTTATGCTCTATCCCATTTTTACCATAACAATTTTCACTATCTCCTTGAAAATGATTAAGCTGTCGTTTCCATGGTGATTAGCGTTACTTTTTTGGCTTCTTTTCTGCCAGCCTTTTTTAACAAAAAAACGTTGAGGAGGAAGCTCTTTTGAAGTACATATTAAAGCCCCAGTTACCTGTTCGTTATTGTAATTAGTTACTTATTCTGGCAATTTTCGGTCGACCCATGTCATGTGACATTCTCGGTAACTAAGTTGACTCAACAGTTTCTTTTGTTTTATAATACTTTAAATCATCAGTTAACGTATTTGGTCTTCTCTATTGTGATGATACCTATGTTTAGTTAAGTTACTTGCTTTTATCTGTTTTGAACCCTCCAGCACAATAATCAACTGACGCACAAATAACAAACAATGATTAATCAACATTTGGAAATCGTTGGGGAACTGGTTACGCCTTTTTTGATATGTATTTGTTTTTAATAAATTTATCATCTTGAAAGAAAAAATCTTCAATTAACCTATCCATTATACCTATAATTAATAATAACTTTTAAATATTTTATTTGAAAAGAAAAGATATTACCCGGACCGGGACTCGAACCCGGGTCTCCCACCTGTCCGTGGTTGTGCTTTAACCATCTCAGCCATCCTGGTTCACTTCTCAGTCAGTCATATCCCTTCTTTTCACTGATCTTATTTATTAATTAATTAATAATATCATATTTTACGGTAACTAACGTGACTATTTTTTTTTATGATTTCTTCTTTAATTTAAAAAGAAATGATAAACTTAAAAACTCACAATTGGGGCCGAAGATATTCCTCAATTACGTCATGGATAAAACAAAAACCCATTCAAGTCTCTAGGACAACTTTTTTTTAAATAAGAAAAACTCGGGTTTTCGGAAGTGGAAAATGTTTTTTTTTTCAAATGACCCAATTACATTATTTTTGATAGAGATGAAAATAGTTGACTGGAAGATCAAATGGAGGGTGGAAATAGTTGAGGACTTATTTGGAAATAATTGAAGACTTATTTGGTGTTAATTTATGACTGCACTCCCCAACTATTTCCATCCTACATTATTTTTGGATTAAGCTGTCAGCTGATTCAGGATCCACTATGCTATGTATTGATAACTTGGTGATTAGACTGCATAATATGCATATTGTGTTGGAAAATGATTGATCGCCTTCCGGATCGGTCTTTGTCATTGTGTTTATATCAAGATTTCAATTCGGAAGGGACGTTAAACGGGGGTCCTGAGCCTGTAAGATGTCAGGTACTCGTTAAAAACCCCTATCCTAATTAAAACTGGATAGGCAAAATTTAGAGCTCCCACTGTAGCATCGTCCGATTAGCCATAGCAGCATAAAGTGACGTTAAATGAACCAACAACAAGATTTCAGAGTCTCTGCAAGGTGCCATAAGTGTCCTTTATGTTCAAAGTAGTACCAGTGCAATGGGAATTCGATTCTAGGAATTAAACATGCATCAGCATTTTCTTCAAGTTATTATTTAATATTCGATTTATTTGCCATATAGGTAAGGCTTTTTCATTCGTACGTTTTTGATACTAATAAACATTTTCTCGTGAGATATAGAGTTGGCTGCAATACAAACAACTAATGAGATTGACTGTATTGCTCCGGGCTGGATTATTTCCTAACATCAACAATTGATAATCCATCCTGGTTATAACTATGATTTTTATATATTATCCGTATGACCGATTCCATAAGGAATGTAGTGGTAATAACGGCTCGTTGTTATTCATTGGGAATAGGTTTTCAAATTCTTTGGTGTAAAGGATGAATCCCGGTCCGATAAAATATATCCCGAAAATCCTAAGACAGAAAAAAATCTGGTTCAGTGCTCCAATTAAGAATTTAGGACAGTTTTATAAGATTCGACCCAATACTCATCTGCAACATCAGCACAATATATGTATAGTCCAACACTGTATATAGGTCTTCATAATATGTTCTGCTAACCATAGTGTAAGTGTCATTAGATTAGAAGCACGTTTATAGTTATCAATTTCAATTGTTACTATGCCAATAACGTTTATTCTAAGTAGTTCCAGAGTTCAAGTTTAACTGAAGCTAGCTTCCCCCAAACAGGAGCTAGGCTAGACTAGTTTGAAGTAATCGTAACCTTTCTTTTCCATTCTTCTCAAGGCTACAGGAATACTCCATAAGTAAAAGTCCAGTTTTAGATATGCCAACTTTAAGGCGAAAACGGATTTCTGCATATGTTACATATGATGCAAGTTTAAACGTTGGTGCAGTGATGCACTCGCTATCCACAGCAAAAATAATTTACTCTGAAAGATTTTTCCATTACATCATGCGAAAGAAATTTCTTTTAAATTTAGATCACAATCTTCTATTACTGATTTTGGTTGTAAACTTATTTTTGATTTATCCCCGAGATTGGAATCTTATGAGAGAGAGTTCTGTTACTGACATTTATCATCTGATCCATGTCTGGGAAAATATTTTTTATTACAGCTCATCTTTCAAGAAACACACACTTATAAATCTTAATTAGGAAAGAGTTTATTATAATTAGGTTTATCTAGGTTAGAAAATTGGAAGAGATGACAACGGTTTCAAAAATGACAGTGACTGCACACAAATAAGATAATTAATTTAAGCAGGTTATTGACTAAACATTCTATATGACTTATGCACAGATGATTTAGATATTGTTAAGGTATTATTTCTGTATGGTGCCAAAATGCTTACATGCAGATCATGAATTTTCTTTGCTGCTAAAACAAGTTTTGGCAACCTGTCTTTAACGTTGATAATTTTTAGGTATCAAATCATGATAAGCAAATTATTGATAGACAACGTAGCTATCTATAATAAAGGTTTTATATATGATTAAAACCGGAAGAAGTTGTTAACATATATTTCTGTGTCTCATTTGAGCTTATTTGCCGTACCATTTAGTTGAGCTGTAAGATATCCTTTTTTGCTGTAAATTATCAGTGTGCTGATGTTTCTCATTTTTATACAAATTACTGTTCTAATTAAAACATATGTTTTTCTTACAACACTGTTTAACCAACATGTTAATCTGTAATGTACTGTTTTCGTTTGCTAATAAAAACCCATTTTATCGTAAAACATTCGTTTTCATTTCACAATAGTCAATTCTGGTTTAGAAATAAATGGTTGATAATATGAAATTCTGGAAGTTAAACAGCATTGAAACTTTCTGTTTTTGTTAAAAATCTATGTAAGTTCGTGTCAAAAAGCTTACAATTTGATCCTCTTACAGTTAAGTGTGTGTCATACGTTTATTTAGCTGATAACCTTAGCTCAATGAAACATTGATTAATATCATAGCAAGAGGTTTTTATCTTTAAAAAAATAAATATGTAAAAGTGTTAGTAGCAAGAGTTCTATTCTTAAATAATTATTTACATGATTTTGGATTCGTTAAATTAAATTACTTAATTATTATAATTGAAACAATTTATGATTTAACAATAAATTTAACAGATTAGAATGTTTGATATGAGGCATTCAGACTCATACGCGGATAGCTCCGAAATTTCACAAGTTGATTTATACACATGCTTTCTAGTTTAGTTAAGCAATTTTGTCTAACACGTCATACCGAATTATTTCTCATGGTTTTGAACCTGAAGTTTCGGTAGCCTATAAAGCTTTGCTTCACTAAACTAGTGTAAATGTGAAAAAATAAATTTTTGAAATTTCGGAGTTATCTGCTTTCGATCCTGAACGCCACATATAAAGCAAGAATCTAATGTACCGTGGTAACATTTGGAATAAACCTACTTAAATAAAATAAGTTGACAATATTAATAAAAATAACAGAAGAATGCCAATATGTTTGAAAATATTAATATCTTATCAATTGTAGCCATTAATACAGTTTATATTCATATTTTTTTCTGTTTGCTGACAAAATATACAAAATCGAATTTAATTACTATTGAATTATTGACAAATATGCTCTTGATATTTATAATCTAAATATTAATAATACTTAGTTCTTGTTAATTTATGGATTATAACAGCTTTATTTTCCTAATATATGTTCACTTATTATTCTATTATAAATACATTGAATATACGTTTTCATATATCTATCTCATTAGCTGGTATTTTGTTTAATATTTGGTTTGCAATCTTTATGAATATTGATGATAATGCTTCTGAAACTGGCCCTCTCAGTTCATCCAAGATACTTTTCCAGTTCTGATTGATATAGGCGTTAGCTTGTTCACCTGAAACATTAGTTTATTACTTTATTTTAATGAAATATCTTATTTATCTTTATATATATATATATATATATATATATATATATATATATATATATACAATTCTTCTCTTCGTGTGTGCGTCACTGAACTCCTCCTGATCGGGCCTATTTTGATGGATTTTTTGTGGGGGATTGAGGATGTTTTAGATTCACAATTCGATCCGATAGCTAATGTTTTTACATTAGTAAATTAATTTTTGGTATACAACCTCAACTTTTTTTATTACACTGCGTACGGCAGCGCTGCGATCGAATTTATTGAAGAGAAGAAAATAAAAATATAAATGAATAAACAAAATAAATAATATTCTATTGGTAATTTTATGTATGCTCTTCGGGGAACTGGAGGGTTAGGAAGTAATCAAATAAGCGGGATTTGAAAGTAGGAAGGGTCTTGGAACAGCGGATAGAAGAAGGGGTAGAATTCCACAGGAAACAGGACTGAATCAGGAACGATCTGTCGAAAGCAGCGGTTCGATAGGCCTCTATATATAAATCGGTAGGATGTGAACGGGTATCACGGGAATGGATGGAGGATTTAAATTTGAGGAGCTCATAAATGTATAATGGACGGCGGGATTGGATAACTTGATAGAGGAAGGATGAAAGGAAATACGGCGATAGGAAGGATACAACCACCTCAACTCTTCATAAATTCGGGAGACAGGGGCGTCACTGGGGATCCCGAAGACAAAGCGTCCTAAGCAATTCATCAAACGTTTTATTTTGGTGTAAAGGAGATAGTTGGGGGGTGCAGTCAGAAAGAACACTGAATAAGTAATAAACTTATAATTATGTGCTGACGTTTTATTTTGGCTTCGAGCTCCACAGAGACACCCTTATATACGGCGCAGCATTAGTCGAAGTGGGGGAATACTAAAGAGGTAACTAGGAGTCCACGAGTTTCAAATGCAAATAGTTGACAGATGTAGTTTAGTCTCTTCAGGGTAGAAAAAGTACGGCGGGATATATTGGAAATATGACTTTTCCAGGAGAGGGATTGGTCTAAAGTGATTCCGAGGTTTTTGACTGTTAGGAAAAATTTGACGGGAACATTATTTAAGTATATCATTGGGGAATGAGGAACTTTTTTAAGGAGGTGATTGGAACCTATTACCATCGCCTTTGTCTTCCCCGCATTCAGCCTCAACTTATTAGTCACTGCTCATTGACTTATTCGGTTCAGATCCGGGTTTGAATCCCGGCCGGAGGCATATCTTTTCTCTTTAAAATAAAATTATCATTATATTCCAACCAATTTACACAAAACTTTGACAAGCTTTATAATATGTATAGATAGATAGAAAAGATCTGGCAGCGTCTTCGATGAAACCTCGCAGGTGGTTATAAATTTTCCAACAATTATCGTTATATTCTAACCAATTTACAAAAAACCTTGACAAATTATATTCCTTCCTCCTGAATCACTCTACTTATTGGTGAAAACTACATGAAAATCCGTGCAGTAGTTTTTGAGTTTTTCGCGAATAGAAAGACAGACGCAGTGGAAGACTTTGTTTAATAACATGTATAGATAGATAGAAAAGATCAGGCTACGTCATCGATGAAACCTCCCAGGCTGTTATAAATTTCCCAACGCTTAACAATTATCGTTATATTCCAACCAATTTACAGAACACCTAGACAAATTGTATTCCTTCCTCCTGAATCTATTGGTGAAAATCATATGAAAATCCGTGCAGTAGTTTTTGAGTTTATCGCGAACAGACAGACAGACGTGGCGGAAGACTTTGCTTTATAGTATGTACTAAATGTATAAATATAAAAAAGTAAACTCACTTAAGGCTGCATCTCCTATAATATCCGCAAGGTTGGTGGACAGTTTTTCAGGTTCCAGTACCGGGGTGAGAGTTTCCATGTTGAAGTACTCAGTGCCTCCTTTGTTTAATCTTTTCCATTTGATTTCACCATCCACCATTACATTCTCTATAAAAAAATCCATAGAAATATATATTTATATATTTATCAGATATTAAAAATTAATCCATATGAGTCAATTACAAGCAACAATTCAGTCAAAATGTTATTTAAAACAGAACTGTAAACTGTAGTAATGATAAAAATAAATAAATAGTTGTACTTAAAGTTGTTACTTATCAGCTAATTATATTTTCATTCTTGAAAATAATATGATGCCATATATAAAATATATATAAGTACTTGGACAAAAATATCGTCGTGCTCATTTACTTTTATATTTATGCGTTTACATGTGTGTGAGTGTTATATTAATAATACATACACACGTGTATAAAAGTGAGTATTATATTAATATAATTATGGGTAATTCTCAGAATAGAAAAAATGTGTCTTCCTCACATTATATTCAGATGATTGATATAAGATTATTGATACAAAGCTTATTTTCTTTTCTTTTGCCTTCCATTGTATCCTGATTGGTCAAAAAAAAAAAAAAAGAGTTAACACTTAGTCTATATATTAACATTTATTCTGCAAGTTTTATTTGCAAATAAGTATAATGTAATTCATAAATAAAATTAATTACTCTTTATATATCCTTTAAGTTTAAATTATAATTACCATCCTTTCAATCTCCTACTTACTGTCTCAATTTGAGTGAGTAAAGATGTAAGAGCGTAGTAATGAATATAATAATATATTGTTTTATAGATTTCCTCATTGATGCAATAAATTAAAATTAAATGCCCAATAATGTATTTATGGTCCTTAATTATATTAATATTTTGTATTTAATTATAAAATTATTGAATTAATGTTTTAAATTAATAGAATGTATCATGAACTTATTTTTGAAAAAATAGAATATATGGTTATTAGAGGATAGGAGTGTGGAGATAGGAGTATGGAGATATGTGTATTGATGGTGAAATGTGCAAGTCTGTGGAAAGCTTCAAACTCTTAGGTTGTAAACTCGATAGAAGGGAGGCTGTGAACTGGAAGTAGAAAGAAGAAGCGAACTGGTAAGAAAGATAACTGTATATAATGTAGCGGTCAGAAAGAGAAAGACGGGTGGGAGGGATTAAGCCCGTCAGCCGGAGAGATTAAGAAGGATCTGGAAGATCCGAGAACGGGTTCCCCCACTCCCGCGCGTCTAGAACGTTCGACCATGCCTATATCTATAAATAACCGCCCGGTGCGAACGGAGCAGTCAGGAGTAAACCAGGCAGTGTGATGAACTAGTGAGTAATAAGTGAGTCAGTGAACTGTGACAGTCCGCGGGTGTAATAAACTGTTTCTTTACTGTGTGCCAAACTAAGCTATAAACTGTTTCTTTACTGTGTGTAATAAACTGTTTATTACTGTGTGCCAGTTTGTCATATTTGGAGAGTCTTACGGTCGGTGGACTTTATAATTAGAGGACTGTAAGTGTTAATTTGTAGTTATAAACTCTAGCGTAATTTTATTGTATTTGTACAAATTTATGTAAATAGTTAAGTTATTTAGTATTAGTAATATCTTACATTAGTTTAGTAAATAAATAGGAGATAGGCCTAGATAATAAATATTTAAAATATTGTTAATGTAAATTTATATTAGTATAATAATTTAATTGTTACTAATTTCATTGTATTCTTTTATTCAATTTGTTAATAAACATTAGTATCTCGAATATAGGAGTAGTTTAATTCAATTTCACACCCAGTAGTCCGTAACAATAATAATCACTGTTCTGGATAACTCTGTGTTGAATAACTGTTCTGTAGCGCAGTACTCTTCCCAAAGAGAATCAAATGAAAATCTTCTATTCTGTTATTGAGATTATTCTCAACTTATGCAGCAGTCTATAAAAGTCTCAGTTATGCAGCAGTCCTTAAAACAATAAGCACACATCTCGAGAAAGTTCCGGTCACTTTACTAATGGAGCGAAACTGGCTCATGTGGTTTGGACATCTGTTACCTATGGAGCCAAGCCGCACAACATAATATGCATACAATGCAAGAGTAGAGGGCAAGAGAGGGAGAGGAAGACCAAGACTGAATTGGGAAGACGGATTGGAGGAGGCTTTCAGGAAAAGAGGAATGGATTGAAATGGACGAAATGAGCTGGTACAGGACAGAGACAGCTGGGTCAAGCTCTACAAAGCGTCTCCTCACTCTGCATAGGAGCTAGGCGAGTATGAAAGATTATGCTGATGATGCGAAGAAACGTAGACAACCCTTGCGAAAATATTCTTCAAAATTACTGCCGTATAAATTCTTTAAACATTGGAGATGTTTAAAGAAGACTAGAACAGATAGGATCAGAAATTAGGTAATAAGGAAAGAAATGGAACTGGAGCATAACTTCGGCGACTAAATGGAGACTTACCCATATTAATTTCACCTTTTCCTTTGCCTTTAATGGGTAGTACAAGTATTTTACCATTGCCCTTGTAGTCAAAAAGCACTTGTAGTTTTGGTGCAACAGATAACTTGAAACTCGCTGTCTTCCAGTCATTACTAAAAAATAATATAATTTATGAGTTTATCAATCCTTAGTAAATTCTTCTTTTTCATATTTTGAGAAAAAACTTAAACCTCTTTTAAGAAATATAAATTTTCAATCATTTCAGTTGTTTGTATTAATTTTCAAAATTTTGTATTAAAAAAAATACATATACTCTAATATATGTAATTGTTTCAATGTCTGTGTTTTTAGTGCTATTTAAAACGATAAGAAAAAATAGCTTCTTTGACTTGAAACAATCACATGCTTTAAACGGATGATATTTAATCAAAGAAATATTATAATTCACAATTATTTAAGTTTTAAAATTTTATGTTTTAAATAAAGCAAATGAATCAAGTGTTAATTTATTTTAAAGACAATTATGCTCTTTAGTCATTCAACATTACAATGGTAATAATTTTTTGTTTGTTTTTGAATTTCTGATGGATAATTAAGTGTCGAGAGGACACAATAAAGCTTAGAGGAAAGGACACACATCTACGTACGCACAGAAGAAAGAACTCACACTGTTTAGAATTGATCCATACCAAGCCCATATTAAATGACGTCCCTTATAATATGAGCAATATGATATTGATATGATACGAAGTGGCTCAGTGGTAGAGCGCTGAGTCGTCGTGCAGAAGATCAAGAGTTAAAATCCCGCTCGCTGGCAGACTTTTGTTTAATCTGTTAGCGGCCGGAGATGGATATTGTGGTACTTACTTATGAGAGAGATTATAAATGGGACCAGCTGTGGTGCAGTGGTTAGCAAAACAACCTTCTATGCCCGAGGTTGCGGATTCGCAACCCAGCAGTCCTTAACATTTTTTAATGGGACTAAAAAATCCTTATTTATGCCTGTTTGAAAAGGTTTATTTAATTTAAAATGTTATTTAATTTAAAATAGTTCCTTTTTTTCTTTGTATAAATTAGCCTAAGCTAAGTTATGTTGTTCATGTGGCTTGTTTACGGCACGCCGTAAAATATATCTAGAAGGCGGGGATCAGGAAATTTCTGGTCGAGAAGATGGCACCCCACGTAGAGTCTCTGAGTTGTTCGACCCAAGATATGATGATGAATTGTGAGTAAGCCCAGGGCTACCCAGACCGGAGAATGGAGAGCAGAGAAGAAGGCCGGATAGAGAAGAAAAATATGAACAATACCGACCTTAAATATGTAATGCCATTTTAATTATCATTTTTTTTGTTACCATAGTCATAATTAACTCAATAAAAAGAATAATGTTCAATTTCATACAGTCCATTTATCATCAATTGAAAACACAACCAGCTAACAGAATTATTGGTAATGTCCCCAGCTCAAAGGGACCCCCTAAATTTGAACATTGGTCCTAACGGGCCGGATATTTTCAAAATTTTGAACATTGATCTTAGCGAGCCAGATTTTTCTAAACTTTCAAAATGAAATAATTATGCTCATGTGAAGGCTCATTCTATAAGATTGTTAATTAATTCACTCATCCCATCCTATAAACTGTACCTTTTCATTTTTACCTTTTTTCTCAACAATTTTATCGCTCGCACATGTGCCAGAGTCTTATGTATGTTTAATTAACATTTAAAAGTGTTAATTCTCTTGAGAAAAATGATTTAAAATATTGTACCTTTTCATTTCTATTTCTTTTTCTCAACTATTTTCTCGCTCTCACATGTGCTTGAGTCTTATGTATGTTTAATTAACATTTAAAAGTGTTAATTCTCTTGAGAAAAATGATTTAAAATACTGTACCTTTTCATTTTTATTTCTTTTTCTCAACTATTTTCTCGCTCTCACATGTGCTTGAGTCTTATGTATGTTTAATTAACATTTAAAAGTGTTAATTCTCTTGAGAAAAATGATTTAAAATACTGTACCTTTTCATTTTTATTTCTTTTTCTCAACTATTTTCTCGCTCTCACATGTGCTTGAGTTTTATGTATGTTTAATTAACATTTAAAAGTGTTAATTCTCTTGAGAAAATTAGTAAAAATACTGTATCTTTTCATTTTTATTTTTTTCTCTCAACAATTTTCTCACTCTCACATGTGCTTGAGAGTCTTATGTGTGTTCAATTAACATTTAAAAGTGTTGATAGGCTTGAGAGAGATTCTTAGAAATACAGGACCTTAACAATCATACTTCTCATAAATAGTGTTGTGATATTTCTCATGAGTAAGTTTATATTTTTGAATAGGATGGGATGACTGAAATACTCACCTTGTAAGTTCTAAAGATAAGGTAAATGACAACAAGCATAAAGGATAAGGTTGAAAATGTATTCATGTTTTGTACAATCAAATCTCAGATGGACACAATGCACTGGTTTACCTATTGATTTCTAAATTGTTAAGAGTTTGAATGTTTCTAATGAGGATTTAATTCACTTGCAGATACTTAAGTTTCATTTAATTCTCTATCTGCATTTAAGTTATCATAATTACAGAATTTAAGAAGTCAATTGTTTAAAATGTGTATTTAATTCACTAGTAGATACTTATGTTTCATTTAATTCTCTGTCTGCATTGAAGATATCATAGTTACAAAATGTAATAGTTCAATTGTTTTAAGTCCACTGTAAGAATAACTTGTTAAAAAAGATTCATAACGTTGAAGGTATAGTTTAACATGAAGTTTATCTCTAAATAACTCTTTTAATATGTGATACTAATGATGAATAATATTAATACTGTGTTTCAATAGTAATTGTATTTTACAGGCATGTATACCTTTTAAATTTAAATAAGTTATGTTACTTTAGGTACACTAAGAAATCTCATCACTCTTTAGCATCATATTAGGACACATTTCACAATATTGTAACAAAACATTAACTTCAATCACATCAGTTAGCCTCGCCTTCATTTGGAGTGTAGGTTATGAACAGGTTACAGTTCTCCCCACTCCACTAGCCAGGTGTTCATGCATCCTGGGAATTTTCTGGGAATTGTCACTTAAGCTTTTTTCTGTTTTTGTGTTTCACGCATGGTTTTGAGTGATTTTCTCTTCTTTAATAATGTTTGTTAATGTTTTTTTTTTTTTTTTTCTACCTTTCCATTTTATGTCTATCTGCATTGTGAGTTAGTTTTATTCTTGGTATATTCGCGTCTTTTATCTTTTTGGTTCTGCCCTTCTTTTCCTGCTTTCCCCTTCGGTCTGGCAGGCTATTTATCTCATTATTATATAATATTTATATATATATTTATATATACAAAGTTAGAATAATTTTTGCTAATTACCCCTTTGCCTGTTATTGTTATTATTCGCAATGGCTCCAGTTAAAGGGTCTCTTGAAGTTTATAACACTCAAAAGGAACGTCTCTTTTCACGGTTACAAATCACTTATGATATGACTAAGAGTTTACCCAATAATCAAGATGTTTTTATGGCTAGAGTGTCGAAACTGGAGGATACATTCAAAGAGTTCGACCAAGTTATTTTAAAGATATCAGAACTTAATGCAACTGTTCCTACAGAAGAACAAATAAATGTTTCCCAAGTTACGGCTTCATTTGAAGACTTGTATTTTGCCATCATAGCAGCTAAAAACCGTCTTATTGGCGTTTCAACTCCTACACCTCTTAAGAAAGATGATTCTAAAATTAATGTAGCTGGTTCTGATGTAGATACAAGATTTAATTTACCACAAATTAATATTCCTGTGTTTAAAGGAGACATAGAACAATTTCCGACTTTCATTTCTTTGTTTAATACCCTAATTCATGAAACTAAATTGCCGGATATTGTTAAGTTTTCTCACCTTAAGACACTTCTCGAACCTCCAGCCTCCAATACTATTAGTTCTATTGAATTTAGAGCGGAAAACTATTTGACCGCTTACGATAAATTAGTGGATAGATTCTCGAACAAAAGGATTGTTGCTGGTCTCTTGTTTAATAAAATCCTTAAATTTCCTCCACTTACCACAGACAGTCTTAATAGTGTCAGAGCTTTTCTAGACACCTTTGATGACAATTTTAAAGCTATGAAGGCGCTTAAAATTCCCGATCTGTCCGACTTTATGATGCTTCATATGGCCTTAAATGTTATTGATAAAAATTCTCAGAGGTTGTTTGAACGACAATATACTGATGATAAAATCCCCACTTTCGAATAACTGTGTACTTTTATGAAGTCTCAGTGCAGAGTTGCTGAGCTTTGCAAAGATAATACTTCCCGTAATGTTAAGGGACAAATTCGAACCAAAAGTGGTCAGAACTTTTTCTCTGGAATCAATTACAAATCACAGCCTCGGACTAGTCCAAAAAACGAAAAGCCCATGAATATTAAATGCCCAATCTGCTCAGGACCTCACAATATTTTACGTTGCTCTTCATTTTTGACTGGTAACGTTCCAGCTAGATATGAACTCTTGAAAAAATACAGAAGGTGTTTTGCTTGTGCCGGAGCCCATAGACAGGACTCGTGTAAGAGTAAAGGTCGTTGTCAGCATTGTGGTAGCACTAAGCACAATACTCTCATCCATCTAGATAGGAATAATACATCCACGCCTACGGCTAGTACTCCTCCTCCTACAAAGTCACAGGAAGGTTCATCTCAAGATCATTCTACTGCAGAGTCCTGCACATTGTCCCATTCCTGCGCTACCTCTTCAAATCAGCAAGTTCTGCTCAGCACGGCTCGTGCCAGGATTCTCTCTCGAGATGGCATATGGGTACCTTGCAGGCTCTTGGTGGACAATGGGTCGACTGTCAATTTCATCACGAATTCTCTCGCTCATCGGCTCGGACTACCACGTCGTAGTTCATCAGTTCCTGTCTCTGGAGTCGGTGACACTTCTCTTCCTGTCTCTCTTGCTGAAGTCGATTGTACGATATGTCCCAAGGAGTCCACTTCTGAAGTCTTTAAATTCACGTCTTTAGTTCTACCTAAGATTGTCTCTAAGTGTCCTTCCCTCTCAATCTGCGCAAAGGTAAAAGGAGGACTCTCTAGTATCAGCCTAGCAGATCCTGACTTTGATAAGCCAAGCTCCGTGGATTTACTGATTGGGTCTCAAGTTTATTCAGAAATTCTAAGCGATCCTCCGGCATTGATCAAGGGTGAGCCATCCGCTCTTCTCACATCATTGGGCTGGATTCTGTTTGGCAAGGTTCCTACCCAGCCCGCAGTTCAAACTTTAGCAGTCTCCTGTTTGGCGCAACCCACTCTCCAGGATGAGGTTAGAAGATTTTGGGAAACGGAGGAAGTTACTGCAGTAATTCCTGAAAGTCCCGAAGACCAGTACTGCGAGAATCATTATAAAGAAACAATTCAACGAGATTCTCTTGGTCGTTATGTAGTTTCTCTTCCCTTCAAGAAGACTCAAGGTCTTACGTTGAACTGTACCAGAGATATTGCTTTGCAAAGACTAGATAAATTGGAAAGAAGATTCCTTAAGAATTCTGAATATCGAGATCTCTACCATGCTCAAATGGAAGACTACATCCAATCTGACCACGTACAAACTGCATCCTCTCCCGCTGAATACGTTCTTACTCATCATGGAGTCCTTAAAGATAGCAGTTCCACGAAGCTTCGAGTGGTATTCAACGGCTCAGAACATGCTCCCGGATCACTCTCTTTGAATGATTTCCTGCCTGCTGGTCCAGTTCTTCAGACAGATATAGGCCAGCTTATAGATAATTTTCGTACATATCCTATCGCACTTACTTGTGATGTAAAGCAGATGTTTAGGTGTATCGGGCTGAACGAGAGGGATAGGAAGTTCGTACATTTCTTCTGGAGGTTTGATCCTTCCCAACCAGTTCAAGAGTGGGAATTGACTACTTTGCCGTTTGGTCTCAAAACTTCTCCATTTTTAGCAATTAGAACTGTGATTCAACTCTTTAAGGATGAAGGTCATAAGTTTCCTAGAGCCGTTCAAGCTCTGAATGAGATTTACATGGACAATATAGTCTCAGGTGCAGCTACAGTAGAAGACGCCCTAGAATTTTACAACCAGTTAGTTTTGTTGTTTTCCTCTGGCGGCTTTGACCTACGCAAATTCTCCACTAACAGCCCTGAAGTGTTAAGCCGTATTCCACGGGAACATCATGAGATACCTCTACATTTAGATTACTCGCAGACGGTAAAGGTACTAGGCCTAAAGTGGAATCCTCAATCTGATCAGCTTGGTTATGCCGTAAATGTGTTCGAAGCTGCGTATACCAAGCGAGGAATTCTTTCTATTGCTGCACGTATCTTTGACGTAAACGGATATATTTCTCCCGTAATATTTTGGATAAAATGTCTTCTCCAAAGATTGTGGTTGTTGCACTCTGACTGGGATGATGACATTCCCTCCGACCTAAGAAGATTGTGGTCATCATTCATCCAAGAGCTCCCTCTCCTCTCACAGGTGACATTGCCACGTTATCTCAGTCATTCTCATTCTTCTCTTCAGATAGTTTCATTTGCCGACGCGTCAGACAAAGGATACGGATGTGTAGTGTATCTCCGGAAGGAAGACTCCGGTGGACTGGTGGATACTCAACTCGTCAGAGCTAAAAGCAAAGTCGCTCCCCTAAAGGTTCTTAGCATTCCACGCTTAGAGTTAAACGCTGCTCTCTTATTATCTAAGGTTTTGTCTACTCTTCAAGTTTTCTTCCGTCGCATACAGATTCAACAGATATATTGTTTTTCTGACTCTCTCAACGTCCTGTGGTGGCTGCAGACGCCTCCACATCAACTCAAAACATATGTTGCAAATCGAGTAGTCCAAATCCACGAAAATATTGATAACGCACGTTGGCACTATGTATCAACGAAGGAAAATCCCGCGGACTGCGTTAGCAGAGGCCTCACACCCAAGGAAATAATTGACAAGGAGATTTATTGGAAAGGACCTTCCTTCTTGCAGTTGTCTATTGACGAATGGCCTCTCAGAGTTTTAGATCCACCAGCCTCTCTATCTGAAGTTAAATTCCTATCATTTCTCTCAACACCGATGGTTAATGAGACGTGGAAATATTTTGACAAATTCTCCTCTCTTCTCAAACTTCAAAGGGTCATGGCTTATGCTCTACGTTTCATTTTGGTTCTAAAATACAAGAAAGGCAGTTCATCATCCAAAGCAAGCAATCCCCTCTCCTGTGAAGAACTCAAGAATGCCCTGCATAGGTACATCTCTCTGGAACAACGACATTACTTCTCAGATGTGATTTCTTCTTTAGAAAAAGGTCAACAGATTGAGGGCGAGCTGAGCAAGCTTAACCCTTTCCTTTCTAACGATGGACTTATCAAGGTGGGGAGAAGATTAAAAAATGCTCTCCTCCCTGAAAACACCAAACATCCCATATTGATCCCAAAAAGGTCCCATTTGGCAGGTCTACTTTGTGATTATTATCACAGGTATACACTTCACGGTGGTCCTCTTCTGATGCAATCTCTTATCCACAGACATTATTGGATTCCTTCCTTGCGGCAACTAATTAGGAAAAGTGTATTCCATTGTTTACCATGCTACAAGTCGAAAGCAAAACCTAAAGCACCTCTCATGTCAGATCTTCCCGCCAGTCGTGTTACTCCAGCTCGCGCCTTTCTGGAGGTTGGGGTCGACTACGGAGGTCCGTTTTTACTCAGGGAGTCTCGCCGGCGCAATTCTGCTAAGTCCAAAGCTTGGATAGCACTTTTTGTCTGCATGTGCACTAAAGCCGTCCACTTAGAGTTGGTTACTTCCCTGAGCACTAATGCCTTCTTCTCAGCTCTGGACCGCTTTATAGCTCGACGAGGCCTTCCTATACGTATCTACAGCGACCAGGGCTCCAACTTTCTAGGAGCAGCAAGGAAGTTGAGAGAACTTTATGCTTTCCTCTCCCTCCATCAGCAAGAGATCTCAGACCACCTGACTTCGTCTCAGATTGAATGGCGCTTCAATCCTCCTTCTACCCCTCACTTCGGAGGCTTGTGGGAAGCGGCTATTAGGTCTACAAAACACTATCTCCATGCCGTTCTGCAAGACCAAGCCCTCACCTATGAAGAGTTTACCACTTTGTTAAATCGGATCGAATCTGTCCTGAATTCTCGACCCCTATGTTCTATAACAAATTCTCCGGTTGACAACTTGGATTATTTGTCCCCAGGCCACTTCCTGATTGGACAGCCCCTTCTCACTCTTCCTGAAAGCACCGAAGTGAAACGATTTTCTTTGAATACGCGTTGGGAGTTAGTTACGCGTTCCTTGCGCCACTTCTGGAAACGTTGGTCTCAGGAGTACTTGCACACCCTCAATACTCGTTCGAAATGGACTTCCTCCCGCCCTAATATAACGGAAGGTATTCTCGTCTTGCTAAGAGAAAGAGATACATCTCCTGGATTCTCGGACGAGTAACTGAAGTCATGCCAGGACCCGATGGAGTAGTTCGAGTAGTAAAGCTTCGAACTGCTAAATCTGTCCTTGTACGTCCAGTACACAAGATCGTTCCTCTCCCAGAGGGACATGATCACTGAAGTTATTCAGGTTATTTTCTTTTAGAAGAGTTAGTTTCTTACTTGTATGTATTTGTTTTTTTTTATAATATTTTTTTTTATGAGTTTGCTTTCCATTCACTCCAAATTTAGGTGAAATGAGGCATTTCACGGTTGGGGGTATGTTTGAAAAGGTTTATTTAATTTAAAATGTTATTTAATTTAAAATAGTTCCTTTTTTTCTTTGTATAAATTAGCCTAAGCTAAGTTATGTTGTTCATGTGGCTTGTTTACGGCACGCCGTAAAATATATCTAGAAGGCGGGGATCAGGAAATTTCTGGTCGAGAAGATGGCACCCCACGTAGAGTCTCTGAGTTGTTCGACCCAAGATATGATGATGAATTGTGAGTAAGCCCAGGGCTACCCAGACCGGAGAATGGAGAGCAGAGAAGAAGGCCGGATAGAGAAGAAAAATATGAACAATACCGACCTTAAATATGTAATGCCATTTTAATTATCATTTTTTTTGTTACCATAGTCATAATTAACTCAATAAAAAGAATAATGTTCAATTTCATACAGTCCATTTATCATCAATTGAAAACACAACCAGCTAACAGAATTATTGGTAATGTCCCCAGCTCAAAGGGACCCCCTAAATTTGAACAATGCCATCCATCGGAACGGCCGTAAAGCGGGAGTGTCGTGCGTGTGCGGTGTCAGGCACTTGTTCAGGATTCTAACCTAATTATAATTGTAATTTTTTATAATTTTTGGTCAACTGTTTTGATTTATAAATATTTTTATTTTAAAGAGAAGTCACGGAGAGACGAGGACGGGGTTCGAATCCCGGTCGGGGACATATCTTTTCTCTTTAAAATAAAACTAATTATAATTGAATAGCAATTTAAGACTCCCACTGTAGCATCGTCCAATTAGCCATAGCAGCATAAAATGACGTTAAATAAATAAACAACAAAAAACACTTTCACGTTCTCTCGTAAAACTCTCAGTCCCGCAAAGTAATCTGTAGGCGTTTTGGTTTCAATACGGCGAAGTTCAACGGATAGTTCCAAATTGATTGATTACGAAATTCAAATTACATATTTAAGGTAAAGGCTTGTGACGATGAAGCACCATTCTCTTCAAAATAGACTCACCAGAAGCGCCATTTATATAATTTGTTTTACATTTTTTTTTTAAATATTTCACCAAATAAAAAGTTAACGATTTTAATCCACTCATTATATTAATGCATAATTCATATTCATATAAAAACGTTTTTTTAATATTTGCTTATTCTCATTGAAGTAGTCAATGAGAATATAACAACAGGGATTACAAAAATAATCATTACAAAAAATACATTAATATGAACTACGAAAGAATTTCATTAACAATTGAAGAAGGAAAAATATTCCATGATTTAAAATTGATTTCCGGATACAACATATTAAGTATACTTATTATCGAACATCGGCCTTGCAAGATATTGAATAATCCCTCGAAGGAGTACAATAACCTACATTGTTAAACCAAAATTAACATAGGCAGTTAGTCATTATTTATAAAATTCGCCTGGAGTCTTTTTTCATCTAAAATTCAGCTTTTTTTTTTTTTTTTTTACAAATGGCCATGATTTTACTATTCCTAGTTATTAGCCCGTGAGATCTTTATGTGCACTCTAGCCCCACATCATTTTTTTCTAATAAGAAAGACAATTGTTCAGTGAGGCAATTGTATACATTGTAAATAAATCTTGGAGAAATAAAAATAAAAAAAATATTTTTCTGTTTTAAGATTAAGAAGAATTCTGAAGATTTGCTCCCATGTGTTTTTTAAAGTTAAAACGTATGCCACTACTACTCATGAAGAGTCTTGTGTCAGGTGCGTGATAGAGACTGTTCTGCTTTAAGGACAACGGTTGTGCATGGAAGTGATTTTGACAACATAGTACCTACAAAGTACTTAGTGATCACAAATGACGCTAGATATCGCTAGCGGTAGCGACCGCTAATGATAAGGCGGCTCTATCATTATGCTATACTTAAAAATATTATAATAAATCATTTACTTGCAGATACTAACTTGACGTCTATCACTTTGATGGTCTTCATTCCATATATTTCAACATTTGTTACGTTGAACTGGATAGCAACTGGTCCTTTACTTTGACCGATATCCATGCTACTGATCTTGAGCGGGTCCAATGGCATCACTCCAAATGGTTTGTAACCTGTGAGCAAAAAAATTGTACATATATTTACTTGTATATCCACTTGTTGTAAATGAGAACAGATAAAATTGATGAGGGAATTAGAGTTATTTGGTCTAAATAATATACACAAAAGTGAGTTATACAGGAAAGGAATGTTAAACATATTCAATAACATTTTTTTTGTAAAAAAATGTAAAACGAATTGTTCTTACAAAAAAACTAAATGTATAATCTGAACTTTCTATTACGAACAACTTTTGGACTATGCGTGATAGGAACGAACATGAAAATCAATTCAGGGGCAGTTAAAATAAATAATGTATTTACTATGGATTAGGTGGGGAGGGGTCGCTGAGTTTGTAGAGTGCTGCGTTGCAATGCTGAAGATTCCTGATTCAAATCCGACTATGGTAGGTAAATTATTAAATTTGTTAACTACCATAGATGGACCCTGTGGGATCTATTGATCCTCTAGAGGCTCACCCAACCTCTATATAGTGGGTACCCTCGATTGGAGCGAAACCTGGTGGTTGAGTGTGACCTCTGGCAAATCACTTCCGTTCAGAATCATACTAGAAACAGTATAGTATCTTCCATGAACCCCAAACCCTTCATGGCTTGTTGTGGCACAGGTGGTTTCTTATTTATCTACTATGATTTGAAATCTCAAAACCCCCCAAAAAAACAAAAAAATCGCGATAACAATACTTCCTTCTATCTACTAATGAAAAATAATAATATATAATCACAACATTATGACCCAGTAAAACGTTACGTACGTAAGTATGGTGTTTAAATGTACTTTTTGGTCTTTTGAGAGATAAATTTGTTTACATCCGTTATTTTAAGGAAGTGGTGACTGTATGTTCCGATTGATCTGTATCTTGTTTTTCATTCAATCATAGTTCCTTTTTTTCTCTTTACCTCAGTCTGATTATCTCCCAACTATTCGGAGAGATTTGACAGACGGCTCAGGAGTATGCAGACCAAAACTTAATAAAGTAATAATAATAAAAGCTTTAAACATTATTTATTGAATTAAAAGCCTCTTCCAGCAGTTAAAAGCCACAGTTGTCCAACAATCTCTTTGGACTATCTCATCTATGGGATCACCGGTGGTGTATTGGTTAGCATAATAACCTTATGTGCCCAATATTCGCGGGCTTGCAGCCCGGCAGGTTGGCTTAGGGTTTTCTAAAGGAGTAATAACTTCTTGGTTATGCCGTCCTTTTGAGAAAACGTTTCCGATCCCGAGCCTTTACGGGGTCAGATACTCGTTCCTTATCCCAAAGCTATTTCCACACTACTAGATCGTCGCTTAGACCTGGTCTCAGAGACGTGGTCTGAGCTTGTCTCGCTAGAAAGTTGCGGAACCGTTGCTGAGACCAAGCCCCGTTTCGGAGCCGTTGCTGAAACCAAAATTGCTGGTCAAAGGTCTACCGATCCGAATGGGAGACTTCATGCAACAGTCTGAGCAGTATTCAACATTATTATTGTCATTATAAATTGCGATTATACATTTTAATAATAATTATAGATCACAATTATCATTTATGTACTTAAAATTATTACAATAATTCAATTATGCTATAATAATACTAGCTTATGCCCACGATTTCGCTCGTGGAATTAGGCCTACCACATAAAGTTTCGTAAAAGATTTGAAGAAATTTCAAGATTTGCCTTTAATTATGTACTATAACGGGGGGGGGCACATGCCCCCAGATAAATCTGCCCTTGCTGTAGCCTATGATGTATAACCTATTTTACTCAATAAGTTTCATCCAAATCCGTTCAGTAGTTTTTGCGTGAAATAGAGACAAACATACAAACTTTCACATTTATAATATTAGTAAGATTAGTAGGATTTCAAAACAAATAGTTTCACTCATGTTATTTCTGCTATTTTAACAACTATGATCATGTGATATGCCTTTAATTATGTACGATAATGGATTCTCCACAGTACCTAAAAAACTGTCGGAGGGCACGTACCCCCGTGCACTCCCCCCCCCCTTAAATCAGCGCTTGCTATAGCCCATGTGTTATTCTGATGTATAACATATATTGCTGTAAAGTTTCATCCAAATCCGTCCAGTAGTTTTTGCGTGAAATAGAGACAAACATACAAACTTTCACATTTATAATATTAGTAAGATTATAATAATACAAATATCATTGATCCTAAAATCCTTGAGAATCTCTGATTAAAAAAAAACCTGCTCTACAACATAGTATATTTATTTTTAAATAAACTTTTATAGTATTTTAATTTTTTTTTTTTTTTTAGAAACGCAAGTAAACCGTACCAATAAACATGTCGGCCTTTCTGAAGATGTATATATATGACCATTAAAAAGGAAGGTATGTTCATTACAAACAAGTGGTATCTATGAGGCATGGGCGACCGTCATTGTTGGTCTAGGATATGCGCCTGTGGGAAGGTTTATAATGTAATACCGAATGTGGGTCCTTCTGCGAGAAGTTGGTGCGACCAACAACGTCTACGTTTTTGCGTGTTTTCATTCATAATATGCACTAAGGAAGAACTCATTCCGCACAAGGCAATGTTCTCCATGGTGTATTGATATTATTATTGATATGTTGGAGATTGGTCTGGAAACTCAAATAGTAGTGTGGACACTACACGAGACTAATCCGGCTGCTCTTAGGCCGTTGCTTAGACCGCGTCTCTAGACAGTTTACAAGGATTCAGGTTTGTTTCGTCTATAGGCAGTCAAATGCCTCATACTGTGGACTAGGCTTAATAATACCTAGATAGGCAAACAAAAACAACTGGCCATACCATCATATAATCTTCCTTTCCTTCCCTTGTGTCCCTAGGTATCCACTCTGTTGCAATTTTGAACCACTTCTCTTATCAAGTCTGGCAACATGTCCGGCAGGGATTAAAAATTCTTTGGTTATGACTACTTTCGGGAGAGACGTAAAATAGGGGCCAAAAGCCTGTACGATGTCAGGCACTCGTTAAAGATCTTTATCCTTATATAATATAATTATACCTGGATAAGCAAAATTTAGGGCTCTCACTATCCAGTAGTATCACTAGCCATATTTAAGTAAAGCATAGTTAAGTGAAGCATAGTTGACTGAATAAACTAACAAAAGTATCTAATCACGCCATCTTGTAATAGTCTCCTTTTCCTTTTCTCCTGTTTGAGACCAAAAACGAGTCAGGTACATTCCCCCTTTTTAATTTACTCAACGCCTTTGTTACCTCTTCTTCTCAAACACTTTATTGAAATGGGTACCCTTAGTTGTGGCAAAACTTGGGGGTCGAGTGTGATCTCAGCCAAATCACCTCCCAGCATAATGTTGGTTCAGAAACAGTACAGTATCTACTATGTATTGGGCCCAAGATCCTTCCTGGCCTGTAGTGATACTAGTTGTTTTTTCCTGCATTCTAGTATACAATAGTCAATGATTGAAATATTTAGAAGTTCGAAGGTGATTTATAGGAAACGCCATTTCAGGCTACTTCAACATTTACTAGACAAACGCTCAAAGCTCCCAATTAATTACAAAAGACTCATATACATGACAATCATAGCTGAATTTGTTATTTGATTACTACCAGTGAGTCGTTTCATTGCGTATCATTCATTCTATTTATATGTTGTATTTTTATAATACAGTTATTAACTGCAATAAATAAATTTTTAAAAAAGTTAGGAACAATGATCTTCAAATATTTTATGAGTACTTACCGTCAGCTAGACTGCGAATTGCCTTTTCGATTTGCCTTCCCAGACATTTAGAGTAATTTGGATCCAACCTTTTACAAGCCTGCCATCCCTTTGCTATAATTAAAAAAAAAGGTTGAAGGAAAGTTCTTGTTAATGTAGATTTTGAATGAACTTGTGAATGATGAATTATTTGGCCAGAATTTTGATTTATAAAAAAAAAAATAGTAACACGCATCATTATTGAATTATTTAATGAGTTATATAATCTGGATTTTATATTAATATTTTTAAATATATATATACATGCAAAAACATAGGTTTATGAATAGTAAATATAAACTTACGGAGTGCACCCAAGACTGCGGAACAGGCACAGAGCAAGATGAGAATTCTGAACATGTCTGCGGAGGTTGAGTCCTGAGGAAGCAAGATATTCTTCAAGCTATCCCCTCCCAGCATTCTTGAATGTTATATATCCTTCTCCGATCTCATGGTAATATTTTTTTTTTCAATCCCAAGTCTGGCAAAAAACTAAATGCCTATTGACGAAAACATAAGTAGGAAAACATGTCTTCTAGAGTTAATCTATGCAAAAAAAAAAGTTATTTTGAATGAGAATTATGTGAGTGACATTATTTTAATTCATTCTTTAGAAGTAATTTGCGTAATGGGTTTTTTAATTGATATAATTGTAATTTAATGTAAAGCAAGGCGAGTTTATACACTTTTTCAAAGAATTTAGGATCGTGTTGTTTCTAATCTGCGTAGGTAAGAGAGTTTTGTTGAATCCCAAAGTTCTGCTACTATATCATAAATATGTCTTAGAATAGTGGAGTAGATTAGTCGATTGTTTTTTATGTTCGTGTATTCTAGGACCTATTTGTTTATTAGCATCTATATTACATTACATTATTGGCGCGATAGACTCATAACCGCTCTACCCCATTCCATATTTGAGCAATTAGTACCTGCAGGTCTTTGGTTAGAGCATTGCCTGTCTCATAGCTGCCTTAAGGAACTCAGCAGCCATGACCATCTGATCCTGGCGACTTGTTATTTCTCAGCTTCATAACAATATCATCTATACCCTCCTCATCCGGTGGTACTACTTCGTCTTGGCTCTCATACGAGTCACATTCCAAAACACTCATTTGTTCCTCTGTATGGCTTAGTAGTCCTAGGAAATAATTCCTCCATCTCACTTGGGCGTCCGTCTCCAGGACGCTAGTAGGCTTATCCCTCTGTAATTTTTACATTTTGTAGAGTCGCTCCTCCTCATTTTTCACCATTCTCCTATAGCAGTAACTGGTTTTACACGACTCCACTTTTTCAAAGAATTTTTTGGTATCATTGCTTCTTCTTGAGTTTTCGATATCTTTAACCTTATTGTATAAAGCTTTCCTTTTCTTCCCTTTCAAGATCTTCTTTGCTTCTCTTCTTGCTTCCTGGTACTCTTTCTTGTTATTGTCCATCTTGCAGTATTCGCTCGTGGTCCCCATTATGATATCTTTAATATGATTCCAATGTGCATTCACTTCCCATCCATTTTCTACTACCGATGTATTTCTCATTCCTTCCTCTACTCTAAGGGAAAAACATCTTTGTATTTGCTCAGCTTTTATTATTTCCTTGGACTATTTGTTGACCTTAGGTCTGATCTTCCTCTTTTTGAAGGGAGGCGTTTTGTTTATTATTTTAATGATTGCGAGGAAGTGGTCGAAGTTGACATCCGGGCCTCTAAAAGATTCTGGATATTAAGATTCTCACATCTTGGATATTATTATATAAGTAAGAATTATCAATAAGGAAAAGATCAATTTGAGTAAAAGCGCCATTGGGGGAATGCCATGTCTGCTTGTGTATAGGATCTATATACGGTCAACGTCCACACAGGATTGCCTTTGTTGAAGTAGCGTGTTTTCATTCATAATATGCACTAAGGAAGAACTCATTCCGCACAAGGCAATGTTCTCCATGGTGTATTGATATTATTATTGATATGTTGGAGATTGGTCTGGAAACTCAAATAGTAGTGTGGACACTACACGAGACTAATCCGGCTGCTCTTAGGCCGTTGCTTAGACCGCGTCTCTAGACAGTTTACAAGGATTCAGGTTTGTTTCGTCTATAGGCAGTCAAATGCCTCATACTGTGGACTAGGCTTAATAATACCTAGATAGGCAAACAAAAACAACTGGCCATACCATCATATAATCTTCCTTTCCTTCCCTTGTGTCCCTAGGTATCCACTCTGTTGCAATTTTGAACCACTTCTCTTATCAAGTCTGGCAACATGTCCGGCAGGGATTAAAAATTCTTTGGTTATGACTACTTTCGGGAGAGACGTAAAATAGGGGCCAAAAGCCTGTACGATGTCAGGCACTCGTTAAAGATCTTTATCCTTATATAATATAATTATACCTGGATAAGCAAAATTTAGGGCTCTCACTATCCAGTAGTATCACTAGCCATATTTAAGTAAAGCATAGTTAAGTGAAGCATAGTTGACTGAATAAACTAACAAAAGTATCTAATCACGCCATCTTGTAATAGTCTCCTTTTCCTTTTCTCCTGTTTGAGACCAAAAACGAGTCAGGTACATTCCCCCTTTTTAATTTACTCAACGCCTTTGTTACCTCTTCTTCTCAAACACTTTATTGAAATGGGTACCCTTAGTTGTGGCAAAACTTGGGGGTCGAGTGTGATCTCAGCCAAATCACCTCCCAGCATAATGTTGGTTCAGAAACAGTACAGTATCTACTATGTGGTACAACGTTTACATACGTGTACTTATGGATCGGTAACTGCAGACGGCTTTTAGTTTTTACCAGATACAGAAGACATAGTTAACAACAAAAAGGACTCTTGTCCTCAAGATACCACAGTATTGCCAGCACATCATATATGTTATTTACTTCAATAGGGAACTAGCCCAGGAGAAGATCCCAATTTTTGTCTCTCTTGTAAAATTAAGTTCAGTGGACTTGTAGAATTCTGCAGTTAGTGATTTATGTCGGTTGGCGATTTGTTTGTAATTTCTATTTCTACTAAAGAATGGCGAGTAATGAATACTGTGGAAGGCTACCTACCTATTTACTGTGTCCAAGACATGCTCTCTTTAACACTTAGTGTATATTTTATATCATGCACCATGTAAAAATAAGCATAGAATCTTTGAAAAACAACAAACAGGAGGGATTTGGAACAGAAGAGAGAAAGGAATAAAGGAATGGGATAAGGAAATATTGTCAAAGATAAGTTAATGGTTTTACTGTTGTATAAAAGTTTATCTTTATTGCAGGGGAATAGATGCAAAAAATAGCGACAAAACTGTGTTTGTTACATCCAACCCCGATCATCCTAAAAAAAACTATAAGCATTATTTTGGTATCTTGAATTCATCCTTAGTTATTAAGGATTCAAGGAAACTTAGGCTCAGTGCAAAGTAGAGACTCCATATTGAATACTGTTTCTAAGCAGAGAGGTGATTTGGACGAGATCAGGTTTTTACCTCAATGATAGAGGCTGGAGGAGCTATAGAAGAGTCTGTCAAGGTTCATCACCTGTATCTGATAACTGATTAAATAATTTATCTGTCTCAGCCACATTTCAACCCAGGTAGTTGAGCATGGCAACTCAGAGCTCTAGACGGTGAGATACCCCGCTCACATCTTTCTGAGTAAGACTTACAATAAATATTTTCTTCACAATTATTCCCTTCAGTTCTTGCACTATGCAGACTAATTCTGTTCGACTATTTAGTCCAGAGGCTGACACAAGACCGGATCTTGATTCGGATTTCAGTGTGTGGCAGATTCCATGTGAACTAATAAAAAAAATTATATTTCTTCTCAATCTCTAATTAAATAAGCCGTTGTCATAGATTTAAATAATATATTGTACTTGCAATTAAAAATAGAAGCAAGATTATAAAAATGCGTATAATTTACATTTAAATAGACAGGGGACCATGAGAGAATTGCAAGACAATTTTGAACATTTTTGCCGCATAAGTGGAATTAGTATTTGCTACCTTATACTGTAAACAATTTTAACCCTTTTATGCCTAATGTAGCCGTTTGGCTGCAACATCTGTTATGTACTCCTGTTAGCGTTTTAATTCTCAGTGTAGCCAGTATTCTACATAAATAGTTCCAGAATATGTCACAGATTGCAGCACAGGCAAGCTAGTCTTTCTAACCTCAGTTTGGACGGATTATTTGATTATTTAAAAAAAAATGGTAGGGCGAAAAATTGGAAAAAAAATTATGGTTATTTAGGCCATTTTTAACAGAAAAAGTCACAGGAGATATTTTTTAAATTTTATTTTGACACTTTGGGCATGGAAGGGTTAATAATTATCAATTGAATAAATGTATTTATAGTTTTTATGCTAACTAGTATTTGCAGATGTATTTGGGTGAGAAAATTGCTCAGAAGAATTAATTATTATACAAAGGAATAGGAGTGGTGGAGGATGAATACAAATGAGGGAATAAAAAACCTCTTTGAGATAGCGGATACTGTTTCTATCATAAAGATGGCCAGAATAAGATGTATGAATGGAGTCTGTGGCCTCCCTAAGACCATGTACTGAACCCAAGGCCTTCATCAGCTGTAGTGGTGCAGGATTTTATTTTGTTTATTCAGAAGTTTAGGGCTGAACATGTTTAAAAAAGATCAGTGCGAACACGAACGGGCGCAATGATTGGGAGTATCATCTGTTACGTCATGAGATACATCCTAACTAAAATGGAGGGAAACCAGAGAGGAAGAACAAGCAAAGTTAGATCTAGACTTCGTTGAATGTAAGATGTGGAATACGTCTTCCAGTAACAACAGGATGTCGGTGATGGAGTAGCAGCCGAGTACTGGTCTGTGTGGAAGAGGTTTGCTGAGGAGGACCGTAGCACTGCTAGAGCGGAGTAGTTGAATATTTGCAAAGCATTGTTTTTCTTTTAAACTAAACCCATAATATACAGTAATGACGCAAAATATGAACATTTATGACTTCCTAATTATTGATCCAAGGTGGAACAAAAACACGCTTTCTTATGGTGAGAACCCATTATTGAGGCAAAAAAAACCAAGTGGTTGTTTTTGAGATGGGCCAAGTCGCCTTCCTTCTCAACGGTTGTGTTAAACACAGCAAAGGCTCTACCATTTACTGTACCCAAGACCCTTCATAGGATGTAATGGTTCATATTTTTTTTTATTAAAAAATTGAGGAATGAATATTGTAAAAATTATGAGTCCGAAAATGACAGGCTGCTGAGCTATTTTGCGTATATCCCCTCTATTACGTCATAGGTAACTAAAAATAAATAAAATGTATAAGTTTTCGTACAAGCTAATCATTAACTTGTCGCTACAATCGTTATTTTACAAAATATTCTTTTGTGGGTTGCTTGTTGTCCTTTCTAGCTCTACTCATTTTATTATTCAAATTTGAAAAAAAATGTGTCTGACTTTCGAAATCTTGTGCAGAGATGTTGCAAGACTGTACAGTGTGAGTGACATACCAAAATTAATTCGTGAGATAAATATTATTAAGCATTACTCAACATGTTTAGTTTTTTTTATGTCATTGTGTTGTATTCAGTCATTTACAATTTAATAATCTCACGTTTTTCTGCCTCAGCGATTAGCCGCCCATAAAAAATCTGATATTGTTATAATGTTAAATTGTCAAGTTCAAAAATAAACAGCCATTATGCATATATGAACATAAATATATACAGGATGTTTCAGGGTTAAATAGCTAAACTGAAAATTTGAACTAAGGACCTCAGAGGAGGAAAAAATTTCTATACTTATAGGAGGAGATAAATCAAAGTTTTTACATTTACCTCTTAGTAGTTTTAACCAATTAATGTAGTGCAAAAATATATTTTCTGAATATCCTTGCTGCTATAATCTCTGTTGTGAGAGACCATTCATAAATTTGAAAATGTTACTAAGAAATTTTCAACAATAACATAAGAAGAATCTGCATTATAAAAATCTATTTTAAATTTAAGCTTTATGATTCAAATCTTTTGTGCCTTAGTATAAAATTTTGCAAATTCTAAACCCAAAATACTCAAACTTTTAATATATAAATAGGAAAAGATAATAAATTTGAACTTTTCGTTTCAACTTTATCAATAAAAGGATTTAATAATTTTTATTATTTTAAAAAGTGTTGCTAATGAGTTTTTACAAGTGTTATAAATATGTATAATAAATTATTAATTATGGTGCAAAAATAGTTTTGCTAAACACCCTAGCTTCAATTATTTCTGAAGGGAGGCAAAAGAAAAATTGTTAGTACTGGAAGTATATACGAGTATATATTTCTAAATTTTCTTGCTGCAATATCTCTTTAAGACCACTGTATAACATTTAATTCTCTGAAGCCTCTCTTATAGATCTGAAAATGCAAAAAAAAAATTTTTTTTACCAAATAATTTAATTTTGTTAAATACAAAACAAAAAACTGTAGATTGCTATTCTGTCAATTGCACAAAATATGATCTGCTTATGTTCCATTTTAGATTGCGTTCTTTTTCATAGACTGTCTAGCTAGTCTGAACAGTTAATTTTGTGAATGCCTTGTCTATTAAGGACAACAGAAAAAAGGTCGGGTGAAAAAAGAAAATATAATGCAAGATTAATCAGTATTTAATTCAAATTTGCAAACAATATTACTATTTTAATTCAATATTAATCGCTAAAGGATGAATTAAACACAATTATACTATATTTATCAATCAATACTGGCTCCTTGTTTTGCAAAATAGCTAATGATTCTATAGGTGTCTTCGCTTTCATTAGCTTACTTCTATTGCATAGACTTTTATTTTAAACAATAATTCATTTGCTACCATTAGATAGGCTGCTGAAATTTCTTCTGAGATCGACTGGGTTAATTCATCGTACATGATTTTTCATACATCAAAAATTTTCATATGATGAAATAAACAATTTGAAAAAAATGAATATACCCCATTTTGAAACCAAATGCCCCAATTACTCATTAATCCATTGAAGCGATAGTTCTCCTTGGGTGGTAGTTTCGATTAATGAAAATCACTTTCTAAATGGAAATTAACTTGAGATTAAAATTTAAATTCTAAATAAATTGTTAAATTTAAAATGTCCAATTTCCCACTTATTTTTCTTGGTTATTTTTAAAAATTTAGTTTGGAATTCATAAAATTGAAATAAACTGTAATAAAATTTGCATGTGGAGTTGGGCTAATTACTGGAGACTAAGAAATAGTATTAAACGCACTGAACCTCCATACATATATGTAATTGTACTAGAATATTTTTTTTTTGGATCATAAAATGAAAATCAATAATGTTCAAGAATCATTAAATTGATATTATTTATATTTCACTAATTATAAATATTTCTTTAAGAATAAGTGTTATTGATTCATACTCACTTGTTGTCAAGAGAAAGGGGAATCCAAGAATATTTTCTCTTCTGCACTTCAAAATATATGTGAAAATACAGTATATTTTGAATAATACTTACACAATAAAATAACAAGTAACGTAAAACAAATCAATCGATGATTATTATCATACATATTATTGGTTGATTACATGTCTTCATGTTTTTTATATCTCCCCTCTCCCCCCAAAAAGAAAAAAACCCTGTATATATATAAAATCTACCATAATGTATATATTCAATTCTAGATCTGGTATGTTTTCAATTTCTATTGATTTAACAATATAATGAATTTTAATTATATGCTAAGTTCACCATAGTGAATAAAAAAATATGTAGACAATTTTTTTTCCAACTAAAATTTAAAAAAGTAATGATCTGGTCTTATACTATCAAGAAACTAATTCCATAAAATTCTAATAGGGCCTTAGGGGTGCCATTTTAACTTATACTTTACAAGTGTTGGTTGCTATGAATTAAAAATTGAATGTAATATCTTATTTACACAATAATCAGGAAGAATAATAATATCTGTATTTAAATTGAAAGTTTTCGATTGGTAGAGGGAGAAATATAGCTGGATACGATAAGTTTTAGTTCTTTTATAGCTAGATTTTTTTTTATATACATTAAATATTGTACGAAACAAAATCTAAACTCACCTAAACCTTGGATTCCGTCGTAAAAATTATCCAGGGTGATGTAAAACCTTTCAGGAACCAGTGATATTGTGAGTGTCTCTATATTGAAGTAATCTGTTGTCCCTATTTTGATTTTTTCCCATTTAATGTCAGCATCGATTGTTACAATCTCTGTGATAAAAGTTCCAAATATATTTACATTATTTAAATGCTTGTTTGTATGTGCAAACATATGCTGTATAATAGTTATAACAGGTTTTATCAATTTGTTATAATTAAAACTTGTCCTGATTTATATTGTTAAATATCTATCTGATCTTTATGTGTACTCCACACAGCTGCATTATTAGCCATAGATGAAGTATTCCATCTGTAGAATAGTGTATTAGTAGAATTAATTCATCCATTTAATCACAAATATTCTTTAATTCATTGTTCTTATTTAGCTAGCATAGAAACAACTTACGACCCTCTATTCTCAAACTGTGCTATGTTAAACCACTTCATACAATAAATCTCTTAAAAATATATTAAGCATCCAGAGATGGTTCCATAAGTCCATGTTGTATTTAACATAGTTCAATAGGAAGGAGAAACATTTTTACTGTTTACCTGCTGTATGAATGTATCAATTCATCTACATCACATGCATTATGTATTTCATCATTCTTATATTACTACACCAATATTTCAGGGTCCGTTCACATTTCTGCATTAAAACTTTCCTTGTTTTCAACTAGTTTCATATACTCGAATTTAAATTTCCTTGGTGTTTATTCATAAAGCATCTAGTTTATGAATAAAAGTGTTAAGAAATCAAATGGACAATTTATGGTTATGAACGGTAATAACTCATTATACCTAATATTTTGTTTAGAATCCCTAGTAGTTACTGTTGATAAATATGCCATGTTATTGGAGCTGCATATTTCAGAGTAGTAATCTTTCATTAATGTCTATGATACAGTAGGAAATGTGATTATTTTCTTCATTTGCTTTTCCTCCTGGATGAATGGATCTGGTGAACAGGTGTGTATGTTTTAATTATTCAAAAATCTTCCATTGAGTACTGGGTCGCTATGCTGAAGGTCCCGGGTTCGAATACAGCTGTGGCAGATAAGTTATTTAATCTATAAAACCCATCGATGGACCTTGTGGGATCTATAGATCCTTCTGGGACTCACTTAGTCTCTATATCCCATACTGTTTTTGTTTTTTTTCATAATAAAAGGAAAACGATGCAAGTATAAGTTTCATACATTTACCTTTACTACAGATTATTTGTTCTTCTATTACACTACTCCTGTAATGTTTATGGTACTCTGTCATACTCTTTATTCCCTCATAGCAGTATATACTTGAATTTAACACATTACTTATAATAACCTTATAATAGATATTAATGGAAATTTGGACCTTAAGTAGAGTTTTTTAGGAACAGATTATTTGAAGTTGTTAAACATCGCATAGTAAATAAGATTATTGAGGATAACTGAGTACCTGTTGATGGAGTAATGCAATGAAGAATGAATGAAGTAAGATTTGTTATGCATTCCACCTTAATAAATTCTGTTATTGCCTTTTTATTATAATTTTAAAGTCCAGTATTAGCAAAAAGACCTAAAGATCTTTGAGTTTCAAGAATAAGAGATACCATAAATAATATTAATATCTCCTTGGCCTTTGACATGTGGGCCATATATTTCACCCTCTCCTGTGTAACTACCAAGCAGTTGCAGTTTTGGTTCAATATACATCTTAATATGCTTTGTTTTCCAGTCATTCCTGGAAATGATTAAAATTATTGTTTATTAAGTCAATTGTTAGTAAGGTTTTAATTATTTCCAACTCAAATGTAGCATTTTTTCCTGTCCGGTAACCTTTTTCATTTATAATGTATACTGAGAGCTAATTACAATAATATCATCTTTAATAATTAATAATGTTGTTTTTGAATTGATATTTAGTTTTCTACATTGTCAGTTACATTGTATTGTATTTTGTACTTTGTATTGTATTTATAGATTTTAGTCAAAATTACTTGGGAATATTTAAAGATACTGAATTATTATTTTTCAATAATATTCCCGTATGGATTCAGATCATCAGAGATATAGAAAGCTGTGGTATTATAGTATTACATTTTATTCTGCTTACAGTTCTCAGCTTATAAGCTGATATTTAATGCTTGCCTCTCTTTCTCCACGTTCTTTTAATGACTGACAAGATTAAACATCTGCAATAATGAACTAATAGCAGTAAACCTGCAATGAGTCGATCTTGAAAGTATCAATAGAAACTCTGATGAAAATTCACTCACATAAGAATCATTAACTGTAGAAATGCAACTTGTTCACTTTTCTAAATTTTACAAGAGAGACAAAAAAGTTATCTTCTCCTGGACTAGTTTCCTATCTGCTGTTAACCAAATGTTGAAGGTGTTCCATGCTCAAATGTTCAAGACTATGCTATCATGCGGACAAGTGTCCTCTCTGTAGTAAACTATTCCTTCTGTCTGTGGTAAAAGTTAAAAGTTTTAAAAACAATAATCTCAAAAGTTGGATTAGTTGACTTTCTGCAATTAGCGATTCTTATACTTTTGGGATACTTTTTTTTTTATTACTTGTTCAGTAACATCAAGCTGCACTAATTTCAACAAGAGTAAACAATTCAAATTTCTTCCCAGTGTAATTTATTTTCATGTGTGCTTTAATTGAAAAGAAAGTTAAATAGGCTGACAAAAGGTTTTTCAAATATTTCCCGTATCGACTAAATCATATTTATAAACAAGATAATTTTGAGAAGAGAGCAGGGTAGTTTAGTGGTAGAGCGCTTACATGCGGTGGTTTTCAAATTATGGAATGAAAATAAAAACGAAAAAATGTGTTCACGAACAGAAAAAGTTTTAAAAAGTTTGTTAGCTAAAATGGAAGACGCCTCTACATTTTTTCACCTGTCAAAATCAATCACAGTTCTCGACGCTATTTTTTGGATTATTTCTTCGGTTCGGGAAGTTACACCGCAAACTGTGAGAAACTATTTTTATAAAGCGGGATTCAGAAGAACCGATTCCATAATTCCTCCAATAGTTGACAATGAAACGATAGACGAACTAAACAGCTTGATATGTGAAACAATCGGATAAATTAATGAAGACTATTGGTCGATTGATGAAAGTGTGGTTACTGATGATAATTCTACGGACATTGCTACGATAGTCGAAACTTTGGAAGAAAATCGTAGGAGTGAAGAAGAAATTGTTGAAGAATTTCATTAGGAACAGCAACAAGTCAACGAATGTATAAAATTTCCTGAAGCATTACAGTGTTCAAAAAAACTAACAGCCTTTTTTCTCTATCATGAAGACGCTCTGGGTGTCAAAATGGCTGCTGACATTCAGATGGTTATAGAATTGAAACACAGTAAAGCCAAACGAAGACAAACAACAGTGAATCAATTTTTCCCAAGCTGTTCTAATAATAAAAATAATATTTGAAATTGTTCATAAATTTACTTACTGAAACTAATCCTTTACTTATCTAATATTTATTATCTAATATTTTACTTATCTAATTATGTATTCTAATTATTTACTTTATTTATCTAATTATTTTATGTTGTATTTTTTTTATTTTATGAACATAATTTACACAATACATAAATGTACATTATATCAGTTTTGGAATAAAAAGAAATTTTGTGTAAAACTTTTTTATTTGTATTCTACGTACCTTTTAAACACATAGGAAATTGAATAAGAGAGAATTAATTTGTACAAATACATATTTATGAAAACATAAAACCTCTCTTTAAAGGATAACGGACACAAAAATTTGCACCAGGGCTGTCCGTTAATTAGAGGTTTAAATTACATACTTATTAAATTACATTGAATAAATTATAAAAAAACAAAAATTACAGCAAGTAGATGGGAAGCTTATAGTAAGAAGGACCCCAACTTTTATCATTTCTTGAGCAAGGGAATACTAAATTAAGTCTTAAGGAAAAACTAGAAAATATGAGCTAGAGTGAAGATTATTTTTCCTAAAAATTAACTTTTTTTATTATTAATATTACTTACATTAAATAATGCAAATTTTCTAGATAAAAAAGTGTTTATATGTGAAATAAAGAAAATATAATATATTGAAATATTCTCTCTCCACTTTGTTTATATAACGAATGAAACAACAGTAACATTTACAATAGAACACAAAAAAGTACTTTCCATTTTACTTTCATACTACCAATATTTATTCATTTTATTTTCTCTTCCTTATACAACGCAAATACATTTCATATCTTAATAACAATAATAATAATAATTATAATTAAATATTATTCAGTAGTTTAATAAGTTTCAGTAAAATATATTATGTGGTTTTGAGGTTTATTCGCCATAGGTTCTCAATATGACCTAATACATTAACGAGATGTTTTTCTGAGTTGGAAGAACGTTGAGAAGGTACACATTAAGAGAATATGCCATTAAAACATTTGTTTTACAATTTATACTATACTAGTATAAATATATTTTTATATTAACATTTAATATGTTAACATTTTCATTTTCTTTTAGGTGGTGATAAACAATTACAACCCTCTTTATAAGAAACATCGTTTCCAAGGGATAGATGACTGGGGACAGACCTGGTTCTATCAAGATAAACATAATGGAAATGCATCATAAAGAGTGAGGTACCATGAGGGACCGCTGGGCATTGTTCCTCTTCATGGCATTATGTTTTATTTTACTGTCAGCCAATCTGCTGGTTGTAAATTCTTATATTTGACATGTATAGATACAAATATAAAGAGGGAAAAAATGTGTTTCCCCTCAAATTAATCAATTATAATTTCTGACAAAATAAAAAACAGAAAAATTATTTCATTAAATCAATCCTTTAACCACTGTAATTAAAGCAGATTATATAAATTTCAAAAAGTATTTATAAAAGAATATTATAGAAAAAATTCTTTGTTCTGGGAATATATAACTTAAGAATAACAAAGTTGTATTTTTAAAAAAATCAAAATTTCTAGTCAGAAAAGTAAATATTAAAATAAAATCACAAATTATATAAAAACAATAAAAGCTTCATTAAAAAAAAAGAGAAGCTTAAAAAATATACAATTACCTAACAGTTGCCTCCCTATTTTTCTAATAAGTTGTTTGAGCAAAACCAAAGAGCATATAGTTTGCAAAAAATTATTATCGATGACAGAAAAATTTGGTCTAATTCAACCTTTCCAGTTTGAATTTCACAAGGGCCGATTTATCACTAGTGGCTGAAATCCTTTCATCCATTTCCGATTCTTTAATATGAAGAAGGATGATTCTTTACCATAAACCATGACATCAACTATCATTGGTACATATACAGTGGACCATTTTGCAGACTTTTAAACAATCTCTCACGGACCCCATTTCATGATTTAAATTAGACCAAGATCAGAGTAGCCGTGTTCCATAGGGTTGTTTACTTAGGCCATCTCTATTCTCACTTGCAATCACTAATTTGAGGCTTAGTTTACTAAAAGACTTCAGACCATTACTATTGGCCAACGAACCAGCGATTGTTTATCGGTCTGATAATATAAACACCATCAATAATAAATTACAAGAAGTCGTCAACAGAATTAAAAATTAAGCTGTATCTAAAGATTTATAAATGTCGGAAGAAAACCTGTAGATACGTATTTACATTAGCCATAAGAGGAACACTGGATTCCCTCATGAAATACACTTCAGAAAGTCATCGATAACATATGCGGACTCAAAAATTTGAATAAAAGCTGTATTGAAAGTCACACGTCACATTATTAAGAATTACGGTAGCCAGAATTTTAAATATCTTTCGCTTTCTTTGCGATATTTCTTGGGATTTAGATAGATTTAAAATTAAAGTATATCGTGCTTTGTTTGTGCCAAATTAGTCTACGAGTCATTTATTTACGGCTCTGTTCGTCGTCAAACATTAGCTAAGCTAGATTCTGTCCGTAATACTGGAATCTGGATTGCAACTGATTTCTTGAAAACCTCAGCATATGTTCAGAAACAGGTTTACCTCCCTTATTGTTTAGCCTATGAATTATAATAATGTCGTGTTACAGCTGGAGATATCGTAAATGTTTTAATGTTCATTAACTGTATATAAAATTAAATAAATAAAAACGATTTGTTTACTAATAGCAAATCTCTTCAAAGACTATCAAATCATTTTATCAGTGTGTATTAATTTTAATTTTGATATATAATAATAGATTTAATTATTTTTATACTCAAAGCCATAATAGCTTACAACACCTGTATTGTTATTCTGAAGGGACTTGTCCCATAATAAATAAAGACATTATTATTATTATTAATATCTTGTTCTCGGTTTCTACCAGAGAATGGACCAACCTGGACATAAGTCATGGGTTAAGGTAGAGTTTGTATAATGATAAAATACATCAATATATAATTATAAAAAAACACTTTATTGTTATTGTTATTGAATATCCCTCTTATATAATATTGCTCTAACTTTTTAATAAGCGTTTATCATCTAAATGGTTGTATTAATTATGTATTCTAATCTAATACGCAAATTGAAATGAAATTTTATAATTGAATATTTTGTCTACTATTGATTTCCCATTTGTCAATAATTAAGTTAAGATTAAAAACGCAATTTTAATACCCTAAATCGAATAATTTTCCAATTTTTTTTAGTTAAATGCCTACAAACCGAAAAAAAGTTTCACTTGGATCGTGGTTTCATAAAACCACACAACTTTTTTCACTATCTTAAAACTTTGAATATAATAGAATAGCCCCAAATTCTTCCATGGAACTTAGTGACAAGGAGACTACAATCATATTTAATACTATCAGAATTAAAGTATTATTTTAAATTCTGTCTGTATTTTTTCAACTAGTTTTGTAGCCATGCGTGCGTGCGTGCGTGAAAAAATACTGAGTAATAAACCACAGACATTAATAACTTGAGGAATTTTCGCTTTAAACACAAACAAACATGAAAAAAATAATTTTTGTGACACAATGTAATACAGTTACTACAATAAGAACGAGGAATAAAAAATCTGAAACAACCAATAAAATCAATATTTACAACTACAAAAAATAAAATAAAAAATCAATATCTAAAACCAAAAAATAAAAAAAATTATAATTTGGAACCTTGATGATAAATCTTAGTGACTTAGTTGGCTATCACTAAAAGGAAAGGAAAAAAAAATAACAAAAAACTAATTGTAACTTTGGATACAAAAACCATCTTACGAAAATTCAAAATAATATATAAGTACGGTATATATATACAAATTTAAGATATTTATATCTTTAAGCAGCATCAGATTTACAAATTACGAGAGATTGGAATAGTTTTAAATGATGGTAAGGAAGGCTCATGCAGGATATCAGGAGAAAGCTCAAGTCTATCAAGTGAACTAATTTCGGAACAAAAATATATTTAAATACAATAGAATTGCTTTAACAACTCACAGTTTTATATATTTTAATATGTTTTTTGGCGTCCACAAAATGGTAAGGGAGGTATTGTAATCGTGGTTAAGATTATCTGTCGTAATTTCCGTTTATTTATTAATGGTGCCGATTATTTTGATTTATTTTGTTGTATGCTATTGTAAGTAAAACGTCATAATTTATTAATACTTGATGCTATGTACACGTATTAAAATTTTTATTTTGATCAATAGATTTGAAGTTCAATAGAATATAAAATATATGACATTTATATTCACGTAAATATAAATGTGCACATCACAGATCATTTTATATGTTTCTTAATATTTTACATAAAGTGCTGATTTAATATATCTTGATGATGTACTCGAATTTTAATTCTACAATGATGAATTTATTTATTCTAGGATTACCTCTCCTGCAACCGATTTATAGTTTAAAAAGAGTACAAGAAAATCATGTCGAGCCCACAAGAGTCATATTTTACTTCTTAAAGACTGAACACCATTAATTCACATAAAAGAAGTGGAAGAATATTACTTACCTTAAAGAAAACGGAGTGGGGATTGCTTGCAGTACAAATATGTACCTAAACTAATTTGGCACTGGCTAAGAGGCCATTGGCACTCCATTTCTTGATGCAAAAATATAATCTGAACAATATCACATTTAAATAAGGCATCTAGTCTACTTTTCTAAAATTTACAGGAGAGATAACAAAAAAAATAAAAAAGGATATTGTCTTGAATTAGTTCACTGTCAGCAGTAAACAATATATTGAAATTGAATGTGTTGTCAAGATTTTGCCATCTTGCATTGACCAGTGTCCTTTTTGTAGTAAACGACGCCTTCTGTCTCTGGTAAAAGTTAAAAGTTTTAAAAGCAAAATCTCAGAAGTTGGATTAGTTGCCTCTCTGCAGTTATCTGTTCATTTAAGTAATTACGAATATGACATTTTAAAGTTGGTAGCCAATGGCAATTTCCCACCACACCATCCCAGCTCCACCTCCGCAAAAGGCCGTTTTCCCAATTTCCCTGGTCATAGGGTTATTTTGTCCTCATCTATATCATTCAATGTAGAGGTGCTTCAAAACAGGGATGGGGTTTAGTAAACAACATAAGACAGTTCCATCCTTCTGTAAGTTTCAGCCTTTGACAACAGATGATACATCCACATCGCGCTCATAAAACTATCCATACTCAAATATAGGAAAAATTATCATAAAGGTCATGTTAAGTTGGCGAACATGGTAGCTGAGTGTATAGAATGCTGAGCTGCATTGCTGAAGGTTCTGGGGTGAAATCCAGCTATCGCTGATAAATTATTTAATCTGTTAACAATCATGGATGGATTCTGTGGGTTTCGCAAACCCTGGAGCTCACTCAAACTCTCTAGTGCAATCCCTTAATTAGAGAAAGCCATAACAGTTGAGAGTAATCTTGGCCAAATCTCCTTCCTGCAAAACCTTCGGCTTAGAAATAGTATAGTCTTTAACATATTGAACCTAAACCCATGGCTTAAACACTAAATTAAGGAAAGGAAATATTCATATGAGGCATTAAGGATCGAGGTTCAGAATCAGACTAAAACCATGAGAAATAAGGCTGCAAAGTGTCTTGTTAGGCAAAATTGCTTGAGTAAATTACAGTCAAATGTGAAAAGATCAATTTTCGAGAAATTGATAAATGTAGTTGTCCGCTTTTGATCCTGAATTCATCAAATAAAGAATACTTTTTTTTTTTATTTCATACTACAAGGATGAATAAATGTTAAATAAAAAAACAAAAACAAAAATGATATTATTAATGAAATAAAAAAGGAAAGGATAGCAGTAAGGAAAATAGAAATTAAATTTTAATTTTGTATTAATTTATTTCCATGACTAATTAAAGGTTAAAGAAAGTATCACAATATTATTACCTTTTTCAGAATCAAAAGGAATTACAATCATAGTTGTTTCCAACCCTTTTAATTAAATTGCACTAAGGTTGATGATTATATTATTGGTCATAGAGTGCAGCAGTAGCATTGTTAATCATTGCATAATAAAAGAGTCTATGGCTCCTGATCAATAAAATTACTTATTGATATCACTGAATGGTATTTTGTTGAGAACTTGATTTGCAAAATTTATCAACACTATTGACAGGGCGTCGGAGATTGGTTTCCTCAATTCATCAAGAATAATATCCCAGTTTTCATTCAAGAAAGTGTTTGTGTTTTTAGCTGTAACATTTAAATAAAATTATTAATACATTTCAATTGGATAAATAGTTATTTAAATTATATTTAATTAAGACTGATTTATATATAATTTTAAAGGGATAAATGCATGTAATAAAACAAGACTATGGGAAAACAAACTAAATGTTTAATTGTTTATTTTCTATTCTATCCAATTGGTGCTGTAACTCGATGTCAAGTCTAGGGATAAGGATAAAGTTAGGGAAAGGATGCTGTTTATCACAAAGATCCATTAGCTCTTCTAAAGGGTCCTCTACAGTTTCCAGATGAGAAGCAAATATTCTCTACCTTCAGGTTAGCTGAAGCAGTTCTATGCCTCAATACAGAATGATATCCTATATTTGCTGTTGAAGATACTCCCTTGAAAGGGTAAAGATCTACAACTCCACAACATCCAGATCTGATACTTTTCAGAGGCCTGGGAATGTTCTATTGTGTCTTTTACATTCTATAATTATTGAAATATAAAACAATATAACAAACAATGTAAAATGTATGAAGATATAGAGAGAGAATTTAATTGTTATAAAATGTTACCTAAAGCCCCATTTTCACTAAAAAGATTCTGTAAATCCATGTGCAGCTTCTTTGGTACTAAAGATACAGTTAAGGATTCCACATTGATATATTTAATGCCGTTTTTTTCTATTGTCTTCCATTTAACATCTCCTTTAATGTTTAGTTGATCTGTAAAAAAGATATAGATTTATATTAATTCATAGTCATAAAATAAAAAAAACATGTGCCAGTACAATCCGTGAATGGGTTGGGGTTCAGTACATGGTAGAGACTATACTGTTTCAAGGACAACGGTTATGCATGGAGGTTATTTGTCCTAAATCATGTTCAACCGCCAGATTATCCCCATTAATTTGGATCACCACTTTATAGAGGCTGGGTGAGCCCAAGGGGGGTCCTAGATCCCATATGATCCATCTCCGGCTGCTAAAAGACTAAATAAAACTCTTCCCAGCAGCGGGATTTGAACCAGGATTTTCAGCATGGCAACTTAATGCTCTACCACTGAGCCCCTCCGCTCCTTAGTCCTAAAATAATGTTACAAAAAAACGGCTTTGCCAAAACAGAATTAATGAGCTTAATGTCTGATAAAGGTTGTTACCAGCCTATTTAGAATAAATATTCATCTCGAAACGAACAATATGCATAGTTGTAGTACTTGGTAAAACATTTTCTATGATATTAAATGACCCTACTATTATTATTCACCTAGGGGCATATCAACAATTTTAAGCAATTAAATGCTTGTATCCAATTTCAATGCCTTATATTTCTTTTATTCTGCCATCCATCCACCGATGCCTTCATCTGCCCTTTTTACGTTTTTCTCCTGGTGCAACATTCAGCACCGCCTTATTAGGTAGGCTGTGGAACTCCAATCTTTCTACATGACCCAACCATCCTATTATGCTCTTCATTACAGCACAGAGGATACCAGGCTCTCTGTGAAGTTCCATTAGTTCGGCGCTGCTTCTGATCCCCCACCTGTGCCCTTCTTTGTCCGGACTCTTCCCTCCCATACCGGAAGAGCTCTTCCGTTTTCTGTTTTATTTTTGAATACAATACTAATATGATGGTTATAATGTAATATCAACATATTTACACCAAATGTGCATTTAATTACAGTAAACAAATTTTAAAAAACGAAGGGTATTTGGTTCTGCTCTTTCAGTTTCTAAGCCAACCAAGGGATTTGCCCGAGATCATGCTTAACTAAGAGGTTTTTCAATTAATGGAACCTACTTATAGAGGCTTGTTGAGCTCAAGGAAATCTTATATGGTTAATCCATGGCTGTCAACGGATTAAATAATTTATCTGTTACAGCTGGATTTGAACCTGAGACTTACAGCTCAGCAACTCAGCATTACTTGATTAAAATATAATAAACAATTATAGTAAAAATAATTTTCATCTGTCTCAAAGAAGTCCTATTTGTGGTTGCCATTTTGCCACAATATTTTTGGCTAAAATATATGAATATTTCTTTGTACTGTAAGAAGGTATTTTTTAAATTTATTTATTAATTGTCATAATTTTTTAAATATTTTATTCTGAAGAGACAAGATTTATCCAGGGCCGGAATTTTTCTCTTATATCTCTTATCTCTTACATAATCTAAAGAAATATTCCCTTCAAATTAGAATATTTCTTTAGATTATGTTTAAAATTTGTCACAAATTCTAATAGGTTTTTATAATTTATACTTATAGATACTAGATAGGAAGTTGTCCAAAATTAAACCTCTACATTTTAGGGTATGTTTAAAATTTTATAAATGTCTAGCAAATTATTAACCAATAAAAAAAATTACTAGCCCTGAACTTAATAACAAACAAATTAAAGTTTCCACTTTTTGGGCTAAAGAAATTTAATTTTTTTTTTATCCAAAAACCAACTCTTTTTAGTTTTATAACTATATCTAGATAAACTACAGTTAAGCACAGTTTTGTAGCATAGATTGCACTGTAAAAAAGCTGAAGTGTTATTATATCTATAAATGTTTTATTATTTATTTATAAGGATCCTAAGTCGTTACGAGTCCATTTAGGTAATATGTTATTATACTGAGGAGGTTTCTAACAGTTCTAAACACAATATGACATCCAGAAATACTCTAATGAACTTTAAGCATTAAAGACTTACCCCATGTGAAATTAGCTTTTCCTTGACCAGTGATAGGTAGAACAAGAACTTTGCCATCCACTTTGTAATTTGATAATATTATCAGTTTGGGAATCAACAATTCAATCTGCATTGTCTTCCAGTTATTTCTAATGAACATAATATATTAGTAATTAATAAACAGACACTTTAAGGGATTAATAAATGAACTCTCCACCAAATATTCTTCGGAGAATTTATAATTCAAATATAAGGAAATCTTGTTCATTTGCTTGTCCAAGTTTCTGATGGCAGAACGGAAAAAATGAGGGCTCTATTTAAATTAGTTTAGTCTGTCTAGAAATAATTTTGCCGATAAATATAAAGCTAAATATAAAAGCAATTAATGTCATATTTAAAAATTAAATAACCGATTTAATAATATAATTTAAAGAGTAATTCCTTTGAGTAGTGTTAAACAAATTATTTAAACAGACTAGAGCAATGGATAAATAAAATTATTTTGAAAACAGCCGATATTTAAAAAATATGTATTGAAATATAAATTTTTTTTAACAATCTAATAAATTTGGTGTTGTGAATGACCCTGTGTTCATTAATACTAATGAAGTAATACTTAAATTATATAACCAGATAACGTATAAAGAAAAAAATGGGAATATTATAAAATCATTACTTGATGCCTAGAATCTTGCCATCAGTAATTCCATGTATATGCAAATTTTTCATCTGCAACTCCATCGCCACAGGTCCACTGCCTTTCTTCAGTGTGAGCTCAGTTATTTTCAGAGGGTCAAGTGAAAGTACTCCTAATTTCTTGTCACCTAGATTATAAATATTTTAAATTAGTTTCTATGTAAATTGTCATTCTGTAATAAATTAGGCTTAAGACATGCGTGGTATTATTATGTTATATCATTAGTGTTAATTTATACAGATTATGCATATATAATACAGATCCAGTCAACCATTTCCGCACCATATCAAATAAATTTATTGTGATATATGTTAATTTTTCAACTAATTACTGGTTCATCCTTTCATTTAACAAAGAAGGATATTATTGTCATTATATTAAGAAGGAAACGAGCATTGTAATTATACGTGTAAAACATAAATGTAAATAAAATTTATAACAAATAATTAGTAATTTAATGTTTGCATTTGTACCTCTTGTCTCTAGTATATTATTTAATGTAGATATGTTAATTTTTTTCAACAAATCTAAAATTTAGCCATATTACATTATTTTTTCATAGACACTTGTATGTTATTACTGTTTGTATATTTCATTAGCAAAACATATATATTATAAACTTGCATCTCTTCAATTTAATTTATAAGACATAAAATATGTCTTTTGATGGTTAAATAATAGGGAACCAGTGATTTAGATACATATGAAAATATATTTTTATAATATACTTTTTTAACATCTATATATTTAACTTTGGGGATGTCTTGACCAGCTGTCGGAATAAAGATGCTTTGTTTCTATTTACAATTTACCCAATTTCATATTTTCTATTTCTCTTTTCTTTTTTTTAATTTAAGATAATTTATTTTCAATTATTGATCTAAGTGGATCACTGACTTTGCCACGGGCTTGATAATGATTATTATTACAATATTACACATACCATTCTTAACAGATTTCACAGCTTTAAGGATCTCTGTTGCAAGACATTCAGAGTACTTTTTGTCCTTCATGCTGCAAGCTTTCCACCCATTCGCTGTAAACAACGAATATTTATGTATTATATATGTATTTTTATCAAAGCTACATCATGAAAACTTTTAATATACATTTAAATCACACTTCATGCATCATTTTGCAAAACAAAGAAGGAAAAGAAAATGGTCAGAACCTCAATAATCAATCCTTAATTGTAGAGCCGAAAACAATATAAAAAATAAAATATTATATTTCATTTATAATTTAATTAAAAAGAGTGTTTTAGCTAAGAACATAGTAGTACATGTGATATTGATCTTAAATTTCCTGTGGTACATAGATGAATTATTTTTTCTGTGAACAACCCTGTATCGACTTTCTAGCTTCAATCGTCCTGGAGCCCTTCCTAGGGGATCATTCCTCAACCAGCATCTAAAAAGTGGGTATCCTTAACCCTGGGGAATCCTAGTGGTTGATTGTGATCCCAAGTAAAGACTTCATATATATCCCAGTGTTCTCGCAATTTTTGCGAGGTATACACCGAGAAGAATGTTCATTGAGCATTACTTTAATCGGGATCTCGTTGACTTACGTCAATTTTATATTTGTAATTTATTTTTTATTTATGGTTCTTTTTTATTATTTAAATATATATATATATTTTTTTTTTGTCATAAACGTCAACGAGATCACGATTAAAGTAATGTTCAATGAACATTCTTCCCCGTAGATACCTCGCGAAAATTACAAGAATATAGAATCGGATGAAGAGAATGGATTTGTCTGGCTTGGATGCGGGCCTTGGTAGCTCAGTGGTTAGAGCACCGCGCTAATGACGCGGGTGACCTGGGTTCGAATCCCGGGCAAGACATAATCTTTTCTCTTAAAACAAAAAAATATATATTTTAAAATATTTAAATAATCAAAAAGAACCATAAATAAATATATATATATATATATATATATATATATATATATATATATATATATATATATAGTTAGTATGGGTATACTTACGTAGGGCACCGAAGACTGCGGAAAAGGCACATAGCAAGATGAGAGTTCGGAACATGTCTGAAGCTTTCGAGTCCTCAAGGAGCAATATATTCTTGAAGCTATCCCCACTCTGTCTTCTCCAGTATCTGTACCAGCATCTGAACCGGTATCTTTGTGTATTCCTCATCTTAAGGGTCGTTAAGTGGATAGAAAATAACCAGATATTAAAAAAACATGGATATTAAAATGAGATGTAACGATAATGATATGTAAAAATGGATCTTTACTACAACTATAGTTAGAATAGAATAGAAAAAAAACTTTATTCTGTGGCTAAGTCCCTTTAGAATAGCAATCATGAACAAAAATATAAACATAATATACATCTGGCCAGAAGGCTACATAATAATACGAATCATGAAGTAATTAAAAATTACATAATATAATAGAAATGAAATAACTAAAAAGTACAAAACTTGACAGGAGTTTAACTAATTGTCGAAAATAAATATATTAATACCAACAAAATAATTATAAACAAAATTAATAAAATAGTTAATAGAAAAATTATTAAATTAAATAAATGAATATGATAGCATGCAATAAAGTATTTACATGGTCTATATCTTCTTTGGGAAAAATAAACAAAACACGTACGCAACGAAATCGATTATTCAATACTAATTTATTTAAGCAGATGATTGACCTGCACATGAAGCATCTTTTTGGGATGTCAAACTATTCACGCTTTCAAAGATGCATCCTTTCAACCTAAGACTAGGTGGTGGTGGCCTTAGAGGGTTAGCAACCCTGTATGTATTTGGTCTTTGCTTGGTTGACCTGAAGGCCCATTTTCCGCCCTGCTGCCTTTATAGCCAAGAAGGCCTGTTCTAAGTCCCTTTGTGATCTTGCTATGATGTCTATATCATCTGCGTAGGCTAGAATTTGGATCGACTTGGCGAGAATCGTACAGTTTCTTTGCACTTCGGAGCCCCTTATCACCTTTTCTAGTGCTAAATTAAACAACAAGCATGATAGGCCATCTCCCTATCTCAGGCCTCTTGTGGTCGAGAGAGTCTGACAGGTCTCCCTACATTCTGACTTGACATCTGGGGATGGGGATTGTCACCATAGCCGAGTACAGCTTCTCTCTTATGACACTATCGTATGCACTGCTGAAATCAATAAAGAGATGGTGCGTGGTGATGTTATATTCGCGTGGTCTTTCAAGCAGGGTCCTCAGAGCAAAGATTTGATCAGTGGTTGATCTCCCTCTCATAAAACCACTTTGGTAGACTCCTACCTCTCTTTCTGCATACGGAAGTAGCCTCTGATAGATGATAGTAGACAGGACCTTATAGGTGAAGTTCAGAAGAGTTATGCCACGGTAATTACTGCAGATTGTCTGATCTCCCTTTTTATGAAGTAGTGTACCATTCTTCAGGCATAGCCTTGGTAATCCAAATGCTGTGAAGAAGGTCACGAATAACCTTAATCACTTCATTCCCACCAGCGTTTAGCAGTTCCGCGGCTATATTGTCAGATCCTGGAGCTCTATTTTTCTTCAATTTTTCTATGGAGTCTGTGATTTCTTCTTCGTCTGGTGGTTCGGTCAACTAGAAGCCATTGCACAAAACAAAAGTTACATTTTCCACAGTGGCACCCTGGGAAGTTTCCAGAATACTTCTAAAGTGATTAGCCCATCTGCCAAGAATGTTTTCTTTACTAGTGATTAACGAACCATCCTCTCCCCGGCAAGCATTGCTTCTTGGCTTGAATTCCTTTCGTTGGGCTTTTACGATTCTGTAGAAGGCTCTCCGCTTGGCATCTTAAATTCTTCAATATCTTTAATTTTCTCTTGTTCCTTTTTCCTCTTTTTACTTCTATGGATGCGTTTTCTCTTCTCGCATTCTGTCTTTGTATTCCTTAACTGCTTGTCGAGTTCTGTGCCTCATTATCATACACCTATATGCCTGGTATTTCATGTCTGTAGCTGCCTGGCATTCCAAGTCAAACCATTCGGACCTCTGGTGGGTTACCTCCATACCGAGTACCTCCTTTGCAGTTTGTTTGATGGCGGCTTTGCAGTGATTCCATCATCCATCCGTTCACTGTATATCCTATTATACAGTTGTAAATTTTAATAAATAACTTTTTAAAAAAAAGAGGATCTAAACGGAATAATTTGGATTTGTCAACCTTCAGATAACAAGTCGCCCAATATATTAAATCGAATTCAACTAGTTTATGAAATTACTAACATCTAATAATTTACGTATGATAGTTAACAAAATAAATAAATAATAAATTAACGTAAAAATATTAATAATCATACTTGATATTATGAATTAGTTCCTACTAACCTACCACATTGCTATGAGCACGTAGGTAATATTTTCAGTGTGTAGGGTGCTGATTGCTAGGCTGAAGGTTTCGGGTGCAAATCTGGCTGTGATGGTTAGATTATTCAATCTATTAACAGCCACGAATGGACCCTGTAGGATCTAAAGATTCTTCTGGGGTTCACCCAGCCTCTATAAAGTAGATATTCTTAATTGAGAGAAAATCTGGTGGTTGAATGTGATCTCGGACAAACCACCTCCTTGCATAAGCGTTTAAGATATATATATATATATATATATATATATATATATATATATATAACATGCTAGCGTTTAAGATATATATATGATATAACATGATATATATGCACTTGAATGTGAAGAATTAGACAGGTAAACAATTCCGATTGCTTTATTTTGGGTAGGTACCTATTGTGGGTACCTATCGTAGGTACTTATTCCACTGTAATTCCTAGTAAATCAGGCCGTTCTGTTTTGAGGGGTCAAAAGTTGCTACAACGTCGTCGGCTACTAGGTTCGGATACTAGGAAACGCTGTTTGGCTTACTCATCATTCTGCGCGTCTTGGAACTTTATTTACTCAATATCCACTCGCTAATTCGTGATTGTTGATTGTGAATATGTAAGAAAAATGTACAATATGTGGAAATATGTGTTTATAGTGGAATATGTAATTATATGTAATTCTATTGTATGAAATAAAAATGGACTCAGATGAATCAGAATGCCTTACAACGTATTTTAAACTGTTGTTCATTATGATATCTAACTAAAAATATGTAAACACACAGGAATCCGAGCCCTAATTATTAGATTGATAGCATCGCAAGCTAAACCTGTACAATCAAGTTTATTTCCATGAAAACAGGCAACTCACCATTTATTAATAGGCACTTTGCTGACGCTAAAGCTATAATTGCTATTAAAACTGACAGGAATTATTATTGTGTAATGTTGAAAATGGCCCGGGGGTGCAGTCTACATTGCTCAAGTCATTTCCAGTCAGCCACTTCCTCATCATCAGGACTTGTTATTGTTTCTATTTATTGGAGCTGCAAAAAAAAGGAATAATCTTTAACACGTATAATTCACGGTACATACACACACGGTAATTATTACTTATTACTCTTAACTACCACGATTTTATAGTTTTTAATTAGAAAGACCTTGATCTTGTGTGATTTATAATCATTGAACTTTTGAATGAATTTTTTATCTTAATGGAGTTCTACAAGAGGGTAGTTTCTCTAATTTGTCGTATTTTCGATTGTAAATTGTTTATGTTTATTCATCCATTATTGGCAAAACAGACGCACTTAGCAGTCCAGGGCCTGCTCAATTGCCTTGCACAGTCATACTTATTGGCGAGCACTTAATGTTTTTTCTGTTTTTCTTAATTCCTCTTTTAAACTATCCATTAGTTTTGCTTTCTGTTTTCCCTAGTACTAATTCCATCTAGCTTCCCATGTAAAAGTCTTTATAGTCCTCACTTCATCCAATCTCAAGACGTGTCCTAAATATTTCTTAGGGTATTTGCTTCAGCAAGGCCAGTGTTCACAAGATAGATAGTTCGCCATATCTTGAGTGGACTTCCTTCTATCTTCGGATATTCCTTTCTATCAATTCGTTCTGCAGTTGCCTCTATAAGTGTTCAAATAGTGCTCACTTATATTGCAACAGACCGAATATTATTTTTTATTCCGTCATAAAGTTGGTTGTAAGACTGAATATGTTAATAGTCAACTTTTCAGAAATATTTTTATCAAACAGTTGCAAGTTTAATTTTTTTTTTACGACTAAGCTACACTGGACAACGTTTTTTTCAATTTGGTCCTTTGCGCCTCATTCATTCATTCCCTGTGCTTTTGCTTTATTTCCTTTGTACGAATTGCACCTGTTTTTCCTAAGTGAAGAACGTCCTTCAATGCCATCCGGAGAGGTCTCGAGCTCATCAATGTGCTTTTCAATCTCCTTAATCCATTTGTTAACCATTTTCATTTTTTTAAGATAAGTGTATTCAGCTTGAATTCATCCTTTGCAAGTGCTCTAAATTATTCGTTTTCTTATTGTCTCTGTAATTTTGTCTGTCCGTGTAATATTTCTGGGTATAGGCATGGTCGATAATTGTCTCCTTCTTCAGTCCCAAAATGTTTCTTGATATTATTCTCTCTGTCATTTCTAGATCTCCTGTCAACATTTTCTTGTTAAGTATTCTATGGGAGTCTACCACCATCAATTCTTTGATCTTCTCAGAGAGGTTTGGAAGGGTTGGAAAGTATGGAGATTGGTCTGTAGACCTTGAGAGATAATGGGGTTGGGGTTTTATTTATAGGATGGAGTAGGGTTTTTTTCCAAGAAGTCGGGAAACTGCTTTTTGTAATGAGAAATTATAAATGAAAAGTAGGACAGGAAGGATATCGATGAGGCATAGTTTGAGTAGTTTGGCGGGTATTTCGTCTAAGCCGGTAGAACTGGAGCGGGATTTAAGAACGGAGGAAATAATATCTGTAGGTGAAATGTCTAAGAAATAAAAATTGTCGGGATTGAAAGATGGCGTTAGTGAAAAGACGGAGGAGGATGATTTTGATGTTTTAATTGAGGCAGGCAAAAAATACGCGTTCATTTCTTCAGGAGAAGCAGGATAGGCTCTGGAGGACGTTGGATTGCAGAGGGAGAACTTTCGGAGGAGTTGCCTTTTAGATTTAAGATCGGGAGCAGTGGAAAGGGCTTCATGGAAATATTTGGATTTTGCTAGTAGATTTTGTCAAATTGCGAAGAGCCCTGAACGCTTGGTAACCATCAGTAAGCTTAGCGCGTGCGGGCAGCATCACGTTTCCTTTGCTCTTAAAAAGTCTTTAATTTTTTGGCACATCGAAGGAGCAGGATGGTGGCGGAAGGTTAAAGTTTTGAGTGGGGCATGGGTATCCAGGATGCTTTTGAGATTGGTAGTGAGTTTGTCGATTATTTAATCGACGGTGGTAGAGGAATAAATTTGGTTCCAATTCAGAATTTCGAGGGAACGAGATATATTTTCAGGGGTGAGTCCATCTAGGTTGCGAAAAGTTAGTGTTTTCGGTAGGATTTCTGGAGTTTGGATATTGTATGAGATTTATTGGATTAAATCATAAGAGGACAGACATGGGGAAGGTGAGGAAAAAAGGAGTCTCTGCGATGAGTCAATGATGAACAAGTCTTAACAGGTGTCAGACAGGAGAGTGTAATCGGTAGGAGAGAATGGGACAATGGAGAGGTGCAGAGAGTAAAAAAAGTTTTCAAGGTACAGTTTATCATTGGATTGGACGAGGAGATTGGTATTTAAGTCGCCGGAGATTATGATGTGGTTGTAGAGAGCAACATAGTTGTAATGGACCGACACAAAGATAGGATCAAAAGGGACCAAAGGAGGGCGATACACTACAACGTATAGGAGAGGATTTGATTTACATGCAATTTCGACGAAAAGGAATTTTATGTGAGGGAAATTGGACGCTGGTGAAGAATCCAGGATGCGTGATTTTAGGGAGTTGTGGACGTAAATACCTACACCTCCACCAGTCCGGTCAACGCGGTCGTGGTGGAGGAAGGAATAGTCAGGTAAGGAAACAGTGGAGGACGGTATATGGGGTTTTAGCCATGTTTGTGAGACTCCTAATGGTGTGGAAAAATGTTGGGTAAAATATTTATGAAATTCGTCAAAGTGAGCGGGCAAGGATTGGAAGTTAATGTGACAGGAGGTTAGAACATTAGACATGACGGGAAGCAGAAGATGATCATCATTAGTTTAAAGATGGTTAGTGTAAGGACGACTTAAATTGAAGAAGAATTGATTTATAATGTTTTGGTTCTCATATGGCATAAATATTAATGTTCTTTAAGCTCTTAGATCCTAATCATTTTAGTGTAGGAATTTTAAAAGAAAAAAAAACAATAAATTTCGATTTTTTTTTTTGCTTCCTCAAGTTCTTCCGAAGTTAATTTTTTTCTGTATTTTTTTCACCGAAATATACAATTTTAAAATATAATAATAATAATAAAAATAATTATAAAAAAGCTCAGATTTTTCATTATACAAACCCTGCCTTGGCTGTACTAGCTATTCAATCCTGTACTCGCTAGAAAGTTGAACGTAGTAAGCATGTTTTCAAACTACCATCATTACGCATCCAAGAATGCTTGTTATGCAGGTAATTTCCTCGCGGTTGATTAGTATTTTTCCATTGCGTAAAAGAAGTAACATTGATCATCTATATCATTAACCGTCAACATGTCTGATGAATATCTAATTATATACATAAATATAACTTAGAATGGGGAAACATGGAATTGTTCCACAAAAAGTATTATTGGAGAATGGAGATGGAGAATGGACTTATTTGGTGTTTTCTTGACTGCACCCCTCAACTATCTCAATTCTTCGTTATATCATCCAGTCAACTATTTTCCTCTCTAAAAAGTATTGTTATTTGTGTTCTACTTCCCAATATTTTTCGAGTACCTCTTTCAGGATAAAGGTCAGATCTAGCTTACTTCTCCCTCTTCATAAGGATCCCGATCCTGCTTGGTGGTCACGTGCTGTTCAGGATCCCCCTCTGCAGGTCTATGTTCAACAGTATCCATCCAGCGAAAGTCCATCTAATCGCCCCAGAACTGTTCTAACTTCAAAGCCCTTAGACACATCCCTTTGTATCAGGACTCATTTTAGACCTTTTTAAACGCCTTAGTCAGTCCACCAATATTTCCGAAATACTCAGCTCAGTCATGATCTTCTATAGACAGTTTCTGTTTATAGCAAGAGCGGATCCAGGATTTTTTTCTGGGGGAGGGGCACAACGAGCAGACGGGAAAAAAATCAACAATAACTTACAATAGATTCACTCATGTTCTTTCTGTTATTTTAACAACTATGATCATTTGATTTGCCTATAATTATGTACTATAATGGATTCTCCACAGTACAAAAAAAAATGTCTGGGGGCCACGGGGACACGGGGGATCCTGGATCCGCCCTTGGTCTATAGAATCATAGACTGCTTTAAAAATGACAAATAGGGCGTTCACATAATGCTCTACTCCTGTTGATCAGAACTGTTCATTTACGTTTTTCAGGATGAATATCTGGTCCAGCGTACTCTTTACTCTTCTAAGTCCTTCTTGGTGGTCGCCTGCTGTATTTTTATAGTACCGATATATCCGATTTAGCAGGGTTTTATTATAAAGCTAAAAGGTCGATATCTATCGATTAATTGCTCATTATAGACAACTTCTTATTTCCTTTCTTAGCCCCTCAACATTGTTTACCTACCACTTCACAGCCTCGTCGATAATTCACAGACCGCGAGGACTTCAGTAATTCGCCGAAACACCATGATTAAACATTTCAATTTACTCAAACCATTCTTGCTATACTGTAAATTCCTGTTCCTATTCCCTCACAAAAATTACTGGGCGATAAGCGATAATTGGCTATTTTTCTCGATAATCGCTTACGCCTTGTTCACGTGCATCGATATATTTTTGTTCAAGTCACTCTTGGCTTTGACTGAGTACAACATCTATGAATTTGCACTTATTGGATTTGTTACTTGTACGGATTTCCTCACAATAACTATACACGTCACTGCTTTCCTCTTTAAGAAAGAATTAATAAGAAATTTTCTAGAATGTATAGGAAATTTATATTCTAAAAGTTGCAAACGTGTTTCAATCAATGCCATCTTTTGGACAATCATTACGTCTGTATTGTTTTTGACAGCTAACTACGGAAGAATCTTCCTTCGAAATTCTGATATTTTATTAAGTTTATGCGTCGTGTTCAGTTATCTGATTATTTATACTATACTCATGCAGTTTATTTATTTTTTAGACTTTCTTAGCGACAATTTTTATACACTCGCGGATTCGATTGGGAAAAGAGAGTCCGTTCTCTTGAAGCAGATAGAACAGCACTGGCACCTGATCGAACTCTGCCATGCTCTTAATGAGTTCTATTCGAAGCAGTTGCTGTTGATGATGTTGAGGATATTCCTGACGCTCACCTTCGGTTCTTTTTACGCAGTTGACACGTTCATCAAGTTCAGAAGAGATCCAAGAGTGTTAGTGATGATGTTCCCTCCGGCGACCAACTTCGTCTGGTCCTTCGCCATGCTCCTAGCTACCGCCCACACTTGCGAAATGACCAAGGAAGCGGTGAATGTTCTATGTTATTTAAGAGTTTAGAATTTGTAATGCGAGAGTCTTTAAGTTCTGAGAAGCTTTGTTCGGGTGGAACTGGATTCCTTTAGAACAAGAGTGGCCAGCCCTAATGATCTTGCGTCCCATTTAAGGAATGCTTCATAGCTAGGATGGCCGCATATGAAATTATTTATCTCCACGTTAGATTTAGACCGACAATAGAAACTTTTTAGAAGTGAAAACTTTAAGTATAATGAGTTATTTTGATTGTTTTTACTATTATTCTTACATGAAAGCTTACATTATGCAATAAAAATTATACTAAACATTCATTGCATCATTTTAATAGTTCTATTATATTTATCTCACAATTTCGACAGTTTGTTTTTATTATATGATTTAAGATTAATTGGTAACTTTTTGGCTTGCTCTTCTATTTCTTATTGCAAATAATGTAGTACAAATAAATAGTTACTTTTTTTATTACAATAATATCATTTGAAGCACCAGAACAGCATTTTAAAGTTTAACCCATAACTATAACTAACTCCTCTCTGTTCAATAATTAAAAAATGTTATACATATTTATTTCATAAAACTTTAAAATGATTAAGCCATCAATGAAAAAAGTAATTATTCATTTTTTTTTAGGCAGACAGTTTTCATTCAGCGCTATCTGATGAAATAAGGAAAAATGGAAATCTCAATAATGTAAATATTTTTTTCATTTTATTTTTATTAATCCAAAATTATATACATAATTTTGTACGCACTCTTTCATCACTGTTGTATAAAACACACTAATTATAATCTACATTATATATCTCTATTGTATAAAACTAGTATATATATATATATATATATATATATATATATATATGATGATATGATGATGATATGGTCCCTGTATTGTTTATAGGTCATTCTTGTTATGTATTCACACATGAAGCCTACAGTGCATTTTAGTGTAGTTGGTTTCTTCACTCTTGGTAGACATGCTATTACTTCGGTAAGTTTTCCAGAAAGGAATTAGGAATTAACTTGTTTATCCTTCCAATGATTTTTACTTTATGGTTAATTTCTGACAAATGTATTGATTAATTATTAATGACCGAATTTTCACTAATCCAAAAGAATTTGGAAAATGGTCCTTTTTTATTCAGTTCAGCCTCATCAGATGTCAATCCTTTGCACAAGTTAAAACGATTATAATAAAATATTTAAAAAATAAACAAAAATTAAATTAAAAAATTATATTTTGAATAGTAACAGTTGACCTTATATATACGAGGAAAAAATGGTCCGGGTGGAGGTCAAAAAAGTCGGTCTAGTGTCAACTCCTGATCTCACCAGCCCTGAAGAAGACCTGCAATGTAGGTCGAAACGTCGGCTTCCAAATAATCACTTCTCCCCTATATAAGAATTTTTTTTTAACTCCACCCGGACCATTTTCTTCCTCCTAAAAAAATATATATTTCTTTTCCCATGTTTCAGGAATTATAACGTTTTTAGTAATCTTTTAAAAAGAGAAATATATACTGATATTTATACTTATTTTCAAACATGTCATCTAATTTTACTTTTAGAACCGTTGTATTTCAGAAAATCAAGGTGAAGCAAATATTATAATGTAACGGCCCGATATGATTGTTTTTATTTATTTTTTTTTAAATAGGTCCTTCAAAAATTTAATGATTATTGATTGAAATATTTTTAGGTGATTGCTGCAGTCGTGACGTATTTAGTAATTTTTATCCAGGTCAACAATCCAACAGTTTGATAACAACTAACAGCTGCGAAACGAAGACGTTTTATTTATATTGAAAATCACTTAGATATGTTTTAATCATACAACAAATATTTTTAAGTGGTATTTTATAATAAAAATAACTTTCACCATAATAGTTTGTTTCATTATATTGTATTTTTTATAAATGTCCAACTTTTGTGAAGTTGAGTATCAGTTATGGATTCAATGTTACTTTACCAAATTTCCTTTCCAACAAAAAATCTTAATTAAATTAGAATACTTCAGTTACCTAGTTGTTAGATCTTCACCATTTCCACTTCAAGAGGATCAATTTAGAGAGTAATAGGATTACATTTAAGAAAATGTAATTACGGAAATAAAATTTTGTAAGTATAAATACCAGGGTGCGGCCATCTTATCAATCTCCGTTGTGCACTAGTGCTATCTAGCAAAATCCGTAGTAACTATTTTGAATTAGTTAGTTACCACGACTTCCGCTAGGAAGCACTAAGCGGCACCGTAATAGTAATATTTTTTTTTCTCTTTATATTTTCATCCACACCTGTCAAATACAAGTAATTGGCAATCAGCAGATTGCCTGACTGAAAAATAATACAAAATGACATGGAAGGCATGACGAAGAACAGTACCCAGCGGTACCTCTCCATTGGCTTGCTTTAATTTCCTACTGCAACAGAATATAGTAATATTTAAATATTATTTTATTTACAGCTCGTTACAAGATATGAAAAAACCCTAAGGATCCCTTATAGTTGAGATCAGAAAATTTGGCTGCGTTAATTAGATCACAGCTGTCTAATTTAATTTACTAATTTAATTAAATGATAATTCGATTCGGCCTAAAGGAACCCAATTTATTTAAGATCGGCCCTTAACTGTTATATAAATAATTACTGCTTTAAGAACAACTTTCCCAATCCTGATAAATATACAAAACATAAAAATAAAAAGCTATGGATAACTTATCTTATAATACCTTAGAAATCAAACTATTAAATTCCTGATAAGTGACGAACATTAGAAGAAATATCGCGTGTTTATGTATAAGATCCATAGCTAATTCAATTATTTAAGCTATATTATGATCTAAGGATCAATGAATCTCATACAAACTCTTCAAGCACTCTTCCTAAATTTATTTCTAAAGTGTTTAAAGGATAATTCTCTAAACCATAAAATGTTCGAATCGTGGCCGCTAATATTAAAGAATGAAAAACATTTTTAGTTCTTCGCAGATAAGGTATGACATAAAATATTCGATAAGAAAAAGGATGATTCCAGTGGGATATTTAAGAGGTTATTACTACACTTTGTTAATATAATTGAAATATTGAGGTAAACTTGTTAAATAGTTGGGCAACAACCGAATTGCTGTCTTATGAGGAAATCCATTGTAAACTCCAAACATTCTGACAACAAATAAGAAATATTAGATTCAAAGAAAAACGTAACTTTATTGTGAAACTGTGGTTTCCTCAAAAAACCCTATGTGACATCATATTTCATAAACAGCTAGATTTCTGATACACTGCCACCCCCTTTATTTTCTACTGGCATCCAGTATTTAAATAGTCCCCAGACATTCAAGTCTGATGTAATAAAAAACCAAACAATATCCTGCATGGTTAAAATCCATAACATCAAGAAAAAAAATAATAAAATAAATCTGGAATAAATTTTCGTTGTATAAATCTATTTGGTTAAGGTGCTAAAAAGAAAATTAGGGTTTATGATCATTACGGATAGAGCCATTTAAAAGACTGGAATAGTCTAAGAATACGATGAGGTTGATTTAATGAGGGGGTCAGAATACGAAAGTTCAGAAAGATTGTTAGAAGACTTATGGTATCTTTGGATCCAGAAGAGGAAGAAGAGCCGTTGCATCTAATGGAGGGAATAATGGATGAGTTGATATTGAACTCATATGAAGAGAATGTAAAAGGATTTAGTAACAATAGAATTATTACAACGATTAAACAGAAAAAAAATCTTTTATTAATACATTGACGTTATACTCAAAATGAGAGATTTGGAGGGGGGTTAGTGCCTATGTGGCTGAAGTATATTTTGCCTCTACTCTACGTCCCTTGAAAATTGTCTCTAATGAAAAACATCCTATCTGTTCTAATTCGAAACTATGGCATCGATAACATTATGATGCATCCTAATAACCAAGAAATCCGATTTTAGTTAATTTCATGAATCAAAGGTACTTTTCGAATTTTCTTTTCTTTTTATTTTTTTTAATATTAAATTCAACCTTATTTAATTATAATTAAAAATAATGTAAATGAAATTAATTAAACTGAAATACTTTCAAAAGAAAGAAAATTAAGTAATAAAATAAAAGTGAACTGAAGGTGAGAATTGAACTAAATAACTTTCATAGAATGGAAAATGATTTTTTAGAAATTATATTTTAAAATGTTGAAAATCACAGATAGAAAACGAAACAGTTAATTGTGATTTTTTTAAATTTTTGCTGAAAAGTCAGTTAGGTTATGTTGATGGCAGTGCCCTAATCATATGCTAATTAGTAACACTTGTCATGGTTTGTCGGTGATTTGTCGAGATTGAGATAACAATATAAATAATGTTTAAGTGTCTTTAATTGACAAAAGAATCGGTAGTTTGGATCTGCATGAGTGGTTTCGATAGACTTTTCATGACATTCAACCATTCCTTCAAGTTGATAACGTTTTAGTGTTGATTGTTATAATGTGAATTGATAACAGAGATCACAGATGTCAAACCGTTTTCTATCGTGATTCCTGAATAGGATGGGAATCAGGGTACTGATTTAATGTCTTTCAAAAAGACTCTTCAATATGAGATACATTATTTTATCATTTTTGTAAAATATTATTTTGTTAGTGTACAGTGTTTGTGATAAATTATCAACCTATGCACTTCTAATTTTCCAATTTTAAGTGTTTACTTATCATGGCTCATCAGTCTTTGATTCAAGAATATATGCAAACGCCCGTTGTTACTAGAGCCTACACTACAGCATGTGTATTAACGACATTGGCAGTGGTAAGTATAAAAAGGTTTTAAAGTACTTTACCAATTGCATCTTTCATTGATACTTATATGTTTGCATTTCTTCTGTTTTAGCAACTAGAGATAGTATCTCCCTTCCAGCTATATTTCAATCCGATACTGATTATGAAGCAGTATCAGGTAATGAAAACACCTCCTTAACTCATTTGCTGTAGATAGAATTTTAAAATCATTATTTTATTTTTATTTTCATTTGTAGGTGTGGCGCCTGGTGACCACATTCTTATATTTTGGAACATTTGGTTTCAACTTTTTCTTCAATATGATCTTCACATATCGTTATTGTCGAATGTTAGAAGAAGGAAGTTTCAGAAGGCGTACAGCTGACTTTGTTATGATGTTTATATTTGGTGGTGTTTGTATGGTTGTATCCTTAATAAGATATGTTTAAAGTATGCAATAGACCAAATTTTTAAGATTTAGCACTACTCAAAAAAGCATTTTGATTTAGTGCTAAAAAAAATAATTTATGCGCACTTCTCCCTCTTGTTTGACTTTTATAAAAGTCAATCAGTCACTCATTTTTATATTTCAATATCTTCCTTAGACAAACGATTTTATAGCCTCTCTAAAATCTCTACTTCATGTAATTATCACTTATTCTATAGTTGATAACAGTTTTTATTGCATTTAAGATCCAAAAATAGTTTTCTAGATTAATATTTTTTATTTTTTATTATTTTAACTGACATTGTAATATTATGTTTTTATCTGCTATTTGTCACAAATGTTCCTTAACCATTTCCTGTTAAGATTTGTGCTTTTTTTGTTAATCTTCTATTCCTAGGACAGGCATTCACAATCATGCTGGTGTATGTGTGGTCCAGGCGTAACCCGCTGATCAGAATGAATTTTTTCGGCCTTCTAAATTTTCAGGTATGATTCATTATTTTTGTTTATGTATTCTTTCATGTTATTTTTTTTATTGTACATACTACTCAATCTGCTTCTAAAGAATTATAATATAAAGAATGATAATTAGCTTTAGTAATAGAAATAGTTAGTAATTAATAAGAAAACTATGCAGAAGCCATTTAAACTGTCTGTAATTAATTGTAAATAGTAATGATCTTACTAAACCAATATTACTTATTTGGAAACAGTTCTATAAAAATTTATTTTAATTTAATTTAAATATAGCTGAGATAGAACTTCCCCAGATGTATGGCTTGTTGATAGAAGTTTTTCTACTGCTTTCTACCACAATTTCTTGCTACCAGACTGAAAAACCTCTTATTTCCTAGAACATAGTGCCAAACCCGCTCAGAAGTTTTTAATTAAAATAGTCTAAAATATGCTCCATAAACAACATTATTCATACATGAACTAAATCAATCCCCAAGAAAAAGAAGGAAAAAGTTATATATTTACTCCTAAATCAAAAAGTATACATTTTTCTTTTCATTAAACAAATGAAAAAATTATGGAAGATTAAATTTCGTAAAAAAAAAAATTAAATAGAACACATTATTCAAAAATTCATTGTGTTGTAAATTAAAGCCATGTTTTTATTTTCCTAACACTATGTGCAAGACTATAAGCACATGGTTGGGTCATCAGAATATTATAAGTAGGTTAAATTATTGATATGCAATTGTCAATGGTTGTGGCGTCACCACACCCGCTTTTTGGTTCCCCTGAAGAAGGCCTACATTGTAGGCTGAAACGTTGACACAATTAAAAAATGAGTTCTGCTTATTTTGTTTTATCTTTGACTGTACCTTCCCCAACGACTAATTCAATCATCTCTAGAATTATCCAGTCAACTATTTTCCTCTCAAACAATATTATTTATATTCATATAATATTATGTAGTTTTGGATAAAGTAATGAAGGAGTGAAAATAGAACTAAAACATCAAAACCACTGGAAACAAATTAAATTATGTTGAGGTAAAGGGAAATTGAACATTGCTTATTAGGGGAAGGATTTAGAAATGAAATAGAAATTAAACAAATTGAAACAGTTAAAGAATTGGCAGGAAAAGTTGGCTTACAAATTTCCTTTAAGAAGACAGATTTTTTGAAAAATAGCAAGAAGAGTTAATTAAAAAATAACCGAGAATCTAAAAAGTATTTGTATTTGTTCAAAATCCATGCAACTAAAAATGGCTGTCATAAAACACTAAAATTAGACATTACAACACACCAATCAAGCCAATGAAAGTGAAAATATGATCTTTCATTGAATCCAAAACTAGAGCTACAAAAAATTTAGAACATATACAAGTTTGGAACAGATTACAAACCATCAAAAGACCAGAAAAAATATCAAATATCGAAATGGGTAGAAAGAGGGAATGAAGTTCTATGGAAACCTAGGTAGGTTACCTTATAACTGATTATCCTAACTTATATTAGACTATGTGACTATATTAAAACATCAACAATATGGGTAATTGGAATTAAGAAAGATTTGTCCAAAGCAAAAATAGATACTTCGTAAACATATCTGGATAAAAATACATTCAGAAATAAGATTAATAAGGCAAAATTGTCTCCAGATAAAGCGGAATCAAAACCATACTGTCCAAAGTAGATGGAAAAAAGAAGGCCTTCATGGAGATGATGAAGAAATGCTGAGAAAACAAGAAGAACTCTTAAGAATATAGAAATTATTAGCTTATTATTCTCCATTTCGGGGACTTTCGCTTAAAAAAAAAATTTAGAAAAACCATTTTTTGTAGCCTTTGCTTCTTAAACTTTCAGTTTAGATATAAATATCAAGTTTGAACACAAATGTTCTAGTCCACTACTAAAAATTCATTATAATGAGTGTTTCTTTAAATATACCACTATATGCCTTTTTTGTTTCAGGCACCATATCTACCATGGGTATTACTTGGTTTCTCGGTGCTCCTCGGTAACACAGTCTTGGTTGACTTGATGGGGATGGCTGTCGGGCACACCTATTATGTAATGGAGGACGTTTTTCCCCTCCAGAGTGGTGGTATCAGGATTCTTAAGACGCCTCAATTCTTGTGAGTGTTTTTAATTTTTTTTTACTTCTTAGAAATAATCTTTTGGTGATCTCTAAAGAAAATAACAAAACTGTCACTAGGTGAACTGATACGCCAAAATTGAGGTGTAAATTAATTTTTTTTATACCAAGCAGTACTAACTATAATGACAGAAATCTATTATTATGATTGAGTTAAAAATATTGATTAAATTACCATAACAAATTATATAAGTTAAAAGATCCAAAATTACACACAGGCAAAATGGTAATTTCAATTTTCTGTCCCGAATAAATGGAAAAATGATCCAATATTTTGCCATCTTATCACAGATTTCTATTTGGGCAATGAGAAACAGGTTTACCAAATTTAATTTTAATCAAACCAGCTGTTTAACAGTCTTTTGTAAAATGGGAGATTAACAGCTTTTCCATAAAGTGCACTTTTGACTTTTAGCTCGTATATTAATATATGCTATTCAAAATTAATTAAGGATTGGTTAGTCAAGTCAGCTGTAATGTAATGTCAGGTCCTATACTAGCCAGCACAGCTCAGAATTTATTTGTGGTGAGAATAAGTTTCGATTTACCTCAAGATAGTCCCAGGAACTGCAAGTATATTTCCTTGGCAGACCAGCATTGTGCCATTTTTTTTTTTCATCTTCTGTCTTCAGATCCTACAGGGTCCATTCACAGCTGTTAACAAATTAAATTATCTACCACAGCCAGATAGAACTCTTCGGCATAGCAACTCAGCGCTCTACCCTTTCAGCTACCCCACTCCCGATTATATATAATAGAATTCTTAAAGCATTTTCTATCTCAATCTGCCTTTTTAAATAGAATGTTAGAAAGCTGGTTTGTTTGAAATTAAATTTGGTAAACATGTTTCTCATCGAGGCAAAATATTTGTCACTTATATTGTTCATATATTGGAAAAAGAAAATTGTAATTACCGTTTTGCCTGTGTGTGATTTTGTTGCATTGTAATCATAATTTGTTATGGCCATTTTTATATTTTAAACTCAATAGTAATAATAAATTTCTATCATTTTGGTTACCACAAGCGTATTTGCTTGGCAGACCAGAATTGTGCCATTTTTTTCACCTTCTGTCGAGGCAAAGGAGTCATATTTCTATTAGTATTTCTTTAAAATAGAACCACATTAGTTTTTAGATGAGTATTACATTTAATTGGGAATTTTCGCCTTTGAAGAAGTACATGTACAGAAAGTAGTTTTTTTTTTAATTTTTCTTTCATTCTAATTTTTTTAACCAAATACTAATTGGTGCAAAGATTTTCATTCCGTATCTAATTATTTCAGTAGTAACATCTTACACTTTTCCTGGCTATAACATAGTTTCATATTCCATTTTGCCATAATCATATCTTTTGTTGTAACAGTTATTTATTAACGTATGTAAATGGAAGGTTTTGGTTAAAATTGGTAAACAAGATGAAGTACTATATTTATGTTTTATTATATTTACGATAGATGAAGTACTATTATTATGTTTATATATAATCGAATTATTTTTGTTTATGTATACACCCATACCTCGCTTAACGGTCTAGATACGTTCCACAAAACTTGGCCGCAAAGTGAAAAGCCATATAAGGAATCAATTATTCTAATGCAAATTCATACAAATTCAATACGATGGGTTCCAAATTTGTTAAATATGTAACATGTTTTATCATTCAAAATGCATTGTATCTTTTTATTTCATTTAAAACAAAAATACATACATACATTTGTACACAAAATAATAAGAGACATAATTTTTATTTAAAATGGCTTTAATCTGAATACGATGAAGAAATGGTAACCACCTGCAGATCACTGTCGTCATAATTTTTCGCTGGTAAGAATGGGCCTGGCTTAAAAAAATTGTCAACGTTGCTTGTCTTGCCTTCTTGTCTATTTCGTTCTTCAGTGATTTATAACAGCTACTAGCTGAGTTAATTCCTCGAGAAACTTTAGCGTTAGTTCGAAATAGGAAAAAGCTTTTGACAAACTTTTTGGTGTTAGCTGTTTGGATACAACAGGCTTTGTCTCTTCATCAAATGCCGGTTCTGCTTGCAACTGAATGAGTTCCTCACATGAAAGGGGCTCCCTACCAGCTTTAAGTAGATCAAGCACATCACGTTCCTTCAACCTTCAAAGCCGAGATCATGTTCTAGATCCAAAATGTTTTGCCTAATTTCAGGAAGGAAATTAACTTCTGCATCAGTACTTTTTACACATCATGACTATATTATTTTACAAACATGGTTCATTGTTGTTAATTTTAATACCTTTCATGATTCACTGATGCTGTCAACCTTGTAGCATCCTTGATGTTATAGTTTTTCCAAAATGTTTTAATTGAAGATTTACCATCGGTTTCCCTTATAAGTTGTCTGAAAGTTCGGTGTAGGTAATATGTCTTAAAAGTGGCTATTGCACCCTGATCCATTGGTTGGATCAGAGCTGTTGTATTTTTCAGAAGGTACTCAATCATGACATCTTCAGATAGTTTGGATAAATTAGTAGGATGCCCTGGTGCATTATCTTAAATTAGCAAAGCCTTTTTGCTTAAAATATTGTCTCGCAAATATATTTTCACTTCTGTACAAAAGTGATTTTTGAACCAATCCTCAAAAGTAGCTTTAGTCACCCAAGCTTTCTTGTTGGATCTCCATGTAACAGGTAATTGATTTTTATTTAGTCCTTTAAGAGACCTTGGATTTTCGGACATATATATTAAAAGTGGTTTTAGCTTAAAATCACCCGCGGCATTTGCACTAAGTAGCAAAGTTAATCGTTCTTTAGACACCTTATAACCAGGCGCAGATTTTTTGTTTTTGAAATGTACGTGCGATAAGGCATTCGCTCCCAATAAAGCCCTGTTTCTACATTTAACACTTGTTCAGGTTTATAACCACCTCTTTCAATAATTCCCTTTAAAATGTTGCGATATTCCTTAAATGCGATATTCCATCAGTGCCATCAGGCCTCATTATTCAAATTAAATTTTTTTTTCCAATTTTTCAAACCATCCTCGGCTTGCTAGGAATGTGACATCTTCAGCAGATTTATCGGTATCCCCATTCTTCAAATTTTCGAAAATACTTCAAGCTTTTTCCTGGATAGTCATTCGACTCATAGGCATTCTCTGTTAGTTATTGTCCTCAATCCATATCATCAGTAGTTTATACATTTCTTCAATAATCCAGTTTCTTTGGCGTGTTAATATCGAGACATCTAAAAGTGCAGCAGATTGCAAATATGTTTTAATGTCTTCTTTTTTATTGGGAATAGTTTAAATGGTAGATTTTGCAAGTCCCGTTGTCTTGCAAATTTCAACAATTTTCTCTCCAGCTTCTATACGACGTAATACTTCTAATTTAGTTCCTAGGGTGACTGATTTTTGGTATCTCTTTTTATCAGTCTCCAAAGTCAATAATCATTTCGGTGGCATTTTGTCTAAATAAAATGAAATTATAAAATAAGTTTAATAGAAAAATACAAATTAAATTAAAAAATTTTAATTTGTACATACTTACGTACCAAAAATGTCCCTAATTTTTTCCAATTTTTCCAGTTAATGTGTAACAATCAGTAATAAATATGTACATAAAACACTTACAGACAAGGCCGTAGCCAGGAAAACCTTTTGGGGAGGTCAGGTCAGGATCGAGGATTTTAATATCATTATTCATGATAATTTTTAAAATTTGTATAAATTTGCCCATATAAAATATTATTGGATGATGAATGATTTAAATGCAATACGCAACAACAACAATACTTCAATTCTTGATTTTCGATACAATTGTTAATTATTGTGAAGTTGTTATAAATATAAGTATGCTTGTTGCAATGCACAATGATGTAAAATGTGTTGGATCCTCTGTTGTGTGTGCTGTTTTTAATTTAATTTCCACTTTTTTATCCTAGTATTAATTTTTTATACTAACGAAATTTCGGGGGAAGGGGGTTTGACCTCCTAACCCCCTCCCTTGGCTACGGCCTTGCTCACAGACAAGTCTAAACCAGCTGCTTTATGAGCACACACTGAATAATGCTCGTAAACAAGAGGAAATAGAAAAGAGTGCATCGAGATTGCGCTTGCACAAGATTGGCAACATGTAGATATATCGACATCGGAAAATCGTGTTGTAGCGAAACACTTTAGGCCGTTAATCGAAAGCGTGCCTTAATTGAAGAGACCCGTTATAGCGAAATGCCGCATAAAGAGCTGCTGTATAGCGAGGTATGGGTGTAATGTTACGACTTTCTTTTTTTTATCAATAATTTCGTCCTGGGTTTCTATCTATCTGTGAGCTCATTTTGCGGTTAGCTGTGGATGTATACCATATATAGCCAAGTAAATGCCAAAACTTTGATTTATCCTAAATTACTTTGCAGCTCAGTGGCAAAAATCCTATAGTTATTTGTAAATAGCATTGTATGTAATTTTTTTTTTATTATTTCGTAATTGTTTTAGTTGGTGTTATGGCTATATATTATGATGTTATGTTTCTTTCATGAATCAATACAACTTAGTTTCTTTGGACTTTGTTTTATTTCTTCAATTTGAATCTTGGACCAAAAACCTGCAACCTGGTCATTTTATTTGTTCTCAAAAGTTATACTATTTATTTTTAGTACAACTGTATTTGCTAATAAAAATGAAAAAAAAAATAACTGCAATTTTGTTAATGATAAGTTTTGTGTTTTCTTAGTAAAAATTATATTTGTTACACAGAAAGCGACTGTTTGACCGACCTGTTGAGGAAAGGGGATATTCTCCGCTTCCCGAAGAACAACCTGGTGGTTTCGACTGGCAGGCCGACGCTCCTAACCAGAACTGATGGTTACTAGTGCTCAATATATATCTTGTACAAATGAGAAATATTGTGCTTTTTAATAAACACATACAAATTATCGTTTCAATACTTGTTTTGGTTATCTCCTCATTGAATGTTTAATGATTTCTTAATTATTTATATCAATCATTAAGTATTCATAAATACTTTTGTAAGGACATTTTGTATGACCGCAACGATAATAAACCCCAAGAGTTTTAACCATTGGAGATTTTCAAACATGTGTTATGTATTAATGCCAAAACCTTCAACCTTCAAAAGGTATGAACCCCTTGGATGTATCCGTTAATTTTTTTTTTCATGGGTGTTACAATTTGACCAGTAATGTCAACTGGTCAATTTGGCTAAAAAATACAGACTAGAAATAATATACAACTATTCCTAAAAATTATTATGAAATAAAATTAATATATATATATATATATATATTATTATAAAAATTCTGACTGACAGAAGACAATAATCACTTAGCAGTCGCTGTTGACACACTATATACGTTCAATTAAATTTTAAATATTAAAGTCAGTATTTGATCCATTTATCAATTAGATTTATTTTTTTCTTGGTACAAGCCAAATATAGGCTTAATTCAGATACATATTATAATGTATTGTATTTGACTCACACTTGATCTATTGTAGTATCTGCAAACCATTATTTCAATTGATATATTGCAAACCAATAGATTCATAATAATCGATAGAATACAAGTTTACTAACCATATCAGTGTTCAATAATAGAGATGCGATGAGCAATATCAAAATTACAAGGTTTCAAAATAAAAACAATAGATAATATATCTTTTATTTATTTTGAGTAGCAAACAACTCAATAAAATATATTTACACAATATAGCCATGGTAGTTATACAATATATAAACATATTAATCTTTAGTCATTTTGTAGACACTACCACTCACAATATTAATTACACCTAAATACATTACTAATAAACAATAATGATACATAGATATCATTAATTTTATTAAGATATCCTTTCCTCTTTCAACTGTAGGTAAAAAAGTTACTGCTGTTCTGTTTATTTTTTGTAACAAATATTAACCACTATAAATTATATCAACACCAAAACTTGATAATTATGTGTCAATGCTGCAATAAAAAAAAAACAAAGTTCGGTTTTTAAAACCAGCTGACATAAAATGTTAATGTTTATTAGAGTGGAATTATAACTACAAGCTTACTGTTTACATACATACATATAAATGATCATACACAAACGTGTACACGACTAAGTTAAAAGAGAGGACTAGGAAGGAGAACTGTTATTGACGGTGAGGTCTCCCAGCAACGGCCGAGGCATAGAATTTACATGGCAACTGTTGCCAGAAGCACAGTGATATCGTCAGGCTTACCACCTAAACAAAAATAACAGTAAATAATAAAATAATCCTTCAATAAACAATTGATTTAAGAAAAGATAAAGAAACATGAAAAAAATCATTCATTACAGCCTCCATAAATAATAACACCATGGAAATACAGGCACCACTAATAAAAAGCGTAACCTTACATTCCACTGATAGCGCCTCTGTTAAGGAGTTCTGACATAACAAAATATGTGACAGATAAAAATTTTATATATTATTTACAAGCCGATTTATAGTAATATATATCTAAAACTAGAGCCAAAAACTCAAAAAGAAACACTATTATTTATTATAATGCAATGGGAAAAACCACAATGCAAAGCCTTATGTTTCAAATCCAGTAATACACCCACTTAACAGTCGATGTTTCACCTATTCAGGCATTATCAAGACACAAAAACAAAAAAAATGGTCATGTGAATCACATCTCGAAGAAAAAGGTGCAATACATCCCAACGATCAACAGCCCTAACAGGCTCCACACATGAGACAGCACCCCACCACCAAGACATTCAACATACAACTGAAAAGAAGGTAATACGCAACCAGCTGGGAAGGTTATTAAGAAGCTGTAGGAAGCAGTGGTCTCCTTGTACTGGCTGGATAAACATGACATAATCCCATCAGTGTCAGTTTTCTGTCGCTCCTGTTCAAAGCATCCTAGCTATGCGATCAGACTCTCAGGTTATTGACTCCATGCCAACCAACTACAAGATCAATACTGGCATCAAAACGTCAGAGGCCGTGCAACGGCATCAACTGCTACACTGATGGCTCTCTCACAGCCACTGGTGCTGGTGCAGAGTTCTGGAGAAAAGATAAACCTAGGGAAAGAATCTAGATCTCCCTAGGCAAGCATTCCTCAGTATTTCAATCTGAAATACTTGTCATAAGTCACTGCACTTGGATGCTGCTGGAAGAGCAACTATCATGCAAAAGAATCACATTCTTCACTGACAGTCAAGCTGCATTTAGATTTTAAAATGGCCACTACACAAACTCATGTTGTGTTTGGGACTGTTATGCATCCCTTAACAAACTAGCTCAGAACAACAGAGTTAGTGTCGAGTGGACACTCGGGCAGCCCTGCTAGCGAAGAAGCTGACAGACAAACCAGACAAGGATCAGCCAACATCCCATTTACTCCTGAACCAGTATATGATGTCAGTCTCAGCTTTGCTAAGCTCAGAATAAGGGAAATTTACCTCGGGAAAACTAGCCAGCTTTGGTGCAAACAAAAGAAATTAAAACATACTAAGCGATTCATTGACGGCTATTGTGAAAAGAGATGCAAATTTCTTCTGAACCTGGACAGGGAATCAGTAAAAACAATTATAGCAGCATATATGGAGCATAGTAGACTCACTGCCCACATGTTTAGGCTTGGACTTGTGGATGTCCCTCGATGTCGCTTTTGTCATAGCGGACATAAGTCCTTATCATGTCATCTGCCAATGTGATAGGTTTGCCAACCTCAGGTTCACAACCTTTGGACAGGATAGTGTCACTGACACCAGGGAGTATGAATTACTTAACCCAACCAACATAATTAAATTTGTTGGATTAGTAAAGCAATCACATCTAACAGGCTGCACAATAGATCAATATTGATCGCAGTGCTAATCAATGCCCTTACAAAAAAAAAATTATACAAACAATAGTCTGCAGAAGTACAAAAATATTTATTATTTATTTTGCATATAAAAGCATTATCTCATTAGGTAAGGATTTTTTTTTTAATGTTTACAGTACTTACCAATAATGTTAATGCCATTAGCACGAGCTGCTTTAGCAAAAGGGGACATAAAGGTCTGGTCGAACGCCAGCTTCCTTGCCATCAAGGCAATGGAGTTGGCTACAGATTGAAGGCGGAGAGGATCACGTTCGCCTTCTACACTTTTCAGCTCGTTGAGTAGGATTTGGTCAGGGACGTTGTCGAAAACCCCATCGGTCGCTAATAGGATAACATCACCATCCTGAACCCGGAAGTTGGTAGTATTTGCAGACTCGGGCCTGTTACAAATTAGAAGAATAAATTAATAAGCATATACATTTTTCTAGAAACATATAACCAATAATTCAGTTTTTACTTTAAAAAATAAATTTCAAATGCGAAAAAATCACCATCTCGTTTTATGTTGGAGATAACTCAACTCTTTGTGTAACATTTAAATCATTTAAGAGGAATATAATGATTCGGGAGGAGGACAAAAAATTCTCTTAAATAAGGAGTACTATTTCATTTAAAGCCAATGTTTCAACCCACAGTGCAGGTCTTCTTAAGGGCTTATAATGGAGTCGAGGGTTGAAACTCTTTTAACGTTTATTATCATTAATTACCATTTAATCTACCTATCCTTTTTTTTCCTCCCACCTGTCCTTGTTTTTTTTTTAAAGTATTTTGAAATTTCAGAGAATTTAATTTACCAAAAAAACTTAACTATGAAGATAATGTTAAATAAAAATATTAAGATTAACTGGAATAATGAAACTTGAGGTGCACCCTAGCCCAAAAAAAAAATCAAGACACTTCATTACTCAATAAATTAATTTACTATCTCTCAGATCCACACACATTTAGAAGTAGTATGCAATAATTTTGTATTTTAACAAACAAAGATCCATCGGATGGAAAGTACTTATAGTGGAAAGCTTCAGATTACTACAGTAATAGTAATAGTATACTATAGCCTAATTACATAAAGTAGATTAGGCTACAGTACCAGAGATTGACCAGTTGAAGATCTGAATAGTTTTGACATATTATTTTCAAATATAATAATTTTAAAAAACAGTTGGTATCTGTTCCACAGATTGTCGCTTCGAGCTGAGTTACAACAAGTTTTAACTGTTTATTAGTTTCATTTTTAATATTTTACAAATGAAAAGTTATCGTGCGCTTTAGTATGGAAAAGAGAATGTAATTATGGGTAGTTGGTAGAATTCGGTAATTATTCCATCAAGAAATAAAAGTTACATTATAACTAACATTTCGAAAGTACAGATGACATATGTTTGTTGAAATGATTCAAGATGAAATAATTAACGAAGTATACACATTTCAAATAATTACATTATCTTTTCCATACTAAAGTTCATGATAACTTGTATTTTTGGAAATTATTAAAAGGAAATGGAATGAAAACTTAAACTTGTTGTGACTCAACATGAAGCGACAACCTGCAGAATAATTACCAAACAGTTTATTTTTTTAGTATATTAAGAAAATAAACTTATTGTAGTAATTCTGAAGCCTCAAGAAAAGAATTTTCTTGGCCAGGATTCGAACCCGGGTCTCGTCCGCATCTAGAGTACAGTGCTCTAACCATCTGAGCTACCAAGGCTCATAGCCAAGCCAGACAAATCCATTCTCTTCACCGATCCTATACCCCTGTATTCTTGCAATTTTTGTGATGTATACAGGATCGGTGAAGAGAATGGATTTGTCTGACTTGGTTACGAGCCTTGGTAGCTCAGATGGTTAGAGCGCTGCACTAGAGATGCAGACGACCCGGGTTCGAATCCTGGCCAAGACAAATCATTTCTCTTCAAAATAAAAATATTATTATTATAATTTATTTTATTTTTATATGATATAATTTTTTAAATATTTTATTTGAAAAGAAAAGATATGGCCAGGACCGGAACTCTAACCCGGGACCTTCACCTTTCCTGGTGACGCCTCAACCATCTCGGCCATCCTGGCTTCGCTTCACGGCCAGCCATATCCCCCTTCCACGACTGGCCGTGAAGCGAAGCCAGGATGGCCGAGATGGTTGAGGCGTCACCACGGAGAGGTGAAGGTCCCGGTCCTGGCCATATCTTTTCTTTTCAAATAAAATATTTAAAAATATTATTATTATAAAATAATAATAGTTTCAAATAACCTACCTATCGTTGAGCACAAGCCTGCTGTGCCCAGGTGGCGGAAGGGATAACTGATAAGGAGTGTTGAAATAGTGCTGCTGTTCCTCTGACCTGTGGACAACTTCTCCGTGGCGCACTATAACAAATCCACTGTCTCCAATGTTGGCTGTGTAGACAGTACTGGTATCACGGTTTAGGACAACCACGCAAGCCGTACTGCTACCTACAAATAATACAATTCTTAAACTCAATCTCATAACATAATAAAAAATAATAATAATAGAACAAAGTATGAAAACTATAATTTAGAGAGATTCTTTTTGTACTTTAATTTCAATCAAACATAGCAGCCACATTAATGACACTATCATCGAAAATAAAATAATAAAAATATTCATTTAAAAAATTATACAAATGCCATTTGGCGCATATTGTATATATCAGAGGTTCCCAATCTTTTTCGGTTTGTGACTCCATAAATGATCGGATTATTTCCGCAGCACCCTTAATACATCAGATTATTTTCTAAATTTTTGACTTTCTTGAAAAATTAGAAAACTTTCCTTTTTAAAAGTGATTACCCATTTAACAGCAAAAAATTAAAAACAGATACTTTCTTTTAGGATAATATAAAATATCTAATTTCAACTGTTTCAGTAATACACATATTGAAACTGGGATTAGTTGAAAAATAAATTAATCGCAAAATACTTGGAATTTGTTCAGCATACACGATAATTTAAGAATTGGAAATTCCAAATAATTTCCGAATAGTTAAATTAAATATTTTGCAGCACCCTTATGACGGTACCCCGGGGATACTTTAGGAATCACTGATGTATATGATCTTTTGAAAACTTTCACTAAGGGATTAACATGGAAGCATACACGGAGAAACCTTTCTTTTTTTTAATTTTACATTTTTTTAGCCAGTAGGCAGATGGTAAAGAATAAAGATAATCAAACAATTAATAATTACAATAATTAAAAGGATATAAAATTACTTTGGGAATGAAGAAAAATTATTAACGGTTCTGTTATTATTTGTAATTAGCTCTCATATCCTTGGTGATGTCGTTATTATTACAAAAAGACAATGTTAACTGAGGCAGAAGAGATTTAAAAGGTATTTGTATTTATCAGATAACATTGTTATTTCAATAAAGAGATGAAAAAGTATACACATTTAAATTATAAATAGGGAAACAAACTACTTCCCAGAAAGAAAAAATATAATGGTCATAATCCCTCGGAAAAATTTCAACTTCTAAATGAATGACAACTGTTATGTTTTAAGTTATTTATGAATTTTTAAGTTAAATATAATATTAGGATGCTGCATGAATGACTTCTTCTCCCCTCTCTATTCCTCTTATTTGCTAAATTCTCAGGGTTGTATTTTTGTTGTCCTAGTTACCCAATTTCTTGCCAAAGAAGCATGACATTATTAAGTAAGTGTGGACGAAAATTACATAGTTGAGCTTGAGGGCTCTACTAAACCATCTAATTCATCTCGTATCCAATCCTTACAATCCAAAATCCTTCGTAAAATCCTCAATGCTCCTTATTATGTCACAAACAAAATCATCCATCACGATCTTAATATCCCATTTGTTGCTGATTTGGCCCAAACTAGATACCTATACTTCCATAGAAAGCTCCATACACACTTGAATCCGCTAGTCTCTCAACTTGCTTCCCATACTATTCCTGATAACCCTCTGAAAAGAAGATGGCCTCGAGACCTTCTACTGTAGAACTTTACTGGAGTACTACCAATGGGTAGTTTCTCCAAGTTTTTTTTTCATGCCATTTGTTCATATTAGCAGATTTACTTGTTGTAATATTATTACAGTTGTAAATATCAATAAATTAAACTTAAAAAAAAAAGAAAGTATATTCCTCTGACAAGACAAATTTGCCTTCTTTTGACTTACAAAGACTGCTTCATTTTCTAATTATGGTCCATTGAGTTGTTTCTTTCTCCAATACAAACTGATGTCACATATTTCAGCCTTGTTTTTATCAAACTTCAAAATATTCCTTCATGATTATAATTATTTAAGTAATATTTTAAAAATGATTGTGCTGTTAAAAACATGCTATAAATACCCACAAATCTTACCTAAAACAGGCTGTTTGTTTTCAAGCAGCTCATAATAGCTATGGGCTAAGAGGTTTGCGGGCTCAGCTGAACGAAATCGGCCGCTAGTGACCAGTCGTTCACATGTTCGCATCAGGAACGATGAAAACTCACCAGGATCAATCCCATAATTTCGCCATCCACCTACTCCATCAGCGACACCTTACAAAAGCCCAGAATATTATATTAATATTTGAATAAAACATAATATGTTGATACAAATATTTAAAAGATAAAAACAAGTATTTCGTAGAAATTAAAAGATTTTCTATGACCATTGTCAAAAATTGGAGCTGTAACTATGAAAAAAATAATTAAATTTATTGTACTTTATGAAAGTTTGTAAAAATAAAACAAAAAATTTATTCTAATTATCTTAGGATAAAGAAGCAAATCAAAATTAAATAATTTTTAGAAAATCATCTTATGAGTTTTTGTTTTTTTATTCTTTAGAATGCCTTCTTATTACAATACATTTGTAAGTATACCTTTATACTTTATTATAGGTATACATCACAGCTTCTACATAGGATCATTCAAATATCCAGTGTGTAGTTCAGAGTTTAATGAGGAGATATTCAAAAGTGTAGAGAAAAAATTATGATTTTCCAATATTTTATTTTTATTTTTAGGGTGTATAGTGAGTATTAGCCTGATTATTAGTAGATATGTAATGATCTTTTGAACGAACAGTAATCAAGTTTTATGATTCAAATTATTCAATAAAATTTTGCAAAAGTTTAGAAACAAAGAAATGTTGTTTAAAATTAATTGGAAAAGATTATTATTTTTAGATCAATAGACAAGGTATTTTTCATGCTGATTTTAAATAGGACCAGTTTTTTCTTCACCAAATATTTTTAAGTAAATCACTTCATAAATTTTCAAAAATAAATACAATTTTTCAAAAAAAGAAAATTACAATCATATCTTTGTTTTAATTAAAAGTTACGAGTGAATAAAAACTTAAAAATTATATAATATAATGAAGGTAATAGGAAAAAAATGACATATTAATAATTTTTTAATTTATTGAAAGGGATGTAATGTGTTGAAATGGTTTATTAATGTTGTCTAAAAAATAAATATATCAGGCATAAAAAATGTGAAAAGTTTATTTATTATTATTTTATAATTTATTCTTAATCACAATGGAGCTTTGGTAAAAATTGCTACCATTCTTACAGGAACTTTTAATTTAGCAAAACCTCACTATTCTTATTTATGTGATTATAATGTTTTAAAAAATACAACCAGAATTGAATATTATTCATTTATATAATACTTAAGAGCAATGAAAAACATTTTCAACACTTCCAAAAAACAAAAATAGATAAAAAAATTAATAATTAAACATTATGGAAAATCTAACTGGAAAAAGATAATAATTGGCAATGACTGAGAGGGGATAGAGTACAAGGTCTGCCATGGTCAAAGGTTGCTCTGTCAACATCAAATTCAATTGTCTTTTCCATCCTTTACATAATATAAACATTTTATAATTATATTTTATTGTAGTCAATTTTAGAACTGATTTTTCTAAATATTAATTTGGGTGAACAAATACAGGAAAAATACTAGGTGTAATTAAACCTTTTCTGCTGGTTCAATAACAAAATATATGTATGGATTTTTACGACAAATAAAAAAAAAAAAGTTTATGTTAATATCAGATACTACTTCATAGGACTAAGATGATACACAAGCGGGAATAGAGAAATGAAAGTACATCATAGAAATTTGAATAAAACAAACTTCTGAGATTTTATCAAAATTAATCACCATAAGATGTCACTCTTCCATATTCTTTTGACTTCATGCTGTCAATAAACATTTACTTACAACCTTTATTGATGAAGTTAATTGTCTCAGACATAATGATGACAAACACCAGAAATAACAGTCGGATTGCCGAATTCTATGAACATGATTAAAATCCGAAGAAATCAATAGTAATCAGTGCTGAAAGGCTCAATTTATTTTTAAAAATTATTAAAACCCAAACATCAACACTAAAATCAATTGCATATAAAAATTAAAAGCAACAGCTTCGCATTTTATTGCTTCTCATTTATAAGAAGGTTATGAGAATAGGGAAGAACCTAAAGATAACTTCTAAAATTATTAACATGTAAAATCAAAGAAACAATAAAAAATGTAAGATGTACAATATACAGAACGGTCCAATGTTAATGATATCATAATTACAGTAAAAAGTGGCAGAATAGTTTATATTGAACCAAAGATTTATTCAATATATGTGAATCAGAATAAGAGAAACTCAGTAGTAACAGAAAAATATGTGACAACTATGATCTCACCATCTAAAACACGATTGATAACTTGACTATTTTGTATATGCAAACTTCCGATAATAACTCCTATGTCATGAACAATACTAACAGTTCATAAAAAGGTGTGCATAATTTTGTTATTGAAAAATCTACTCAATGTATTGTATTAATGTAAAGAATGCACATGCAAACTTCTATTAATACATACCTAAAACATCAGCAGTCTTAAACTTGGCTGTAAACCATGCATCATCACCAAACTGTCCTTTCTTCAATTTAGTTTGTGATATTTCTTTAGGAAATCCCGAAACTACGGAGAGGATGTGAGGTTCATATTTCTTCAGAGGAGGGCTGGGTTCAGTGCAATTTGTGGAATAATTATTAATACCATTCCATATAGCACGAGATAAAATCCTTCCAGTCCAGGTAATTGCTTGCATCTTAATCTAAACTAACGTTTCAACACATATTGATTTATTAAATAGTCGAGAACGATATATAACCACTTGCAACTAGGAAATTTTAAAAATCACTGAATTAGGCCATTTCTATACATATTCACAGCTGGCAACTATGTCAACCAATTCTAAAACGTCAAAACGGATAATGTCAATAAACAAAATGAAATTTGATTAACTATTGACAGAAACTGATCACATTTTTCAATTGCACTAAGGGGAGGTAGTGGACAGGGTGTTTGTCATAGTGGTGGGGTCGAAATAACGTAACAGTCTAAAATAACGTGTTATTGGAAAATAACGGTTACTGTGATAACGTGTTACCAGAACGAGCTCGTTATTGGAATAACTCCTTCATCGTTTCACTCGCAAATAGCACTTCGACATGATTTCAATAAGAGCTGAAGGCCGAGGCGTTTTCGTTCCCAATTACTGATTGAAAAAAATAACAAAAAAATTCCAAGTAAATATGTTTTAAAACAATAAAACTGCCTTAGATGTTATTCATGTGCTGCTATCTACGTTATCGAATCGGTTTTAAAGAGCTAGGCTTCAAATAAAACTCTTTATTTAGTATTAATAACAGTATCAATTTATTTCACACAAAGCGTCTCTTCTCCAAGTTTTTTAAATCAGATATCTGTAAGGTTATCAACAACTGGTTGCAGGTTACGCATGGATTTGCCACTGTAATACAAATAAATAAAAACTATGCTATAGTGAACTAAAAAATGAATATTAATTAATGTTGGTCAAGAAATAATTATGTAATGCAATAAAATAAATTAAATGGTTGAGGCAGTGGCAAATCCATTTCACACGAAAACCTCATTGATCACATGGCTGTTTATAACCTTCACTATGGTGTTTTACTCCCGCTACATCACTCCCCCCAATGGCATCGGCACAGAACCTAACCTTGGGTTTCACTACACGACCGGAGCGGGTCTGGTAATCCGGCTTCGGTTGCTTCTGTTCTGCGTCGAGGTCATTCGAAGGATCGTCTGCCTCAGGTGAAGGAGTGGGTTGATCCCTGTTGGCGCTGGTCGCAGTTGCAGGCGATGTAGAAGGTCGCTCCCTGTTTTCGCCATTCACCGCCGGTTCCGTCAGGAGATGCGCTGGCTTCAAACGGTCCATTGTAATGGTCTTCGGTCCTGAAGGCAACTCCACCTTATAGGTTTTCTCCTGTCGGGATATTACCTTGTAGGGTCCTGTATACGGTGGTGTAAGCGGCTTGCTCACCGTATCATCCCTCAGGAACACGTGGGTGCAATCTTTTAGGTCTCGGTGAACGAAGGACTTGGCCGAGCTGCTGCGGTGTGGCGCTGGCCGCAAATTTTTCATTGAGTCGCGTAAATTCTTGAGCATTGACTCAGCGTCCTCTCGGCGTCCTGATGGCTCAAAAAATTCTCCCGGGAGACGCAGAGGCTGACCGAAAACCATTTCCGCAGAGCTGGCTCCTATATCTTCTCTAACCGCCGACCTGAGACCCAAAAGAACAGTCGGAAGTATCTTCGCCCATCCAGCCGTGTTCAACGTAGCCGTGAGGGATGACTTGAGAGACCTATGCCACCGCTCTACACATCCGTTGGACTGAGGATGGTACGCCGTAGTCCTGTTTCTTTGAACACCAAGGACGCGAGTGAGATTAATGAACAGATCTGACTCGAACTGACGCCCTTGGTCGGTCGTGATCCTAGCCGGCGTACCGTAGCGAGAGATCCACGAGCAGACTACTGCTTCTGCCACCTTCGTGCTGGTGATTTCGTCCAATGGACATGCCTCGGGCCAACGTGTGAATCTGTCTACCATTGTAAGGCAGTAACGCATACCGTTGGACGGTGGCAAAGGTCCAATGAGGTCCACATGCAGGTGCTCAAACCTGCTACTGGGTGCAAAGGTACCTGGAGGGGTGACTGTATGTCGGACGACCTTAGACCGCTGGCAAGGAATGCAACAACGAGCCCACCTCGAGATGTCACTGTTCATACCTGGCCAGAAAAAACGCTGTGTGACCAATCGCCTCGAGGTTCGTATCCCGGGATGACTGAGCCCATGTAGGCGGTGAAAAATCTCTTCTCGCATGGATTCAGGGACATAGGGCCGTGCCTGCTGGGTAGAAGTCTCACAGAGGACTAATGCTTCTGTACCGGGAGGCTTGATCCAGCGGAACTGAAGACGAGTGTTCTTCTGTAGATCCGGAATTGCTGGATCCTTCTTCTGCTCATTTGCCATATGAGTATAGTCCTCGGTCGAATCTATGTCCTCTATTCTCGAGAGTGCGTCGGCTACTGGGTTCTTTTCCCCAGGTATGTGGCGGATGTCAGTGGTGAACTGGCTGATGAAGTTTACCAACCGAATCCGCATGGGCGTCGCAGTTTCTGGCTTCTGGTGAAAAGCATATTACAGGGGCTTGTGGTCCGACCAAATCGTGAAATGCCGTCCCTCCAGGTAATGCCGGAAGTGCTTGATCGCTCGGTGGATAGCCAGCAATTCCCTATCGTACGTGGCGTATTTCTTCTGGGCTGGAGCGAACGCTTTGGAGAAAAACCCAAGAGGTCGCCAAACACTGCCATCCTTCTGCTGCAAAACTGCTCCCATAGCAGTACTGGAGGCGTCACATACCAGGACGAGCTCAGCATTCTCCTTCGGGTGTCCAAGCACCGCCGCGTTCTGGATTGCGGTTTTGCAACGTTCAAATGCTGAAGTGGCCTCAACATCCCAGTCCACCGGCCTTTTGTCATTCTTCTTCGCTCCAGCGAGGAACCTGTTCAAAGGTGCTTGCATATCCGCCGCCCTGGGTATGCAACGGCGATAGAAGTTAAACATACCCAGAAAACGTCGCAGGCCCCTTATTGTCTCTGGCCTAGGATAGGAAGCAATGGCTTCCACCTTCGAAGGAAGAGCGCTGATACCACATCTATTCACCGTGTGGCCCAAAAATTCGACTTCCTGACGAGCAAACACACACTTCGCCAGGTTCACAGTGAGGCCATTGTCCTCGAGACGACGCAGGATTTCCTCCACATGTGTTATGTGCTCTTTTTCGTCTCTCGAGCCGATGATTATATCATCGAGGTACCACCACGCGAAATCTAAGTCTCTTAGCACCCGATCCAGAAATCGCTGAAAGGTTTGTGATGCGTTCCTCAACCCAAAACACATGCGGAGGAACTCGAACGAACCGAAGGGTGTGATCACAGCCGTCTTCGGGATGTCTTCCTCTGCTACCGGGATTTGGTAATATGCACGGTTGAGGTCCAGCGTTGTGAAGATATTTTTCCCATGCATATTAACATTAAAGTCAGCCAAGTTGGGCACCGGATATCTATCAGGGACCGTCTTTGCATTTAGTTGCCTGTAGTCTCCACAGGGCCTTATGCCGCCATCCTTCTTCTCCACGATGTGCAGTGGGCTGGCCCAGGGGCTGTTAGACGGCCTGCAGATACCTTCTTCCATCATCTGCATAAACTCATTCTTGGCTGCCTTGTACCTTCCTGGTGGCAGGCGGCGTGCTTTCGCTGTGACTGGGGCTCCACTTGTCTCTATGTGGTGAACTACGTCATGTTTTGGCTGCTTAACAAAAGACGTTGGTTGTGTTACACCGGGGTACTTGCGCAACAAAGTAGTGTACCATCCCCCGGCAGGAACCGAACAAACTGTGGGCACTGGCACCTTCGCTAACCTTCCACGCGTAGTGAGCCCTGTCCGCTGGTCTACAAGCTGACATCCGGCCAGATCTACCATCACATTATAATGATAAAGTAGATCTGCGCCGATGATGGGGTGACTCACTTCAGCCACTACAAACCTCCACGACATCTTCCTACGGAGCCCTAGGTCGAGGTTCAAGACAATGGTGCCGTATGACGGAATGGGCGTTCCGTTTGCCGCATAAAGCCTGTACTCCTGGGAAGGCTTCGCTCTGCAAGTCTTCACCGGGAAGACAGATAAGGTGGCTCCAGTATCCACCAGATATCTGACCCCGGACTTCTTGTCGGCAATGAAAAGTCGGCGGTTGGAGATCTCAGCGACTGAATCCGCCTCATTCGTCGCTGCGACTAGTTTAACGCCGGCTTCCAGTCGCAGGGTTGACGGCACTTGGTTGCTTTTTCCTTAAACCGTGCGTGGTAGAAGCAAAGTCGCCGACCGCTTTTACTTCTGTGCCCACGATCCTGACTGGGCGTCCTATTTCTTGGCCGACTTGACCTGGCCCCCATCTGCGCCTTAAGCGCCGCTATCTCCGCGGTCAGTCGATTAATCACCTCTCCAATGTCGCTTGGTCCGAGAGCAGAAGGCCCTGGTCTAGGTTGCGGGGCAACTGCGTGATTAGCCATGATAGGGTTACAAGCGGGCTGAATCTCGGCGATCTTGTCCGCTATTCGAGCAAGCTTCGTCACATCCGTTTGTTCCGTTGCGGCTAAAGCAGCTTGCATGCCCTCAGGTAGTCCGCGAAGCCATAAAGTGCTGAGCATCACTTCTGGGACCTGTTCTCCGGCTAGCTGTTGCATCTCCCGGAGAAACATGGATGGTTTCTGATCGCCTAACCGCTTTTCTTCGAGTAACTTTTTGATCCTCGCGTTATCGGATTGGCCGAAATCTGCCAGTAGGCGCTCTTTAAGCCTTTGGTAGGGGTCTTCTGGCGGGTTACGAGCCAGATCAGCAACTTGTAGGACCGTGGCGACGTCTAGTTGGGCGATCACCAAGTCAAATTTCGTCGTCGATTTAGTAATTTTGCAGGTCCTGAACACCGCTTCGACCTGGATGAACCATAGGTCCGGTGCTTCTTTAAAAAAACTAGGTAGCCGGGTTAACACATTTTGCATAGACGCCGACTCTACCTCCGCCTTTTCTTCTATCGTCTCCACATCGAATGACAATAGATCGTCTAAATTTCCTCTGCTGTTCATTCTTTTAACCTTATTATTTCAAACGGAGGTTAAGAGAAACACAAAGAAAGGAGAAAATAAATACGTATTTCTACTCACCAAATTACGTCAATCACGTTTATTACGTCGATCACGTCGGGGTCACCACTTTAAAGAGCTAGGCTTCAAATAAAACTCTTTATTTAGTATTAATAACAGTATCAATTTATTTCACACAAAGCGTCTCTTCTCCAAGTTTTTTAAATCAGATATCTGTAAGGTTATCAACAACTGGTTGCAGGTTACGCATGGATTTGCCACTGTAATACAAATAAATAAAAACTATGCTATAGTGAACTAAAAAATGAATATTAATTAATGTTGGTCAAGAAATAATTATGTAATGCAATAAAATAAATTAAATGGTTGAGGCAGTGGCAAATCCATTTCACACGAAAACCTCATTGATCACATGGCTGTTTATAACCTTCACTATGGTGTTTTACTCCCGCTACACGGTTATCGGAACTATTAAACAGTTATTGGCTTCGTTGCCTATTTTTTGCGAATATAGAAGTATTTCATTCACAATTACTGATTGAAAAATTAACGAAAAAATGGACTTGCTAATTTGGACAAATAAATGGAAAAAATATCAAGTAAATATGTTTTGAAACCATAAAACTGCCTTAGATGTTAGTCATGAGGTTATCGGAACTATTATGCCAATATGAAATATAAAATATATATGGAACTATTCCTGCATTTCCTATATATGGAAAAGCATTGACAATGCTAATAGGCACTATAGATTTGTTTAGGAGGGTGACTAGTTATTATAGTATGAACACAAAGTTGCAAAATACTGTAATAGAGATTACTGTACAACAATAAATTATAAAATGCAATTGATGATGAAAGGATATAATGAATTTAAAATACTAATATAATGATAAGCTTTTATTAGATAATGAAGTACAAAAAGGAAGAACTACAGATAATTAATTAATACCATAGCCTAAATAATTTTACTATAAAAAAAATAAATAGTTTCTCCAAATCAAAAACAATAAATATGTGTATTATGAAGTTCGTTATGAACATCCACAAATTTAATAAACTTAATAAACAACAGAAACACAAAATATAAAATTGTTAGTATTAATCAATAATGCATAAATTTGTTTTATGTTAACAGGGATATATACTGATTTAATGTAGAACATTTATATATACGACTATACCAGTACATTACAGAAGGTAAAACAGGTATTTGATCCTATTAAAGATCAAACAGAAAAATCTGCCAGCAGTATAGAACTATATTCGCTCCTTCAAAAGAACTACATATAACATAAACTCAAAATTAGGCATTTTTTAGTTAAGCTTTCAGAAGCAATTGTATTGATTGATTCAGAATTCAGAAAGAGCATATCTGATATTCCGTTTCCAACATTTTTAATAAAGTCATATTTTGAGTTGTATTATGTTTGAACTTGAAGTTTTATGGGAATAAGAGCATTGAAAGAAAAAGTTTCAAGCTTTTAAAAATTTTCTAGTCGTTAGTAAAAGAATTTTGTATCAATAACCAAATTTTTTATTTTTTTAACTCACATGTAACTTTCAAATATGTCCATTGCAATATTAGGTTTTTTGAGTAATAACACCGTTCTTTTGAAGGAATGATATGTGAGGAATAAATTTAAAAATGTATTCATAAAAAAAAAAAAAGGTGGAAAAATTACAGGCATCTAACTTGTACATACGACTCTTCGTAAAAATAATTACTCATTATATTTTGAAATATTCTAAATAATAAAACAACAATTGTCTCGATTTAACAGAAACCTTTTTTCTGTTTCACAAGGTTTATCATTATTAGCTCTTGATTATAATGAAATAAGCAAATGAATTAAAATAAACAATAATTTAACACCTATAGCTTTAATTGTTTACACTTAAATAGTCATAAGTCATAGAAGACAGCATAAGAGGCACTGTAATCTAAATATATTCACTTCGAAAGAACCGACCACAAAAGTATGGTTGAAGCCATTACTGGGAACTCTAAACTCAGGAAGATTCTTCAGGGTTTGGTACTAGGCTAGGACCTTTACAGTTTCTAAAACAAGCAAAGAAGTTTTATTCGACTAATAGACTATTAGTTAACAAATAGATTAAAAAAAATAATAAATTAAGCTTATTCATTTAATGATATTACCATTTTAGCCACCCTACTCTCAAAAACATCACTTATTTTTAAGTACATACAAAGTTTATCTTTAAGTGCTTCTCACTTTCTCTTTACCAGATTATTATAACTATATAAAGCTAAAATGAATAAATACTTAAATAACTATCCAGTAGACAGAATAAAAAGGAAGCATAAGCTCATCTTAATGATTCATTTAATACATGACTATTGCTGCAGACATTACTTGCGATTACGTCGTGTAAACTGTAGTAGGAGCACTTGAAGAGTTACGTCAATCAGTAATTGTGAATGAAATACTTCTATATTCGCAAAAAATAGGCAACGAAGCCAATAACTGTTTAATAGTTCCGATAACTGATTCGATAACTTAGATAGCAGCACGTGAATAGCATCTAAGCCAGTTTTATTGTTTTAAAACATATTTACTTGGCATTTTTTCCATTTTTTGTGTGAATTAGCAAGTCCGATTTTTTTGTTAATTTTTCAATCAGTAATTGTGAATGAAATACTTCTATATTCGCAAAAAATAGGCAACGAAGCCAATAACTCTTTAATAGTTCCGATAACCGATTAGATAACGTAGACAGCGCCACATGACTAACATCTAAGGCATTTTTATGGTTTTAAAACATATTTACTTTGAATTTTTTCCATTTTTTTGTCCGAATTAGCAAGTCTGATTTTTTCGTTAATTTTTCAATCAGTAATTGTGAATGAAATACTTCTATATTCGCAAAAATTAGGCAACGAAGCCAATAACTGTTTAATAGTATCCGATAACCGATTAGATAACGTAGACAGCGCCACATGACTAACATCTAAGGCATTTTTATGGTTTTAAAACATATTTACATTTAATTTTTTCCATTTTTTTGTCCGAATTAGCAAGTCTGATTTTTTCGTTAATTTTTCAATCAGTAATTGTGAATGAAATACTTCTATATTCGCAAAAAATAGGCAACGAAGCCAATAACTGTTTAATAGTTCCGATAACTGATTCGATAACTTAGATAGCAGCACGTGAATAGCATCTAAGCCAGTTTTATTGTTTTAAAACATATTTACTTGGCATTTTTTCCATTTTTTGTGTGAATTAGCAAGTCCGATTTTTTCGTTAATTTTTCAATCAGTAATTGTGAATGAAATACTTCTATATTCGCAAAAAATAGGCAACGAAGCCAATAACTCTTTAATAGTTCCGATAACTGATTCGATAACTTAGATAGCAGCACATGAATAACATCTAAGGCAGTTTTATGGTTTTAAACCATAAGTACTTGGCATTTTTTCCATTTTTTTGTGCGAATTAGCAAGTTTGATTTTTTTGTTAATTTTTCAATCAGTAATTGGGAATGAAATACTTCTATATTCGCAAAAAATAGGCAACGAAGCCAATAACTGTTTAATAGTTCCGATAACTTCTTCGATAACGTAAACAGCGCCACATGAATAACGTCTAAGGCATTTTTTTTTTTTTAAGCAATTAGCTATTATCGGCTACGTCTGTTTCTATTCTCATGTAAATTTATATATTATTTTCTTCAATGAAATAAAACGTTACTCAAATAACGTGTTATTGGAAGACGTTATTACATGGTAGCAGTTATGCCATAACGTGTTATTAAGATTTCACTGTTTAGCCCACCCCTAGTAGGCCTGAGTCGATCGTGATTGATCGAATCTTTTTGATTCGATCGTAACCCATACACGAGTGATCGAATCACTGGTTTTAAAAAGATTCGATCATGACTCACTCGGACTCGTTTCGATCATGATTCAATCGGACTCGTTTCGATCATGACTCACTCGGACTCGTTTCGATCATGATTCAATCGGACTCGTTTCGATCATGCCTCAATAGGACTCGTTTCGATCTTGATTCAATCGGACCTGTTTCGATCGTGATTGATCGAATCCTTTGACTGATTCTATCCTTTCGTTCAAAGTCTGGCCGCTGGCGCGCTCATCGCACTCTCTCTAAAGCGGGTAATTTCGAATTGTCAACAAAGGATTGAAACTTTCAATTTGAAAGAATCGGTGTGGAAGAAAATGGTCCGGGTAGAGGCCAATAAATTTCTCTTAGATATGGAGAAATGTTTATTTATTATTTAGTAGAAACGTTTGGACCTACTTTGCATATCTTCATCAGGGCTAAATATGCAAAATACAGACAATTGAAAATTAAAAAATTGTAAAACTTGCTAAGCATGGTGAATATAAAGGTTAAAATGTATGATTGTATAGCATTGACCCATTTACGGCCACTGATGCGTATACGCAACACTAATTTAACAAATTTTTTTAGTGTTATAAATTCAAATATTTTTCTATTTTGTTACATCAGCTTATTATTTAAGGTTTGTAATTATTAAATATAATTTTTTAATAAATTTTGTGTTTTTTTAACCCATTGAAAAACAATAGTACAGTAGCTTATATTTCAACACTAATGAGTACTAAGATTTAAATGTTAAATTCAGCCAAATAAGGGTTGCTACAATTAAATTATCAGATTCCTTGTTTAAAACACTGTTTATTTTAATTGCTGGATGAAATTTTTGTATTAAATTCAAATACTGCTTTTAGAATAGTCGTTTTACTTTAATATTTTGCTTTAATAATCATTGGCCATTCCTATGAAGTTTTTATAAAGAAGACAGGACCATGCATTTTCATCTTCCGCACCTGTCTAATGAAGACGTGCTCATGCATGTGCTATGTTTCTTCTCTTAAATATATTTTGAATATATTTGATTGATATTTGGGATGTCAGAGTATCATTTAGGATGATTACTCAAATTATTATTTCTATGCCTTAGTCTTAATTGAATTCTTTTCCAGAGGTCTGTTTTCGTGTTTACCAATTTACTCATCTATTATACCTTCAATATATTATTCATAAATAATCATTGGCGTGATTAGAGTTGAGTCATGGGGGGTTAACCCCCACCAGTCAACCACTCCAACATATTACTCCCTTCAAAAAAGATGTCTCGTAATATAGGTATAATATGTATTATACTATAAAATCATGTAGCTTCAAATTAAATAAATAGATTATATTGTTTTATAAATGATATTTTGGGAAGTTATAAATGTTATTTTTGGAAGGGCAATCAAGAAGTAGCTTTCAAATACAAGTAACCCTATTTATTGGTTACAATAACTTACTACAGTTAATTGCATAGGGAACTTTTTAGACCCATCCAGACTTTACTTCTAGATTCTAAGAATTTTCTAAACTGTTCTTGTCCCAATTTCTTCTTATCGTTGCCGCTAGATGCCACTACTGCCGCTATAATAATATTATTAATTTCAAATAAACAGTATTACTAAAAATTACTGTGTTTGCACTTTCTTTGTAGTGTTTTTGGCATTATTTGGCCCATTGGGCGCAATATTTTCTACCGCCATTATGCCTGTACAAAAAATATTTTTTTTATTTTAATTTAAATTAAACTATCCTAAAAACATTTCTTTGGAAAAAAAGCAAAACTTTAAACTTATTCTAGCCTTGCCCGTAAATGGGTTGTAATATACATGCTAAAGAATAATAGCCCAGGATCCCTGGTAAATTTTTTTTTTGATGTAACAAAATAGAAAAATATTTGAATTTATAACACTAAAAAAATTTGTTAAATTAGTGTTGCGTATACGCATCAGTGGCCGTAAATGGGTCAATGCTATACAATCATACATTTTAACCTTTATATTCACCATGCTTAGCAAGTTTTACAATTTTTTAATTTTCAATTGTCTGTATTTTGCGAATTTAGCCCTGATGAAGATATGCAAAGTAGGTCCAAACGTTTCTACTAAATAATAAATAAACATTTCTCCATATCTAAGAGAAATTTATTGACCTCTACCCGGACCATTTTCTTCCACACCGATTCTTTCAAATTGAGTTCAAATTCAAGTTCAGCCCATCGGGTCTGAATCTGAGAAGGTTTGTTATTATTTTTAATAATTACAAACCTTAAACAATAAGCTGATATAACAAAATAGAAAAATATTTGAATTTAAAGAAATAAAAAAAATTGTTGAATTAATATTGTGTATACGCATCAGTAGCCGTAAACGGGTTAATTAAACAATTTTTTTAGCGTTATAAATTCAAATATTTTTATATTTTGTTACATCAGCTTATTATTTAAGGTTTGTAATTATTAAAAGTACGCCGACGCAATCACTGTTGGTAGCATTTCGACAGAATCACGAATCGCAGTCAGTAGCAGTTAAGAAATCACAAGTAACAAAAATCACAGTAACGGTTAGAGCTGGTACTGAGAAGAAGCAGAATCCATTACAGTACATCTTTATAGGCAAATCATGTGATGATAGTTGTTAAAATAACAGAAATGAAATGAGTTAAACTATTGTTTAGATATTTTAATAAACCTTTCTATAAATACTTGTTGATTTTTTGCCCGTCTGCCTGTTGTGCCCCCACCCAGAAAAAAATCCTGGATCCGCCCTTGGTCTGGATAGGTCTAGAAACTTCCCTATGCAATTAACTATAGTAAGTTATTGTAACCAATAAATAAGGTTACTTGTCTTTAAAAGCTATTTCTTGATTTCACCTTCCAAAAATAACATTTATATTGAAAATAACTTTTATAACTTCCAAAATAACATTTATAAAAAATTATAATCTAATTATTTAATTTGAAGCTACATAATTATAGTAGAATATAAATTATACCTAAATTACGAGGCATCTTTTTTGAAGGGAGTAATATGTTGGAGTGGTTGACTGGTGGGGGTTAACCCTCCCCCCAAGAGTCAACTCTATTTACGTTAATGCTGCTGATGACTGTATCTAGGTAGGTATATTCCTCTGTCTCCTCTAAGGTTTCTCCTCTGTATTGGATCTCCACATTTTCTTCATTTCGTCCTATACACATTACCTTGAGCTTACTTGTATTGAGCATCATTCCCTTTCTATCTAGCTCAGCTTCCCCCTCTATGATTTCTTGCTCATCAACTAATCAATTGAAAAGAGAATGTAATTATGGGTAATGAGTAGATTTCGGTAATCATTTAATTTAGAAATGAATGTCACAACAAGCATGTCATCTACACTTCGAAATGTTAATTGAAACTTTTATTTCTTGATGAAACGATTACCGAAATCTACTCATTACCCATAATTACATTCTCTTTTCTATACTAAAGCTCTCGATAACTTGAATTTTTGGAAAATATTAAAAGGGAGACGAATAAACAGTTAAACTTACAACTCAACTGGAAGCGACAACCAGCGGAACAGATACCTGAATATGAAGTGAAAATATGTCAATAAGCAGTTACCTATATCTTATTCAATTTGGCCATTGCAACCTTTATTTTATTGAATACGAGTCGATTGTCATTATACATTGTACAGCAAGAGATACCATTTAAATATTACTCATCAATATTTAAAGAACAGCCCATAAATAGTTCATAAAGGTAAGAGTCATAATATTTGGGAATTTATTTACAACACTGTACACTTAAGTTGAATTTTATTTATGGAATCTAATTCAAAATGAGTACAAATGTATCTCGTATTCAATATTTGCCTGCATATTTGTTTTTATGAAGCACCCAATCTCGTATTTCTTGTCAGGAGTAATGTCAATCTGAAACCATCATTTGCTTTCCACAAATTAATTTGTCACTATCGAGAACATCTGAGAAAATAATTTCTGTGAATATGCCTTAAGATGCTATATCCGCCAATTAAAGGAACGGCTTCTTTCGGATTTTAAGAATTACAGAAACGAGCGTGAACAAACATAAAAGTATAACCCCCTCTCCCTCCCCAGCCATTCAATGCAACTTACCGTTTCTGGCTAACAAACTTAAGTGATCGAAATTTATTAAAATTCAATTTAGTAATTTTAGGCAAGGGCGGATCCGGAATTTTTTTCTGGGGGGCACAAAGGGCAGACGGGCAAAAAAATCAACAATAACTTATAAATAAACTTGTAGTATTTACAGAAAGGTTTATTAAAATATCAAAACAATAGTTTCACTCATGTTCTTTCTGTTATTTTATTTATATATTTTAACAACTATAATCATGTAGTTTGCCTAAAAAAGTATGTACTGTAATGGATTCTCCACAGTACACAAATTCATAAGTATTATTAACTTTTAAATATCTCCATTTAGGAAGTATATATGTACCTTAAGGTATTAAATCGGAATGAAATAAAGTGTTATAAAGCACTTAACACTTAGAACAAAATTACTTAATACAATTTATACTCAGTGCTTGATTTTTCATAATCTTTGGATCATTCATTTTCTCCCAAATAATTTTCACAAGTCTCTAGAGTTGCTAAGTTAGTTAAAAGTATAACTATATAATAACCAATCATTTAACAAATGACTATAAGCATATTGCGTTCCTTCGCTGGTATTATTCGTTAAAATCAAACATTAATTTTTAAAACTAAAAACTGTCTCTTGATATGGTAAGTTAAAAGGTCTATTTATATTGACCTATGTAAATTAATAATGCCTCTACATATACTATTTATTGGAACTTGCAATGTTGATTTTTTAAGTTTAACTTTCACTTAAAGTTGTCCCTTCGAGTTGAGTTACAAATTTTAACTGTTTATTTGTTTCATTAGTTCATTTCTTTCATAGTATTATCCAAAAATACAAATTATATTGAGCTTCAGTTTGGAAAAAATATTGTAATTATTGGAAATGTGTAGATTTGGGTAAACACTTCATCAAGAAATAAACATTTCAACTAACACTTCAAAGTATAGATGATATATTTTTGTTGAAACATTCATTTCTCGATGAAATGATCACCAAAGTATACCAACACATTTCCCACAGTTACTTTATTTTTTCCATACTAAAGCTCACAATAATTTGTATTTTTGAAGAATATAAAAAAGGAAAGAAATGAACTGTTAAAACTTGCTGTAACTCAACTTGAAGCGACAACCTGTGGAATAATTACCAAATAGATGAAATGGTGCTATGGACAGTGATAATTTCTCCTGCAACTTACAATAAATAAGGTGAATCGAGACTGGTATCTCACCATAATTAAATCTACATTTATCAAAGTTGAAAGCCTCAATATATAATGATAAGAATTGAATAACTGAAATGAGAGGAGGGATAAAAAGAGGTTCACATGAGATAAGGAGCTAGGTTTCATGTAGACCAGCTAATACGCAAGTACCTTTTTTCAATATAGCATAAAAAGGAAAAAAAAAATCAAATCTTTATCCCAGTATTTTAATTTGTTCTTCAATTTAGAATCTCTTTAAAAACAATGTACCTTACCACTTTTTCCACTAAATTTCATCGAATGATTATTTGATTTAAATTAAAGTGAATTTAAGTTTAAATTTGCTGTCTTGTTCAGGCTTTAAGTTTTCGATTCTATGCCTACTTTCTTTTTTCTAACTAGGCAGGATGAAAGTTTTCAACGATTCTGTTCTGTAACAATTTCTGTCTTCATTACACCCTTTTCCTTTGTTCTTTTTTTTCACAAAATGTATTTTTCATCAGTTAAACTAAATTTTTTTTATAACCGGTTTTTAATATTTTACCTTATAGGTAAAATAAAATATTATACAAGTATCACTAAAACTTGTTTATATAAGAGTGTTTATAAATTATGATAATGCTTTATTATTTCAGGTGAACATTTTAATCATTCAAGCTTGGTGCCTATCTACAGAAAAACATCTCATGCTTTGATGCAAGTGAAATATAATAATGCTCGCCAGATATTGTACTTGTAAGTCATAATCTTATATAGCCAAAGTATAGAATGAAACATATCATTGTCCGGAGAATGTATCTTACATATCATAAAATATCTCTGTGATTTTTATAATTTACGCATCAAATTAATTTATAATTAATAAATTAATGAACTTCTTTGGCAGCTTTGGTAAACTAAACGTGGGCTTCTAAGCAATGTGATTTATTTCATTTTGGAGTTCCTATCCAATTTAAAGTTTAATACATTAAATATTTTTATTTCATAAAAATAAAGAGACAAAATATTAAGCAATCCATAATCTTGACCCTGGATTATTTCAATTCAGACTTAATAACAATAAATATAACTTATTAGATTGTATATTATCTGACTTTACATCATCTTGTCTAAATTTATTTTTATTGTTTTCTCAAAGAATATTTCTAAACAAGCTAAATTTTCAAATACTACAAAAATTATGATGATGTGATAGTTGGTGGTAGCAGTCATTGAACAAGTGAATTAAAATTCAATACAAGAATTTTCAGGTTGTTCAATCACAATTCACAAATAAGTCCTTTAGTGAATTCTATGAAATAATTACTTCTGCCTGGTGAAGTAAACTGATCAATTAAATTTAAGGGAATAGAGGATTGAATCAGTGATGTTTCCCATTTATAACTATTTATGTGGTATAACTACATGGTTGATTTGCTACATATTTGTATTAAGCATATGAACCAAATATTTGGATGGATTGATTTTCAATTTTCTCCCCACTATGTTAGAGGCATTAGTTTATTTCAAACGGCCAGAAATAAATATTTTAAATTATATTTAATAAAATTAAAATATTTAGTATATCCCATGCCTTTGTTGCTACTGCTGTTATTTATTATATTGCTTTACCTTTATATTTTTGCTGATATAATAATATTCCCATTCATATCTAAATCTCTAAATATTGTTTCTCTTTGTTTTATTTATACTGGGCATTCAAGTATAATATGCTTAAGGGTCTCGTTGAGCTTTTAGTTATGCCTACCTTGTGGAGATTCTTTTGCAAATTCTATCATTCGTTTGTGCCTATATGTCTTTTCTTATATTTATATTTGTGAATCATGGTTTTCTGAATATATGAAAGAATATGGATTTATAGAACTGCCATTATTGATTCTGCCAACTTTTTATCTCATCTAATTTAAAGATTTTATAATAGATCCAGTCAACTTGTGGCCACATCTCCCTTAAACCATTTCTGTCTGAAAATGTCAGTCTCAAAAATGTCTTACTTCTGAGATCATTAGAATAATAATTGATTTTATATTTATTTTTACTTTATTTCAATATTTAATTATTACCAAAATCATTATTCTAAGTTCGTTTTAAGATTTTGCTACACAAAGTCCAACTTGACTGCTTGGTCCCTTTAAAAGTTATGTCTCTGAAAACATTGCTGAATAGTTGCGAGGGATGTAACATCAGGGTAGTTTTTTGCTGTGACTATCAGGGTAGCTAAGTTTTATTTTAGAGAAAATAAATGTGTACTTAATAGCTTATTTAAATTATTTAAAAAAAAAAACCTGTAACCACTACTACCCATGGACAAGTCTGGGGTTCAGTACAGTTCAGTGACTGTGCTGTTTTGTGGACAACGGTTCTGCAAGGAGGTGACTTGTCTTAGGTCACGCTCAACCACCAGATTTTTTCCCCATTATTTTGGGTACCCTATATTTATAATATTTTATAGAGGCTGGGTGAGCCCCAGGAGGGTACTAGATTCCATATAATCCATCTCCCGCCGCAAACAGACTAAATAAAAGTAACTGCCTGCAGCGGGATTTGAATCAGGATTTCCGGCATGCCTACTCAGTGCTCTACCACTGAGCCTACCCGCTTCCTTTAAATTAATTAATACCTGTTAAATGACCATTCTTAAATTTATGAACTAAGATCTATGTTAATGCCTTTTTAGATCCTTAATATTACATTAAAATAATATATGTGTATAAATTAAATTATTGTCCCATACCTCCATTACATAATATTGGACCTGGACTGCCTACCCTTGCCTCACTCTAGGCCATTAAAATTTATAATTTCATTGCTATATCTTTATATAGTAATTATTACAATTCAATAACAGTTTTTAGAGAATTTAAAAGTTAAAATAAGGTTTTCTATTGAAATTCGATTCAGAGTTCTATTAAAAGAACGCATAGGGTATTTTTGAAACTATTTAACAAGTACGTGTTAGACGAAAATAACTGTTATATAAGGAGTAAAATCTATTATTTATATTATTATAACAATGACATACTTAAATACTCTTTCAATTTTCCACGGCCACTATTTATGCAAAAAACTTTAGCTGTTTCTGGTTTGGACCATGTCAGTGAATTTTCTGCCAAAGTGCAAATCATCCAAAGTATTCAACTATAAGAGAATGTAATGAATTAGTAATTACTACTGTAAACTAGAAATGAGATACATTTTAAATAATTTAACAAATCGTATGCCTATTAAATTAATTAACTTTATACCCTCGTCTCTCAGGCTGCCTAACTGCGCACATCTCTGCAATTTATAATTTAACTATTAAAACCAAAGTTAAACAATATATTCAGATAAAATAAAGTATCCTACTATTAAAATAAGGTAAAGAAAGAGTTTTTAATATTGAAAATTTGAAATTAAGTAGTTTTAACACACTTTAATAATTCGCATGTCTGTTAAAGTAACTATTTATTATTTTACGTAGATTTTACTACATGAAATACGTTTTTAAAGCGTTTATATATTTCTAAAAAAATATATAAATTTAATTATTTTCCTATTCCCTCTACTCCGTGAACATTGAACTTGTACTTCGTACCCTAGCCCCTCAGTGAATTTCTGTCTGCCTAACTGTGCACATTGCTGCAATTTATAATTTAACTTTTAAAACAAAAGTTAAACAATATATTCAGTTAAAATAAAGTATCCTACTATTAAAATAAGGTAAAGAAAGAGTTTTTAATATTGGAAATTAGAAATTAAGTAGTTTTAACGAATTTTATATATATATATATATATATATATATATATATATATATATATATATATATATATACTAGCTTATGCCCGCGGCTTCGCTCGCGTGGAATTTGGCGTGCCACATCAAGTTTCGTGAAAGATCATTTTAAATAAATAATTTAATTATTTTTTTAAAATATAAGTTACTCGTACATCGAAAATTTAAGATGTGCAACTTCAAAACTGACGGATTCTATAAAATTTTTGAACCCATATTACATTAAAGGAGAAACCCTTGGGTAGAATTATCCTAAATTTCTTCCTTAAATTGTACAAAGAACCTATCTACAAATTTCAAGTACTAAGTTCCTGATTTGCCTTTAATTAAGTACTATAACGGAGTGGGGGGGGGGGGGGACATGCCTTCGTGCCCTCACATAAATCGGCTCTTGGTGTAGCCTATGATCTATAACCTATTTTGCTCAATAAGTTTCATCGAAATCCGTTCAGTAATTTTTGCGTGAATGAGTAACAAACATAAAAACAATAGTTTCACTCATGTTCTTTCTGTTATTTTAACCACTATTATCATGTGATTTGCCTTTATTTATGTCCTTTAATGAATTCTCCACAGTTCCTAAATAACAGTCGAGAGGGGGGGGCCCGTGCCCCCGTGCGCCCCCCTAAATCCGCGCTTGCTATAGCCTATGTGTTATTCTGATGTATGACCTATATTACTGTCAAGTTTCATCCAAATCCGTCCAGTAGTTTTGCGTGAAAGAGAGACAAACATACAAACATTCACATTTATAATATTAGTAAGAAGTAAGATTAGTAGAACATCAAAACAAATTGTTTCACTCAAGTTCTTTCTGTTACTTTAACATCTATTATCATGTGATTTGCCTTTATTTATGTCCTTTAATGGATTCTCCACAGTTCCTAAATAACAGTAACCGTGCCCCCGTGCGCCCCTCCCTAAATAAGCGCTTGCTATAGCCTATGTGTTATTCTGATGTATAACCTATATTACTGTCATGTTTCATCCAAATCCGTTCAATAAATTTTGCGTGAAAGAGAGACAAACATACAAACATTCACATTTATAATATTAGTAAGATATATATATATATATATATATATATATATATATATATATATATATATATATATATTTTATAGTTATATAAATAAAAAATACAACTAGCTCAGTGTTACTATTTAACTATCGAATCGGTTACTATTTAAGAAACAAATCGGTAAAAAAATAGTTAAATAGTAACACTGAGGTAACTGTATTTTTTATTTATATAACTGAAGCTAAGTTGGACTCGGACCATTTTCTAACTCTGGCTAATGTTAGAGCTAGGATTTCAATTGTGAAAACAAGGCGAGGGCAGAGATGTAAAAAGTTCAACTTACGAAAACTTAGGGAACCCGAAGTATACGAAAAAAAGATAAGAATACGTAAATAAAATTAATGAAAAGTTCTTTAAGGTGCCATCTACAGAAGATCAGGATGTCGATGAAATGTGGTCAAACATTGAAAATATCATCCGTGATGCAGCAGAAGAAGTAATTGGCCCCAGACAAGTACAGAATAGGTCGCCATGGTTTGACGAGGAATGTAGCCAGGCTACAATACAAAAGAACAACGCCTACACACTCATGCTTCAGAAGAAACGTATCCGAGCATCAGCTGATATTTAGCGCCAGCGCCGTTGAGAAGAAGTGGCTTTCGTAAATGTAAATCTACAACAGACCAGATATTCGCCCTACGAACCATACTTGAGCGCGGAAGGGAATACCAGGTACAGACGCACCATCTATTCGTTGATTTTAGATCTGCTTATGACAGCATTCAACGTGAGGCCCTGTATCAGGCAATGAAAGACCTCAATTTGCCTGTTAAGCTCATCCGTCTTGTAAAACTTACAATGAGCAATACCGAATGTATGGTTCAATGATGATATCGACATTATTGGGAGATCAAGAGCTGTTGTGGAAGAGGCCTTTCTTGCCCTTGATGATGCTGCTAGGAAGCTGGGACTTGCTGTAAATACTGACAATACCAAATATATGACTGCTGGTAAACAAAGAGGTATTAACGAAAGATTTATCCAAATTGGCAATTACTCTTTCGAACAGGTTGATGAGTTTGTATACCTCGGATCTCAGGTCAATTCCATCAATGACGTCTCGGCAGAAATAAAGAGGCGAATAGCATCGACCAATAGGTACTATTTTGGACTGCGTCGCCACTTAGGAAGTAGCTCGTTATCAAGATCTACAAAAACAAGATTATATAAGACGCTAATTCGACCAATACTAACCTACGCATCAGAAACTTGGGTACTTACGAAGTCTGATGAAAAGGATCTCCAAACATTTTAGAGAAAGATACTCAGACGCATCTACGGCTCAGTAAAGGATGGTTTAGTTTGGAGAAGACGCACAAACAGGGAAGTATACTCATTGATTAGCGAGCCTGATGTCGGAAAAATTGTAAGGATTGGTAGGCTGCGCTGGGCAGGCCATATAGCAAGGATGGGAACTGATGAGATCCCAAATAAACTGCTTAATGAGCGCCTACATGGAACAAGGCCGAGAGGCCGCCCTAGGCTGTGATGGTTGGATGGTGTTGAAGAAGATGCAAAGACCCTGAGTAGTATACAAAGGGGGCTTCTAGACCAGCATTTTGATCATGTTCAAACCTGTCAAAACATGTTTGAACCTGTCAAAACAGGTTTGAACATGATCAAAATGCTGGTCTAGAAGCCCCCTACATAAACGTGCAGGTTCAAACCTGTCTGTCTACATGCACCAACAGGTGGATATTCTCTCCTTCTCTCCTTCTCTCCCTCTGTCCCTCTCGCCCTCTCTCCCTCCCTCCCTCCCTCTCGCCCTCTCTCCCTCTTTCCCTCTCGCCCTCTCTCCCTCCCTCCCTCTTGTAGTTACAATTTTTCGAATCATGCCATACAAAACGACATGGATATTTCCACTAGAAATTCGTATATTCACAACATTCCAGTCATCAACACAAAATCCACCTGTTCTTTCTATTTCACACTCCTTGTTAATCGCGCTTGATAAGAAAAGATCTTACCATCTCGGGCATCCTGGTTCGCTTCTCGGTCAGTCATAACCCTTCTTTCCACAGATCCTACATCTCCATGTTCTCGCAATTTGCGATGTATACACGGGGACACCACGGAGAGGTGGGAGACCCGGGTTCGAGTCTCGGTCCTTGTCATATCTTTTCTTTTCAAATAAAATATTTTAAAACAAAATTATATCATATAACAATAAAATAAATTATAAGAATATTCTTTTCGTTAGCTTACTTGCATTCACTCAAAGAATATGTTAATAGAAATGAATCAACCTATTACTATAATTATAATTGGAAATCATAACAATCAATGAGCTGTCTCATCTGCTTTATCACCTGGTGAGTTTCGTATATTTTGCAATAGAAAAAAATTATAGTTTGAAAAACTAAACAACACGATTTTGTAGCCAGTCGAACTAAAATGTAGAAAATAGATAAAAAACACGCTTTGATAGAAAGTATTTTGCAATAAGTTCAAAAAAAGAGTTATTAACAAAAAAAACATTTTATCGTATTAAAGCGTAGGTTGCTTTTTAAAATATATTCATAATTTTACTTTTAATATCAGCCAATTGAATATTCGAAGACTCTAGGTTCAAATCCCGCTCGCTGACTGCGTTTTATTACATATGTTCGGCCAGAGATGGATTCTATGGGACCTAGGACTCTCCTGGGGCTCACCTAGCCTTTATAAATTGGGTACCCAAAATAAGGGATAAAAATCTGGCGGTTGAATGTGATTTAAAACAAATCACCTCCGTGCACAACCGTTGTCCAAGAAACAGTACAGTCTCTACCAGGTACTAATCCCAAACTCTTCATGATTATTCTTGTAAAGGATAAGATTTAACCTTCATCTGCCTATTATATGATTTGGCACGTGGAGTAGGTAACCACCATAGGTATATGACCAAGCGAAATATAGTAGTTCGAAGAGAGGATCGGATGATACTACTCGGGGTTATCTCAAGAATATGTAAGACCTAAACGTGAGGCACGTGTCCTTCGATATGCAATATACTCATGAAGAACTAACTAATCCGAGAGGCATACGATCTGACGGTGAAGGCTCCAATCCACATTTAGCTCCGGCCACTTCTCAATAACCCTTGTCTCCGACCTCTCAAAGGTTGCCTCCCTGCCTTTGGGACTCCTGTTCTCGATGAATCGAGCCAAATTAGCTTCCCTTTCTCGGCACCCTTCCATAAAATAATCCCTAAGCACATTTTCACTTCCAAGGTAATATAATTTCGCCCATGTCAAGTCGGCCCCTCATACCCTTTTATTATTTGTAAGAGTTCTGGTGATCCCCAAACTGTTCTAGAGCTCTATAGATTTTAGGAATAGTTCTGTTGTTTAAGATGCGGGAGCCAACTTAATACTTTTGTAACTGGTAACTATAAAAACTTTGTAGCTATCGATTGTAGTGTAAAAGTTAATGAGGATAATTTGTAGAACTCTTACGAATACAAATTATAACTGTACACTATCAGTCAAACTTTTTTGCCAGTAATCAAATATTTTTTTCAAGTCAACTTTATAGGGGCTATAATTTTAGTTTTATTACAATATATTTATTTGAATTCTTCAAGCACATGGTTTAGTTTATTTTTTTAATAACCTACTAAATATTGTAACTATATATATTTCTTTTTAAAACTTGACCACTAAAACCGTCCTTCAGCCCAGTCAACGAATGTAAGTCAGCGGCCAGGAACCAGAAAAGGACCTTAGGTTGCAATAAATTGAAGAGAGCTGAATTTTTGATATGTTGTAAGGGCATGTCGGACTAGTGGAAATTCAAGTTTGCTACCTTAAAAACTCAGAATCTGTTACTCCTACAGGCCTTAGTCTAAGCATAAATTAAAGCTAATTAAATTTACTACCTTTACTTTCATCGTAGGATCAATACTTCGGCCAGTATTCCTCACGAAAGTTGGCCAAAACTTAAATTTGGATTTTTTGGAAAAAATTATCAATTTTCAGAGAGGCGTAACTCAGAATCTATTCCAGATACAGAGCTGCGGTTGAGCTCAAATTTTAGCGAATTGAATCTAATTTAAAAACGGTTACTAATGTTGTTTTATCAAAAACGCACCGATTAGGAGATATAGGCCAAAAACTGAAATAACTCCGAAAATGTCGAGGTTTTTCGACCACCAAAGTTTTCCCATCCTTTTTTTCGGTAGCAAACTTGGATTTCCACTAGTCAGACATGCCCTTACAATATATCTGAAATTCAGCTCTCTTCAATTTATTGCAACCTTCAAGTACTTAGCCGTTGGCCTAATGATTCTGTAAGGAAAGGCATTAAGTAAGACCAACTATGGTACGTTGTCGGGTGTCATCCTCTTCTTCCGCAAGTACTTTACGCAAGATTTACGTTCTTACGCAAGTACCGTAAATGCTGGTAGCACTGCATTTACTGTAGACAGTAGTACAAGCCTTCCGGGAACTGCACTTGCAGAATTTTATGTACAATAGTTCAAAACTTTATCCCTTACCAAAAGTCTCGTGTATAGCGAAGAAGTTTTCATTTTTTAAAAAAAATCATCCTTATTTCTCTTATCGAAGTTAAAAAAGGATTAATCTATTACGGGTACCCATGGAAGGATTAGCTAGTAATGAACTTAAATTAACATTACCATATAATAATATTATAGTATTATAAACCTGTTCCACTACAACCCGTGAACGGGTGTGGGGTACAGTACATAGACTGAACCTGTCTAAACTGAACGGTAGAGATTGTACTGTTTCTTGGACAACGGTTGTGCACGGAGGTGATTTGTTTTAAATCACATTCAACCGCCAGATTTTTACCCCTTATTTTGGGTACCCAATTTATAGAGGCTGGGTAAGCCCCAGGAGGGCCCTAGATCCCATATGATCCACCTCCGACTGCTCACTTTATTATTATTGATAATAAATGATCCCCGCCACCAGCGGGATTTGAACCAGGATTATCGGCATTTCTTGTTCTGATCATTGAATTAAAATGTTTACTTGTCAACCTGTAACGTTCTCTCTAAGGTATGGCTATAGAAACTCATACATAAAAGACTTTTATTATTAATCAATAAATAATTATTTTTTTTTTATTTTTTAAAGAGAAAAGATAGGCCCTCGACCGGGATTTGAACCCGGAACCTTTGTCTCACCGTGACTTCGCTCTGCCAATTGAGCTATCCAAGGCACTTCTCGGTCGAGGACAAAGCTTCTCTCTTTTAGATCCTAAAGCCCCAGCGTGCTCCCGCCATTTTTGCGATGAATACACTAGAAAAGAGAGAAGCTTTGTCCTCGACCGAGAAGTGCCTTGGATAGCTCAATTGGCAGAGCGATGTCACGGTGAGACAAAGGTTCCGGGTTCAAATCCCGGTCGAGGGCCTATCTTTTCTCTTTAAAAAATAAAAATATTTATAACTCATAAAAAATGACTAATAATTATAAAAAAATAATTATTTTTGTTTTAAAAATGGTTGTACTTAATGTAGTAAGATAAATACACAAAAAAAGTGAAAAGAAGCATTTTTGAAGTGAAAACTTCTTTACCGTGTTGAGCGAATTTTGGTTGGGAAAAAACTTGGGGGTTCGCGCCATCGACATGCTCCTGACGTATTGCGTGAGACTGGTGGCCTGTGTATGAGTTATAAGATTTGCTTTATTCAACGTTAGTTTAAAGGCTAGAATTCCATCGGTATAAGAATACCTATATTTAACTAATGAGTCGTTTAATAGTTGAGCAATTTATATTAATAATAATTAAATTAAAACTGCAATAACTATTTGAAATGTTCGTTTCCCCTAAAAAATTGTATTTGTCTCAGTTAAATGTCTTAATTTTGTGAAATGAATGAAAGTTCAAATTATCTTAGTATTGTTGAAATTGAAACGATGATTTTTATTATTTCAATTAAATTATTGATATTAAACTACTTTCAAATGTTCATAATTATTGTTCAGAGTGTCAGAATCTGCGATATAACATAGTTATTCCATTGTTTTGACTTTTCACTTCTCTCGGCAGTCCTCATGACGGTATCTGTTCCGCGGGTTGTCGCTTCGAGTTAAGTTACACCAGGTTTTGACTGTTTATTATAATATTTTCCAAAAGATGCAAGTTATCGTGAGCATTAGTACGGAAAAGAGAATAGAATTGTGGGTAATGAGTTAATTTCTGTTATCATTTCATTTAGAAATAAAATTTTCAACGAACATTTCGAAGTATAGATGTTTGTATGTTTGTTAAAACGTTACCGAGGTATAGACATTTCCCATAAATACATTCTCTTTTCCATTCCGAAGCTCATGATTACTTGTATTTTTGTATTTTCAGACGCGGCCTATTGGTGAAAACCGCATGAAAATCCGTGTAGTGCTTATTGAGATTACCGCGAACTGACGCGGCCGAGGACTTTGTTTTAAAATATGTATAAATAGTTAGATACATATGAGATATTAAGGAGGCGTCTTCGATGGAACCTCCCAGGCGGCTATACTTTTTCCAACTTTTCTGCAAAATATCGTAATATTCCAACCCATTTACACAAAACCTCGACAAATTGTATACCTAAATTTTCCTGTTGAATACTCTAACTATTGGTGAAAACCGCATGAAAATCCGTGCAGTAGTTATTAAGACTACCGCGAACAAACGCGGCCGAGGTTTTATTATATGTTTAGAAAGAAACTGTTATATATTTATATGTAATACGACTTTATTACAACAATCGTCATATGTCGTAGGCTAACAATGATTTTTTCCACTTTTCCCGGTCCTGACCGCCCTCCTCCGCAAGCCCTCTGGCTACCATTCATTCCTGCAATCCATCGTACCATTTCTTTGCCGGACGTCCTCTTCTCATCCTCTCCTTAGGAACATAATTTATTATTCTCTTGGGCCATCGATTTTCTGACATTCTCATTATATGGCCGTACCAGCTCAGCTTTTTGGTACCGATAGTGTACAAGATATTGTGGGGTTCCTGTACTTTTTCTCTGATCACGTGATTAGGGATGTGCTGGAGTTTCGATATGCCACCACTACGTCTCCAGAAGTCACTCTCCGTCGCTAGGTCTTTTCTAAGTTGGTAGTGATGGCCCATGTTTCTGAGCCATATAATGCCACACTTTTGACAAAAGAGTGGTAAAGTCTTTTCTTTGTAGACAATTGAACTTCCTTACTCCATAATATAGAATTTAAAGTAATTTTGATATCAATTTTTAGCTTTTTTAGTCCCTCACCAACCTCTTTTCTCTTTGTTCTAATTCCATGCACATTTCCACGTTCCTATTCGTATAGTCCGTTTCGGTAGCCGTTGTCTTTGTCGGTTCTCCGAGGCTGTTTTGTCAGTTTTGGAAGCAGGTTTATATTTTTTATGATGATGAGGTGCTGGCCCAACATGAAGCCCCAACCTGGAGGACCAGGGATCTTGATTTTAGGGTACCCTATCTCTAGACGGGTGGCCTTCACTGAGGTTCGGAGCCACACCTGCCCTCGAAATGCCATTTCCTGCACTTCGTGATGGTTATACCGCCATGGCTCGGTACCGCCTCCATTAGCGTTAACCAGGGAGCACCACGTGGAGGTTGAGGACGGATTTTGCTCCCCAAAAATGTGGAACGTTGCATGTCATCCTTGCGCAGGGGCCATGCTAATCTTCTCTGTATCGTTCCAATTATAGTATATTTACCGCCGAAGCAAGTAAAATAATGTAGCCATTTGCGAAGTAGTATTCCAATAATGTAGCCATTTGGCCAGATATATTTATATTAATTTCTGTACAATAATGTTATTGCTAATGGACCTGGTCCCAGAATAAAACTATTTTTTTAGTCTATTTCACTCCCGTTACAAATAAATGTTTCAATTTATTATAACAGTGTTTTTTTTTTCAAAATGTGCAAATGACTAAATATTTATATTTTTTCCGTAACAAACAGAACTGAAGTGTTTTCAACCAAAAGTTGTGTATCCATATTCCCTTGCCAAGCCTAAGGCTTGTTATAATAACAACAGTGTCCATGAATAATATTTTTTCTTAATTTATTTAAACTTTTGATTGAAATTACTTAAAGCCTTCCATCAATTAAGCCTAAGTATGTTTAAATATTTGTGTTTTGAAGAGAAAAGATTTTCCCTGGCCGGGATTCGAACCCATGTCGTCTGCGTCTCCGCCGCAGTGCTCTAAACGCAGACGACTCGGGTTCGAATCCCGGCCGGGGCAAATCTTATATGGCTCAGAAACATGGGCCATCATTACCAACTTAGAAAAAAAACTCCTAGCGATGGAGATGGACTTCTGGAGACGTAGGTCCTTGGTTCGCTCGTTAGTCTGCAGTTATATATTAGCTATAAGTATATTTGTTCGATTGTTAAGTCACAAGGGCATGTCTTATCGTCTGTAAGTTTAAATTTATACAAGTAGGATTTTGTGGGTCCATGTCCTGTCAACTTTTGTGTGATGTAGAAGTCAGTTATAATTTTATTATTCCTATATTATTCTTGTAAGTCAGTTATGTATAACTTTAGATGTTGTCCTTTAGTTGTCATATTCTATGTGTCTTTCCACTGATCCATGTTTGTAACTGTTTGTCTGTGTTTCAAGTAAGTCTTAAGGTGCGTTTACACGGCGATTCCTATTAGTTCTGAGAGTGACTTCTAATTGTAAACATCTCGTGATTTCAGTTCAGTGATATCAGTTCTAGAGTTATTTCTACTAAACATATACATTATTTGATGTCTTCAAGGAAAAGAGAAATAGCAGCGGCTTAATAGAATAGAAAAATAATTTTATTCTGGGACCAGGTCCCTTAAGTATAAATAACAATATTCTACAGAAATTAATAAAAATGTTTCTTGCCAAACGGCTACATTATTGGAATACTACAATTAAATATGAACTAAAACTTATGTTCTCATAAAGAAAAAAATATATATAAGACAAACAAAATATGTTGGATGCGTTTTGTCAGAAATGAACCGTATACAATTTTCTATAAGACATCAATGAAAGATAATGAAAATTTTAAAGATCTGAATTTATTACCACGTAGGGGTAGACCAAGAACATTCGAAAATATTGTATTGACACCACTCTATATCTATAAAAATATCAGACAAATTACAACAGCAAAAGGCAAGGACATGATTGACCTATTGCGATATATGCCACCGGAACATCATGATTTCTTCAAATCCCTTTCACACGCGGAAAATGTAGATGAATAGTAAATTGTTTTGAAATAAATTTATGTTTGCAATTTTATATGTTCTATAATTAAAAAATGTTTTGAATCGCATAAATTGTGTTTCCGAAGTGTTTTAAAGATATGTAAAAGAAATTGAGTAATGTTTTTTCAATTTGAAGCATCTTTTTTTTTTTTCTTTCAAAGTAATCCTTTGAAAGGACCGTTTATTTATTAGCACATTCCATACGTGAGTATACTATGTGCATTATAAATTCATTTTTACAAATTATTAACTACAGTTTGACAATTCTAAAATATATGCAAAAGACATTATTATATTAGTTAATTATGTTAAGTTGTAACAGCATGTATATAATAATGTCTTTTGCATATATTTTAGAATTGTCAAACTGTAGTTAATAATTTGTAAAAATGAATTTATAATGCACATAGTATACTCACGTATGGAATGTGCTAATAAATAAACGGTCCTTTCAAAGGATTACTTTGAAAGAAAAAAAAAAAAGATGCTTCAAATTGAAAAAACATTACTCAATTTCTTTTACATATCTTTAAAACACTTCGGAAACACAATTTATGCGATTCAAAACATTTTTTTAAGTTGCTGTTACAACTTAACATAATTAACTAATTTAACAACTATAAATTTAACAATTAACATTTTTTTTTTTTTTTTAATTTAAAATTACAATACTTACAAAATGATTATCTTTTTTTTTTTTTTTTTTCCTAGTATAGTACAGGGAGTTTCTTATATGGATGTCAACTTTTCAAAATCAATACTATAAATAAATTTAGTGAGTTCGGGTCGAAAGTGATTGTATAGGTCATGTTCAGCAACTGGCCAAACTTAAAATATATGCAAAAGACATTATTATATACGTGCTGTTACAACTTAACAAAATTAACAATATTAAATTAACAAAATTAACAATATTAAATTAACAAAATTAACAAATTTAACAATTATAAATTTAACAATTACTTAAGTTAAAATTACAATAATTACATAATGATTATCTTTGTTTTACATAGTATGATTATTCTTAAATGGACGTCAACTTTTCAAAATCGATACTGTAAATAAATTTAGTGAGTTCGGGTCGAAAGTGATTGTATAGGTAACTGGCCAGTCAGCGGATCTTAAGACAGTTTAATATTTACTTATTGGCCATAAAAAGTATGTTATACCAACATGTTGGAATAATGATGAACCCTGAGGGACATTTTGGTGAATATCTCGATGTGCGACTATAATATTTATTTCGTTAGAAATGGTAACGATAAAATTTTCAAGCAATATCTATAAGGATGTGTTCGAGGTTAAACATATTCTGACATCATTTACCTGATGGGCTGCAAACAGGGTAATGTACTATTTCATCAGAATCCATTGTTTTTTATTTGCCTATTATTTTTTTTATGTCGCGACGCGTCGGGGAGTAGGCGTTCGAGGAAAGACGATCTTTGTGTATTTACGAAAAGCTACTCACCGGGAAAATGTGAAAGGAAGTAGTAGAGCGTAGAGAGTCAACAGGTGATTTTTCCCTACGGTTGACATTACAATACACTTTCTTTCATTCAAATAAAATTCGTAGCAACCCAGAAGACAGTCAATATCAAAAAATATAATTGGCGTACATCCGTCAATATTGTACTCAGATATTGATGGTTTTAGGAATCTAAACGAAGAAAATTCCTAAGAGACGCAGCTGATTGCAATATAAACATAATTAGAACCTCGGAAAATAAATGGATTATGAAGAGCGAACGGAAAGATAATAGTGCAGATTTCTGATACATTAGTCCTCATATCAACGGAAATGGTAATATTGAGAATTAGGAACAGGATCGGGGAATATGAACCGCTGGAGGACTGACTTTTGTCCTTCAAAGGATTTGTAATAAACTAATGATCAGTAGATTGACACTGTTATTTTTATTGTTATTTATAGTTATTATATTGTACTGTTATTTTTGAAATTTGCATAGGTCTTTTTGGATCTAAAAAAAAATATTTAGTCTATTAAAAGATTTTTATGATTACATTTCATATTGAATCTTTTAAATTTCACAACACAACAAAAGGTTTGTAGAATTAGAAACATTGAAACTCTTTGCTAAGTTTTAAGTGACACACACCATATTTTTAAAGTAATTCAAAGGAAAAGCGTTATATGTCGCGAATATGAAGAATTAGACTTGTACCACTTTAAAAAATAACAGCTCATTTGTCTAAACAAAATAAGAAGATTGAAAGCCATCTGTTTTCCTAATTTTATTTATTTAGTACGCAACAGCACATTTATTAAAAGGGTATAAATTAATTACCGAGCCCTTTATTTACATAGAGAATATTAATAAAAATAGTTATTGCAATGATCCACTAATGCAAGTAAATATGTTATCACTCTATATTTGACCTCCTCTCAATACGAGTTTGATCTTATCAATTAAGAGACAGATATTAATTTATGTTGAATTAGGTATAGTTCTAATGAATTAACACATCAATCAAAAAAGGGTGTATAATGGTAGAGTATAGATATGGGTTATCTTATGATGGTCGTTCTATAATGTTTTAGGCTGATTCGTCAATGAACAAATAATGGAGCACTGTCTTCGAATAATGGCGTCGATGGAATACAAGGAGTAATTTAAAAAATCAGCAGGTTATTAGGTTTTTTCAATATAATAACCAATACGCTAGATAAATCGAGGAGACAACACTATACTATTAATATATTCAATATATGAAGTTAAATACACTTCTCACATTAATTATTATCTTCAGTTTTATAAATAAATAAAAAATACAGTTGACTGTAGTCGCATAGAATTTCTTCAGGTTTACCAATATTTTTTGGACTTATATCCCGTTTTATAAGTAATATTCATTAGTAAAATGCAAATTTGAAATACGATTAATAGAGTAATATTACTGAATCATTAATCGTATTTCAAGTTGTATGAATAAAGTAGAATAGAATAGAAATTTTATTTGCCTTTGGGGGATACCCCATGTATGAATAAAATAATAATTATTCCAACAATTATTGAGCAAAATAGGTTACAAGAGGAGGACTTGAAACTAAAAACAATTCTGTCGAACCAGCACAGGAACACAGATGGAGGTTCACTGATTAAAATATGGAAGCACGCAATTGTGGAGATAACTCCCAAAGCGAGAAAGTTGCTGGCTGGCAGGGCGTTCGTGGACATGGTGACCTGCTCCGTGGAAGATTATCACTCGGCTCCGAGGTGCTACATCTGCTCCAGGATAGGTCATACCAAGAAGTTCTGCACGGCCGTCCAGCCTACGTGCCCGCTCTGCTCGGAGCCCCACAGCCTGAGGGAGTGCCGATCTGAGGCACACAAATGCATCAATTGTGTGAGTCATAATAATAGAGTAAATATTAAGAGGAAAGTAGATTCTAATCACCCTGCATTATCTAGAAATTGTCCTTCTTACAAGGCGGCTGTAGATAGAATAATTGCAAATACAGACTATGACTGACAAACTAAATAACTACAACAACGGTAGATTATCGTTAGCCTGTAAAACTTTTAACTATATAAAAAGCAATTTACTAATAAATTGTTTAAAAGTAAATAGTATAAATTTGATAGTAAGTTATATGCTAATCAATATTAAAAATATTAAGAATAGTGGAACATTTATAATTAAATCATATCTAAATACAACAAATACATTTATAAAGTCATCAATAGCAGAAATTAACCAACAACTTTCAACTGCTATCATCTGGAACTTGCTGTATCCAGTTAATACTTATAAGATATCACTTTTGAGTTGTACTGAAATGAATAGGAAAATGTGTATAAGTAAACATATGTTTTCAAGTGACTTGTTCTAGTAATATAAACATGAAAGTTTTACAACTAAATACTAAACATTCTAAATACTGTACAAATTTACTGCAACAAATTATAAACAAGAAACAATTAGACATTTTACTGATTCAGGAACCATACTCCTACAACAAAGATATCACAGGCTACAGAGGATACAAAATTTATCAAACATATGACGACATCCCTAGAGCAGCAATAGTAATTGCAAATCCTAACCTAGACAGCTGTTTGATAACACAATTTTCAGATCGAGATATGATAACAGTGGAGGTTATTACAGGGAGAGACAAATATATCCTTGCTAGCTGTAATTTCGATATTACTAGGGACATAAATATCGATTTAAATAAGCTTAATAAATTTATCACAAGCTATAGAGGTTATAATATAGTGATAGGCGTTGATTCGAACAGCAGATCCAAAGTGTGGCATGATAAGATTTCTAATACAAGGGGATTACTTTTGGAAGAGTTCATCGTAACTAATGAGTTATTAATAATGAACATGAAGTCAAATATTCCTACTTTTGATGGGCATCAAGGGAAGAGTAATATTGATTTAACTCTGTCTAATATACAAGCTACAGGACGAATAAAAAACTGGACCATTTCAAACGAAACTAATCTTACAGACCACAACTGTATTCTATTTGAAATTAAATGCAATAGGCCTTTTGAAAATACAAATAAAACAAGAAAATACTTTACCTCAAATGCTGATTGGAATAAATTTGAGACTAACTTACTAACACAACTTGAAAAAGAATTTATACCGCGTACTGAAAACAAATTTACAGCTGAAGAACTACAAAACTATATTATTGAATCACTACAGTATATGAGCACAAATTTAATTTCCAGAATGATGACTAAAATAATAATTAAAGCTTCAAATATGACGTTTAAAAAATCAAGTAATAGCCCCCGTATAAAACAATATAAGTCTGTTCCTTGGTGGAATGATGAACTGTCAGCCCTACGTAAAAGAACGAACAAGCTCAGGCAGCAATATCAGAAGATTAAAAACAACCAAGAACTCAGAAATAAAGCTAGAGACAGCTATCTGGAAAGTCGCCATCTTTACCAGAAATTAATTAGGCAATCCAAAATGGAATCTTGGAAATCGTACTGCACTAACGCTAAACCATGGGACTGGACTTATAAATGGGCTGCAGGAAAAGTAAAAAATCAAATGCTTTTAAAAACCATACAAGCATCGACTAACAACCAGTATACCAACAATCTAAAGGAGACTTTGAACCAGGTAATGACCGACCTAATAAATGTAGATACTCCTGAATCAGATGACAGCAGACATACTACAATTAGATCGAATGTTATGATACCTCCGGATACAACTGATGACTTACCAATAGAGGACCATGAAATTTCGATCGCAATCAAATCGTTAAAAACAAAAAAATCTCCGGGTTACGACGGGATTACTCCTATAATTTTCCAAAAAGTCTTCGAATTTGTACCAAATTTAATACTACATTGGTACAAATTGCTCTTCAGAAGAAACGAATTTCCAGAAAACTGGAAAATTGGTCTATTAGTCTTAGTACCGAAACCCTCTAGCACTAAGCTTAGACCAATTAGTATGCTTCCGATCATGAGCAAAATTATCGAGAAAATCGTTAAAAACAGACTAATTAATTTTCTTGTTAAAAACAAAACTGTGAACAAAAATCAATTTGCATTTATGCCGAAGACTGGAACATTAAACGCATTACATTCACTGACCACCAATATCAGCGAAGCTCTAAATAAAAAAGATCAACTTCTAGTTATCAGCCTTGACATAAAAGGGGCTTTTGACAATGCTTGGTGGCCTGCTATATTAAATAATCTCAAAAATTATAGATGTCCAAAGAATTTATATTTATTGATTAGAAATTTCCTTGAAAATAGACGGTTACTTTTTACAAAGAATACCATTTCCTGCTTAAAAACTGTAACGCTAGGAACACCACAAGGATCATCTCTATCGCCTATTCTTTGGAACATTTTAGTTAATACAATTTTCGACATTGACTTACCAACTGACTCAAAATTAATTATTTACGCCGACGATATATTAATTTTAATCAGAGGAAATTGTTTTCAAAATTTAAAACAGATAGCAAACACAACTTTAATCAAAATACATGAGTGGACAAAAACATGCAAGTTAGAACTCAACACAAGAAAAAGCAAATACATTATTTTTAGCAGGAAAAGGTATTTACCGGATTTAGACATTGTCATTGGCAATGAGCAATTGGAGAGCACTCAAACATTGACCTTTCTTGGCGTAGAGTTCGATAGAAAAATGAGTTGGTCGAAACACATAGAAAGAGTATACGTCAGGACTATGCAAACAGTTAACTCCCTGACTATTGCTGCAAGAACAACCTGGGGCCTCGGGGCTGAATGTTTGAAGACAATATACGAGGGGGCATTGATTCCCAAAATGCTTTACGCGGTGTGGATTTGGCATAGAGCAATTGAGAAAAAATGCCATCTACGGAAACTTCAGAGACTGCAAAGAATCATAGGTATCAGGATTGTCAAGGCATATAAAACTATATCATATGACGCAGCTTGTGTCTTAGCAGGAATTGTACCCATCGATCTTAAAATTAGTGAAATCGTACAACTCTCATCGATTAAATTGCGTAACGATAACTTTAGAGAAATCGAACATAACATGATAGAAAGGGAATCTGAACCTTTTGATTGGTTACACCCATCAACATTTGCCAAACTTTACACGCACTTGACACAACATAACGGAACGGGTACAGAAATCACTAACATATACACAGACGGAAGTAAAGAAGGCAATAATGTAGGCTGTGCTTGGCTACTTTGGGACACGAATGGGAAGATGCTATGTGCCCAGTACAAACTAGGCTCTACAAGTTCCAACAACCAAGCTGAGAAGTACGCAGTCGTAAAAGCGACAGAATTCCTTCTTGACCTTCCAAACAACATACATACAGACATAGTCATACACACAGATAACAAAATCTTGATACAATCAGTTCTCAACACAGACGTACATGACGAGCTTACCGAAAATATCAGAATGAACTTGTGCACACTTAGGCTTCTAAATTTCTCGGTAAAAATAATATGGGTAAAGGGTCACTCTGGTATCGAGGGCAATGAGATAGCGGATAAATTAGCAAAAGAGGCAGCACAAAGTGATATGTCTCCATCTTTTCAAAAAACACCAATTTCGTTCATAAAATTCAAAATTAGGGAAGAATCAATTATGAGGTGGAATGAACGGTGGACTATTTCAAATAAATCTCCTAGTTTGCATAGGTTCATTCCAAAACTAACAAACAATAACTACAAATTAATAAAATCCACTAACTACAAACTAACTCAGGTTTTAACTGAACATGGACATACCAAATCATACTTACACAGATTTCACATAACCAACGATAGTACTTGCTCGGTAGACAAAGAAGAACAGACATTTAAACACATAATATATGACTGCCAATTGTATGAAGGACTAAGATCAAAATTAATTATCTCCACAATATTAAGAGGGAAAGTTTGGCCAGTTGCTGAACATGACCTATACAATCACTTTCGACCCGAACTCACTAAATTTATTTATAGTATTGATTTTGAAAAGTTGACATCCATATAAGAAACTCCCTGTACTATACTAGGAAAAAAAAAAAAAAAAAAGATAATCATTTTGTAAGTATTGTAATTTTAAATTAAAAAAAAAAAAAAAATGTTAATTGTTAAATTTATAGTTGTTAAATTAGTTAATTATGTTAAGTTGTAACAGCATGTATATAATAATGTCTTTTGCATATATTTTAGAATTGTCCAACTGTAGTTAACTATTTGTAAAATGAATTTATAATGCACATAGTATACTCACGTATGGAATGTGCTAACAAATAAACGGTCCTTTCAAAGGGTTACTTTGAAAGGAAAAAAAAAAAAAAAAAAAAAAAAAAAAAATGTATGAATAAAGTATATTTATTATAATTCTTTTAGTGTTTATTTATAGATTGCAATGACAAGAACTTTTCCAGGCTACTTTAACACTTACTAGACAAACGCTCTAAGTTCCCTGTTAATTACTTGGCTAGGCTCTTTGAAATGGATACTCTTAAAAGGGAGGAAGTCTAGAGATGGAGCGTGGTCTCGTCCAAATCGTCCAAACTCTTTACTCGAACGCTTGCTTAGGAAGAGTACGCTCCCTACAATGTACCAACAAAGAAAAGTATTGACAAATACATTTAATTGGCCAACCTATTTGAATAATCAAGGAAGAATGAAAAATATGATTGCAAGAAAGTAATTTGCTTTAGTAAACCTAAATTGAAAGCAGAACCATAAATTACCTTTGAAAAATAAACAGGATAAAGTAGTCGGATAAAAATGAAAAATAATTTTAGAAGAATAATTTGTGCGTGTATTAATTCCGTTGTCTGCCGCCTGCCCACGCGAGGGTCCACCCCGAGCAATTTCCATCTAAACTAACTAAGCCCTTGAAAATTTCCGGATAACGTCAGCAGTCCGCATCGGTGAAACATCATCGGAAGTCATCACATTTACCTGCGGAGTACCTCAGGGGCCTGTGCTATCCCCAGTACTTTTCTCGATATACACAGCTGAAACTGTTGAAGCCACCTACAAAAAAGCTGCTGTAGCAAGCAGCCTATGCTGATGACATAGCGATCTACAGTAGCTCAATCAGCGCAGATAGAGCTCTACGGCAGGCGGAGGAGGTCTATGCGAACATCACACAGAAGCTAGAAGGACTCAACACAACAGTGAATCCTAAAAAGATGGACTGCATAATTTTCTCATTTCAGGGAAAAAAGCGTCGCCCTCTCCCTATAAGGTCTATAGGGTAGCGGGATGCGAGAACAGACCAGCGAGCAGCATAGTCAACTTAGGTGTCACACTTGACTGACACCTGAAACTAGCCTACCACTGCAGGAACAAGCTCAGGTCGGTTAGGACCAAGTCTTACAGACTTAACCACCTGCTTACATCTCCTAACTTATCCCTCCGCCTTAAGCTGACCATCTACAAGAGCATCTTAAGACCGGCGCTCCTCTACGGAGCATCACTACGGAGTACCATCACACCGGCAACAGCAAAAAAGCCCCAACAGTTTCCAAATGGCATACTGCAGCGCATAGTGAGACACACAACATTAAACAAAACAAAAATGGATCTCCTACACACTACTCTCGACTTACCGACAGTTACAGACTTCATAAAACGCAGACACATTAAATTTTTTGACAGTCTGAAAAACAGTACTAACCCTCTTTTCAGGACACTCACCCCAGCAGGACGGCCACAAACGTGGCACGATCACGTACAAAGTCTCAGCCTGAACTGAGAAATAAATACAATAAACAAGGAAAAGGACACGGTGAGCCCCATCACCGGAAAAATCTACAGTTAATAAATAAATAAATAAATTAGAACCTTCCATTTTCTCATTCTCCTCTTAAAATGTACGCACTACAGTAGAAGAGATCCTCTCCAACCTATCCTAATCCAGCTTAGAAACCTTCAACCTTAAGGGACTAAGAAAAAAAAAAAAAAAATTTACTTAATTAACCTTATTAAAAAGTTCAAGTTTATTCAATTAAGAGTTATAGCTACTATGTGATATATATATATATATATATATAACTTAAGTACTTCACTTCACAAAATATAAAAAAAAGAATAAGTAGGGAGATAAACAACACACTTGACGGCTGGTTAAACACTGACTTTATTGCCATCTTGAACCTCTATTTATAGATTCCAACAGCTGTTTACAATGCCAGTTTGATTAGCGACTTTGCGATTATCGTCTTGTCTTAACTCCCCCCTGCCAGTTTACGAACATCCTCGTAAACTCAAAACAAAAATTTCAGAGAAAGAGCACACAAACAAAAGAAATTATCAATTACATGAATCATATTCTACTTACATAAAAATAAAAATAAAATACCTTACTACTAGCTTAATCTACATTACTATCATTCATAATTAACAAAAAATATTTATATACAAATAAGTTACTTTACAAAAATTATATATAAAAGAAATGAAAATCTCCTGTTCCACTACACCTCTTAAATAAGCTCCAAAAGTACGAAATAAAGTACACGGTTATGGGTTGGCTTCCCCAGCTGGAATCTTGAGCTGTTCGATATGAACTGTCTTATGTTTTCTTGGCTCAGCCACATTCTGAATAGTGACTAGGTTATGCTCTCTGATAGCAATCACTCTGAATGGACCCTCGTACATCAGAACCTCCTTTGCACGATTCGATATAATTTTTTTGTACACGATTGTACCGATTTTAATATCTCCCATAATGTCCTTCACGCCCTCGTTTTCCCGCGCCACTCTCCTACTCTTTTCCGCTACCATCCGGCCATGTGCTTTCCCCCACAGTTTCTCGAGATCTATTCTATTTATGGCTAGTTGTTCTGCCATTTTTTCGTCTACAACCGTATCACCCTCGTCTCTTCTTCGCGCTCGTAAACCAAAAAGGGCCTCGAACGGGGAAAATCCGGTGGCCATGTGTATGGAGTGGTTGTACGCTGCTATGGCTCGGGGCATCGCCTCATCTGCTTCCAACCCTTTATCGGCGTGGAATACTCGGAGATGTTCTCCCAGGGTATTATGGAGCCTTTCGATTCCTCCCCTACTTTTAGGATGTCCGGGCGTATTCCAGTGCCATGAAATTCCTAGCCGTTTCATCTCCTGTCGCAAGTACGCGTTATCGAATTCCCTGCCCCCATCGGAGGAGATCGTATTTGGTACTCCATAGAACTGGAACCATGTTTGAAGGGCGCTATTCACCGCCGCTGCCGATTTCTCCTTCACCGGGTGGGCTATGGCCGTTTTGCTAAATGTATCCAGTATTGTTACCCATTTAAAACCCCTCCACGTAAAGGTGTCTACTTGAAGATCTGTCAATGGTATCGTAGGCGTCATCGTCTCGGTTTGTAATCCTACGGGAGGATGGCGGTCATACTTAGCCGTATGACAAATGTGGCAGTTCCTTATTATCTCCTCTACCGTCTTCCGCATCCCTACCCAATAATACTTTCTTTTTAGTGCCACCAACGTCTCATTGATTCCCCGGTGGTTCGTCTTCCCTTGATGGTATGCCATCGTTACATCCTTTTGCTGTTCCTGATCGCGAATGGTCTCTACCATAGATCGGCATCGGATAAACGTCCTGTCTATCCCTATTTTTTTCGAACCTCCACAAGTTACGTATCTTGTCCCACACCGTCGCATTGCCAACATACAGATAGTGGATCGCACCTGCTTTAGAGGCGTCCTTTAACGCTCGGCAGATTTGCTCTTCCTGGACTCCAGGTTGGGACCAAATAGTTACAATATTATGCCTCTCGTATCTGGAAAATTTCGTTTTCAGTAACCCCGTGGTCCTTGTTTTCCATATTATCTGCCGAGTCTTATCGTTTATTACCTCATTCACTTCCTCCATCTCAGTCAATCTCTCGTCTTGTGATTCCTCCTGGTTGGGAGATTCCCCGTTTTCCCGGCGGTCTGTTTCTCCTTCTCCTTCCACATCTGGCGTCCATTCCCGTACGAACCTCTGGAGCTCCCCGGAAGGTCCCGCTTCACCTGATTCGATAGCGTTGACCTGAAGGGCACGAGATAACCAATCTGCCACTACATTATCCTTTCCCGGCTTGTATGCTATGTCGATATTGTACTGGCTCAAGATCTCCTTCCAACGCGTCACCCTAGCCGACGATTCTTTCAAATTACCCACCCACAGAAGTGGCCTGTGATCGGTATGAATTTTGAACCGCTTTCCAAATATATAGGGCCGGAAGTGTTGGACTGCCCATACAATCCCTAATAACTCTCTCTCGAGCGCGCTATATCGGGTCTCCGCGTCTGTAAGCCTTCTACTTGCGTATGCCACAGGCCGTTCCCCCTTATCATAATCCTGTGACAAAACCGCCCCCAGTGCATATTCACTAGCGTCGGTGGTGATCGCGAATGGTTTTGAAAAATTAGGGAATGCGAGAACCGGTTCCGTTTGTAGCCAACACATGCATTTCCTGATGTTTCCCTCGATCTCTGGAGTAATCCGAATTGTGCGTCCCTTCCTTAACAGTGCATTCAGAGGACTCAGATGCTCGGCCATTTCTGGGACGAATCGACGATAATAATTTAGGGTTCCTAGCAATCTCCTGATTCCCTTGATATCGGTTGGCATCGCCATTTTCCCTATGGCTTCCACCTTCTTACCGTCAGGCCGCACCCCTTCTGCCGATATCGAATGCCCGAGGAAGTTGATTTGCTTTTGCCCCAATATTGATTTTTCCGCCGATAATTTTAAACCAAATTGACGTATTCTGGCAAAGACTCGTTTCAAATCCTCTATATGGCCCAACTCCGTCTTACTAAAAACCAGGAGATCATCCATATAGACCTGGCACATGTTTTCGTCTAAGCCCCTCAAGAACTCGTCCATCAGCCTCTGGAACGTTATCGGCGCATTTTTTAAACCGAATGGCATACGGGTAAACTCGTAATGGCCCCTTTCAAACGTAAACGCTGTTTTACTTTGGTCTCTGGGATGCATGCGAATTTGGTGGTATCCAGATTTCAAATCTAGTGTGCTGAACACGGTTGCTCCGCCCAGTCTGTCCAAAATGTCCTCTAATCTGGGAATAGGGTATTTCTCATCCAACGTATTTTCGTTGAGTTGCCGGAAATCTACCACCACCCTGTAGCGCTCTCTTGGATCCCCGTTAACAGGTTTCTTCTTGACCGCCCATAGAGGACTGTTAAAGGGTGATGTGCTGTCAACGATAATACCTTGCCGTTTTAGCTCCGCGATCTCCTCCCTAATGTGTTCCCGCAACGCCTGTGGGTAGCGCCGCTCCTTCACGTAAGTACTTTTCTCATATTTCAAATGAATTTCATGAACCGTTTCTCCCGTCACGCTCAGTGGATCCCCCTCGCGAAAAAAAATATCCGCGTATTCTTCCCTTATCCCCATCCTCCAATCCTTGCCCTGGGTAATTGCACCGACGCACCTCACATCCCTTTTCGCGTTCTCCATCGTTCTATATGTCTTCTTCCCAATTCTAATCACCCATTGACCTTCTACATTACTGAGTTTCGCCCCTAGTTTCCCGAGCACGTCACACCCCAAAATCCCACCATACTCGCGCGGCATGGTCTCTACCACATGCAGAGTTGCTACGTCGCCCTTTTTGCCCCATTTACTTAACGCCAGTTCCACTTCCCCCTCCACCGTACAGGGACCACTCAAAGTGACTAGCTGACATAAACACTTTCTAATTTCTGGGTCACACTCTCCTTTAAATATAGGGTTTAGACTATCTCTACCTACTAGAGTACACGAGCTCCCTGTGTCCACAAGACACCTCCACCCCTTGCAAAACTCGATAATAGGCAACCTGTCACACTTCTTTACCACACTATTCACAAAAAATAGGTTGCCCCTCCGTTCACACAATCCTCATTCTTTTCTTATCTGCTCACTTCGCCTCCTTGTGCTCCGTTGCTTGCTTCTTCCTCCAGGGGTTCCTCTGCGGCTAGGTTCGCTTCCCTCCGTCTCGGACCCTGAAGCCTCCGAAGATCTAGCCGATTCCGACGATATTCTGTTTCTCCGCCATATTCTTTGAGCATTGATCTCCATAGGTTCGCCTCGATCGTGCTCCCGACGCCGTATATATGGGCATTGTCTGGCCATATGTCCCTCACTGTGGCATTCAAAACACCGCGCACGTGGGCACTGAGCCACCAAGTGCCCTATCTTGCCACATTCGTGGCACCTCCTTTCCTCTCTTCTCCCATTCTTCCTCTCCACAATTTGCCTTCTTTCTCTTGGTATTTTTTCTCTTCTCTCAAACTCTCCATCTCTTCTCCTTCCCATGTCCTGTCTCACTCTATTCCTTCCTGCCTCATTCCTCCGGTACGACACTCTTTTCCACCCTGGTTCGATCTCTTCTCTCTCTTCCTCGTCGCGGGCACTCGCATCTACCATGTCCTGTGCGCATTCCATGAATGACCTATCCCTGGGTAATCCGTCTTTCTTTCCAGTATCCCTGGCTAATTGTACCTTCAGGACTGTGGTCATAAACAACATCCACGCTTCGACCGCACTGGTATCCATTACTTCTCGTAATTTTTCGTTAATCTTATTCAGCTTTAAGAGCAGGCTTGCAGCGTACTGACCGTTTGTTTGATTCGAACGTTTCATCTCTCGAAACATCTGCAGCATATCCTCTTCTGGGGCCCATCGCCCCCCTCCGTACGCTTTTTTTAGTCTTTCCTTGATCACCTGCCACGAGGTATCCTCATCTGCTTGAATTAGATTTAATACACTCCTTCTGACCCGTCGTGCTAAGGCTACCCGTAGCCTTTTGGCATCCGCTTCCTCTAAAAAGTCTGCTGCGACCTGGGATTGAATGCTGCTCATAATACCATCCCCGCCCTTGAGGAAATGATTTAATTCGCCCACATCACCGTTAAATTTCTCCAAGTCTGATATCTCCCTTCTTAAATCTTGTGCATTGGCCTTCCTTAACTTCATTTTCTCCAATTCATTCGTTTCCTGTGCAATTCTGTTTGCTTCCTGGGCAGCTAAGTCTGCCCGCGCCATTGCTAGAGTTGTTGATGGTAATGGCGGAAACTGGGGATTCGCCTGTTCTGGCTGTGAAGGCTCTAACGTTAACGTTGCCGGCCTCAGGATTTCTCTTTGTTCGTTCATAATGGCAAGACTAGTTATATTTCAAATTGAGAGAGAAAAAATGAAAGTAAAATAGATCAATAATGAACTCGCTGTAGTCTTTAGTGTCCTTGAAAAAAAAATATTCTCACTGAACTGCTAAAACGTTTTCCCGGGTTTCGGCACCACTTAAGTACTTCACTTCACAAAATATAAAAAAAAGAATAAGTAGGGAGATAAACAACACACTTGACGGCTGGTTAAACACTGACTTTATTGCCATCTTGAACCTCTATTTATAGATTCCAACAGCTGTTTACAATGCCAGTTTGATTAGCGACTTTGCGATTATCGTCTTGTCTTAACTTATATATATATATATATATATATATATATATATATATATATATACCTATTTTTTGGAAATTGGTAAAAGTTCGTTTTAGCGTACCCTCGCGAGGTGGCAACCATATATATCAATCGAATGCTCTTTCGATTTGTAGTCGAATGACATAACTCCCAGCGTCCGCAAAGGTCAAATAAAAAAGTTACGCGTCCGCAAACGTCAAATAAAAAAGTTTCTTAAAAACGTTCAAAACGCTAGATACCCTATGTAACCAACTCTAATCACCCCTATCTACTCCTAACCATCTAACCACCCCTAACCTTTTTTTTTTTTTTCCCTACCTGCCGTCACTGGCATATGGGGTTCGGCAGTGGCGGGTTGATACGTTGGGTTTACGCACGCCCACCACTGCCAAAAAACTACTCTTTATTGAAAAAAATATTCTTATTTTACATCATTTGGGGGGTACCGTTTATCTCCTGGGTACATTAAAATAAACAAAATAAAAATAAAAATCTGTGGTGCTGCCCCGTGCACGGATGTGCACCTTACTGATGGGGCAGCACCTTTAAGGCCTCCTGGCCGGTCTGCATCCGTCCGGTTGCCGTCCAGCCCTCCTGGTCCGCCGCATCCGTCCGGTCCGCATCCGGCCAGTCCACTCCCTCAGTCCTGTCCTTCTGGAGGCTCATCCTCCGGCGAATGCGTTGGTGACTCCTGCTGTGGTGGCTCGCCGGGTGGCCGTATCCTGCTGATGGTGAAGTGTGCAGGACCGACCACCTCCTTCCACCCGTGGACAAACTCCCTGAAATCAGGGTAATTGTCCTCCTCGACCAGGCGGGGGAAGTCTTCCTCGGTGAGGACGAAGATCCCGGTTTTCTTCGACATCCTGGCTCGGTGTCCTTCCATCGCGGTGCAGAAGAGCATCACATGCTCTGCCGTTTCTGGGACTCCACAGGTGGGGCACCGGGGGTCGATCTCTCTTCTATGCTCACCGAGCTTTCCCCGAAACCCACCGTGTCCCGTCAGCATCTGCAAGACCCAGTAGTCTGGGAGGACCCATGTGGCAGACAACCTCGACTGGACGGTGGGGAAGAACTTCCTCAACGTAGAGCCCTTCTGGCTCGTCACCCACCGTCGGTTCCACTGCTCTATTGAGTACTCCCTCAATATCTTCTTCCACAAGTTCGGGGTCTCGCCGATCCTCTGACGGAGTCCCTCCGGAAGCGTCTCCAGCCCCTGCCTCTTCGCCTCGTACTTAAGGGCGTCCTCCTTCAGGAGGAGGTCCAGGGGCATAGCTCCGGCAAGTACCTGCACCGCCTCATGCGACACCGTTCTATAAGCCTTCGTGACCCGTAGCAGAGCCAGTCTCTGGATCGTCGCCAGTCTCCTCTTCTGCTCCTGCGTGAGGTTGCGGCTCCACGCCGGGGATGCATACCTCAGGATACCCAAGACCACGCCTTTATAAATGGCCATCGTTGCTGGGTACCTGAGGCCCCAGAATGCACCCCCTATTCTTCCAAGTCCATTGAGTGACAGGGTCACCCTATCCTTCAGGTATCCCAGGTGAGGAGTGGCGTCGAAGTTTCTCCTAAACTTCACGCCTAGGTACGTCACCTCCTCACCTAGTCTTACCCTCTATGTCTGGATCTCCAATATGATAGGGTGAGCCCTGTCAGTGGAGCCTCTTAGGAGTATGGCCTGGGTCTTGGCAGCGGCCATACTCAACTTCCTCCTCACGCACCATTCCGCTACGAGACTGGCGCACCTCTCTGCTTGCGTCTTCACTCTGGCTCTGCTGTTCGCGGCCACGATGACTGCCAGGTCGTCGACGTAGGCCGTGGCAAGGAAACCTTCCTCTTCCAGTTCCTCCAGCAGCTGGTCGAAGACGAGTTTCCACAGGGCCGGCCCGAGGACCGACCCTTGTGGACATCCTCTCTCTATCCTTCTCTCGACCTCGTAGTAGCTACCTCTAATCCTGACACTCCTTTCACTGAGGTAGCTACTTACGAGGGAGTACAGGTTGCTGGGGGCGTCGAACTCCTGCAGCCGCTGGAGAACGCAGGGCCACCACACGCTATCGAAGGCGGAGGATATGTCAAACAGTACTAGCATGACATACTTCTCCGCCCTCTCTTCAACGTCCCTGCGCACCCTCAACAGTGCATCCGTCGTTCCCTTACCACGGGTCGAGCCGAACTGCCGTGGATGGCTCGCCGCATCAAGGACCGGCCTTAGGCTGGTGACGATCAGACTCTCCAGGACTTTACTCATCACCGGGAGGAGGCATATCGGCCTGTACGCCTTAGGCGTTTCCTTATCCTTGCTTCCTCCCTCGTAGAGCATTGATTGATTGATTTGTTCATTTAACGTCCCTTTATGCTGCTATGGCTAATCGGACGATGCTACAGTGGGAGCTCTAAACTTTGCCTATCCAGGTTTAATTAGGATAGGGACTTTTAACGAGTACCTGACATCGTACAGGCTCGGGACCCCCGTTTAACGTCCCTTCCGAAGGACGGCGTAACTAAGAATTTTTTAACCCCTTAAAAAAATCCTAGGGCCACCTGCCGGGCTATGAACCCGCGATCTTGGGTTTAGTAGTTTGTTACGCTAACCACTAGACCACAGGTGACCGTAAAAAAGAGATGCCAACAGCACGCGGTTTTCCCAGGCGGTCACCCATCCAAGTACTAACCACGCCCGACGTTGCTTAACTTCGGTGATCGGGTTTTTGTTGCTTTCTTCAGTTGTTCTTCCAAACCTGCCCTCTCTACTGTTGCCTGTGGTAGCTGGTACTCCAGTATTTTTCAATTTTTCTGATTGAGTCATACTTTCGACTTCCAGGTTGCAAAAACACTAACAATAACAACGACCGTTACGTTTACGCCCGAAACACGTGCACGTATAAAAAGGGTCCCGGGTTTCGGCACCAGTTAGGATTAGACTGAACACGTATAGTAAAAAAAAGGGATAAAGGGGCATAGAGATACTCGCGCTGATAGTAAAAGACTAACTTTATTTCCAACTAGCTACAGTATTTATAGCTACATTAGTTTACATATGATAAAAGAAAGATTACTTAATCCTAAACATAAACGCAAATAATAATCCTTCCAATATTGGAATAACTTATATATACATATATGTATATATATATATATATATATATATATAAATATTGAACCTAAATATTATTGTTTCATTAAGAACTTATTGTAATTAAAGAGTTGTGATGTAGTACTTTATTCTAGGCCACGGTCCTTTCGAATAATCTAAAATAACTGAGACCTAAATGAGGAGAAAACTAAATAATTTATTTTCCCAAATAAATAAAATATTAAAACTCGTTTTTTAAAAGAACTCTACTCCCAATGATTAAGTAAGAAAACTTCACGTTATCTTGGACTTGTGATTCAAATACTGTCTGGCTTGCTTTTGATTTGACGTGTTTCCTTTTATTATAATTTTTGGAATGAAACATTTAATTAAATTTATGTAATTAAAGATTTTAGTTTGTATTTTAGACTCCTTAAGTTGTACAAAAACCCAGGAAAATAAAAGTGATCTAAAAGAATAAAATGAGAAATAAACATGATTTGTTGATTATAGACTCTTGTGATCACAGATGATAGTGTCTTACTCTTAATTATCTTATCAAAAATTTTGTAGTTATGTTAATAGTCAAGTTATTAACTGAGGAGCAGATTAAAAGATTAGTTAGAAAAAATGCTTAAAGACTTATACATAAAAATATTTTTTTACTTACGTGAATTAGTAGCTTCGTGATGGAGTTGTAACTTCTTCTGCAATCTTTAAACTCTATAAGACTCTTCAACCATTGGCACTAAGAATTCTTTGATATTTCCCAAAATCCGCTTATACTAATTTTCTTGTTTTACATTGACTATTCCATCAGAAACTCAGTTGATAAATCCCTTGTAGAGGAGTCTCAGATCCGCGATCTTCCACTCTCTCGGAAACCGCCCCTGGTCCAGACACTCATTGAAGATGCCAAGATGGTCATCCTCAATGAGGGGGGCGCTCTTCTTCAAGATCGCGGCGTCTATTCCGTCGAGTCCTGGAGCTCTTCCGGTCCTCTGCCTATCCACGGTAAGACGAAGGTCTCATATATCCCATGGTGGACACAGCTCGTGTCCTGGAGGGCACACCGTGGTGCGTCTTACCATTTTATCATCTTCCGTATCCTGGGACGGATCATCCCTGGGGTATGTATAGTTTAACCACCCCTAACCATCTAATCACCAAAAAATCCTAACCTAACCTAACCAAACCATGAAAAATCATTAAAATAAAACACCTAACCACCCCAAATAACTCCCAGCGTCTGCAAAGGTCAAATAAAAAAGCTAGGTGTCCAGGAAGGTCAAATAAAAAGTTTCTAAAAAACGTTCGTAACGCTAGATACCGTATGTAACCACCTTAACCACCCCTAACCATCTAACCACCCCTAACCATCTAAATACCCCTAAACACCACCCCTAACCATCTAACCACCATAAAAAACCTAACGTAATCTAACCAAACCATGACCATAACCAAACCAAACCTGTTTACTGTGAAATGTTTACGATATAATAATAGGGTTTATGAAAAAATGACCGTTTTTTAAACTAAATATTTCTATTATTATTTCTTTGATGTTTCTAGATGGTGACTAACAGTATCTTTCGACACACCACACTCCCTGGCAAGTTCGCGAATACTTGTGGATGGATTTAACTCGAAAGCTTCCTTCAGAACCTCATCAATATCAATTAATGGTCAACCGGAGCCCTTCTTCCTTTCCAACGTCGTATCTCGACTGGTAAATTTTTCAAACCAACGCCGTGCCGTGCGCTGGTCAAGGACACCTTCCCCTTCATATTTAATAATTTCACGAGCTGCTTCAGCGGTTTTTCCGGGGTTTTTTTTCCGGTAATGCCTTAAAATTACGAGAATTTCGTAGGACACTGTCATGTTTCTTCATTGAAACAAATAAATAACTAAGCTGAGGCTTTTTTTGAAGAATCGAAAAGTATTAGTAACCAAGCTTAGAGAATGTTGGTAAATGATGAATAGCATTAAAATATTTACAGACTTTTGAACTCAGGAATATGATAAAACGGTCATTTTTTTTTTATACACCCTATTACCATTAAAACATACGATGGATAATCATTCTCGACTTATTGACAGGGTGACTATTTTCACATTTTAATTTACTTCGTTTTTTGCCTTAACACTGAAATGTGTTAATATTTTTGTACCACTTTCAATTTTTATTTTTTGGATAACACATTAAATTGCGTTAGTACAGAAAAAATCTATAGTACACTCCATTGCTACATTAAAAAAAAAAGAAATTTACTTACGTGAATTAGCTTCGAAATGGAGTTGTAACTTCTTTCTGCAATTCTTAAACTTTATAAGACTCTTCAACCATTGGCGCTAAGGATTCTTTGATATTTCCCAAAATTCTCTTATACCAATTTTCTTGTTTTAAATTGACTATATCATCAGAAAATCAGTTAAGAAATGAGAAAAAATTTTGTTCTTTCTTTTATCTAAACATATTCAAGTATCATAACAACAGAATAATCTTTATTTTTTCGTTATTATTGAAATGCTATGTACGTATATTGTTAAAATCATAATATTGTAATTTATAGCCAAGCTGGGCTCTATTTGTATGGGGAAGCCCCCAAAAACAAATAAAAATTTCTATCTATCTATCTATTTGATGATGTTAAATATTATTTCTATTAAAAGATATGAATTATTTTTTCTTCATGCTGAAATTTTTAGATCCGTATGAGGTGAAAATATGTACATGGGTAAAGGGTGAAAATATTAACTGATGTCAATCACGAATGTCTCACGGAAAAACACAAAAAATGTAGAGTTTTTCAAATTGAATCAATTTTTTTATTGGATAAAAAGCGATTACTGAAAAACTAGTGAAAGTAGTAGTACTTGCTGCTGCAGCATCGTAATCGTAAAATATCTTTAAAAAGATTTATTTATTTTTAAAAAATTTCAGAAAAAATTACTGTTGTGAAAAGAAAAGAAAAGAAAAAGAAAAGAAGGGCTCCGGGTGACCATTAGATGATATTGATGAGGTTCTGAAGGAAGCTGTTGAGTAAAAGCCATCCACAAGTATTCCCGAACTTGCCAGGGAGTGTGGTGTGTCGAAAGATACTGTTAGTCGCCACCAAGATATAACAAAGAAATAATAATACAAATATTTAGTTAAAAATGGTATTTTGTTTTTATACACCCTATTATTATATCGTACACGAAACCCCATGTAACATTTGGATAAGTAAGGAAACAAATGTATCTCAACTTATTCCTGGAATAAGTAATACTTACTTAAATTAAGTAATATAAATTATATTAGTTTATTTAATGTAGTTAAAAAAAACTATAACACTTATAACAAATATACTTACCCTTGCAATATCTAAGTAAGATATATATCTATGTAAGAAATACTACATAACCCCATTGATTAATTATAATATTTAATATTTTTACTCTTTACTATTATTATTCCCTATAGATAACTTCATTTAATATGATCATTATATATTTGGAATGCAATAGTTAAATTAACACCATTGTTGAAAAATTATTACTATGATATGTGAGTTTAAATGAAATGGAATATTTTTTTGTTCCCGTGTTCATATTAATGACTTAAAGTCAACTAGATCCAATAATAAAGTAATGTTCAATTAACATTCTGCCCGGGAATACATCGCAAATCGCGAGAACACGGAGATATAGGATCAGTGAAAGCAGAGATATGACTGACCGAGAAGCGAGCCAGGATGGCCGAGATGGTTAAGGCGCCACCACGGAGAGGTGGGAGACCCGGGTTCGAGTCCCGGTCCTGGTCATATCTTTTCTTTTCAAATAAAATATTTAAAAAATGATATCATATAACAATAAAATACATTAAAAAAAGAATATAGTTTTGCCAATAGCCAGTATGAGCAGCACCATTTAAATCAATGCTGAGAAAGTAGTAACTAACCATCTGACTTAATAGTAATTAACTGTCGTAATAGTTGAGGAGGATGTGGACAGCAGCCAGGATTGAAACAACTGTTGCTACAGGGGATGCTGACGGCACTATTGTGAGGTGCGGGTTGGATAAAGCTGCTGTACATCCAACTGTAGTAATAGTTGAGGAGGATGTGGACAGCAGCCAGGATTGAAACAACTGTTGCTACAGGGGATGCTGACGGCACTATTGTGAGGTGCGGGTTGGATAAAGCTGCTGTACATCCAACTGTAGTAATAGTTGAGGAGGATGTGGACAGCAGCCAGGATTGAAACAACTGTTGCTACAGGGGATGCTGACGGCACTATTGTGAGGTGCGGGTTGGATAAAGCTGCTGTACATCCAACTGTAGTAATAGTTGAGGAGGATGTGGACAGCAGCCAGGATTGAAACAACTGTTGCTACAGGGGACGCTGACGGCACTATTGTGAGGTGCGGGTTGGATAAAGCTGCTGTACATCCAACTGTAGTAATAGTTGAGGAGGATGTGGACAGCAGCCAGGATTGAAACAACTGTTGCTACAGGGGATGCCGACGGCACTATTGTGAGGTGCGGGTTGGATAAAGCTGCTGTACATCCAACTGTAGTAATAGTTGAGGAGGATGTGGACAGCAGCCAGGATTGAAACAACTGTTGCTACAGGGGATGCTGACGGCACTATTGTGAGGTGCGGGTTGGATAAAGCTGCTGTACATCCAAATGTAGTAATAGTTGGGGAGGATGTGGACTTGATAGTTCTCCATTCATTGGATTGGCACCACAATCAATCAATATGTACTTAATGAAGCCAGGCCGTGGGAATGTGGAGACCAAATTGTTTTCAGTGCTGCAACATCAACAACTTCCAATCGCCAAAACGATTCTCCTTCTCCATAGCTTCTCATGATGCGACACCACCTCGGCGATACATGGAAAGAGTAAAGTGGGAATCGCTAAGCTCTTCACAGAAAATTCTGGCCTTACTCAAAACATTTCAGCAATATTCCAAACATTTCAGCATCACCTGAGGATATTGAACAGGCTGGCGAGAAGCTTTTTTTTGGCTGAATACAAAGCGCCTGCTCAACAAGACAACCTAAACGAACTTCATTCTTCAGTTCAACTGAAACGTCAACTAGCTTCAGTATATTGTTAAGAACGCATTCCTCTACAAGTGAGCCAAAATTGGCTTCTACTTGAATTATTTCCGCTATTTTTCCTTCGTTGCCTGTACTATTAGCAAAGGAGACACGTTCCCTTGCGCCGGCATATATCGCCTGTAGCAGTTAAAGAGTTAATAATACGAAACGGAAAATAAAGTAGATCAGTAGATCAGTTTTTATTAACTGAATACTTGTAGTTCTGCTCTATAAAGCCAATTTCAGCTTCGGTTGATGCACGTTGTCAAGAAATAAAATTTAAAAAAATATAAGTGTGAGTTTTTGCTGTAAATTTGAAGAAGTTTTTTAAATCATTTATATTGCAAAACAAGATATGATGTCCATATTGTTGTACATTTTTGGGGTAGATAGTTTTACCGAATACTTTCCTTCAACAAGATCCCAATTAAAGTAATGTTCAATGAATCTTCTGGCTTGGATACAACCCTGGTAGTTCAGTGGTTAGAACACTGCACTAGAGATGCAGACGACCCTCTTAAGAATACCGGCCAGGACAAATCTTTTCTCTTCAAAATAAACATATTTAAAAATGATCACCATCAAAATAACAATAAATACAAATAAATTTCGGTAGAAAGTGTTTATCAAACTGCGAATTACGGATTCGAATGTAATCAGCGGCCATGTTAATGCGAGCATTAGTAATAAACAAGATAAAAAAAACTAGTTGATAATAATTCTTCAATCGAAAACGTTTTAAATAATTCAACTTGTTCATTCTTATAATTTTTTCCTTTTTTCAACTGGATTTATTTGAATTTCATCTTCAAGAAAATAATAAAAAAATCAGCTTCCAGTCATAATTCTTTTATTGTTTTATATAATGAAACGTTTCGACATCATTGTGTCATTTTCAATCATTTGTTCCTATGCATTCTACAACTGGAAAGTCAGTCTTTTTATTTTTAAAAATTATTTTTAAGGAGGTCTTTTATTCTCCATAGTCAAACTTATTCCTTAAGTTATTTATTTAATAAGTTTGACTATGGAGAATAAAAGACCTCCTTAAAAATAATTTTTAAAAATAAAAAGACTGACTTTCCAGTTGTAGAATGCATAGGAACAAATGATTGAAAATGACACAATGATGTCGAAACGTTTCATTATATAAAACAATAAAAGAATTATGACTGGAAGCTGATTTTTTTTTATTATTTTCTTGAAGATATAATTCAACTTGTTTAATTTCTTTAAATAAACGAGTTACTTCATTTATTTAAACAAAAGGCAAGCAATAACCGTTGAAACATTTATTAAAATTAAAAATGAATTATAATAAATAATTTATCCAGACTAGTATTTCTTCGATGAGTTTTAATGCTACATCAAAGCTCTCACCACTTCAATCATATCTCTCATTAACCGAACCATATCTTACTTCAGCTCCCTAAAGGTTTTCTTGCAAACCTAAATAAATATAGGGATATTTATATTACGAAACAGTATCAAGGATAGAAAAAATCTGTAAAACTACAACCCATTAGGGTCTTGGGTTCAATACACGGCAGAGATTGTAGTGTTTCTTGGACATCGGTTGTGGAGGGACATGATTTGTTCTAGATCATGCTCAACTGACAAGGTTCTTCCTCCAATTTGAGTATACCGACTTAATAGAGGCTAGGTGAGCCCCAGCAGACAGAGTCTCCAGATCCCTCGGTGTCCACCTCCGGTTGTTAACAGGATAAATAAATTATCTACCACAGCCGGCACGGCATTAAGCCACCCCGCTCCCATAAATATTTATAGACTAATCAAGTAAAACATTTCTTATTAATTGCGCTTCCATTCTTAACTTTTCGCGCTCTATCGATTTTTTTCAGGTGTTGAAACAAGAAGTGAACTTCAACAAACATAAACTCTATTTATTAAGATTAATTTATACATTTATGAAGATAATAAAAAGGTTTCGATGGCTTGTACCATATTCATCTAACTATTTTTGTTTCATCTTAAATTTGGTTTACCAAAAATACGTTACCTCCTATTATTATAAGGATTACCAAGATTGGATTCAAGTAAGTAAATGTTTCTCCATCCATATGGATATTGTACATATTTAATTCCTTGTGAATATTAATAAACAAAATTTCAAACGAGGGTATTCTTTTAATTTTGATCTGTTTAAGAGTTAAAACAGCTTACGTCATGTCATAGTATTTTAGATATCTTGATGTTTCAATTTTCCCCCTAAAGCTCCTACTATTTCATTAGATCTTTTAGTTAAATTAATCCGCTAGTTAAATATATTTTATTATGTATGTTATCTGATGTGCCTAATATTTGACTATAATGATGAAAGTCAAGATATGCCCTGCTTTGCAAAATGTTGGACCAAGGAAATCACCATCTCAAGCTGTGAAGTTGAGAAAAGAACATCAAAGTTTAACGAGCGTAACAATGTCGTCGCATAAACAGAATGCTGAGGGCACGATTAAAATTCCTGTTTAAATATGCAATTTTTTTATATATAGGGATTAAACTTAATGGAGAGCTTTTTCAATTCATTAACCTGACTGAAGTTTCAGAAAGATATTTTTGCCGAGATTACATCGCTTTAGAAATAAATTCGCTAAAAAAAAAAGAAACAAAAAATATACTCCATTGCCTCAGAAATTTTATTTTTAATCACTGAAGAAGTATCAGAAAAAGTATAAAAGAAGTATAAAAGAGAAAGTTTGATTATTGAATACGAACAAAAGAAAAACTTTAAGTCACCGAATTCCAAGAATTAGGGATTCATGAAAACTTTGTATATTGTGATAAAAAATTAATAAGAAATGTTTTACTTGATTAGTCTATAAATATTTATGGGAGCGGGGTGGCTTAATGCCGTGCCGGCTGTGGTAGATAATTTATTTATTCTGTTAACAACCGGAGGTGGACACCGAGGGATCTGGAGACTCTGCTGGGGCTCACCTAGCCTCTATTAAGTCGGTATACTCAAATTGGAGAAAGAACCCTGGCAGTTGAGCATGATCTAGAACAAATCATGTCCCTGCACAACCGATGTCCAAGAAACACTGCAATCTCTGCCGTGTATTGAACCCAAGACCCTTATGGGTTGTAGTTTTACAGATTTTTTCTATCCTTGATACTGTTTCGTAATATAAACATCCCTATATTTATTTAGGTTTGCAAGAAAACCTTTAGGGAGCTGAAGTAAGATATGGTTCGGTTAATGAGAGATATGATGGAAGTGGTGAGCGCTTTGATGTAGCAAGTTTGTTAGAGCCAACTTGGCAAGTTACCGGCCGACTTACCCCACTCCTTACTAACTCCTCCCACTCTTCCTAACTCAACCCCCCCCCCCAAGTGGTCTTCTCTTTAACTCAACTTACATGGCTCCTGAACGTCGCTCCTTTTATCTCATGATGTCAACAACCCGATCGCCAAACTCCTCCAACTTTGTACTCATGTCAAAGGTCGACCTCAATAGTTTAGACTTAGTATCAAAACACGGGTGTATAGGGCTTTGTATCAACTAAAAGGACACCAGGATTTAAGTTAAGAGTTACTTAAAACAAAATTTAATATAAAAAAGTTTTTAGCGATGTTTCAATGTTTTATTTTGCATTTGTAAAACTGAACGGACCATAATAGAGACAAATCACTTCTTATTTCCAGAATTAATCCTCCCTTGGATTGTTTTGTTGTTTTGTGTTAAATTTGAAAATGTGAAACCCCCTCTGATACTATATAGTAAATATTATAGTTAGCAATCGATAAAATCATGGAAATTTAATCTTCGAAATAGAAATTAAATGATAATTCACTTATTATTTATGCTTTTCGCATGCAACATATTTAATAGTTATTGACGTTTTTATTACTTCATATTACACAATTAAATGATCTAATAAAGTATAGTGCGGAAATTAGAGTATATTTTAAGTAACATTTTATTTTATTTACTTGGACGCTACAGGTCCGTGCAGGTCCGTACGAAGTACTCCGTTCTCAGTGTTGGCTGAGCTAGGGAAGTAAGTTTTTCAGTCATTCGTTACATATTGAGTTTAAATTATTACTATCTATTAGGTGGTACACTCCTCTAGAAAAGTATAAATTAAATTATCATGATTAAGGTGTGATAGCCGGTGTAACGTGAAGACAAAACTAAAGAAATGTGGAAGGAAGGATGCTTGTAGAAATTACAACCATAAACAGAAAAAAGATCTCCTCATCAGGAAGCTATCAATATATTAACAAGAGAATGATATATTAGCTGTAAGGATAAGCTTTAATCCAAAATAATAGGAAAAATTAATTCGCGACTGACCTGAAGAGTTTTAACGAAGTTTCAAAATCCAACACAGAGCTGCGCATATAAAAGCGAGTAAAATGACAAACATTTTTAAAATAACATTAGAAAAAGTTAAGATCCCACAGGCAGGTTTGGAGAAAGGAGGAGCGTACCTCTAGGAATCCTCCAAAAACTATTTTTGAATAAAAAGAGGCTCCCTGACACTTAATAGTCATTAAGAAAAATTCCTAATACTCTCCACGCGTAGACTAAGTAGTAAGGTATATACAGAATTGAAAAACTAATATTTAAGAGAAAGAGAGTGAGAGTAAAATATTGGAAGATCAAACACAAAACCTAGCTGTCGGGTGGAAAATTGAATAAGCAACCGGCAGATCAGAAAACAAGATTCTAATTGAGATAGGCTTTATTCCATAGATATGGCTGCAAATCCTATCCCGATCTCACTTATAAAAAAAACCTACACCACTTCAGCCCGTGAACGGGTCTGGGGTTTAGTACATGGTAGAGACTGTACCGTTTCATGGACAACTTGTCCTAGGTATCTGTTTTACTTATCCTTCAATTTGTGTGTTACTATTTATCTTAAAAACCTTCTTCATTGGTTATGTATAAGTGTTATCTTAACCCGTGGAACGGTACATACGTAAAAATGACGGCTTTGTTTCATTCATTTTTATTGATGAAAGCACAGGCGGGTGCAGCACAAGTGTGGGTCTTTGTGACATCTTCGGTCGGTTATCGGCACGCGACTGCATCACTTCCAAAGCCCCTCACCGCCCTTTGCTTTAGTGGAAAAAATCCAACAGACGGAAAAAATAAAAAATGAAATAAAACGGTATCAAATGAAAAATAAATGTTTTATTACTGGTCGTGACTTTTTTCAGCCCTTATCGTATGATATGATAGTGATGAACCAACAGTAATCAATCGAATAACCCATAATCGAACCCATAACCGTAAGCTATTCGCATCTTAGATAGCAATGAGTGGTTGGAAGAATTTGAAGCCCGTACACATATTTTTTGAAAATGTACAGTGTTTCACGTAAGTTATGCAAACTTTACTACACTGATGGCCGTCATTATGACGGATGTTCCCTATAGACCACAACTCAGAGATGTTCCATTCAACGAGTTAACTTAGTGTTTAATTTACGTGTAATTTAATTCTTTACTTTAACTTAATAAATCACGTTAAAGAAAATCTTAGGTATATAATTTTTATTTTTATTTTTATATAAACCAAAATGAATGAAGGATCTTGTCATCTAAAATGTTAGGAAATATTGAATTTGGGAATTCAAAAACCGAAGTAGTTTTAAAACACTTGAATAAATCGTATGTCTGTTAAATTAACTATTTATTATTTTACGTAGATTTTACTACATGAAATACATTTTTAAGGCGTTTATATATTTCTAAAAAAATAAATAAATTTACTTATTTTCCTATGCCCTCTATTCTGTGAACATTGAACCTGTACTTCGTAGCCCAGTCCCTCAGTGAATTTCTGTCTGCCTGACTGCGCACATTGCTGCAATTTATTAATTTACTATTAATTAACTATTAAAACTAAAGTTAAACAATATATTAAGGTAAAATGAAGTATCCTAATATAAGAATAGGTAATGAACGAGTTTTTAATATTGAAAATTAGAAATGAAGTAGTTTTAAAACACTTTAATAAATCGTATGTCTGTTAAATTAAACATTCATTAATTTACGTAGATTTCACTTCATTTTTGAAGCGTTTATATAACTCTAAAAGAATATATAAATTTAATTATTTTCTTTTTTCCTCTACTCCGTGAACATTGAACTTGTACTTCGTACCCTAGCCCCTCAGTGAATTTTCCGCTGCCTAACTGCGCACATTGCTGCAATTTATAATTTAACTATTAAAACCAATGTTAAACAATATATTCAGATAAAATAAAGTATCCTACTATTAAAATAAGGTAATGAAAGAGTTTTTGAACCTGTACTTACGTACCCTAGCCTCCAGTCAGGTTCTAGCTTCTAAACTGCGCAGTTATCATGATTTTTTTTTAGTTCTTCATTAATCTCCAGGTTAAGAACGAAGATGATTTTTTTTTAGTTCTTCATTAATCTCCAGGTTAAGAACGAAGATGATTTTTATTTTGTATTTCTTTTTGTCTTAGATAAGTAGCGATGTTCTCAGTTATAATGGTTTTCGTGATAGAGATGTCTAATGCGCCCATTAATCATTTTTTTGTTTCCTTTCAATAGAATTTCTATGTGAAATATATAATTTATTTAAAATATTAATAATATATTATCTTTATATTTCAATTACATATTATTAAATATAATTTTGATTTTAATTAATATTATTATAATTTTTTTGTTTTTATTATAATTTCGGCAATTTATTTTTCAGGCTCAAAATCTGAAGAATCTACTGCACAGGTAATTGATGGAAGCTCAATGCTGATGAAGTAAGACATGAAATAGCTTGATGTTTGACATTACTATGTTATCGAGAAGAAGTTGATGATGATGATGATGACCAAGCCAAGTAAGTGAATATACTTTTTACTTATAATATACTTTATAATTAAGTTGATAATTATAAAATTCTAATTATAAATTTAAAAAAATAAGGTCAATATAGAATTAGCATTATGACCATATTATTTAATTTAAAAAAATAAAATAATTACGATGCACCAAAATTGGTGAGAATGATATGATCGCTTAATGCGATTAAATTAGCTTTAATAAAATTTATAAAAATATTTATTCAATTCAATAAAAAATGTATTTATATTTCATTTTAAATTAATTATGTTTTATTTCATTATTTTTTTACAAAAATCCCGCTTGCTGTTCCGGAATGGATGGAAGACACAAGTCAAGTTCAGAAGCTTATCCTTGGAATCTAGAAGACTGTAGCAAACTTGTACTGCAGAGGGTTTGGTATTCTGCAGAAGAACTGCGAAGTGAATCTACGATTCAGTCGAAGACAGAAGACTCCTCCCTGGAGGCGGAACGATTCGCTCTCTCGAGGACCCGGCAGGCCAACTTCTGAAACTCGGCTCTTTCCCCCGCTAGTTAGTGAGGCGTTCTTGGTCTTGCAGGGCAGTCGAAAGGATGCGAGCCCAGAACTTCTGGGTTCGGCTCAGCTCGGAACTGATCCATGGTCATCGTGATCCTCCAAGTCCTCAACTTCGAACGGACTCTTCTCCCCGGCTCTTTTCTTCTTCTTCCAGATTTTCCTGTCTTCTAACTGAACCTATCTGTCGAGGTTACGTTTATTCGTTGAGATGTCGCGTTATAACGGAAGATTCGAAGGAAGGGGAGATCGAAGTATTCAACGGTTCGTCGTGTTTGGGAACTCGAATCGCGTCATCGAAGCGATGTCGCATCTGAGCAGTCTTCTTGTCACAGTCGTACAGGAAGAAGAGCATCGCACAACTTACCGAAGTTGGTAACAGGAATTACTGTTTTGGTGGTTGAATTTTTTTATATTATTATTTTAGGAAACTATAATTTTATACCTAATTATATTTCAGATAGCCCTTTCTGGGTCTATCGTAACCTGTATGCCCCCAGTATTTTGACATTTTTAACATAAAAATTCTCACCAACCACCATTTTATATTCAGTCTAAATTTAGCTCCATCTGCCCGGTTTTTATTTATAATATATAAATTAGCAGATGCTTTTATAAAATCAATATTGTGGAAAACAATTCATATATATTTTTAAACCCCAAAAATTTTAGAGCTGTTCGAAGCTCTGTACCCAGCCCAACATTGGCTTTTATTAGTTGCGGTTCAACTTCTCATTTTTTCAGGAGCTAAAGGAAATCAAACCAAGTTAGATATAGTAGAGAGATATTAAATTTGAGGGATAATTTGGTTTGATTTTTGCTGGCACCTGAGGATGGGGTTTTGTCCTATACACTAATAGTTAAAAAGCCAATGATTCTGATAATTTACATAAATCATTATGTAAGTAAACTTTCAAGTTTTCACATTTTATAGCTGTAGGCCTTTAGTCACTAAATTTTAAAATCGTGATCGTAAAACGAGTTTCGTTTTTAAATAAGTTCTGAACTTTGCAGAAAACTTTATTTAGATTGTTTAATTCCTGTTAACAACTTCGGCAAGTTGTGCGATGATCTTCTTCCTGCACCACTGTGGCACGCAGACTGCTCAGTTGCGACATCGCTTCGATGGCGCCATTCGAGTTCCCAAACACGACGAACCGTGGAATACTTCGATCTCCCCTTTCTTCGAATCTTCCGTTATAACGCGACATCTCAACGAGTAAACGTAACCTCGACAGATAGGTTCAGTTAGAAGACAGGAAAATCTGGAAGAAGAAGAAAAGAGCCGGGGGGGAAGAGTCCGCTCGAAGTTGAGGACTTGGAGGATCACGATGGCCATGGATCTGTTCCGAGGTGAGCCGAACCCAGCCCAGTAGTTCTGGGCTCGCATCCTTTCGACTGCCCTTCAAGACCAAGAACGCCTCACTAACTAGCGAGGGATGAGATGGGCTTCAGGAGGTGGCCCACCAGGTCCTCAGGAGTGCGGATCGTTTCGTCTCCAGGGAGGAGTCTTCTGTTGCCGAGCGAATCGTGGAATCTCTTCGAGTAACCTCCACAGAGCATCAGGTTCTTTGTAGTACAATGAATAGGGTTGAAACTACATAAGACACTCGTCACGATGAAAACCAATGAAGCCTTCATGTTGAGCATACACCCTTGAAGACCTATGCAGCACAAATAAGGTAAGCTATTTACTACACAATTATAACGAATTTAATCATTTTAAAATATTTTTTATATGCTGCAGTAAACTTTTGATGGTTTCTTTACTAAGCATTAAATCCTAAACGAAATATTTTATTATTAGCTCAGGCTGTTGATATGAAAGAGGCACAGGATATATATCAGGATATATCCTGTGCCTTCTATATATAGAAGAATACTCTGTATTAATACTGTGGAATGGATATGAAGTATTGGAATCAGTTCCGCTGATTGTCACTTCGAGTTACAAGTTTTAACCGTCATTCATTTCCTTTTAATGATTCTTCAAAAATACAAGTTATCATGAGTCTTTAGTTTGAAAAAAATGATGTAATTATGGGAAATGTGTAGATTTCGGTAATCATTTATCAATAAATGAACGTTTCAATGAACTTTTCGAAGTATAGATGATGTTATGTTTGTTGAAAATTTCATTTCCTGATGGAATGGTTACAGAAATATAAAAAAAAAATATCATAATTACTTTTTTTTCCATGATAAACCTCACGATAATTTGTATTTTTGGAGAATATAAAACAGGAAACGAATGAACAATTAAAACTTGTTGTATCTCAACTCGAATCGACAACCTGCAGAACAGATACCGATGTATATTCACCCCAATATTATTTTAAAAAATCTTTAAACACCTGAATAATCTACATTTTGAACACTAACAATTTTTTTAATTTTTAGATCTTTTTAATTCCAATAAAATTATTGATTTTATACTGCAACATATAATTATGTGTTTACTAAACCTTCCTTTCATGAACGTCTTAAAAAAAAATTGAAGAAAATTTTTTTATTTTATTTTTCTCATTTCATTCTCTCTGTTTTTCTTCTTGTAATACTTCATTGTAATAAATTACTTATTAATATACTTCATTGTAATTGTAATAATATTAGATATGTTCATGGTTAGATGTGTAAATTAAGTAATAACAAAAAATTGTCTGGAATTCAAAATTATGGAGGGAATGCAAGGAAGTATGGAGAAAAGATGAATAAACTTTAAACTTGTACCAATACAACCTATGAAGGATCTATTGTAGTAAACCAGATATAATAATACGGATAGTTTAAATTATAAAATAAAATTAAGGTATTAATTAAGATATTTGAACGATGGGAAATGTGTTACTAAAAATAAAGATGAGAAACGATGTAAGTAAAATTAAAGTAAAATAGTAAAAAACCAAAAAAAACCTATACCACTACAACTGATGAACGTTACTGGGTTCAGTACATGATAGGGACTGTACTGTTCCTAGGACAACGGTTGTGGAGGTAGGTAGTTTGTCAGAGACTCTCGTTCGCCGGAGTTTTTCCCAATTGATGTTACCCACTTTATAGAGGTTCTCGTATAGCTTTCAGGGTCCATTCGCGGTTATTAACAGGCTAAATGATCTATCTGCCACAGCTGGATTTCAGCTTAGCAACTCAGTACTTCACATTCCCCTCTCCCTCTCATGCAAAAAGTTGTGTCAACTACAAAAAACATTTTTTTTTTCTTTCTGCAACTGTAGAAATTTGCTAGATAAGCAATCTCTTCAACCTAAATCAGCTTCTAATTTGGCTGGAAAACTTTTTATAAAAATATCTTAATATTTTTGTTTTGAAGAAAAAAGATTTGTGAAGGGCGGGGTTCGAACCCGGGACCTCCGCATCTCTACCGCGGCACTCTTCCAACTGAGCTACCAGGGCTCGTAACCAGATCAGACAAATCCATTCTCTTCACCGATCCCACATCCCAAGCACTCGCAATTTTTGCGATTTACATATGGGGAATGTTCATTGAACATTACTTTAATTTGGATCTGGTTGACGTCAATTTTATATTTATAATTTTTATTTTTATTTTATTATAAAAAAAAACATCGGTTCCTTAGGTTGTCGCTTCGAGGAAGTCAAAACAAGCTTTAACTCTTCATTCGATTTCTTTGGAATAATCTCGAAAATAAAAATAATTCTGAGTTGTATTTATGCTTGGTATTCCTTAATTTTCCGTTCTAATGGTTGTGCTCTATCCAGGAGGCACTGGTATAGAATTTTGTTGAGTTCAAATACCCCTGAGATTCTTCGGTAGTTGTTAGCACTTGTTCTGTCCGCTCTCTTGTGTTGGGGATGAATTGATGTACTTTTCCTGTCTTCTGGAATCGTTCTGTTTGCCAAATATATTACATGATATAGGAGATTTCTTTAATTGTAGTATTGTAATGACCCTTCTCCCTAAATGATATATTAATAATATCCGTGGACCTAAAGGAGGAGAAAAATAAGGCCAATTACAAACGAGAAACCCCAAAATAAAATATATTCTCGAAATATATATATACACACATAAAACACTATGACATGCAATCACTTATTAAATTTGATACAATTATACAATTATTCTAATACAAGTCTTTGAGATGAGCGGAGGTCACCTGATCTTACGTCTACACTGGGCAGTAGTGGTGGGGTCGAAATAACGTAACAGTCTAAAATAACGTGTTATTGGAAAATAACGGTTACTGTGATAACGTGTTACCAGAACGAGCTCGTTATTGGAATAACTCCTTCATCGTTTCACTCGCCAATAACCAAATAGCACTTCGACATGATTTCAATAAGAGCTGAAGGCCGAGGCGTTTTCGTTCCCAATTACTGATTGAAAAATTAACAAAAAATTTCCAAGTAAATATGTTTTAAAACAATAAAACTGCCTTAGACGTTAGTCATGTGGCGCTGTATACGTTATCGAATCAGTTATCGGAACTATTAAAGAGTTATTGGCTTCGTTGCCTATTTTTTGCGAATATAGAAGTATTTCATTCACAATTACTGATTGAAAAATTAACGAAAAAATCAGACTTGCTAATTCCCACAAAAAAATTGGAAAAAATTCCAAGTAAATATGTTTTAAAACCATAAAACTGCCATAGATGTTATTCATGTGCTGCTATCTAAGTTATCGAATCGGTTATCGGAACTATTAAACAGTTATTGGCTTCGTTGCCTATTTTTTGGGAATATAGAAGTATTTCATTCACAATTACTGATTGAAAAATTAACGAAAAAATCAGACTTGCTAATTCGCACAAAAAAATGGAAAAAATTCAAAGCAAATATGTTTTAAAACCATAAAAATGCCTTAGATGTTAGTCATGTGGCACTATCTACGTTATCGAATCGGTCATCGGAACTATTAAAGAGTTATTGGCTTCGTCGCCTATTTTTTGCGAATATAGAAGTATTTCATTCACAATTACTGATTGAAAAATTAACAAAAAAATCGGACTTGCTAATTCGCACAAAAAAATGGAAAAAATGCCAAGTAAATATGTTTTAAAACAATAAAACTGGCTTACATGTTATTCATGTGCTGCTATCTAAGTTATCGAATCAGTTATCGGAACTATTAAAGAGTTATTGGCTTCGTTGCCTATTTTTTGGGAATATAGAAGTATTTCATTCACAATTACTGATTGAAAAATTAACGAAAAAATCAGACTTGCTAATTCGGACAAAAAAATGGAAAAATTCAAAGTAAATATGTTTTAAAACCATAAAAATGCCTTAGATGTTAGTCATGTGGCACTATCCACGTTATCGAATCGGTTATCGGAACTATTAAAGAGTTATTGGCTTCGTTGCCTATTTTTTGCGAATATAGAAGTATTTCATTCACAATTACTGATTGAAAAATTAACGAAAAAATCGGACTTGCTAATTCGGACAAAAAAATGGAAAAATTCAAAGTAAATATGTTTTAAAACCATAAAAATGCCTTAGATGTTAGTCATGTGGCACTATCCACGTTATCGAATCGGTTATCGGAACTATTAAAGAGTTATTGGCTTCGTTGCCTATTTTTTGCGAATATAGAAGTATTTCATTCACAATTACTGATTGAAAAATTAACAAAAAAATCGGACTTGCTAATTCGCACAAAAAAATGGAAAAAATGCCAAGTAAATATGTTTTAAAACAATAAAACTGGCTTAGATGTTATTCATGTGCTGCTATCTAAGTTATCGAATCAGTTATCGGAACTATTAAACAGTTTTTGGCTTCGTTGCCTATTTTTTGGGAATATAGAAGTATTTCATTCACAATTACTGATTGAAAAATTAACGAAAAAATCGGACTAATCGGAAAAATGGAAAAAATGCCAAATAAATATGTTTTAATACCATAAAACTGCTTATACTTCTATATTAGCAAAAAATAGACAATGAAGCCAATAACTGTTTAATAGTTCCGATAACGGATTCGATAACTTAGATAGCAGCACATGAATAACATCTAAGCCACATTTATTGTTTTAAAACATATTTACTTGGCATTTTTTCCATTTTTTTGTGCGAATTAGCAAGTCCGATTTTTTCGTTAATTTTTCAATCAGTAATTGCGAATGAAATACTTCTATATTCCCAAAAAATAGGCAACGAAGCCAATAACTCTTTAATAGTTCCGATAACCGATTCGATAACGTAGATAGTGCCACATGACTAACATCTAAGCCAGTTTTATTGTTTTAAAACATATTTACTTGGCATTTTTTCCATTTTTTTGTGCGATTTAGCAAGTCCGATTTTTTCGTTAATGTTTCAATCAGTAATTGTGAATGAAATACTTCTATATTCCCTAAAAATAGGCAACGAAGCCAATAACTCTTTAATAGTTCCGATAACCGATTCGATAACGTAGATAGTGCCACATGACTAACATCTAAGGCATTTTTATGGTTTTAAAACATATTTACTTGGCATTTTTTCCATTTTTTTGTGCGAATTAGCAAGTCCAATTTTTTCGTTAATTTTTCAATCAGCAATTGTGAATGAAATACTTCTATATTCGCACAAAATAGGCAACGAAGCCAATAACTGTTTAATAGTTCCGGTAACGGATTCGATAACTTAAATAGCAGCACATGAATAACATCTAAGCCAGTTTTATTGTTTTAAAACATATTTACTTGGCATTTTTTCCATTTTTTTGTGCGAATTAGCAAGTCCGATTTTTTCGTTAATTTTTCAATCAGTAATTGTGAATGAAATACTTCTATATTTGCAAAAAATAGGCAACGAAGCCAATAACTCTTTCATAGTTCCGATAACCGATTCGATAACGTGGATAGTGCCACATGACTAACATCTAAGGCATTTTTATTGTTTTAAAACATATTTACTTGGCATTTTTTCCATTTTTTTGTGCGAATTAGCAAGTCCAATTTTTTCGTTAATTTTTCAATCAGTAATTGTGAATGAAATACTTCTATATTCGCAAAAAATAGGCAACGAAGCCAATAACTGTTTAATAGTTCCGATAACGGATTCGATAACTTAGATAGCAGCACATGAATAACATCTAAGCCAGTTTTATTGTTTTAAAACATATTTACTTGGCATTTTTTCCATTTTTTTGTGCGAATTAGCAAGTCCGATTTTTTTGTTAATTTTTCAATCAGTAATTGTGAATGAAATACTTCTATATTCGCAAAAAATAGGCAACGAAGCCAATAACTCTTTAATAGTTCCGATAACCGATTCGATAACGTGGATAGTGCCACATGACTAACATCTAAGGCATTTTTATGGTTTTAAAACATATTTACTTGGCATTTTTTCCATTTTTTTGTGCGAATTAGCAAGTCTGATTTTTTCGTTAATTTTTCAATCAGTAATTGTGAATGAAATACTTCTATATTCCCAAAAAATAGGCAACGAAGCCAATAACTCTTTTATAGTTCCGATAACCGATTCGATAACGTGGATAGTGCCCCATGACTAACATCTAAGGCATTTTTATGGTTTTAAAACATATTTACTTGGCATTTTTTCCATTTTTTTGTGCGAATTAGCAAGTCCGATTTTTTCGTTAATTTTTTAATCAGTAATTGTGAATGAAATACTTCTATATTCGCAAAAAATAGGCAACGAAGCCAATAACTCTTTAATAGTTCCGATAACGGATTCGATAACGTAGATAGCAGCACATGAATAACATCTAAACCAGTTTTATTGTTTTAAAACATATTTACTTGGCATTTTTTCCATTTTTTTGTGCGAATTAGTAAGTCCGATTTTTTCGTTATTTTTTCAATCAGTAATTGTGAATGAAATACTTCTATATTAGCAAAAAATAGACAATGAAGCCAATAACTGTTTAATAGTTCCGATAACTGATTCGATAACTTAGATAGCAGCACATGAATAACATCTAAGCCAGTTTTATTGTTTTAAAACATATTTACTTGGCATTTTTTCCATTTTTTTGTGCGATTTAGCAAGTCCGATTTTTTCGTTAATGTTTCAATCAGTAATTGTGAATGAAATACTTCTATATTCGCAAAAAATAGGCAACGAAGCCAATAATTCTTTAATAGTTCCGATAACCGATTCGATAACGTGGATAGTGCCACATGACTAACATCTAAGGCATTTTTATGGTTTTAAAACATATTTACTTGGCATTTTTTCCATTTTTTTGTGCGAATTAGCAAGTCCAATTTTTTCGTTAATTTTTCAATCAGTAATTGTGAATGAAATACTCCTATATTCGCAAAAAATAGGCAACGAAGCCAATAACTCTTTAATAGTTCCGATAACGGATTCGATAACTTAGATAGCAGCACATGACTAACATCTAAGGCATTTTTATGGTTTTAAAACATATTTACTTGGCATTTTTTCCATTTTTTTGTGCGAATTAGCAAGTCTGATTTTTTCGTTAATTTTTCAATCAGTAATTGTGAATGAAATACTTCTATATTCCCAAAAAATAGGCAACGAAGCCAATAACTCTTTTATAGTTCCGATAACCGATTCGATAACGTGGATAGTGCCCCATGACTAACATCTAAGGCATTTTTATGGTTTTAAAACATATTTACTTGGCATTTTTTCCATTTTTTTGTGCGAATTAGCAAGTCCGATTTTTTCGTTAATTTTTTAATCAGTAATTGTGAATGAAATACTTCTATATTCGCAAAAAATAGGCAACGAAGCCAATAACTCTTTAATAGTTCCGATAACGGATTCGATAACGTAGATAGCAGCACATGAATAACATCTAAACCAGTTTTATTGTTTTAAAACATATTTACTTGGCATTTTTTCCATTTTTTTGTGCGAATTAGTAAGTCCGATTTTTTCGTTATTTTTTCAATCAGTAATTGTGAATGAAATACTTCTATATTAGCAAAAAATAGACAATGAAGCCAATAACTGTTTAATAGTTCCGATAACTGATTCGATAACTTAGATAGCAGCACATGAATAACATCTAAGCCAGTTTTATTGTTTTAAAACATATTTACTTGGCATTTTTTCCATTTTTTTGTGCGATTTAGCAAGTCCGATTTTTTCGTTAATGTTTCAATCAGTAATTGTGAATGAAATACTTCTATATTCGCAAAAAATAGGCAACGAAGCCAATAATTCTTTAATAGTTCCGATAACCGATTCGATAACGTGGATAGTGCCACATGACTAACATCTAAGGCATTTTTATGGTTTTAAAACATATTTACTTGGCATTTTTTCCATTTTTTTGTGCGAATTAGCAAGTCCGATTTTTTCGTTAATTTTTCAATCAGTAATTGTGAATGAAATACTTCTATATTCCCAAAAAATAGGCAACGAAGACAATAACTCTTTAATAGTTCCTATAACCGATTCGATAACGTAGATAGTGCCACATGACTAACATCTAAGCCAGTTTTATTGTTTTAAAACATATTTACTTGGCATTTTTTCCATTTTTTTGTGCGAATTAGCAAGTCCGATTTTTTTGTTAATTTTTCAATCAGTAATTGTGAATGAAATACTTCTATATTCGCAAAAAATAGGCAACGAAGCCAATAACTCTTTAATAGTTCCGATAACCGATTCGATAACGTAGACAGCGCCGCATGACTAACATCTAAGGCATTTTTATGGTTTTAAAACATATTTACTTGGCATTTTTTCCATTTTTTTGTGCGAATTAGCAAGTCCGATTTTTTCGTTAATTTTTCAATCAGTAATTGTGAATGAAATACTTCTATATTCCCAAAAAATAGGCAACGAAGCCAATAACTCTTTAATAGTTCCGATAACCGATTCGATAACGTAGATAGTGCCACATGACTAACATCTAAGGCATTTTTATGGTTTTAAAACATATTTACTTGGCATTTTTTCCATTTTTTTGTGCGAATTAGCAAGTCCAATTTTTTCGTTAATTTTTCAATCAGTAATTGTGAATGAAATACTTCTATATTAGCAAAAAATAGACAATGAAGCCAATAACTGTTTAATAGTTCCGATAACGGATTCGATAACTTAGATAGCAGCACATGAATAACATCTAAGGCATTTTTATTGTTTTAAAACATATTTACTTGGCATTTTTTCCATTTTTTTGTGCGAATTAGCAAGTCCGATTTTTTCGTTAATTTTTCAATCAGTAATTGTGAATGAAATACTTCTATATTAGCAAAAAATAGACAATGAAGCCAATAACTGTTTAATAGTTCCGATAACTGATTCGATAACGTGGATAGTGCCACATGACTAACATCTAAGGCATTTTTATGGTTTTAAAACATATTTACTTGGCATTTTTTCCATTTTTTTGTGCGAATTAGCAAGTCCAATTTTTTCGTTAATTTTTCAATCAGTAATTGTGAATGAAATACTCCTATATTCGCAAAAAATAGGCAACGAAGCCAATAACTCTTTAATAGTTCCGATAACGGATTCGATAACTTAGATAGCAGCACATGAATAACATCTAAGCCAGTTTTATTGTTTTAAAACATATTTACTTGGCATTTTTTCCATTTTTTTGTGCGAATTAGCAAGTCCGATTTTTTCGTTAATTTTTCAATCAGTAATTGTGAATGAAATACTTCTATATTCCCAAAAAATAGGCAACGAAGCCAATAACTCTTTAATAGTTCCTATAACCGATTCGATAACGTAGATAGTGCCACATGACTAACATCTAAGCCAGTTTTATTGTTTTAAAACATATTTACTTGGCATTTTTTCCATTTTTTTGTGCGAATTAGCAAGTCCGATTTTTTTGTTAATTTTTCAATCAGTAATTGTGAATGAAATACTTCTATATTCGCAAAAAATAGGCAACGAAGCCAATAACTGTTTAATAGTTCCGATAACGGATTCGATAACTTAGATAGCAGCACATGAATAACATCTAAGGCATTTTTATTGTTTTAAAACATATTTACTTGGCATTTTTTCCATTTTTTTGTGCGAATTAGCAAGTCCGATTTTTTCGTTAATTTTTCAATCAGTAATTGTGAATGAAATACTTCTATATTCCCAAAAAATAGGCAACGAAGCCAATAACTCTTTAATAGTTCCTATAACCGATTCGATAACGTAGATAGTGCCACATGACTAACATCTAAGCCAGTTTTATTGTTTTAAAACATATTTACTTGGCATTTTTTCCATTTTTTTGTGCGAATTAGCAAGTCCGATTTTTTTGTTAATTTTTCAATCAGTAATTGTGAATGAAATACTTCTATATTCGCAAAAAATAGGCAACGAAGCCAATAACTCTTTAATAGTTCCGATAACCGATTCGATAACGTGGATAGTGCCACATGACTAACATCTAAGGCATTTTTATGGTTTTAAAACATATTTACTTGGCATTTTTTCCATTTTTTTGTGCGAATTAGCAAGTCCAATTTTTTCGTTAATTTTTGAATCAGTAATTGTGAATGAAATACTTCTATATTCGCAAAAAATAGGCAACGAAGCCAATAACTGTTTAATAGTTCCGATAACGGATTCGATAACTTAGATAGCAGCACATGAATAACATCTAAGCCAGTTTTATTGTTTTAAAACATATTTACTTGGCATTTTTTCCATTTTTTTGTGCGAATTAGCAAGTCCGATTTTTTTGTTAATTTTTCAATCAGTAATTGTGAATGAAATACTTCTATATTCGCAAAAAATAGGCAACGAAGCCAATAACTCTTTAATAGTTCCGATAACCGATTCGATAACGTGGATAGTGCCACATGACTAACATCTAAGGCATTTTTATGGTTTTAAAACATATTTACTTTGAATTTTTCCATTTTTTTGTCCGAATTAGCAAGTCTGATTTTTTCGTTAATTTTTCAATCAGTAATTGTGAATGAAATACTTCTATATTCCCAAAAAATACGCAACGAAGCCAATAATTATTTAATAGTTCCGATAACTGATTCGATAACTTAGATAGCAGCACATGAATAACATCTAAGGCAGTTTTATTGTTTTAAAACATATTTACTTGGCATTTTTCCATTTTTTTGTGCGAATTAGCAAGTCCGATTTTTTCGTTAATTTTTCAATCAGTAATTGTGAATGAAATACTTCTATATTCCCAAAAAATAGGCAACGAAGCCAATAACTCTTTAATAGTTCCTATAACCGATTCGATAACGTAGATAGTGCCACATGACTAACATCTAAGCCAGTTTTATTGTTTTAAAACATATTTACTTGGCATTTTTTCCATTTTTTTGTGCGAATTAGCAAGTCCGATTTTTTTGTTAATTTTTCAATCAGTAATTGTGAATGAAATACTTCTATATTCGCAAAAAATAGGCAACGAAGCCAATAACTGTTTAATAGTTCCGATAACGGATTCGATAACTTAGATAGCAGCACATGAATAACATCTAAGGCATTTTTATTGTTTTAAAACATATTTACTTGGCATTTTTTCCATTTTTTTGTGCGAATTAGCAAGTCCGATTTTTTCGTTAATTTTTCAATCAGTAATTGTGAATGAAATACTTCTATATTCCCAAAAAATAGGCAACGAAGCCAATAACTCTTTAATAGTTCCGATAACCGATTCGATAACGTAGATAGTGCCACATGACTAACATCTAAGGCATTTTTATGGTTTTAAAACATATTTACTTGGCATTTTTTCCATTTTTTTGTGCGAATTAGCAAGTCCAATTTTTTCGTTAATTTTTCAATCAGTAATTGTGAATGAAATACTTCTATATTAGCAAAAAATAGACAATGAAGCCAATAACTGTTTAATAGTTCCGATAACGGATTCGATAACTTAGATAGCAGCACATGAATAACATCTAAGGCATTTTTATTGTTTTAAAACATATTTACTTGGCATTTTTTCCATTTTTTTGTGCGAATTAGCAAGTCCGATTTTTTCGTTAATTTTTCAATCAGTAATTGTGAATGAAATACTTCTATATTCCCAAAAAATAGGCAACGAAGACAATAACTCTTTAATAGTTCCGATAACTGATTCGATAACGTAGATAGTGCCACATGACTAACATCTAAGGCATTTTTATGGTTTTAAAACATATTTACTTGGCATTTTTTCCATTTTTTTGTGCGAATTAGCAAGTCCAATTTTTTCGTTAATTTTTCAATCAGTAATTGTGAATGAAATACTTCTATATTCCCAAAAAATAGGCAACGAAGCCAATAACTCTTTAATAGTTCCTATAACCGATTCGATAACGTAGATAGTGCCACATGACTAACATCTAAGCCAGTTTTATTGTTTTAAAACATATTTACTTGGCATTTTTTCCATTTTTTTGTGCGAATTAGCAAGTCCGATTTTTTCGTTAATGTTTCAATCAGTAATTGTGAATGAAATACTTCTATATTCCCTAAAAATAGGCAACGAAGCCAATAACTCCTTAATAGTTCCGATAACCGATTCGATAACGTAGATAGTGCCACATGACTAACATCTAAGGCATTTTTATGGTTTTAAAACATATTTACTTGGCATTTTTTCCATTTTTTTGTGCGAATTAGCAAGTCCAATTTTTTCGTTAATTTTTCAATCAGTAATTGTGAATGAAATACTCCTATATTCGCAAAAAATAGGCAACGAAGCCAATAACTCTTTAATAGTTCCGATAACGGATTCGATAACTTAGATAGCAGCACATGACTAACATCTAAGGCATTTTTATGGTTTTAAAACATATTTACTTGGCATTTTTTCCATTTTTTTGTGCGAATTAGCAAGTCTGATTTTTTCGTTAATTTTTCAATCAGTAATTGTGAATGAAATACTTCTATATTCCCAAAAAATAGGCAACGAAGCCAATAACTCTTTTATAGTTCCGATAACCGATTCGATAACGTGGATAGTGCCCCATGACTAACATCTAAGGCATTTTTATGGTTTTAAAACATATTTACTTGGCATTTTTTCCATTTTTTTGTGCGAATTAGCAAGTCCGATTTTTTCGTTAATTTTTGAATCAGTAATTGTGAATGAAATACTTCTATATTCGCAAAAAATAGGCAACGAAGCCAATAACTGTTTAATAGTTCCGATAACGGATTCGATAACTTAGATAGCAGCACATGAATAACATCTAAGCCAGTTTTATTGTTTTAAAACATATTTACTTGGCATTTTTTCCATTTTTTTGTGCGAATTAGCAAGTCCGATTTTTTTGTTAATTTTTCAATCAGTAATTGTGAATGAAATACTTCTATATTCGCAAAAAATAGGCAACGAAGCCAATAACTCTTTAATAGTTCCGATAACCGATTCGATAACGTGGATAGTGCCACATGACTAACATCTAAGGCATTTTTATGGTTTTAAAACATATTTACTTTGAATTTTTCCATTTTTTTGTCCGAATTAGCAAGTCTGATTTTTTCGTTAATTTTTCAATCAGTAATTGTGAATGAAATACTTCTATATTCCCAAAAAATACGCAACGAAGCCAATAATTATTTAATAGTTCCGATAACTGATTCGATAACTTAGATAGCAGCACATGAATAACATCTAAGGCAGTTTTATTGTTTTAAAACATATTTACTTGGCATTTTTCCATTTTTTTGTGCGAATTAGCAAGTCCGATTTTTTCGTTAATTTTTCAATCAGTAATTGTGAATGAAATACTTCTATATTCCCAAAAAATAGGCAACGAAGCCAATAACTCTTTAATAGTTCCTATAACCGATTCGATAACGTAGATAGTGCCACATGACTAACATCTAAGCCAGTTTTATTGTTTTAAAACATATTTACTTGGCATTTTTTCCATTTTTTTGTGCGAATTAGCAAGTCCGATTTTTTTGTTAATTTTTCAATCAGTAATTGTGAATGAAATACTTCTATATTCGCAAAAAATAGGCAACGAAGCCAATAACTGTTTAATAGTTCCGATAACGGATTCGATAACTTAGATAGCAGCACATGAATAACATCTAAGGCATTTTTATTGTTTTAAAACATATTTACTTGGCATTTTTTCCATTTTTTTGTGCGAATTAGCAAGTCCGATTTTTTCGTTAATTTTTCAATCAGTAATTGTGAATGAAATACTTCTATATTCCCAAAAAATAGGCAACGAAGCCAATAACTCTTTAATAGTTCCGATAACCGATTCGATAACGTAGATAGTGCCACATGACTAACATCTAAGGCATTTTTATGGTTTTAAAACATATTTACTTGGCATTTTTTCCATTTTTTTGTGCGAATTAGCAAGTCCAATTTTTTCGTTAATTTTTCAATCAGTAATTGTGAATGAAATACTTCTATATTAGCAAAAAATAGACAATGGAGCCAATAACTGTTTAATAGTTCCGATAACGGATTCGATAACTTAGATAGCAGCACATGAATAACATCTAAGGCATTTTTATTGTTTTAAAACATATTTACTTGGCATTTTTTCCATTTTTTTGTGCGAATTAGCAAGTCCGATTTTTTCGTTAATTTTTCAATCAGTAATTGTGAATGAAATACTTCTATATTCCCAAAAAATAGGCAACGAAGACAATAACTCTTTAATAGTTCCGATAACTGATTCGATAACGTAGATAGTGCCACATGACTAACATCTAAGGCATTTTTATGGTTTTAAAACATATTTACTTGGCATTTTTTCCATTTTTTTGTGCGAATTAGCAAGTCCAATTTTTTCGTTAATTTTTCAATCAGTAATTGTGAATGAAATACTTCTATATTCCCAAAAAATAGGCAACGAAGCCAATAACTCTTTAATAGTTCCTATAACCGATTCGATAACGTAGATAGTGCCACATGACTAACATCTAAGCCAGTTTTATTGTTTTAAAACATATTTACTTGGCATTTTTTCCATTTTTTTGTGCGAATTAGCAAGTCCGATTTTTTCGTTAATGTTTCAATCAGTAATTGTGAATGAAATACTTCTATATTCCCTAAAAATAGGCAACGAAGCCAATAACTCCTTAATAGTTCCGATAACCGATTCGATAACGTAGATAGTGCCACATGACTAACATCTAAGGCATTTTTATGGTTTTAAAACATATTTACTTGGCATTTTTTCCATTTTTTTGTGCGAATTAGCAAGTCCAATTTTTTCGTTAATTTTTCAATCAGCAATTGTGAATGAAATACTTCTATATTCGCACAAAATAGGCAACGAAGCCAATAACTGTTTAATAGTTCCGGTAACGGATTCGATAACTTAAATAGCAGCACATGAATAACATCTAAGCCAGTTTTATTGTTTTAAAACATATTTACTTGGCATTTTTTCCATTTTTTTGTGCGAATTAGCAAGTCCGATTTTTTCGTTAATTTTTCAATCAGTAATTGTGAATGAAATACTTCTATATTTGCAAAAAATAGGCAACGAAGCCAATAACTCTTTCATAGTTCCGATAACCGATTCGATAACGTGGATAGTGCCACATGACTAACATCTAAGGCATTTTTATTGTTTTAAAACATATTTACTTGGCATTTTTTCCATTTTTTTGTGCGAATTAGCAAGTCCAATTTTTTCGTTAATTTTTCAATCAGTAATTGTGAATGAAATACTTCTATATTCGCAAAAAATAGGCAACGAAGCCAATAACTGTTTAATAGTTCCGATAACGGATTCGATAACTTAGATAGCAGCACATGAATAACATCTAAGCCAGTTTTATTGTTTTAAAACATATTTACTTGGCATTTTTTCCATTTTTTTGTGCGAATTAGCAAGTCCGATTTTTTTGTTAATTTTTCAATCAGTAATTGTGAATGAAATACTTCTATATTCGCAAAAAATAGGCAACGAAGCCAATAACTCTTTAATAGTTCCGATAACCGATTCGATAACGTGGATAGTGCCACATGACTAACATCTAAGGCATTTTTATGGTTTTAAAACATATTTACTTGGCATTTTTTCCATTTTTTTGTGCGAATTAGCAAGTCTGATTTTTTCGTTAATTTTTCAATCAGTAATTGTGAATGAAATACTTCTATATTCCCAAAAAATAGGCAACGAAGCCAATAACTCTTTTATAGTTCCGATAACCGATTCGATAACGTGGATAGTGCCCCATGACTAACATCTAAGGCATTTTTATGGTTTTAAAACATATTTACTTGGCATTTTTTCCATTTTTTTGTGCGAATTAGCAAGTCCGATTTTTTCGTTAATTTTTTAATCAGTAATTGTGAATGAAATACTTCTATATTCGCAAAAAATAGGCAACGAAGCCAATAACTCTTTAATAGTTCCGATAACGGATTCGATAACGTAGATAGCAGCACATGAATAACATCTAAACCAGTTTTATTGTTTTAAAACATATTTACTTGGCATTTTTTCCATTTTTTTGTGCGAATTAGTAAGTCCGATTTTTTCGTTATTTTTTCAATCAGTAATTGTGAATGAAATACTTCTATATTCCCAAAAAATAGGCAACGAAGCCAATAACTCCTTAATAGTTCCGATAACCGATTCGATAACGTAGATAGTGCCACATGACTAACATCTAAGGCATTTTTATGGTTTTAAAACATATTTACTTGGCATTTTTTCCATTTTTTTGTGCGAATTAGCAAGTCCAATTTTTTCGTTAATTTTTCAATCAGTAATTGTGAATGAAATACTCCTATATTCGCAAAAAATAGGCAACGAAGCCAATAACTCTTTAATAGTTCCGATAACGGATTCGATAACTTAGATAGCAGCACATGACTAACATCTAAGGCATTTTTATGGTTTTAAAACATATTTACTTGGCATTTTTTCCATTTTTTTGTGCGAATTAGCAAGTCTGATTTTTTCGTTAATTTTTCAATCAGTAATTGTGAATGAAATACTTCTATATTCCCAAAAAATAGGCAACGAAGCCAATAACTCTTTTATAGTTCCGATAACCGATTCGATAACGTGGATAGTGCCCCATGACTAACATCTAAGGCATTTTTATGGTTTTAAAACATATTTACTTGGCATTTTTTCCATTTTTTTGTGCGAATTAGCAAGTCCGATTTTTTCGTTAATTTTTGAATCAGTAATTGTGAATGAAATACTTCTATATTCGCAAAAAATAGGCAACGAAGCCAATAACTGTTTAATAGTTCCGATAACGGATTCGATAACTTAGATAGCAGCACATGAATAACATCTAAGCCAGTTTTATTGTTTTAAAACATATTTACTTGGCATTTTTTCCATTTTTTTGTGCGAATTAGCAAGTCCGATTTTTTTGTTAATTTTTCAATCAGTAATTGTGAATGAAATACTTCTATATTCGCAAAAAATAGGCAACGAAGCCAATAACTCTTTAATAGTTCCGATAACCGATTCGATAACGTGGATAGTGCCACATGACTAACATCTAAGGCATTTTTATGGTTTTAAAACATATTTACTTTGAATTTTTCCATTTTTTTGTCCGAATTAGCAAGTCTGATTTTTTCGTTAATTTTTCAATCAGTAATTGTGAATGAAATACTTCTATATTCCCAAAAAATACGCAACGAAGCCAATAATTATTTAATAGTTCCGATAACTGATTCGATAACTTAGATAGCAGCACATGAATAACATCTAAGGCAGTTTTATTGTTTTAAAACATATTTACTTGGCATTTTTCCATTTTTTTGTGCGAATTAGCAAGTCCGATTTTTTCGTTAATTTTTCAATCAGTAATTGTGAATGAAATACTTCTATATTCCCAAAAAATAGGCAACGAAGCCAATAACTCTTTAATAGTTCCTATAACCGATTCGATAACGTAGATAGTGCCACATGACTAACATCTAAGCCAGTTTTATTGTTTTAAAACATATTTACTTGGCATTTTTTCCATTTTTTTGTGCGAATTAGCAAGTCCGATTTTTTTGTTAATTTTTCAATCAGTAATTGTGAATGAAATACTTCTATATTCCCAAAAAATAGGCAACGAAGCCAATAACTCTTTAATAGTTCCGATAACCGATTCGATAACGTAGATAGTGCCACATGACTAACATCTAAGGCATTTTTATGGTTTTAAAACATATTTACTTGGCATTTTTTCCATTTTTTTGTGCGAATTAGCAAGTCCAATTTTTTCGTTAATTTTTCAATCAGTAATTGTGAATGAAATACTTCTATATTAGCAAAAAATAGACAATGAAGCCAATAACTGTTTAATAGTTCCGATAACGGATTCGATAACTTAGATAGCAGCACATGAATAACATCTAAGGCATTTTTATTGTTTTAAAACATATTTACTTGGCATTTTTTCCATTTTTTTGTGCGAATTAGCAAGTCCGATTTTTTCGTTAATTTTTCAATTAGTAATTGTGAATGAAATACTTCTATATTCCCAAAAAATAGGCAACGAAGACAATAACTCTTTAATAGTTCCGATAACTGATTCGATAACGTAGATAGTGCCACATGACTAACATCTAAGGCATTTTTATGGTTTTAAAACATATTTACTTGGCATTTTTTCCATTTTTTTGTGCGAATTAGCAAGTCCAATTTTTTCGTTAATTTTTCAATCAGTAATTGTGAATGAAATACTTCTATATTCCCAAAAAATAGGCAACGAAGCCAATAACTCTTTAATAGTTCCTATAACCGATTCGATAACGTAGATAGTGCCACATGACTAACATCTAAGCCAGTTTTATTGTTTTAAAACATATTTACTTGGCATTTTTTCCATTTTTTTGTGCGAATTAGCAAGTCCGATTTTTTCGTTAATGTTTCAATCAGTAATTGTGAATGAAATACTTCTATATTCCCTAAAAATAGGCAACGAAGCCAATAACTCCTTAATAGTTCCGATAACCGATTCGATAACGTAGATAGTGCCACATGACTAACATCTAAGGCATTTTTATGGTTTTAAAACATATTTACTTGGCATTTTTTCCATTTTTTTGTGCGAATTAGCAAGTCCAATTTTTTCGTTAATTTTTCAATCAGCAATTGTGAATGAAATACTTCTATATTCGCACAAAATAGGCAACGAAGCCAATAACTGTTTAATAGTTCCGGTAACGGATTCGATAACTTAAATAGCAGCACATGAATAACATCTAAGCCAGTTTTATTGTTTTAAAACATATTTACTTGGCATTTTTTCCATTTTTTTGTGCGAATTAGCAAGTCCGATTTTTTCGTTAATTTTTCAATCAGTAATTGTGAATGAAATACTTCTATATTTGCAAAAAATAGGCAACGAAGCCAATAACTCTTTCATAGTTCCGATAACCGATTCGATAACGTGGATAGTGCCACATGACTAACATCTAAGGCATTTTTATTGTTTTAAAACATATTTACTTGGCATTTTTTCCATTTTTTTGTGCGAATTAGCAAGTCCAATTTTTTCGTTAATTTTTCAATCAGTAATTGTGAATGAAATACTTCTATATTCGCAAAAAATAGGCAACGAAGCCAATAACTGTTTAATAGTTCCGATAACGGATTCGATAACTTAGATAGCAGCACATGAATAACATCTAAGCCAGTTTTATTGTTTTAAAACATATTTACTTGGCATTTTTTCCATTTTTTTGTGCGAATTAGCAAGTCCGATTTTTTTGTTAATTTTTCAATCAGTAATTGTGAATGAAATACTTCTATATTCGCAAAAAATAGGCAACGAAGCCAATAACTCTTTAATAGTTCCGATAACCGATTCGATAACGTGGATAGTGCCACATGACTAACATCTAAGGCATTTTTATGGTTTTAAAACATATTTACTTGGCATTTTTTCCATTTTTTTGTGCGAATTAGCAAGTCTGATTTTTTCGTTAATTTTTCAATCAGTAATTGTGAATGAAATACTTCTATATTCCCAAAAAATAGGCAACGAAGCCAATAACTCTTTTATAGTTCCGATAACCGATTCGATAACGTGGATAGTGCCCCATGACTAACATCTAAGGCATTTTTATGGTTTTAAAACATATTTACTTGGCATTTTTTCCATTTTTTTGTGCGAATTAGCAAGTCCGATTTTTTCGTTAATTTTTTAATCAGTAATTGTGAATGAAATACTTCTATATTCGCAAAAAATAGGCAACGAAGCCAATAACTCTTTAATAGTTCCGATAACGGATTCGATAACGTAGATAGCAGCACATGAATAACATCTAAACCAGTTTTATTGTTTTAAAACATATTTACTTGGCATTTTTTCCATTTTTTTGTGCGAATTAGTAAGTCCGATTTTTTCGTTATTTTTTCAATCAGTAATTGTGAATGAAATACTTCTATATTAGCAAAAAATAGACAATGAAGCCAATAACTGTTTAATAGTTCCGATAACTGATTCGATAACTTAGATAGCAGCACATGAATAACATCTAAGCCAGTTTTATTGTTTTAAAACATATTTACTTGGCATTTTTTCCATTTTTTTGTGCGATTTAGCAAGTCCGATTTTTTCGTTAATGTTTCAATCAGTAATTGTGAATGAAATACTTCTATATTCGCAAAAAATAGGCAACGAAGCCAATAATTCTTTAATAGTTCCGATAACCGATTCGATAACGTGGATAGTGCCACATGACTAACATCTAAGGCATTTTTATGGTTTTAAAACATATTTACTTGGCATTTTTTCCATTTTTTTGTGCGAATTAGCAAGTCCAATTTTTTCGTTAATTTTTCAATCAGTAATTGTGAATGAAATACTCCTATATTCGCAAAAAATAGGCAACGAAGCCAATAACTCTTTAATAGTTCCGATAACGGATTCGATAACTTAGATAGCAGCACATGACTAACATCTAAGGCATTTTTATGGTTTTAAAACATATTTACTTGGCATTTTTTCCATTTTTTTGTGCGAATTAGCAAGTCTGATTTTTTCGTTAATTTTTCAATCAGTAATTGTGAATGAAATACTTCTATATTCCCAAAAAATAGGCAACGAAGCCAATAACTCTTTTATAGTTCCGATAACCGATTCGATAACGTGGATAGTGCCCCATGACTAACATCTAAGGCATTTTTATGGTTTTAAAACATATTTACTTGGCATTTTTTCCATTTTTTTGTGCGAATTAGCAAGTCCGATTTTTTCGTTAATTTTTTAATCAGTAATTGTGAATGAAATACTTCTATATTCGCAAAAAATAGGCAACGAAGCCAATAACTCTTTAATAGTTCCGATAACGGATTCGATAACGTAGATAGCAGCACATGAATAACATCTAAACCAGTTTTATTGTTTTAAAACATATTTACTTGGCATTTTTTCCATTTTTTTGTGCGAATTAGTAAGTCCGATTTTTTCGTTATTTTTTCAATCAGTAATTGTGAATGAAATACTTCTATATTAGCAAAAAATAGACAATGAAGCCAATAACTGTTTAATAGTTCCGATAACTGATTCGATAACTTAGATAGCAGCACATGAATAACATCTAAGCCAGTTTTATTGTTTTAAAACATATTTACTTGGCATTTTTTCCATTTTTTTGTGCGATTTAGCAAGTCCGATTTTTTCGTTAATGTTTCAATCAGTAATTGTGAATGAAATACTTCTATATTCGCAAAAAATAGGCAACGAAGCCAATAATTCTTTAATAGTTCCGATAACCAATTCGATAACGTGGATAGTGCCACATGACTAACATCTAAGGCATTTTTATGGTTTTAAAACATATTTACTTGGCATTTTTTCCATTTTTTTGTGCGAATTAGCAAGTCCAATTTTTTCGTTAATTTTTCAATCAGTAATTGTGAATGAAATACTCCTATATTCGCAAAAAATAGGCAACGAAGCCAATAACTCTTTAATAGTTCCGATAACGGATTCGATAACTTAGATAGTGCCACATGACTAACATCTAAGGCATTTTTATGGTTTTAAAACATATTTACTTGGCATTTTTTCCATTTTTTTGTGCGAATTAGCAAGTCCAATTTTTTCGTTAATTTTTCAATCAGCAATTGTGAATGAAATACTTCTATATTCGCACAAAATAGGCAACGAAGCCAATAACTGTTTAATAGTTCCGGTAACGGATTCGATAACTTAAATAGCAGCACATGAATAACATCTAAGCCAGTTTTATTGTTTTAAAACATATTTACTTGGCATTTTTTCCATTTTTTTGTGCGAATTAGCAAGTCCGATTTTTTCGTTAATTTTTCAATCAGTAATTGTGAATGAAATACTTCTATATTTGCAAAAAATAGGCAACGAAGCCAATAACTCTTTCATAGTTCCGATAACCGATTCGATAACGTGGATAGTGCCACATGACTAACATCTAAGGCATTTTTATTGTTTTAAAACATATTTACTTGGCATTTTTTCCATTTTTTTGTGCGAATTAGCAAGTCCAATTTTTTCGTTAATTTTTCAATCAGTAATTGTGAATGAAATACTTCTATATTCGCAAAAAATAGGCAACGAAGCCAATAACTGTTTAATAGTTCCGATAACGGATTCGATAACTTAGATAGCAGCACATGAATAACATCTAAGCCAGTTTTATTGTTTTAAAACATATTTACTTGGCATTTTTTCCATTTTTTTGTGCGAATTAGCAAGTCCGATTTTTTTGTTAATTTTTCAATCAGTAATTGTGAATGAAATACTTCTATATTCGCAAAAAATAGGCAACGAAGCCAATAACTCTTTAATAGTTCCGATAACCGATTCGATAACGTGGATAGTGCCACATGACTAACATCTAAGGCATTTTTATGGTTTTAAAACATATTTACTTGGCATTTTTTCCATTTTTTTGTGCGAATTAGCAAGTCTGATTTTTTCGTTAATTTTTCAATCAGTAATTGTGAATGAAATACTTCTATATTCCCAAAAAATAGGCAACGAAGCCAATAACTCTTTTATAGTTCCGATAACCGATTCGATAACGTGGATAGTGCCCCATGACTAACATCTAAGGCATTTTTATGGTTTTAAAACATATTTACTTGGCATTTTTTCCATTTTTTTGTGCGAATTAGCAAGTCCGATTTTTTCGTTAATTTTTTAATCAGTAATTGTGAATGAAATACTTCTATATTCGCAAAAAATAGGCAACGAAGCCAATAACTCTTTAATAGTTCCGATAACGGATTCGATAACGTAGATAGCAGCACATGAATAACATCTAAACCAGTTTTATTGTTTTAAAACATATTTACTTGGCATTTTTTCCATTTTTTTGTGCGAATTAGTAAGTCCGATTTTTTCGTTATTTTTTCAATCAGTAATTGTGAATGAAATACTTCTATATTAGCAAAAAATAGACAATGAAGCCAATAACTGTTTAATAGTTCCGATAACTGATTCGATAACTTAGATAGCAGCACATGAATAACATCTAAGCCAGTTTTATTGTTTTAAAACATATTTACTTGGCATTTTTTCCATTTTTTTGTGCGATTTAGCAAGTCCGATTTTTTCGTTAATGTTTCAATCAGTAATTGTGAATGAAATACTTCTATATTCGCAAAAAATAGGCAACGAAGCCAATAATTCTTTAATAGTTCCGATAACCGATTCGATAACGTGGATAGTGCCACATGACTAACATCTAAGGCATTTTTATGGTTTTAAAACATATTTACTTGGCATTTTTTCCATTTTTTTGTGCGAATTAGCAAGTCCAATTTTTTCGTTAATTTTTCAATCAGTAATTGTGAATGAAATACTCCTATATTCGCAAAAAATAGGCAACGAAGCCAATAACTCTTTAATAGTTCCGATAACGGATTCGATAACTTAGATAGCAGCACATGACTAACATCTAAGGCATTTTTATGGTTTTAAAACATATTTACTTGGCATTTTTTCCATTTTTTTGTGCGAATTAGCAAGTCTGATTTTTTCGTTAATTTTTCAATCAGTAATTGTGAATGAAATACTTCTATATTCCCAAAAAATAGGCAACGAAGCCAATAACTCTTTTATAGTTCCGATAACCGATTCGATAACGTGGATAGTGCCCCATGACTAACATCTAAGGCATTTTTATGGTTTTAAAACATATTTACTTGGCATTTTTTCCATTTTTTTGTGCGAATTAGCAAGTCCGATTTTTTCGTTAATTTTTTAATCAGTAATTGTGAATGAAATACTTCTATATTCGCAAAAAATAGGCAACGAAGCCAATAACTCTTTAATAGTTCCGATAACGGATTCGATAACGTAGATAGCAGCACATGAATAACATCTAAACCAGTTTTATTGTTTTAAAACATATTTACTTGGCATTTTTTCCATTTTTTTGTGCGAATTAGTAAGTCCGATTTTTTCGTTATTTTTTCAATCAGTAATTGTGAATGAAATACTTCTATATTAGCAAAAAATAGACAATGAAGCCAATAACTGTTTAATAGTTCCGATAACTGATTCGATAACTTAGATAGCAGCACATGAATAACATCTAAGCCAGTTTTATTGTTTTAAAACATATTTACTTGGCATTTTTTCCATTTTTTTGTGCGATTTAGCAAGTCCGATTTTTTCGTTAATGTTTCAATCAGTAATTGTGAATGAAATACTTCTATATTCGCAAAAAATAGGCAACGAAGCCAATAATTCTTTAATAGTTCCGATAACCAATTCGATAACGTGGATAGTGCCACATGACTAACATCTAAGGCATTTTTATGGTTTTAAAACATATTTACTTGGCATTTTTTCCATTTTTTTGTGCGAATTAGCAAGTCCAATTTTTTCGTTAATTTTTCAATCAGTAATTGTGAATGAAATACTCCTATATTCGCAAAAAATAGGCAACGAAGCCAATAACTCTTTAATAGTTCCGATAACGGATTCGATAACTTAGATAGCAGCACATGAATAACATCTAAGCCAGTTTTATTGTTTTAAAACATATTTACTTGGCATTTTTTCCATTTTTTTGTGCGAATTAGCAAGTCCGATTTTTTCGTTAATTTTTCAATCAGTAATTGTGAATGAAATACTTCTATATTCCCAAAAAATAGGCAACGAAGACAATAACTCTTTAATAGTTCCTATAACCGATTCGATAACGTAGATAGTGCCACATGACTAACATCTAAGCCAGTTTTATTGTTTTAAAACATATTTACTTGGCATTTTTTCCATTTTTTTGTGCGAATTAGCAAGTCCGATTTTTTTGTTAATTTTTCAATCAGTAATTGTGAATGAAATACTTCTATATTCGCAAAAAATAGGCAACGAAGCCAATAACTCTTTAATAGTTCCGATAACCGATTCGATAACGTAGACAGCGCCGCATGACTAACATCTAAGGCATTTTTATGGTTTTAAAACATATTTACTTGGCATTTTTTCCATTTTTTTGTGCGAATTAGCAAGTCCGATTTTTTCGTTAATTTTTCAATCAGTAATTGTGAATGAAATACTTCTATATTCCCAAAAAATAGGCAACGAAGCCAATAACTCTTTAATAGTTCCGATAACCGATTCGATAACGTAGATAGTGCCACATGACTAACATCTAAGGCATTTTTATGGTTTTAAAACATATTTACTTGGCATTTTTTCCATTTTTTTGTGCGAATTAGCAAGTCCAATTTTTTCGTTAATTTTTCAATCAGTAATTGTGAATGAAATACTTCTATATTAGCAAAAAATAGACAATGAAGCCAATAACTGTTTAATAGTTCCGATAACGGATTCGATAACTTAGATAGCAGCACATGAATAACATCTAAGGCATTTTTATTGTTTTAAAACATATTTACTTGGCATTTTTTCCATTTTTTTGTGCGAATTAGCAAGTCCGATTTTTTCGTTAATTTTTCAATCAGTAATTGTGAATGAAATACTTCTATATTAGCAAAAAATAGACAATGAAGCCAATAACTGTTTAATAGTTCCGATAACTGATTCGATAACGTGGATAGTGCCACATGACTAACATCTAAGGCATTTTTATGGTTTTAAAACATATTTACTTGGCATTTTTTCCATTTTTTTGTGCGAATTAGCAAGTCCAATTTTTTCGTTAATTTTTCAATCAGTAATTGTGAATGAAATACTCCTATATTCGCAAAAAATAGGCAACGAAGCCAATAACTCTTTAATAGTTCCGATAACGGATTCGATAACTGAGATAGCAGCACATGAATAACATCTAAGCCAGTTTTATTGTTTTAAAACATATTTACTTGGCATTTTTTCCATTTTTTTGTGCGAATTAGCAAGTCCGATTTTTTCGTTAATTTTTCAATCAGTAATTGTGAATGAAATACTTCTATATTCCCAAAAAATAGGCAACGAAGCCAATAACTCTTTAATAGTTCCTATAACCGATTCGATAACGTAGATAGTGCCACATGACTAACATCTAAGCCAGTTTTATTGTTTTAAAACATATTTACTTGGCATTTTTTCCATTTTTTTGTGCGAATTAGCAAGTCCGATTTTTTTGTTAATTTTTCAATCAGTAATTGTGAATGAAATACTTCTATATTCGCAAAAAATAGGCAACGAAGCCAATAACTGTTTAATAGTTCCGATAACGGATTCGATAACTTAGATAGCAGCACATGAATAACATCTAAGGCATTTTTATTGTTTTAAAACATATTTACTTGGCATTTTTTCCATTTTTTTGTGCGAATTAGCAAGTCCGATTTTTTCGTTAATTTTTCAATCAGTAATTGTGAATGAAATACTTCTATATTCCCAAAAAATAGGCAACGAAGCCAATAACTCTTTAATAGTTCCTATAACCGATTCGATAACGTAGATAGTGCCACATGACTAACATCTAAGCCAGTTTTATTGTTTTAAAACATATTTACTTGGCATTTTTTCCATTTTTTTGTGCGAATTAGCAAGTCCGATTTTTTTGTTAATTTTTCAATCAGTAATTGTGAATGAAATACTTCTATATTCGCAAAAAATAGGCAACGAAGCCAATAACTCTTTAATAGTTCCGATAACCGATTCGATAACGTGGATAGTGCCACATGACTAACATCTAAGGCATTTTTATGGTTTTAAAACATATTTACTTGGCATTTTTTCCATTTTTTTGTGCGAATTAGCAAGTCCAATTTTTTCGTTAATTTTTGAATCAGTAATTGTGAATGAAATACTTCTATATTCGCAAAAAATAGGCAACGAAGCCAATAACTGTTTAATAGTTCCGATAACGGATTCGATAACTTAGATAGCAGCACATGAATAACATCTAAGCCAGTTTTATTGTTTTAAAACATATTTACTTGGCATTTTTTCCATTTTTTTGTGCGAATTAGCAAGTCCGATTTTTTTGTTAATTTTTCAATCAGTAATTGTGAATGAAATACTTCTATATTCGCAAAAAATAGGCAACGAAGCCAATAACTCTTTAATAGTTCCGATAACCGATTCGATAACGTGGATAGTGCCACATGACTAACATCTAAGGCATTTTTATGGTTTTAAAACATATTTACTTTGAATTTTTCCATTTTTTTGTCCGAATTAGCAAGTCTGATTTTTTCGTTAATTTTTCAATCAGTAATTGTGAATGAAATACTTCTATATTCCCAAAAAATACGCAACGAAGCCAATAATTATTTAATAGTTCCGATAACTGATTCGATAACTTAGATAGCAGCACATGAATAACATCTAAGGCAGTTTTATTGTTTTAAAACATATTTACTTGGCATTTTTCCATTTTTTTGTGCGAATTAGCAAGTCCGATTTTTTCGTTAATTTTTCAATCAGTAATTGTGAATGAAATACTTCTATATTCCCAAAAAATAGGCAACGAAGCCAATAACTCTTTAATAGTTCCGATAACCGATTCGATAACGTAGATAGTGCCACATGACTAACATCTAAGGCATTTTTATGGTTTTAAAACATATTTACTTGGCATTTTTTCCATTTTTTTGTGCGAATTAGCAAGTCCAATTTTTTCGTTAATTTTTCAATCAGTAATTGTGAATGAAATACTTCTATATTAGCAAAAAATAGACAATGAAGCCAATAACTGTTTAATAGTTCCGATAACGGATTCGATAACTTAGATAGCAGCACATGAATAACATCTAAGGCATTTTTATTGTTTTAAAACATATTTACTTGGCATTTTTTCCATTTTTTTGTGCGAATTAGCAAGTCCGATTTTTTCGTTAATTTTTCAATCAGTAATTGTGAATGAAATACTTCTATATTAGCAAAAAATAGACAATGAAGCCAATAACTGTTTAATAGTTCCGATAACTGATTCGATAACGTGGATAGTGCCACATGACTAACATCTAAGGCATTTTTATGGTTTTAAAACATATTTACTTGGCATTTTTTCCATTTTTTTGTGCGAATTAGCAAGTCCAATTTTTTCGTTAATTTTTCAATCAGTAATTGTGAATGAAATACTCCTATATTCGCAAAAAATAGGCAACGAAGCCAATAACTCTTTAATAGTTCCGATAACGGATTCGATAACTGAGATAGCAGCACATGAATAACATCTAAGCCAGTTTTATTGTTTTAAAACATATTTACTTGGCATTTTTTCCATTTTTTTGTGCGAATTAGCAAGTCCGATTTTTTCGTTAATTTTTCAATCAGTAATTGTGAATGAAATACTTCTATATTCCCAAAAAATAGGCAACGAAGCCAATAACTCTTTAATAGTTCCTATAACCGATTCGATAACGTAGATAGTGCCACATGACTAACATCTAAGCCAGTTTTATTGTTTTAAAACATATTTACTTGGCATTTTTTCCATTTTTTTGTGCGAATTAGCAAGTCCGATTTTTTTGTTAATTTTTCAATCAGTAATTGTGAATGAAATACTTCTATATTCGCAAAAAATAGGCAACGAAGCCAATAACTCTTTAATAGTTCCGATAACCGATTCGATAACGTGGATAGTGCCACATGACTAACATCTAAGGCATTTTTATGGTTTTAAAACATATTTACTTGGCATTTTTTCCATTTTTTTGTGCGAATTAGCAAGTCCAATTTTTTCGTTAATTTTTGAATCAGTAATTGTGAATGAAATACTTCTATATTCGCAAAAAATAGGCAACGAAGCCAATAACTGTTTAATAGTTCCGATAACGGATTCGATAACTTAGATAGCAGCACATGAATAACATCTAAGCCAGTTTTATTGTTTTAAAACATATTTACTTGGCATTTTTTCCATTTTTTTGTGCGAATTAGCAAGTCCGATTTTTTTGTTAATTTTTCAATCAGTAATTGTGAATGAAATACTTCTATATTCGCAAAAAATAGGCAACGAAGCCAATAACTCTTTAATAGTTCCGATAACCGATTCGATAACGTGGATAGTGCCACATGACTAACATCTAAGGCATTTTTATGGTTTTAAAACATATTTACTTTGAATTTTTCCATTTTTTTGTCCGAATTAGCAAGTCTGATTTTTTCGTTAATTTTTCAATCAGTAATTGTGAATGAAATACTTCTATATTCCCAAAAAATACGCAACGAAGCCAATAATTATTTAATAGTTCCGATAACTGATTCGATAACTTAGATAGCAGCACATGAATAACATCTAAGGCAGTTTTATTGTTTTAAAACATATTTACTTGGCATTTTTCCATTTTTTTGTGCGAATTAGCAAGTCCGATTTTTTCGTTAATTTTTCAATCAGTAATTGTGAATGAAATACTTCTATATTCCCAAAAAATAGGCAACGAAGCCAATAACTCTTTAATAGTTCCTATAACCGATTCGATAACGTAGATAGTGCCACATGACTAACATCTAAGCCAGTTTTATTGTTTTAAAACATATTTACTTGGCATTTTTTCCATTTTTTTGTGCGAATTAGCAAGTCCGATTTTTTGTTAATTTTTCAATCAGTAATTGTGAATGAAATACTTCTATATTCGCAAAAAATAGGCAACAAAGCCAATAACTGTTTAATAGTTCCGATAACGGATTCGATAACTTAGATAGCAGCACATGAATAACATCTAAGGCATTTTTATTGTTTTAAAACATATTTACTTGGCATTTTTTCCATTTTTTTGTGCGAATTAGCAAGTCCGATTTTTTCGTTAATTTTTCAATCAGCAATTGTGAATGAAATACTTCTATATTCCCAAAAAATAGGCAACGAAGCCAATAACTCTTTAATAGTTCCGATAACCGATTCGATAACGTAGATAGTGCCACATGACTAACATCTAAGGCATTTTTATGGTTTTAAAACATATTTACTTGGCATTTTTTCCATTTTTTTGTGCGAATTAGCAAGTCCAATTTTTTCGTTAATTTTTCAATCAGTAATTGTGAATGAAATACTTCTATATTAGCAAAAAATAGACAATGAAGCCAATAACTGTTTAATAGTTCCGATAACGGATTCGATAACTTAGATAGCAGCACATGAATAACATCTAAGGCATTTTTATTGTTTTAAAACATATTTACTTGGCATTTTTTCCATTTTTTTGTGCGAATTAGCAAGTCCGATTTTTTCGTTAATTTTTCAATCAGTAATTGTGAATGAAATACTTCTATATTCCCAAAAAATAGGCAACGAAGACAATAACTCTTTAATAGTTCCGATAACTGATTCGATAACGTAGATAGTGCCACATGACTAACATCTAAGGCATTTTTATGGTTTTAAAACATATTTACTTGGCATTTTTTCCATTTTTTTGTGCGAATTAGCAAGTCCAATTTTTTCGTTAATTTTTCAATCAGTAATTGTGAATGAAATACTTCTATATTCCCAAAAAATAGGCAACGAAGACAATAACTCTTTAATAGTTCCAATAACCGATTCGATAACGTAGATAGCAGCACATGAATAACATCTAAACCAGTTTTATTGTTTTAAAACATATTTACTTGGCATTTTTTCCATTTTTTTGTGCGAATTAGTAAGTCCGATTTTTTCGTTATTTTTTCAATCAGTAATTGTGAATGAAATACTTCTATATTAGCAAAAAATAGACAATGAAGCCAATAACTGTTTAATAGTTCCGATAACTGATTCGATAACTTAGATAGCAGCACATGAATAACATCTAAGCCAGTTTTATTGTTTTAAAACATATTTACTTGGCATTTTTTCCATTTTTTTGTGCGATTTAGCAAGTCCGATTTTTTCGTTAATGTTTCAATCAGTAATTGTGAATGAAATACTTCTATATTCGCAAAAAATAGGCAACGAAGCCAATAATTCTTTAATAGTTCCGATAACCGATTCGATAACGTGGATAGTGCCACATGACTAACATCTAAGGCATTTTTATGGTTTTAAAACATATTTACTTGGCATTTTTTCCATTTTTTTGTGCGAATTAGCAAGTCCAATTTTTTCGTTAATTTTTCAATCAGTAATTGTGAATGAAATACTCCTATATTCGCAAAAAATAGGCAACGAAGCCAATAACTCTTTAATAGTTCCGATAACGGATTCGATAACTTAGATAGCAGCACATGAATAACATCTAAGCCAGTTTTATTGTTTTAAAACATATTTACTTGGCATTTTTTCCATTTTTTTGTGCGAATTAGCAAGTCCGATTTTTTCGTTAATTTTTCAATCAGTAATTGTGAATGAAATACTTCTATATTCCCAAAAAATAGGCAACGAAGCCAATAACTCTTTAATAGTTCCTATAACCGATTCGATAACGTAGATAGTGCCACATGACTAACATCTAAGCCAGTTTTATTGTTTTAAAACATATTTACTTGGCATTTTTTCCATTTTTTTGTGCGAATTAGCAAGTCCGATTTTTTTGTTAATTTTTCAATCAGTAATTGTGAATGAAATACTTCTATATTCGCAAAAAATAGGCAACGAAGCCAATAACTCTTTAATAGTTCCGATAACCGATTCGATAACGTGGATAGTGCCACATGACTAACATCTAAGGCATTTTTATGGTTTTAAAACATATTTACTTGGCATTTTTTCCATTTTTTTGTGCGAATTAGCAAGTCCAATTTTTTCGTTAATTTTTCAATCAGTAATTGTGAATGAAATACTTCTATATTCGCAAAAAATAGGCAACGAAGCCAATAACTGTTTAATAGTTCCGATAACGGATTCGATAACTTAGATAGCAGCACATGAATAACATCTAAGCCAGTTTTATTGTTTTAAAACATATTTACTTGGCATTTTTTCCATTTTTTTGTGCGAATTAGCAAGTCCGAGTTTTTTGTTAATTTTTCAATCAGTAATTGTGAATGAAATACTTCTATATTCGCAAAAAATAGGCAACGAAGCCAATAACTCTTTAATAGTTCCGATAACCGATTCGATAACGTGGATAGTGCCACATGACTAACATCTAAGGCATTTTTATGGTTTTAAAACATATTTACTTTGAATTTTTCCATTTTTTTGTCCGAATTAGCAAGTCTGATTTTTTCGTTAATTTTTCAATCAGTAATTGTGAATGAAATACTTCTATATTCCCAAAAAATACGCAACGAAGCCAATAATTATTTAATAGTTCCGATAACTGATTCGATAACTTAGATAGCAGCACATGAATAACATCTAAGGCAGTTTTATTGTTTTAAAACATATTTACTTGGCATTTTTTCCATTTTTTTGTGCGAATTAGCAAGTCCGATTTTTTCGTTAATTTTTCAATCAGTAATTGTGAATGAAATACTTCTATATTCCCAAAAAATAGGCAACGAAGCCAATAACTCTTTAATAGTTCCTATAACCGATTCGATAACGTAGATAGTGCCACATGACTAACATCTAAGCCAGTTTTATTGTTTTAAAACATATTTACTTGGCATTTTTTCCATTTTTTTGTGCGAATTAGCAAGTCCGATTTTTTTGTTAATTTTTCAATCAGTAATTGTGAATGAAATACTTCTATATTCGCAAAAAATAGGCAACGAAGCCAATAACTCTTTAATAGTTCCGATAACCGATTCGATAACGTGGATAGTGCCACATGACTAACATCTAAGGCATTTTTATGGTTTTAAAACATATTTACTTTGAATTTTTCCATTTTTTTGTCCGAATTAGCCAGTCTGATTTTTTCGTTAATTTTTCAATCAGTAATTGTGAATGAAATACTTCTATATTCGCAAAAAATAGGCAACGAAGCCAATAACTGTTTAATAGTTCCGATAACGGATTCGATAACTTAGATAGCAGCACATGAATAACATCTAAGGCAGTTTTTTTGTTTTAAAACATATTTACTTGGCATTTTTTCCATTTTTTTGTGCGAATTAGCAAGTCCGATTTTTTCGTTAATTTTTCAATCAGTAATTGTGAATGAAATACTTCTACATTAGCAAAAAATAGACAATGAAGCCAATAACTGTTTAATAGTTCCGATAACTGATTCGATAACTTAGATAGCAGCACATGAATAACATCTAAGCCAGTTTTATTGTTTTAAAACATATTTACTTGGCATTTTTCCCATTTTTTTGTGCGATTTAGCAAGTCCGATTTTTTCGTTAATGTTTCAATCAGTAATTGTGAATGAAATACTTCTATATTCGCAAAAAATAGGCAACGAAGCCAATAACTCTTTAATAGTTCCGATAACCGATTCGATAACGTAGACAGCGCCACATGACTAACATCTAAGGCATTTTTATGGTTTTAAAACATATTTACTTTGAATTTTTCCATTTTTTTGTCCGAATTAGCCAGTCTGATTTTTTCGTTAATTTTTCAATCAGTAATTGTGAATGAAATACTTCTATATTCCCAAAAAATAGGCAACGAAGCCAATAACTCTTTAATAGTTCCGATAACTGATTCGATAACTTAGATAGCAGCACATGAATAACATCTAAGGCAGTTTTATTGTTTTAAAACATATTTACTTGGAATTTTTTCCATTTTTTTGTGCGAATTAGCAAGTTTGATTTTTTCGTTAATTTTTCAATCAGTAATTGTGAATGAAATACTTCTATATTATTGGCTACGTCTGTTTCTATTCTCATGTAAATTTATATATTATTTTCTTTAATGAAATAAAACGTTACTCAAATAACGTGTTATTGGAACACGTTATTACATGGTAGCAGTTATGCCATAACGTGTTATTAAGATTTCACTGTTTAGCCCATCCCTGGTTTGTCATGAGTGCCTGAAGGTCTGCCTAACTGCGAGCTAATAGAACTGTCAATTTCGTGCCTGTCGCCAGAATGCTCTCTACGAACTGATATTTCAGCTTAGTTGAACCTCCTTTTTTAAATTTCGTAAAGATACGAAATATAAAGTTCATCAAATTAAAAAATCAAAAATGTCTATATTGCTTAGTATCACCTCTAACAATTATGAAACCATTGTATAATTATAGGGCTAATATGGACTCGAAATTTATAAGACAGTATGCCCAGTAGAATTAATGTCTTCAAGATAACAAAAAAAAAACTTTGTTTAGCTTCTTAAGTAATTGAGTTTTTTTAATTCCGATGGGCTGGCCCGATGGATCGACCCCCAACCTGGAAGACCAGATTTTTGATTTTGGGGCCTCCTTCCCTCTAGACAAGTTATCTTCTCCACGGCTATTATATAGAGAAAGACAGATTGAAATAGTATGGTCATCTCAGAGGAACGAAGGAGGAAAGATTGCCCAATTTAATTTTCAATTAAGGAAAAGCTGAAGGGAGGATACGGCGAGGAAGGCCTTAGAACCCTTAGGAAAAAAACTAGAGAATTGAGAAACTGAGAACCCAACACTGAATCATTTCAAAAGACTTCTATTTTGATGTACATTTGTTGACTGCCCCTTGGACTCTGGTATATTTCTTTCGTTTCATCTGCTTCGGAGTACAATGAATCAACCATTGCTCTGCGTGTTATTCTTTTATCTGCGTCCTATACTTCTTCAACCGCAGGCCTTCTTTTCCTCTCCTCTTTCAAAATGATGGGTTACGATCTAAGTTTGTATTTGTATTGGAATGTTACATTTTCTTTCCTAATTATTTTCTGAGCTGTTCTATTTTGTAATGATTATTTTATAATTCGTAATTCTCTGAAATCCTTTTCAATTTCTGTTCACCAAATAGGTTTTGTTTGGCTATTAAGCAAGAATTGAAAAAACTCGTTTTTAGCATGGTCGAATACAACCTGAGAAATTGTCCGTAACAATTTAATCTCCTGTTTTGCATAGTATCTGATATATAGTTTATCTCATTACAAACATCTTAGGTGATAAATGAAGAGCTTTTTAACTTCACTGAACTATTCTTTCCCAAATCTGACATTCTTCAAAGAATGTATAATAAATCCCTAAGAATGTATATTTTATACAAATAAAACAGCATCACAGGCTCAACAAACCAGTAGAGGCAGCAACAAGCCTAGGTTGCATCAATGCCGCTGAGGACAATTGTCTTTTTCTCTTCTATTCACAAACTCAAATAATTGTAATATTGTGTTATCTAATTCTTTTCAACAGAGTACTCAGGACAAATATTTGGTTAATTAAAATGTTTTCAATATATGTATCCGCACTGATACACTCTCTCTTGACTTAAAGGAATAGTCTTTAAGGATTTTAGCGCGACGGTATTAACCCCTTTACTACCGATCATTAATAATAAGACTTTATAATTAAGAATAATACTTTTGGACGTGAAAAACTTTGCTTCGTAAGTGCTGTTCAGTAAATCTCGGATCACCTCGAATATTTGAATATCCGTATGCCATTTCATTTTCTGAAGCTGATATCCCTTATCTTCTAAATTCGGTCTCTCCATCACCCGATGGCACTAAAAGCTCGGGCTCTTTCTGTTTTTTATTTGAATTATTTACCTCGAAATTAATTTTTTTCCTCAAAATTGTTTTAACGGAAGTGTATGATCTATCAATTTAGCAATAGATAAATATGAAGATTACGCCAACTTGTATCCTCGATAAACATTATCTCTTTGGAAATTAGAATGTTTATTTTTACTAGCAGTCCTGGAGGGACCTACTGTGAAGTTGAACTTGACAATCTGAGTTTTTGTAATTCTTTTGACTTTTTATCTAAATTTAATTAATATGGGTTAGAAAATGTTAACAAATAGTGAGCAGAAGTGTATTCGTGAAATAGCTGAACTCCTTCAATTTAATGATCTCATAGCTTTAGGTGCCACTGTGACTAACAATCGTGTTGAAATAAAGACAAAGGAAGGTGAGCTTGCCATATTTACAATAAATTTTTTAGATGTATTTGTCATGTTCAAGGATTAAAATGTTATTAATTTTATTTTAGATGCCATTAAAGCATTGCTACATGAACCTTCTTTAAGGTCTTTACTGACTAGAAAAAAAATTACGAGAAATGTACTTTTTAAATTCTTGTATGATAAAAATGTCAATTTTGAGAGTACTGCAGATAAAAACACATTAATAGACATAGCCATTAAGTATTGTGAACTTCAGAAATCTGAGACTGAGGTATGGTTCTTTTTAATTTTTTCAAACCAATATTTGTTTGATTGTTAAATTTTGTATGCATTTTCTCATTATATTATTTTTATAGATCGTTCCACTGGGACCAGCTGAAACAAACCTCCTGGGACACCAGTTTACTGAATGGTTCTACAATCGATTGAATGTGATAGATGAAACAGAAGATGAGACACTTACTGAAGATGATTTTTGGAATGACTGTCACATCAATATTACCATTCCATTATCCGAGGACGATTCCCATAATTCTGAAGCGGACTCGGCTGAAGGTACACTGTCATTGCTGAAGGATTTACAGTTGCAATATAGGTTGCTTTTTGCACCCAACATTGGTCCTGATGGAGTAAAGACCCTGGTCGAACCGCATGGGTTGGTTATTATAATGGTCTGTGGTACTCTTCACAATAGATCGGGAAACTTTGTTGGTGTGTTTGAACAAATGTTTGGTCTGATCAAAAATCCATTAAAAGCTAACAATTTTAAAGTTAAAAAGATGAACTTAGTTTTACGCAACATATCTCCAGGTGAACCCAAAATGATTAGTAATTAACAAAAATATTATTTAATATCAGTGTTATATTATTTTTAATATTAAATATTTATTTATTTATCTACTTACTATTTTTATTTAAATACCTATTATTAAAAAACTCTAATTCAATATCTGTTATTCTACGATACGTATATTCAGCATACAATTATGCACGGGTCATCCTCATTACAAAGAATCATTTCCTAATGCTTTTACTATCTATAATCAATTCACTGTAATGTTGATAAATATTTTTATCATAGCCAAATTTATATAAATAGCTCTGGTTTACATTTTATCGGCCTTGGTTAAAGCTTGCGATTAAATATTAAAATGAAAATTTTATATTCTTAATAATTACTTGTCCAAACATTCATACCTAAATTATGTTTTATAACATATTTTGAAAAATCAGAATTAATTAGAATTATGAAGGATAAGATAATAGGAAACACCACTAGTTACAGTTATAGTTTTCATTTTACACTATTTTTTTAGGAATATGTATAATAGTACGACTGGACAGGCGGAATCATGATTACTTAAGATTAAAAAAATTAAAATCATTTCCAATATTTATATCCTAGGAAGATATGTTGTCACCATTTTGACATTTAGCATGGTTTGAATATTCATATAAGTTGGTTCATGCGGTTATTTTTGTTTAATTATAGGAATAAGCTTCAAATACCTCATATCACCCACTATATTGGGGCAACTAAAATGAAGTACTTAATTTATTATTTTATTTTTTTTTTAGTTATGTCATCAAGTTATAGTTTGAATTCAACATAAAAAATTACAATTATAATTTGTAAGGCTAACACTGAATTGTTAAGGCAAAATTATAATAGTATTTGTTCCATCGCCAGCTTGGCAGTAGGGGTATCTAAAGTCTCATCAAGTGTCACCATTTCTACCACAAAGTGGTGTCCCCCGCCATTTTTTCTCAATAAATAAGTTTAAAAAAACAATCTAGGATATTTAATGTAGCTAATTTGCACTTATTTTGAAATTAGAATCTGGCATAATTTCCTGTTCCTTGTAGCTTTATGAAAGCGATATTAGCCTTCTTGTAAAACAGGAAATTACTCATCTTGAATTACCCAATACTGGCTATGTTTGTGATTCTCTAATAAGCTGTCACTTTGGTTTATTGAGCTAAATTTTCAAGGTTTTTTTAACTTTTCCAGTGTTATAGATTAAAGACATTTCAGATTGACTGGGCTATTAGTTTAACAGTCACCGCAGACACGTCATCCACTATTTGGTTGCCTGAAGATGGCCTACATCGTAGGCCGGAATGTTGGCATAATGAAGAAATAAGTTCTGCTTATTTTGTATTATGAGATGAAAATAGTTGACTGGATGATCTAATGTCAAGGAGATAGTTGGGGTGTGCAGTCAAAAAGAACACTGAATAAGTAATAAACTTATAATTATGTGCCGACGTTTCGACCAACAGTGTAGGTCATCTTCAGGGCGATTTGGAGAGAGAAGCCGTTTGATGTAACGGCTGACTAGTACTCTTTATGTATTTTGTATTATCTTTGACTGCACCCTGTGACCAATTCAATCCATCATTTAAGATCATGATGTAGAAATGTCGGAACTTCAACTTCTTCTACCATCAATTTGGCAACCTGCGGAATAAGTACCATTATAATTATGTACCATAGAAAATATTTATCATAAGGAAAAAATGATTAAAAAAGAAAAAAAATCAGCATAAAACTTTGTTTAAAAACATTTATATTTTCCAGTTTCATTTCAATAACAAACAAAAACAATCAGCATTACACTTTAATTTATTAAAAGGTTCATATATACAATTTACTAAGAATATATAAGAAACTACAATGAAGCACAAAGCTTCATGAGTACTCCAGCATTACGGTTGCTTAAAAAGGCTAGCTCATCTCTACCCTTGCCTTTTTGGAACCACAATCGGTCCTCGTAATAATCTAACATGCTATGAAACTCTTCAGCTGTCAGCTCCTTCACTTCAACAGGAATGAAAGGGTCCAAGTGCTCGAAACCCTAAGCAAAAGAAATAAATTGAGTTTTCTTGAATAATATTAGCTGACCTTATATATTTAAGGAAGAAGTCGAACAAATTCTCTTGAATAAAGAGAATTGTTTTTTGGACATTGGAGGTCTTCTTCAGGGCTAATTATGAGGTCAAGTGTTGAGACTTAGCTGACAAAATGGAGAACTCACTCATGAAATTGCTTCTAAATTATTTTAATAACTAGTAGGCTAAGTTCTTAACTTTATTTTTTTATTTCATAAAAATTGGTAAATACCAAAGCTATTGATGATTTACAGAGATGGGAATTTTATGCAATGTAAAAAGCTCAAATATGCAATTAGGTAAACTCATAATGAAAAGACTTAAAAATAATCCTTTACTAAAATTATAATAATAGAATAAATAATGAGTTAATGCACTAGCACTGTAATTAGTGGGAGATGAGTCTGGAAAACCGACCTTTTTTTTGTTGCAAACCCTTACTGGTTAACCTTAGGTCACTGCCGTGTAATAACCATACATAGTTAACAATTCGGAGTACCAAGAATAGCTTTTATAGACCACTGCAAAATAACCACTAACAAAAAGTGTCTTTACAATAAATTATTCATTTATATCTTGGAGTCTTCATACAGCTAGGTAACCTACAATGTCTTAATCAACAAAGAACAGCTCAAACACTCTTTAATTTTGTTCTTTTTTTTTCGCTTGAATATTATTGGTTTACTGTCTAAATTATTTATTGGAAACCAATAATTATTATATAACTATTTGGGAATCTACTTATAGCTCCACCTGAACCCCTTCTCCAAATTTAAATTTTCCAAAATACCAATGGATCATGCTCGTCCAATGACTGTGTGAGAGCAGTGAAGCCTAGGGCCGACATCACATTGAGAATGACCTAACTCTAAAAGTGCTAATGGCATTCCGAGTTCTTCAACACTAAGTCGTTGTAAAGATATTGTTAAACACTGTCTAGTGAACTGGTTGGAGTAATACTGACAATAAAAGTGAAATAATGTTTACAAAATACAAGTGGAAAATAAGCAGCTCAGCTCTAAGTAGTGATACTAAGACTTTGTTTTTGTTTTTATCTCTTAAACACCGTAAAAGTGCTGATAAAATAGTTTTTTTTAAATGGAGGAAAACCTCAAATTAATCAAGTTAGCTAAATTATAAAATATCTTCAATTTCTTAAGTGGTCCACTTCAATTTATTTGTTTCAGTTTATTTATTTAAGTGGTGAGCAGTTTATTTATATAATTCATATATGATTTTAGTTATCTGTACGTAATGATTTGTGGTTTGACAATTTTTTTTAAAGCATTTTCATAGATAATCAAATTTCATAATATAATACCAGAACAAAATCTACAGCAATGGAAATCAAAACTTAAAAAATCACTATGTTACCTTCCTCGTAAGCAAGTAGAGAGGTAAAGGAGATTTATTAGCAGGTGGCCAGCCATATTTCTGATCCACAGTTATGACTACTGCTCCGCCTTTCTATAAACCACATTCATAGAAAAAACACAAAAGTTTTAGTTTATTAAAAAAACAAAATATATCAGAAAGGTACAAAAACATATCATGTAGTAATACAGTTATATCATCCAGTATATGTATCTGATATAAGAAATCAAATCCTAGATGATACTTACATGGTTTATTAATTTTTTTTTAAAGCTTCAGTGCGTTCCTTGGAAAGGAATACAATTAACATAAAAATAACATATTTATAATAACCTGCCGAGTACAACAAATTGGCAATCAGTAGATTAGCAGTCAGTAAATCAAAACAAAATTATATGAAATTCATGAAGAATTTCCCGTGGCTTAATATCTAATATTCTTTAAGGTCCTCCTCATTGAATCTTCAGGCATGAGAGTCGTGGCCATTGGTTCTGGGTGTCCATGTAGTTTGTATTATGTTCGCATGTGGTCGAATGTTGGTATTTTTAAGTCAGTGTGCAAAGTTTTGTTATTAACATACCATGGTTCTTTTGTGATAAGTCGAAGTATCTTTGATTGAAAAGTTAGTAGTCGTTTTATATGAGTCTGTTCAGCGATGGCATAAATTTGTAATGCACGGGTCCATAATACTGGTTTTAGTAATGTTCTTATTTAATCTCAAATTTGTCATTGCACCTCATACCATTTTTATACATCACTTTATTATTATGTTTTGGATACAGAAGATATGCCATTAATTATAATTTACACAAGTACTTAATATGGTTATATAACTTTGAAAAACAAATTATTTAAGTTATTGGTAGGTTTCACCCATTCAAAGATCTCCTTTTCATAATCGAGAAAAGTTACAAATAGGTAAACCAATTATTTTCACTTAGTGGATTTCATTATAATAATGATTAAACAATACAAAATAAAAAACTATACTCACCCAGTCCTGTTTGGTCGCTTCCAAGAAGCAGTGCACTAAGGAACATCTGTTCGGGGTTACAAGAGTCTTATCTTCATCCTTGACTTTAGATTCAGTGCTATAGAATCCATTAAACCCGTCAACTGCGACTAATACCTTACATCTAAACAACATTTGTAAATTATTTCAATTCACAATTTTCATACATAATTATATATTGAGTATATCTATATAATTATCAAATAATTTTAGCCTCCAAATTATTCATTTTATTAAATTAATCAATTATAACACATTTTGTCACTTCTTTAAAATTATATATTTAAGAAGAAATAGTCCTTCTAACTAACAAATAACTCTAGTGCAATTAAGGTAATAAATAATTTAATGGAGAAAAAAATACCCCTGAAAATTAAATTTTCCCATTCACCTGACTTGTCCCCAACTGAAAACCATTATTTTCGGAGTTTATGGATTAAAAGAGTTTCCTTGAACTAGAGATAAGGAAAATTGTTGGTAATCAAAAGAAATGAAATGTTCAATGTTCCTTTGTCTTAATATTTTGAAAGGACAATTTTATTAGAAGTAAAAAAGGTCAGATTGGATGTGTAAGGTATATTATTGTACAACAGTAGTAATTTGGTATGATGAAAATAAAGAACTACGAAATTGGTTTTATGCCCTTACGGTAGGGGTTGGCAACCTTTATTGCCCGTGGGTCAAAAAGTGGATATTAAAGAGACATTTGGGCCAGAGATATTTTTATATTAAAACAGTCTTTTAGTAAATAATATGAAATATTTTATTAAGAAGATAATTACAAATGTAATAGAACAAACTTTATTTATAAACGTCTTCAATGTTAATGGTTACAAGCAATAATTTATTTTCATATATTTTATGATTTACTTGCATAAATTATACATTTTCAGAACTAAAGTGGGTCATAGATTGCCAATCCCTCCCTTATTTTATGAAAATTAAAAATATGGCCAAAGTTTACCTTCCATCGGATGCAGCCGACTTCAGCTCGTTAATGATAGCTGAAACCACGGCTCCAGCGTACTTGACCCTGTTGATGCCGTGGATTACCAACTCTGAGAGAGGGCTGCCGGCAGGGGTGGTTTCTCTCTGATTCCAAATATAATCTTTGCTCGTCTTTATTAGCTGGTGACAGTCACAAAACAATTAGGAACATAGTGTAAAGATAAAATTTATTTAGTACTTCAAGTTATTTATAAATAGTATATTATAAATAAGTGAAAAACTTATTGTAAAGTATTTGATAGTTTCAAATTGAAATCTTCTAGAATATGACATCGATTACATTTCATGATAGTATATGTTTGGATATGGGAGTGAAATATTAAAATAAATATTAGAAACAGGTTAAACATAATTTAAAAGATACTTGTTATTTTATACAAAAATAAATTAACTTGAAACACAGAGTAGAGCTTTGGTAGCACCAGCCCATCGAACTACTCTTTTACCTAGCCCTTACAATCCAAAGAAAAGGCTCCGTACCTTGTAAAAAATAAAGTCATCCATAATGGCCTAAATGTAAAACCCGATATAAACCCTTTCAAGATAAACTTTATTTCCACTTAAACCAGTTTCAATTCTAGCTACCTCTTCAATTCCCAATAATCCTGCAAGGCATATGAATAGAAGATGGTCTCGTGACCTTATAATTTGAATTTGTTATTTGAGTACTACCAGTGAGTAATTTCTCTGCTTGCCTTCATCTCATGCCATTACGCATCATTTATTATATTTATTACTTGTATTATTATAGAGTTGTAAATTTCAACAAATAATTTTTTTGCATTTATTTGGTATCAATTAGATTGATGATGTCTTTAGTGATGACATTCTTTGTTAATCTGATTAAATTATTAGACTAAAGGCATTTTATTGTTCCCATTTTTTTTCTTTAAATAGAAAAGAAATGTCAATATTTAACAGTTTTTTTAAAAAAGTGTTATATTTTTAGTGGAACATTTTCAATGATTTGACAGATCAGTTGGTTAGGGCTAAGCAGGTAAAGATGGGTCATTCTGTTGTGTCTAATTCTTAACCTGCTTATTATGTAGCAGTGTTTCCGCATCCATATTAAATCCAGCCTTTAATTTTTCTTTGATATGATGCAAAAGTCTTTCCCACTCTTCATCCCATTATCCTATATCTGACTTGCAATCAATTGAGATTAAAAATAACATTTAACAGTTTTGCACCTATATTAGCTCATTTCTTGCCACTTATGCCTAAGTGTGAAAGGGATCCGTGGCAGTAAGACCATAGCAGTAGGAAAGTAATTTTTATAAAAGGCTTTGGTGTAATGATTAAAAAATTTTAATCATTTTATCGTTTAATATTCATAAATGGCTGAACTTGAGAGGTCATATGAAATCTCTCTTCAGGTGAAATTTTTCATGCCAAGGATAGATTGAATTGTTATGATTGGATAAATAACAAGAAGAAATTAAATATTAAAAAACTAAAAAAAATATAATAAAAGCTAAATCAGAAATGACGTTACTACCTTGTCATCCTTAGCAGAGAGGAAGTGTTCATTTTGAGATTGAAAGTGCTTAAGCCAGTTCGCTGATATCACCGGGAGGTCTAAAAGGCCTTCAGCAAAAGTGGACGGTGCAGACTCTATCCTGTTGTTCCTGAACCAATCCCATACTGCAACGAGTTAACAATAAATATAACTACAAAATGTGCTCATAGGAAGAATTGTATAAGGTTACAACAATTTATTTAATTTTGTTCACCTCTGTTATTCTAAAGGGATCTGGCCCAGAATAAAATTACTATTCTAAGACAGTTAAACTCTAATTTTAGTTAATAAACAAAGTTCTAGTATTAACTTGATACAAGATTTAAATAATTTCATCAGTAATACTAAACGTGGTTTGAACTGTAAATTTCAGAGTTAATTGACAATATAAATTGTGTGTAATCTAGCCCTAATATATTGTCTATTGCTTCTATTTTTATTTAATATTCAGAATGATGGAGTTTTGAATATTCATTTCTAATTTTTCTATTACCAAAATATCCTTCATAATAAATCTGCAAAGAAATTGAATGATCATTTTAAAGTCATCCATAACAGTTGTAAAACCTAGTGCAAAACTAGAACTAGTATACAAAATATTCATACAAAATATAAAAGCTCATTTATAAAATTTAATAGTTTTGAGTTCCATAGTTATACACACCATTCCATTGTATATACAATATGATTTAAAACAAGATGCAAGAAATATAACATTTTCAAAACAAGAAGTAAGCACAATAATTTACATTAATAAATATCATTTAAAAAAAAGTATTATACCCCAAGGAACATGTAGGAGATAAAACCCGTTGCAGTGGGCATAATGAAGTATGTGAACAAGTGTCAGAGACTTCCCTAGACCTGCCTTACCATCTAAAGCCGTGAGTTAAGTTAACATAGATATAAATATAACCACATATTTGTTTAAAATTTAATTATTATAAATGAAAATTGAAATTGAAGAAAATGAAAATTCTATACAAACAAGCATGGTTGATAAAATAAAATCAACTTAAAAGTTAATAATTGATTGAATTGGTAAGGAGGTACAGTCAGTAGACAAATTGTCTGAAACAAAATAGTTTCACTTATTTTGTGTTATCTCTGACTGCACCTCCTGACCAATTCATTCTGTCATTAAAATTAAAAGTTGATGAAATGAAAAACATTTTGCACTTGGCAATAACTATAAAACTGCAAAAGATTATTTAAATTCTATTGAAGACTATTTTATTTTAAGCAAAAACAATAAGGATACAGAGAACATATCGGATAGTAGGCCTATTGTAATCTGCTCGCTTCATATAATCAATAATTTCCAGAGCAGGCTCTCGTATCATTACGCTTGACTCCAAAAAAGTTTTAACATTATCCATGAAAGGTTTGGGGAAACCACCCAATGAGAATATCCTTTTCCTGTCATCCTCATTTATTGTATAAAACAATCCAATTTGATCAGTCTTATGTAAGGACTATAAAAAAAAAAAATTATTAGGATAAATTATGAAGTTTTAAATAAAATATAAAGTTACTGCCTTTCATCTTAGAGCAGGATATTCTTACGGGATTTGTTTCACTAGTTCTTTTAGCTTGAGCTAAATTAGAACACCATGATTGTTGCAGACACTTGGAATTTTTAAGGATCTTCAACAATTCTCGGCTAGTCCCTTTAAAGTAAAAAGTAAATGAGAAAAATGATTACTAACTGTTTCCTTTACTGTAAGAACAGTTAATTAGTTATAATAATCCATTACCTGAAAATGATTTCATTATTACAAACGAAAGTTGTTTACCACTGCAAAGTTCTGTATTATAAACTTTTCATCTTTAGATATTAGCGGTCATAAATAACCAATAATTTATCAGAAAGAACTCTTCTTAATTGATAAAGGAGGTTATGATCAAATAATTTCAATGCTGATACCGCTACCAACAAAATAGATCGCTAGCGGGTACTTCAACCAGAACGAATATATCTCTTTGGTTCCTAGAAATAAAACACATTATTGTGAGCAATAGTTTCAATCAAACTTTCAGAAACCAATAGAGCAAGTTATTGCTATAATTTAGGGTTTGCTGATAACTTAACTAAAGCAAGTGAATGAAATTTATCAGATTAGTCTTATTTTATTGATATTGTTTGAGAAATATTTTTTATAGTATATCAAAAACATTCATTAAAAACACAAAAAGTGATGCCTTCTTATCTCTACATTGTCATTTAGGAAATACGGCTATGGAATATTATGCAGGATTATGCGTATGCTACTGCTGTCAACAAAATATTGTGTTCATCGTAAATTATTATCATAAATTTTGAGGGAAGTAGTCACATTTAGGAACAATAAAGATCAAAAATTAATTTGCGGGCGGTTGGTTTTTGTCCACAATCAAGGCTCAGCTTCTCCCAAGAAAAGAACTTGGTACACTACGATTATTTTTCCGGGTTCTACAACTGCGTGGACGTATTCTCTGACAAAATTTTGAACTCAGTTTTAAGAAGTTTGGCCCTCAGTGTCTCCTAGGTAAACCAATGTGCTCGGTTCTCTCCGGAATATTGCACCTGGAACGTAAGGATTCAATACCTCCCTATGCTAAAGAAACACTGCTCGAAAGACCCCATGCCTCATGAAAATTTGCGATCACACCGTATGGGAGGGCACATATTGTTTCCAATCTTGATCTAATTAGATACTTACTATTGCTCCTTTTAGGCTATCGGTTCCGTTACAGAAGGATATTTTCTCGGAAAATTCTCTTCCATTTTCTACTTTATGATCTGAAGTTAGTTCAGATCAAATTTAATTACCTTTATTCATAATAATTATTATTATTTTTTTTTAGTTTTAGCTTTGTGGATTGTAGGATTTAAATAATGGAATCAATAACATCACAGATCTCATGTTAGGAAGCTCAGAAGAAATATTGAATCTCTGATTAAAAAATATTTGAGAAATAAGCTCACAAAGTCTTTCTGTTATAAAGGATATACTGGAATTCGCTACTATTCCCATTATTGAAAAATCAGCAAATAAACTAATACAATGATTTTACGACACAGTATTCGCTTTTATGCCTCTGCTTATGCAGTTTATGTTTTAAAGTCTTAAATGGTTAAGCAAGTGGAACTAATAGAATAAAAATCTGATGCCATGGTTTTCATTTTAGTATTGGGTTGGATAACATGAAATGGCATTCCCCACATATAATACAGATATAAATCATTTTAGTTGTGAAAATGGGCGGAATGTATGGCATATATAATGAAATAAATTATAGATTATTAAACTTTGGAATGCGCTTTGTTATAGAAACAATCAACTAATAGAAGATTGAATTTCTTTATACAAAACCACAACTGCTAATTCTTTATTAAGACAACATATTTACATTCTGATACAATAATATTTAAATTCATTAATCAACAGTTGGATAGGATCCTAATGAGGCTATACCACACAGGTTATTCTTGTTCTTGGCCATTTTTATGTAACCTTCTTCGCCCCAGGCAGAACCCAAGCTATTCTTTACCAGCCAGTATTCCTGTCCGTCCTCAACTCCATAGCCTACGACTAACATGGAATGATTGACGATTTCTTTATTGCAGTCTTCTGGGTGGTATATACCTGGAAAAAATTATAAATCAGGGATATTTATGTATTAAACGGTCCAACATCGATGTGGGTTATGATATAAATAATTATTATTACTGCACAAATTGTATCACAGCTATTGGCTTCCATAAACTACGCTCGCTCAAGGATATACAATTCCGGAATTAAATGCCAAAAACCGCCACATCACTGCATTTTGTGACCTATTTGCTGACCAATTTGATGGATTTCACCATGTTGCGATGCAACGTGTCTTGATGTTTTAGAAATAAGCAGTACTGTGTTGTTAATCTTATGGTACGGATGTCTATTGACCGAATGATCTGTAATGATTGAGACCAATCGATTGGACAGTTGTTTTCTTCTCGATTTTAGTATACATTTCGATTAAAGTATTTTCTATATATTTCAATATCTTTCTGAAAACGAATATGCTATTTTCCATTTAATTTCTATTCTATTGTGACAGGAGTGCGGTGAAGTGAAGATTACAGACAGCTGGGTGAACAAAGAGGTTTGTGTGGCAGGGATTTTCCATTGCCTCAATTTATTACAAACACGTTCATTAATTAATATTTATTTCTTAGTTCATTATTTTACAGTTTTTATTTATTTATATTTCACTGGCAAATCCATGAGTAACTTTTACCCAGTTTATTTGTTGTGCTACTGGCTGCTTGCACAATTGTTGTGGTGCATTTTTCTCTCATATATGACTTGATCTTTTTTTTTTTTGTAATTTCGACCTGAACTTGTTACATGGCTAATAAACATATTCGTTTAAATAATAAAACTATTATTTATAAGAATCTTGCACCTAAACTATATACAACCTAACTATAGGCAGTATGTCACTGATTTATAGTGGACATCAATTGCTACAAATAAGATATAACGTGATATGTCAAATGCGAAAGACAGACCCTAACCTAATTTATATCAAAATTAAATTTCTGTACAATTCTATTTTGTTGTGAGTTTTGCCGATACGGGAATAGTTATTCTGTTTATCGTGGCGGAGACAAATCCAACATATCAGAGACCATTAAAATCTTTCCAGCCGTTCTTGAGTTATAAATGGTGTAACTAACCTGACTTTATTTTATTTTTATGTCAGTAAATATAGTACCATAATCTTTTAAAAACTAATAAAATAAAAACATTCACCTCCACCATAATGTGCAAAAGAAGATAAACTTCCATCGATAGTCACAGCTATTGGACCCACGCTAGCTACGGCTTCTTCAAGTGCAAATTCGTCACCTCTCGGTATGTTGGTATAACCGGAGTCTTCTGCACCCACCTCAGTTGATTTGAATCTGCATGGTCCATCCTGCAGCAAATGCATTTTAAGGATAATCTAATAATCTAAATATGATCTTATGGAAGATCTAATGGATCATAAATTAGAGTATAACTTCAATATATTGGATCAAAATACTAGTTTCATATTTTATTATTATCAATATGGAACTATTGATGCTCATTCCTAGTTACCTTCGCTTCGTACGGATAAAATTGTTCAACATCAACACCTCCATTATCTCTAATATAGTTGAATGCATAGGACGGTCTTCCTCCGTTGCATCCTAAGTTACCGTAAGCCTCCGAACAGTCTACCAAATTCTGAACGCTCAATTGTACCAGCTTATTCGTTTTCTTGAACTCCTGCCCTTCCAATGATCCTATCTGAAATTATAATATTCACACATCTTTTTTTTTTAAACAGCCTAAAGAAAGATAAGCAATTATAATTAGAAATTGAAACTTTGTGCAAAAAATATGGCGATGAAAATTGGAGGAGCTTCGCTGGAGACGGCGAGGAATGGAAAAGAATGGTCGCAGAGGCCCAAGTCCTGCAAGGATTGTGGCGTCTCATGGTGATCCTTCTCAAGGAATCCATATTTTAATATTAAAACCGGCACAAAATAATTTAATTAATAAAAATAAACAATCAGTCCCGTCACAGTCGCCAAATCTTAAACAACTGCTCGTAAAAACTAACGGATTTAACCCCAATTATACAGAAGGAAACCTCAACAACATTACAAAAGAAATAACTTTAATAAATAACTAAGCACAATAAAAATAAAAAGGTAAATTTTTATAATAGAATGATCTCAGATACTCAAGCACAAGAAGGCACAATTATTTAGCTTGCTTATACCCTGGCACGACACATTCACTTCTTCGTTTTCTAACACACTCTCTTCTGTGATTCCCAGACTAGGCCTTCTGTGATTCTTATATAACGCCATAATTAATTTGTTAATTTTTAATTGCCAACTTAACTCACTTTCCCAACTGATAAGTAAACATGAAATGTTACTTAATGTACTACACAGATACATAAACATTAAATGAACATAAACATACTGCACTGAAGGCCCAGGAGGACCAGCAATCTCCTTGATCCTGGACGGGACTCACTGCACCTGCCACCCTCCAGTCAACACTGTATGGAAGTTCTTCCCGTGACCGTGACTTCAAGAAAACTTTGCTATGGTTATTGCCCTGGTTGATTTCGTGTAAACTCTTTAAATTTTGTGTAAACTCGTCCTCCGTCTGTAAAAACAATATAATAATAATATATAAATTTATAAATAAACAATTGAAATAATTTAAGAGACTTACCATGTCTCCGTAACGATTCATTTTCAGGTAGTATGTCTCCAATCCATTCCTGTAATTTTCATTGTGTTTCTCAATCATGTTTTTCCTCTTCAGGAATATTTCCATTCTTTTATGTTCTTCAATCTCTGTTTCATATGCCTTTCCATATATCGTCTAACTCAAAGCAAATCATATATAAATATAGAGAAGAAATTAGTTGACTGGAAGCTCTAATGGAGGATGGAATTAGTTGGGGGGTGCAGTCATAAATTAACACCAAATAAGTGAAGACTTATTTTTTATTTTTTTTAAAATAACTCTTCTTTTATTTGGTATTAATTTATTACTACACCCCCAACTATTTCTATCCTCCATGCATAAATCTAATTGGATGAAATCGCTAATAAATAAATAAATAGATCAGGGCCCATATAAATTATTGCTAGATTTCCTCCACCTTCTGAAACCAGTTAATTAATGTAAGGTGATAGAGAGATGGCTCTCTAATTTCATAAAAAAACATTAAATAGTCATAAACAATCAAGATTTTGACTTGAAAAAGTTAATTTGTTTTGGTAACTATTTATTTTTATTTTGGTAAAGACGTCTTTAGATAAGATTTGTCTAATTAATTGAAGTACTCGATGATCGCGAAAATATAATATAAAGAATGTTTCATATTTGGAGAAGATATAATAATTGAATTGAATTAACGAATTGGCCAACTAAGAACCACGTGAAAAGTTCTACTTCATATTCTTTTCTGCTGCCATTTTTGCCAGATGTTCATCTGTTAGTTTCCTACATGTCTTAGTTACATTTTTTGGTAAAATATATCAACTTTCATTTCTTTATGCGTAACTAAATCTTTTTTAATGTGTTATAATTCATCTTCATAAGGTGCCCTTCTCCTTTATCTACTGTTTCTTTCAGAAATGATGGCCAGAGTTAGGGAAAAACACAGGCTTACTTTAAATGCCAAAAAGATATAGTTTATGATCTTATCAATGAAAACTCAAGTCATTGTAAATCTTATTTTAAGAAATCAAAAGATTGAGAGAGTAGAGAAATATAAATACTTGGACACTGTGATAAATCTAGAGAATGGATGCTTGGAACAAATCAGAATACGAATCGAACTAGGAAGAGCAACCTTTATAAAGATGAAAAGAGTATTTGGCAGCTGAGGTCTCACGTTAGGCTTGAAAGCAAAATTAATAAGATGATATACTAAGGATCTGTTTTTGTTAGAAAGCTGGCAACTAAAGGAAACAGAGATAAAAATACTATATGCTTTTGAGATTTGGTTGTACAGAAGGATCCAAGAAATAAGTTGGTTGGATAGAGTTGCAAAGAATGTTCAGATGCAGAAAATGGGGAAGAAAAAATGAAGTGGCGATAACAATAAACAAACGCAAAGTGCAATAACTAGGGCACAGAATGCTTGGAGTAAAATACTCGTATAACTTATTACGGCTGAACATGTAGAGATCAATTCTAGGAAAAAGGAGTGTAGGTAGGAGACGACTCCGAAACCTGAGAGAATGATTATACTGCTTTACGAAACAGCTTTTCAGATCTACCTCACCATAATTCTAATTTCTCTGATGATTGGCGACGTTTAGAATGAAGACGACACTTTAAGAAGAAGATAATATTCATAATTTGCATTAGAAATATAAATCATATAAACTACACTATAGCTGTTAATTTACTTACTTTAAACAAATTCCATTCGTCCAAAGGCACGCCACAAGCTGCAGCGCATACTATTAATATAACGAAATATTTCATTATTATTTATAAATTCAAACTAAAAAAACAAAACAATATGTGTATAGAGAGAAATAAATTCCAAATTATAACTTTTTTAATCGATGGAATATGTTATACACACGATTTGAACGACAATGACTTAACGGCGAGAAAGTAGTTGCATAAACCTCTGAACCACTCGATTTTAAATAACTTAATTGATAACATCCAAGACAATCAATTGATAAGATTTGTGAGTTAATTGAAGTACTCGATGATCGCGACAGTATAATATAAAGAATGTTTCATATTTGTCAGAAGATATAATAATTGAATTGAATTAACGAATTGGCCAACTAAGAACCACGTGAAAAGTACTACTTCATATTCTTTTCTGCTGCCATTTTTGCCAGATGTTCATCTGTTAGCTTCCTATTTGTCTTAGTTTTTTTAGCCCCTGAAAAAAGTCTTTATTATATGTGCCTCTACTCATTGTTCCCATTTCCGCTATTTCAACCCCCATGATGGTCTTTCTTTCTTTCCTTCCAACCAAGAATCGGATGTTTACGTTGAAGATCTTCTTCGTTAATATAACAGTTATAATTCCTGAAATAGTTTATGATAATTAATCATGGCTAATTACTAGTAGTTGGTATATTGTTAATTAGCTATAGTTTATAACTTACATTATACTGGGTGATAACCCAAATCCCCTTATCGGCGGACCAGCCCCTATTTTACAAATTATTCAACGTTCATTTAATTCCACTACAGCAGGATCTTAACGATTCTGTAAAGGTACATATATATATATATATATATATAAACACACACATATATATATATATATATATATATTGTATATATATATATTGCCCTGATAGTGAACAAATGAGTTTTTAGTAAAAACATTAAATAGCACACTAAAATAAATATAAAATGACATGTGTAAATTGTAATAGATGTCATTTTATATTTATTTTAGTGAGCTATTTAAAGTTTTTACTAAAAGCTCATTTGTCAGGACATTTCTATGAGATTAACCTAGTCTCGAAACGTCGCCTAAGAAGTTCAAGAAAGTCTGAAACTCGAGAACTAAAACACAATATATTTTCCATAACAGTCAAGATAAGTAGAAACCAATACACACACACACACACATATATATATATATATATATATATATATATATATATATATATATACACATATATATATATCTGTGTGTGTGTGTTTTATAAAAAATATGCATTAATCTACATTGAAATAACAGTCCTAAAATCGAAATATGGAAATATGATGTAGCTATTATGTGTAACGGCTTAAAGAAGCCAGGAACAGTGGCTTTGTTACTTTCCAATTTAACTGATTGAGCACGGCAAAAACTAAAGAAAACGTAGTCCCTTCATCCGTTGCTAGACAAAACCGATAAAATATTGCATCACTAAAAATAAATACACAACCTGGATTCAAGAAGTTAAGAAACAGCGATATTAGACAAGAAAATGCAATAGAGAGAGATATTTTTAGAAAAAAAAAGTTTTAGGGGAAGAAAAATAATACATGTTCAAATTAATCTGAAGATGAGAAGATACATAGTGTGAAGATGAATGAATACTGGAGGAAAAAGAAGAAACAGGAGACTAAACATTGAAGCATTGACATTGTGTCTTCGTCTCCGAAAGACCAAAATAAATACTATTAATAATAACAATATTTGACAGACTAACCGAAGATACAGTGTGGGGCGACCTGTGGTTGGCATAACAAACTACTAAGCCCAAGATCGCGGATTCGCAGCCCGGCAGGTGGCCCTAGGATTTTTTATAGAGAGTAAAGAATCCTTAGTTATGCCATCCTTCGGAAGGGACGTTAAAAATCCCTTCATAATTAAACCTGGATCGGCAAAATTTCTACCTCCCACAGTAGCATCCAATAACAATAGAAATTTCTACCTCCCACAGTAGCATCCAATAACAATAGAAATTTCTACCTCCCACAGTAGCATCCAATAACAATAGAAATTTCTACCTCCCACAGTAGCATCCAATAACAATAGAAATTTCTACCTCCCACAGTAGCATCCAATAACAATAGAAATTTCTACCTCCCACAGTAGCATCCAATAACAATAGAAATTTCTACCTCCCACAGTAGCATCCAATAACAATAGAAATTTCTACCTCCCACAGTAGCATCCAATAACAATAGAAATTTCTACCTCCCACAGTAGCATCCAATAACAATAGAAATTTCTGGCTCACACTCACACTATCTGAATTAACTAATATTTTGTCCTGGAGCTAACCCAATGAAAGACCTAATTTATTCCTCTATTAAAACCTCGTCACATCAACTAGGATTCGGATTATATCTCATTGATATAATAGAATCGATTTCCCTGTTATCGAAGCCATTTATCTCTTTGTATAAATTGCAGGGCAGATTAGTTGCGAAACGCAAAAACAACGTCGATGTCTCGACCTTTAAATATAATAGGAGTTTCATTGTTTCATCAATAGTATTAACGAAGTTTGGAGTCAATCGTTCGTATATTATAATGTTAACTGTAGAAAAGTTTTTAGTGATATAAAATTTTATCGGCATTTCCAAGGAATTACGTTTTCTTTAGTCTTTGTCTTGCTTTATCAGTTTAATTATAAATATTTTTTAAAAATTGGGACAACAAAAAACCTCTGTTCCTAAATTCTTCAAGCTATTACACAAAACATAGCGCTGTTTTTGAATTATTTTTTTTTTTTTGGTTTATGGTATTGGATAGTTCCATCCATACAGCCAGCTATGTATTTACTAGGTTAACTTTAAGTTAGATGCCAACAGCACGCGGTTTTTCCCAAGCGGTCACCCATCCAAATGCTAACCACGCCCGACGTTGCTTAACTTCGGTGATCTGACGGGGACCGGTGTGTTCAACGTGGTATGGCCATTGGCGTTTTTGAATTTAAATAGAAAAAAAAGTTATGCATCTAAAATGCCCAAAAATGTTAAGAGATACCACTAATTTTGTTGTATTTATTTTGCTTTGCATATTAATATTATTTTTACTATAAAAAGTATTAATATTTATTAGAAATTAAAATATATTAAATATTAATGTAATTATTAAGTATATAATAATATAAATGCTAGGTAAAGTATATACTACAGTGTTAGCAATGTCCCTATTCTCATTTTTTGGGAAGTATATTTACAAAATGACACAAGGGATATCTTATTCCATTATTTCGATTTAGGAAAGTTATTTCAACAAATAGAACGGAATGAAATAAGATTAAGACATTTTTCTTATGAGCTATAATTTTTTGTTATCTATAAAACAAACCTATAATAAAAAAATATAAATTCATTATTTTTTTTTTTAACGCAAAATACTGAATATCTCAAAACAATACTACGTGGGTACTCATATTTTAACAGAAATGCCAGAAAGATACAAAATAAGTAATAAATTGAACTTCAATTTTTACAATAGTCTAAAGAAACGTTAAGTAATGAAGTACAATTAAATAAACAGTTGTGTGGTTTCAGTGGCGTAACTAGAGTTGACTCATGGGAGGTTAACCTCCACCAGTCAACTACTCCAACATATTCCTCCCTTCAAAAAAGATGTCTCCTAATATATGGTAGGTATAATAATATAGGTATAGGTATTATAATAGATATAATATAAGTATAATGTATTATACTATAAATCATGTAGCTTGAAATTAAAAAAATAGATTATAATTGTTTATAAATGTTATTTTTGGAAGGGCAGTCAAGAAGTAGCTTTTAAATACAAGCAACCCTATTAATTGGTTACAATAACTTACTATACCCCATTCAGACTTTAGTTCTAGATTCTAAGAATTGTCTAAGCTATTCTCACATTTGCAATCTTATTGTTGCCGCTAAATGCCACTACTGCTGCTATAATAATATAATTAATTTTAAATAAACAGTATTACGTTTTGGTCTGTCATTTTAGTGTACCTTTTATTTATTGAAATAACTGTGTTTGCACTTTCTTTGTTTGGTATTGACCCTTACTTCTGTCATCCCACAATAATAACTTCGAAAACGTAAAATCCTTCAAAGTTTTATTTTTTTAAATTGTTTCTTACAATTTTTTTTAATTTCTTCTAAGAAATGGGGGGGTTACATCCCCAATAACTCCCCCCTCGTTACGCCTATGTGTGGTTTGTAAAATGGGTGCTGGTTCTCCGCTGGGCGGGCAGGTGTTAACCGCTATTTATTCAATAATGTAGGGTTTAATATATGCTCTCTATCAACTATGAAATCAATGTTAGACCCTTAAGAAACATGTGTAAGTTTATTTATAGTATAGTACAATAAGAGCACTATAATAATAATAATAAGTTACATTTACTTCCAAAAGAATACAAGGATATAAATACTAATGTTAAAAAATAATAATATTATAAACTATAATTATGTTGGGAATGATGTGACATTGGAGAATTGGGAGGTACTCGTAGGAGGAACTGGAACTGGCCTCTTTTGTCCGAACTGAATGAGTATCGCCAAGTATGTTGTGGTTGCAGCAATCATCTGGAAGTATGAGAATATCAAAAGTAAGATGATATACTACTACATATATAGTTGTAAAAAAATACTACATCGGTTTAGTACTGCTTAATTGTGCACACAGAATACTGTATCGTTAATCTACTGTATGATTGTACTCACAGAATACTACGGTGCGAATACTTTTTTTTTTTAAGATTTTAAGGTTCACATATTTGAATTTGAAATACTGTTTTATTTGATTACCAATGTGTAGTTGCTTTTTGGTTAACTTGTTTTGACATTTTATAATAAATAGACTCACGAAAGAACAACGCATTAGAATTGTCAATTCTTGTTATCGAAATAAAGATACTGTTAGCGAAACATGCACTACGTCAATTTTACGGTCGTCATATTTGTTCATTAGATTTGTGGCGGCAACACCTTTAGCTCTGGTAGCAGTGGTTATAACCTTCCTTTCATTAATAACTACAGCTAATGTGAATAGCTATGGATCGTTTTCGCACCACGTATACTATTATGAAAATAGGTATCCCGCAAGACGCCAAACAAACGTCTGCGTGTGTACAACGGAGCATTGAGAGAGACACAAATCAATCGATTCAAGAAATAATGTAAGGATTTTGTTTTACGTGCTTGCTGACATGTTCCAGCAGGACGGAGACGCATGTCACACAGTGTGTGATACTAAAAAAATGCATTTTATGAACTGCTATTTTCTTGCAATGGTCCTCTTAATATGCCTCCAACATTGTGCGGTCCAACCCCATTTCTTTATTTCCTTTAGAAATATGTCAAGGCGCTTGTTTAAATGGATAAACTAAAAACGATTGAACACTTGGACAATTAAAAGAGTAATTAGTGAAATATAAAAATGGTGTGAAAAATGGACATACTTATTGTGCCATTTATGCGCCCTCCGCAGTAGCCGCGGTGGATGCATGTCCGAAATCATATTGAAACATTAATGACATATATTATCTTTTCAATAAAACTATTTAGTTTCATCATACTCCTTTATACTTTATATCGGTACACTGCTATTGTACTTACAGAATGAATCAGAGTGTAGTCTAGTCTGAAAAAACCGCATGCTGTGAACACTACCTCCTTCTTCATCGTTATATGAAGGCATAACTTTGGCTGAAACCAATAACAATAGTTTAAAATTATAAATATAAATTATAAAAACAATATATTAAGTGGGGAGCGTGGTAGATCAGTGTATAGAGTACTGAGGTTGCTACGATGAAGGTTCCGGATTCGAATCCGGCTTTAGGAGATAAACAGTACATGGAGTCAGTACATGGTGGAGACTGAATTGTTACAAGGACAACGGTTGTGCAGGGAGATGGTTTGACCGTGACCAGGCCCAACCGCCAGGTTCTTCCTATAATGAAGGGGACCCACTTTATAAAGGCAGAGTGAGTGTCAAGAGGGTCTTTATGTCCCACAGGGTCCATCCTTGGCTATTAACAGATTAAATAATTTATCAGCCACAGCTGGATTTGAACCCGGGACCTTCAACGGAACAACTCTGTACTCTACAAACTGAGATACCCCATCCCAAAAAAATAAAATACCAAAAAAAAATTATTTTAAGGTTTAATTCAGTATTTATTTTGATTTAATTGGGATTTCTTTACTTTTATTATAACTATTTACTAATTAAAATCAATGTAATTGTTCATAATGATAATAAAAGCTCACATCATTTAATAGCTCGTTGGTCTGGTCGTCAAGCATTATCTGATATAGCAAGGTGTTAAACTCATCCGCCTCCGTAGAAAAAAAGAAATTGTTATTTTTATTATATATTATTTATTTATTTATTAGTACATAAACATACTTAGTTAATTAATTAGTGCATAATATACTTAGTTCCCTAGAAAAAAACAAAGTAAATAAAACTAATTTATAAAACATAATAAATAAAATTTATCAGTGATTACCAAAAAGATTCCTCCGAATATATTAAATCAAAACAGTTATTTTCAAGGGCGGATCCAGGAATTTTTTCAGGGAGGGGGGTCACAACGGGCAGATGGGCAAAAATATCAACAATAACTTAGAAATGAACTTGTAGTATTTGAATAGTTGCCTGGAAGAAGGGCGCATGTTGCATTTTTCAAGGTTTACGGGAGAGCCAAAATAAGAGAACGGGTCATTTAATTAGGTAACTGTCACATACGCTCTTCTTCCAATTTATAGATTTTGCACTTATGCCCTTGTAAGTAACTCTAGTAAAGTTAGGATATCTTCACATGCGCCTTTCTGAAACATTGTCTCTTGACAGACCGATCATCCTCTGATATGGACAACGATTGTCCTATCCCTGACCTCTATTAGGCAACTAAAAACTAACGTTAGCGGTAGGGGCCATCACATGGACCTTTTTCAACAAAAAAATAAAATAAAACTGAACATAAGCCCGTCTTCCAGGCAACTATTCATTTATAGAAAGGTTTCAAAGGTTTATTAATATATCTAAATAATTTTTTTAATATTTTATTTGAAAAGAAAAGATATGACCAGGACCGGGACTCGAACCCGGGACCTTCACCTCTCCGTTTGTGACGCCTCAACCATCTCGGTCATCCTGGCTTCGCTTCACGTTCAGCCATATCCCCTCTTTTCACTTGATCCTACATCTCCGTTTTCTCGCAATTTGCGATGTATACACGGGGAGAACGTTAATTGGACATAAGTTTATTTTGGATCTAGTTGACTTTATGTCCTTAATATTATTATAATTTATTTTATTTTTATATAATATAATGTTTTAAATATTTTATTTGAAAAGAAAAGATATGACCAGGACCGGGACTAAAGTAAAGTAATGTAATAAAGTAATGTTCAATTAACATTCTCCCCGTGTATACATCGCTAATTGCGAGAACACGGAGATGTGGGATCAAGTGAAAAGAGGTGATATGGCTGGCTGTGTAGCGAAGCCAGGATGGCCGAGATAGTTGAGGCGTCACACGGAGAGGTGAAGGTCCCGGGTTCGAGTCCCGGTCCTAGCCATATCTTTTCTTTTCAAATATAATATTTAAAAAATTATATCATATAAAAATAAAATAAATTATCTAAATAATTGTTTCTCTCATGTTCTTTCTGTTATTTCATTAATATAATTTAACAACTATGATCTTGTGACTTGCCTATAAGTATTTACTGTAATGTAATGTGATTCTCCGCAGTACCCAAAAATTTGGACCTTTAATCAAAACAATTGAAGCTCCCTGAATAAAGTTTATAAAATCGTAATATAAAGTCTTTCTATTATGCAAACATAAAAAGTTGTTAGTAATCTCCTTGTAATTCTTTATTTTACATAGAAGATGGAATAATAAAAATGAGTCGTAAAAATTAAATTAGGGAGTTGGAGTGATTTGATAGGGTTCTCCCTAGTGTTTAAAAACTAATGCTTTTTATGAGTAAATTGGATGAATAAAAGGCCAATAAAGAAAGAGTAAAGAAGCCTGATGACTTGCCACTTTCTTTGTTTGTAATGTAAGTTGTATGGCCGTTATACATTGCACGGGCTTGGCGTAATTGGTTCTTGACCCATCAATAAAAAAGATTTTGTCTCATTGATGTCGACATGAAAAGATAGTGGCATTTCTCCTGGACTTGTAAAAAGTAAATTAAAATAGTCTTAAATTGGTCTAAACCGTGAACATTTATGAATTATTTATTAATTACAGTGGCATGTAATTCTACCATACCGTACCGTCTTTCCAATATTCCTCACAAGAGGAGTGTTTACAAAAGTTTTTTTTTAAAACATGGCGTTATATATCAGCCTGCTCTACGACTATCTTACATGCGTCCAATGCAGATTAAAATAATGAAATGGAAAAGAAATAGTAAAGAACAAAAATTAAGTAGCTAACCTCTCTCGTGACATTCACGATCATTCTGATTACACGAAAAAACAACAGATAAGAAACTGATATCCATAAAGGAAAAATTACATAAAGCAAGAAAGCCATTCGTGGCAATCTAAACAAGTGCAAAAATACGATGCTGAATAGAAACCCGACAAATCTCGTCAGACTGATTGCGCTGAACAAGAATAGCTGTAATGAATACATACTGCTGATTTTAGAAAGAGATTCCGACAATAGAAGGTGGGCATTCGAAAGAACAACAAAGTTACGAATATTGCGATTGCTGTCCTTTTCGAATCGTAGCTTCATAAGGCATCTGTTAAGAGCCCTAAAACGATTAAGGAAGATATACAACATACCAGTGTACTGAGATTCTGCCGCATGGGTAATTACAAAGGACAAATAAATGTTGCCCCATCCTAAAGGCGCGAATGATGAAATGATAGTCTGAGTGACAAATAACAATATTTGTGATATTATGCATGTGATACTGAAATGCATAGGGACACTGTATTCTACGGTGCTACCGAACATAGACAGAAAGGTATCAATGCAACACAAGTCATCAAAAATGTGATTCAGCATATGTGCATTCTTTGAAGAGCTCACAAGGCAGCCTCCGATGAAAATCACGAAAACAGATAGAATCGTCGCCGAGAGAAAAAAAAGGACGGGGATTTTAACGGTCAAATACATCATTACTAAGGCGTACACAATCGAAACGGATACACATATCACAAAGAATGCGGAACATATTAAGATTAATGGAGAAATTGAAAAACCATATGAGCCAAACTTGAGTGGAAAAAGTCCGAAAATCTGAGACAGCAAGAAAACATTTTTTAAAGACTTTTTCAAATTACATCTAATAACATCAGGCATTTTCGTGCCTATTCCAAGTGAATTCGATGGTTGGACTAAATATATCACCATTTAAGAAAAAGGAATATTTATAAAGATGCTTCCTTTAGATAGGAAATAACTTGGCTGACAGCTTATTGATTTATATAAAAGCTTTCATTTCATTCATTTACTTTATCGAATCCAACATTAATTCATACTTACCTTTTAATTGTTATAAATACAATTGTGGTGCTCTAATATTTATAAAAACTAATATTGCTTAGCAACAGACTATATATCACAGAAAAATCTTAGTTCAATTAAAATGACTATGAAAAAGAAGGAGGCATTCCTCGCACTCGAAGAAGCCGCACAAAGAGTAGGCCCCACTGAATGAGGCAAAAACGAAATATATGCGAGCATTCCCACAAGCCAGGAGGATAGGATCAGTAGGATGCCCATATAAAAATCGGGGTTTAAACATGTGAGAGGGTGAATGAATTGATTCGTATAAGCCCTCTGAATAACTCGGAGTAAGAAACAAAAAAATCTACCCGCTTGCTGATAATAAGAAAGAATAATCGATAACAGGAACAACACATAACCGAAAAAATAATACTGTAACAAACTTCTCTGTTGCATATAACCAACGATGATTATATGCTAGTACTTGAACAAATATAAGGGTGGGTCTTTTATTTTGCATGGGAATGCGCGTTATTAAATGTTTCATTCAGTAAAACTAGTCCCAGGCACTGACACAATCAACTGCTCTAAGCAATGCATTCAGAAGGAGCCTGTAAGATTATCACCTAGTGTTTCGTGCGTAACCCCTTGTTGTAGGTCGGTTTTTACCAAAGAGATGCAGTTAATCAAGGAAGGATACCTACCGTTACAAACTGAACAGAAGATTCAGCCAACAATACAACAGATTAGAAAGGATTTCTCAACAGTCAATCGAAAACAAAATTCTTATTTACAAGACCATCCTTCAGAGCTATTGGATATATGGATTGGAACTGTGGGGGTCGAAAAAACCTTCAAACATTAGACGCATTCAATTATTTCAATCCAAAGTCCTAAGAACCACAGTTAATACTCCCTACAATGTTTCCAATAAAAACCCATGACATTCACGTCCCATGATCTTCTACCAACCAAAATTTCAAAATTCCATCTGACCTTATCCAATCACCCAAATCCTCTTGTGAAATCCTTATAATCCTTCCATGAAGTTGAAGTAGCAACGGCCAAGAGTTCTGAACTTTTGTAAACATTCAAGAGTTCTGGCGATGGAAAGTTTCTTTGCTCATGTCTTTTTTTTCAGATTTCTTTTGGACTCATTATAGAGATTTCGTAAAAAAAAGAAATTAAAAAAGTCATAAAATGGTCCCGACAGTATTATTTGAAAAATTACTTACTAACTACTGATGTATCTTGTCCATCCTTCTGAAATGGGATAAGACAACACAAATTCTACGTACCATAATTCCCATATTCCTCTAAAGAGGAATGTATATTAATGTTTAAAAAAATATATATTATCACAATCGGCTCTATGGGTGTCATGCATCGTGTTAAATCTGATACAGATTAAAAGTTAAAAAAAATATAATACTATGGAATAAGCAAACAAATAGTAAAGAACTAATATTAAATAATATACCTCTCTTGTGACATTAACGATGATTCTGATTACACGAAAAAACAATAGAAAAGAAACGGATATGCATAAAGGAAAAATTACATAAATCAATAAAAGCATCTGCAATCTATACAGATGCAAAAAGACGATGCTGAATAGAAACCCGACGAATCTCGTCAAGCTGATTGTGCTGAACAAGAACAGCTGTAGTGAGTACATGCTGCTAATTTTAGAAAGAGATTCAGACAATAGAAGGTGGGCATTCGAAAGAACAACAAAGTCACGAATATTGCGATTGCTGTCTTTTTCATATCGTAGCTTGATCAGACATCTGTTGAGAGCTTTAAAACGATTAAGGAAGATATAAAACATGCCAGTGTACTGAGATTCTGCCGCATGGGTAATTACAAAGGACAAATATATGTTGCCCCATCCTAAGGGTGTGTCCGAAATTAAAATCTGAGTAAGAAATAATAATATATGTGAGATTATGGATATGATGCTGAAATACATTGGGACCCTGTATTCTATGTTGGTCCCGAACAGAGACAGAAATGTATCAATGCAACACAAGTCATCAAAAATGTGATTCAGCATTTGTGCATTCATTGAAGAGTTCACAAGACAGCCTCCGATGAAAATCACGAAAACAGTTTGAGTCGTCATCGTGATAAAGAAAATGACTGGGATTTGAATATTCAAATACATGTGTACTAAGTTGAACGTAATCCAAAAGGAAGCACTTACTACAAAGAATGCGGAGCATATTAAGATTAATGGAGAAATGGAAAAACCATAAGAACCAAACTTGAGTGGAAAAAGTCCGAAAACCTGTGACAGCAAGAAAACATTTTTTAAAGACTTTTGCAAGTTACATCTAATAACATCAGGCATTTTCGTGTTTCCTCCTAGTGAATTCGTGAATTGGACTAAATGCATCACAATGATACCAAGACATTTAAAACAGGAATGTTTGTTAAGATGCTTACTTTAGATAGGAAATAACTCGACTGACAGCTTATTGATTTAATTTATCGGATCCAAGATGAATTCCTATATAGCTTTTAATTTTTAAATACATTAGTGTATCCTAGTTTAAGCCGCGCAGACTGATTTTACTTTCTTAGTTCTTAGTAAGTTATTTTACAAGTATTATGACTGTGCCGTTTTTTATATTGTTCCAAATAGTATTTTGTCCAATTTAATAATGGTAAAATTGAGGTTAACAAAAACTGCCCTTATCAACGTAATAAATAATAACCTTTTTTTTTATCGTCCCCACTCTGGAATCCACGGCAATAAAATTGTAAAGTTCATGATAAGTACTTTACAATTTTATTCCAGAAAATCCTCCACTCTCTTTGGGGTATCTTGTTATGCGTTATATTACAATGTATTATATTTATTGTAAGTTTCTGAAATTTACAAGACAATGCGCCTTGTATAGTGTTTTATTTTTAATATTAGAGCATTTTAGAGTACCTAATTTATTTGCTTATCCTCATGATTGACCAGCTTACAAGAAGTTTCTGCAGCCGAAGTCAACTTCAGTTGGCACTGACGATTCTCCTTATCTCCAGGAAAATATGATTTTCGGAGTCTACCATAGTGCCTAGAAACGTAAACAGAGGTACGTTCTGAAACTTGGAGATCCTAATCTCATCGCCTCTTTTAACAGGATGTGTTGTTTTAATTCTAACTATTATTAAGTTTTTGTTTTAAATACTTAGTTATAGTTTTTTTTTGCATGGAATTTTTCCAGTCTTAACACATATTTGCATCTTTTTAATTTTTACTTTTCTTTATCAACCAAATACCTTTTCTCTTTAAAATGAAAATAATTAACCAAATATATTCGTTTGGTTCTTAAACATTAAAGCGAACGCTATTGCTAAACACAGCCAATTGAAACTCATTTAAAGAAAATGAATGGTATCACTTCTTCTATTTCTATTCCTTTTCTCTGTGAAAGCAAAAATCTTAGTCATCAGAAAAAAAAGTAATATTGTTAGATCAAGTCCATTGTTGGAAAATAACATTGTACCAAACAAATCTGGTTCAGGTATTTAAAATAACAATATTTACAAAGCCAATCTTATATTTCCAAAATAAGACACATTTCGCGATATGTATATGTTTTAAATAATAATATTTGCAGCTCATTAAATGCTTATGGTCTAGTTGTTGAAGTATTGATAGCATTAAGGTAATCGGTGGTACTCTGAGGAATCATAGTCGGCATCATGGCTGCAGGCCTAGGCTGTCCAAATTGGATGAGAATCACTAAATATGTAGTCGCTGCGGCTATCATCTGTAAATATATTTATTTTTATAATAAATAAACTCAAAGCTGTTAATTTATTATAAACTCAAATTATTATTTTAATTTTATTTAAACTATTATGTACACTATGTTTCACGATACCAACTTATTTTGAATGAACCTTGAAAAAGTTTTTCAGTCTTCTGAAAAGTGGTGTTTTTCACTTCAATAGTTTGCATTTGTATCGACGATATTTTATTGCCTGGCTTTGCTTGGTAACAGGAGGTTGACTAGCGTTGCCTAGCAACAGATCGAGAAACTATTTTTCTCTAAGGCCACTCACTACATACGGTCAGTTTGAGGTGTCAGTTTGGTGTATTCATTTCTAACTGTCATTTCTAACTGAACGCAACATTCGCATCCACACGCTCACTTCGGTGTGTCAGTTCAATGCTCCCATAAGCTCCCAGCTGGTCGTAGTACCACAATTTCGGTTGGAAAACCTCATCCGCACCCATACCGCTCACCAACATCCCTACTTTTTTAAATTCCTTTCGAAAGGCACTTCTCGAACTGTTATTTTCCTTGTTATTGCCGATTTGTTTGCAAGGGGATCGATCTCTTTAACCTTTTTAACAAGAATTTTATATGATTCCTCTTGTTTTTGCCTGTTATGATAGTGCTTTGAAGTTACTTTTCACAAACAGTCCTCCCATCTGAACAGTTCTATAAATTCAACCATACTATCACTCAGTAATAACAAACACACAAAACGAAGGAATACAAACGAGGTTTGGAAAAGCGATTGAAAGGGTGATGTCTATCCAAACGACACCTGTATGCATGCTCAGATAACTAATGTGACCAACAGAACTGACGCGACGGTATACACTTTCACTTCGGACTGTTGTCAGTTCGATGTGAACACACCAAACTGACACATCAATCTGACCGTGTGTAGCGGCCTTTAGTCTTTTGTTGTCCTCAATCAGTACCTCGTAAGTTATGACATAGTAATTGTTGGGACCATGATGTGATTAAATTTAGTACCAAAACTCAATCAATTTAAACATATGATATATATTCCTTGAGAAATACATGGAGAATTATTATTAAGAGTAATAAAGCAGTCTCGATTGATCCTATGATTGTTAATCCTATGAAAATTAATGAAATAACGGAGGAACGCTATAAAACAAACTACAGACTATATTTACCTGTAAAAAAACCTGTACCACTACAACCCGTGAACGGGTCTGGTGTTCAGTACATGGTTAGAGACTGTACTGTTTCATGGACAACGGTTCTGCAAAGAGGTGACGTCCTAGGTCACGCTCAACAGCCAGAGTTTTCCCTCTTATTTTGGGTGCCCTATTTTTATAATATTTTATAGAGGCTGGGTGAGTCCCTGGAGGGTCCTAGATCCTATATGATCCATCTCCGGATGCAAACACAAATAAAAGTCATGCCTGCAGCGGCATTTGAACCAGGATTTCCGGCATGGCAACTCAGTGCTCTACCACTGAGCCACTCCGCTCCCTACAGACTATATTTACACCTTACTAAAAAGAACGTGAATCTATTATCATAGGAAATCAATCCACGGGAGAGGTACCGCTGAGAACTGTTCTTCTTCATGCCTCTCATGCCATTGTTTTATTTAACTGTCAATTTGTGTCAACTACTGCTGATTGCAATTGTTTCTATTTGACTGGATACAAATATAATAAGAAAAAAAAATTACCTTTTAAATTTTTTACATTGAAATGTACTTGGGCAAATGATTACTCACAGAATGTACTAATGTGTAGTCCAGTTTGAAGAACCCACATGCGGTGAACACTACTTCTTTCTTCATTGCAATGTGAAGGCATAACTTTTGCTGAAATCCGGGAAAAGAATAAAATAAAAAAATGAAATGTAATAAAAAATAAAAATATTTATTCCATTACCAGGAAGGCAATGAAGCTTTTATGACCTACGTCAGAGGTAAACTATCATAAGTTATATTTTTATAGTTAACTATTCGTAATGTATTGCTTGTTGTAAGTAGTGGCGGATCTTCATACTTGTATGAAGTTTTCCACATTTTATTAGACTTGGAGGTTGTTTACGATATTTACGAGTATAATATAAAAATATGACCAGAGTAATACAAGTTCCATAATGATGTCAAGATCATCAAAATTGAGCTCGGAGGTTTAGATATGAGAGCCCTCGCCTTGGGTGCCGAAATGATTATAATTGTTTTTATTTCAAATAAGTAAATAAATTTCAATAGCTTTACCTAATAGGATCAAGTCGAAAATACGTGTATATAAGTAGTGATAAAATAATTCAAATAGAGTATGATGGAGATAGATAGGTACAAAAAAACATACGACTAAAACCTATGAATGGTATCTTGGGATCTGTGTATGGTAGATTCTATGTTGTTTCTAAGCCGATGGTTGAGCAGGAAGTGTTATTTGGCCGAGATCACTCTGAGGCAGCTAGAGTTGGAGTGGGATTAAATCGGAGTGGGATCTCTCTAAAGGATTAATATCGGAATTGGACCAAATCAGCTACAAATAGGACATTGAAGTCATTATAGATGATTTTATTCACAAATAATTAAATAAGAAGAATTAAAGATTTTACAAATGATTTTAGATTGTAGGGAGAAGAATTTTATGGCTAAGTGGAGCCCCAAAGCTCTACTCCGCAAGTCCAAATAGGTAGTATGATGGTCATGTAGATGAGTCTTTAGTAATTAATTGGGAGCTTAGAGCGTTTGTCTAGTAAGTATTTAAATAGCCTGAAACGGCGAATGACAAAATTTAAGACTAAAACTACCAACACGTAAAACAAATATTTTTTTCATTACCTAAAAATAAAAGTTTATTTTTGTTTGTCCTACGGAGGAATTTTCCCTTTGCTCTCCCCTTTGTTCTGAACCAGGGGGGCAGGAATCTTGGTTTGTCTTGGACACCTGTTTGTATTATATACGCCACTTATGATATTTTACCGCTGACGAACATGTATGTGCTTATAAGAGTAGTGAATGAAGAAGTTATTATAAAAATATAATTATTTCCAACAGCAATAAACTCACGTTGTTTGATAAGTCGTTGGACTTGTCGTCAAGCATTAACTGATAAAGTAGAGTGTGAAATTCTTTAGCCTGCATTACAAAAATATAAAATAATAATAAATATATATTTAAACAGTAAAAATGTAAGTACTTAGGAAACATTTAGTGTATTGCTATTTAAAAATATAAACTAACAAAAAATCCTTTTGTTGAATAAACTAACATAAAAATTATTCCATGATCAAAATTTATACGCAAATAGGGAGATAGATACTAGCACCCCTAACGGCGGCTCAACTCCATTGCTTCAATTATATAATTGCTCAAATCTTCCATTCCATTGAACTTCCATTGTTGTATTGTATATTCGTCTTTCTCAAAAGAGTTGTTGGCGTTCTTCAATCAAATTCAATTTTAATGATTTTCTATTCAACCAAAATTTTGATTTTTGGTACACAGTTTTAAACTTCATAATTTTTTTTCTACAATTTTTTTTATTTGTTAAGACACTTAAGCTTTTTTTATGGTATACTTACAAGTTATTTCTAGCCCAAAGATTTGGTCTATGCTTATAACCTCATTTGAGTACAATATTATTTTTCTAGATCAGGGCTTTGTATTACACTAAAGATGGAAAATGCGAAGAGGATTTAGCACCATGATATAGTACAGAATGAAGAAAAGCTATTGCTACTCAGTGTGGAGTTATACCATTCTAAAAACCTGGTGCCCAGAAAAAAGAAGAGTCCAATGCAGATTTTTTTGCATTGAGTTAACTAAGTTCTAGAAGGCATAGAAGTTTATCATCTGAATGAAGAATTACTCCTAAAAGCAAGATCACTGAAAGAAATTTTTTTGGAATATACAAAGGTATACATTACACCTTACAAATTTCATCTTGAATAAAAATAAAAAAAAGACATCGCGTTATGTATAACTGTTAGCAATTTCTCTATTGTATAACATTATTCTTTGTATTGTTGTAGAATCTGTAATAAGCAACTTTGTCTTCCTTTATTTAAAATTTCTTTATATCAGTCACTATTAATACGACTTAGGAAGGGGTACCAGTGAGTCCGAAAGGTCTACTGTTTTTTCATTAAGAAAAAGTCTTTGCATTTTAATTTACTGTAAAACCTTTCCTAAGGTAGACAGCGTTTAACAGATAACGTTTAAAATTTCACAAGCCCTAATACAACAGAAGTTTGTTCATGGTAAATAAAGATTGTATCGTGGGCGCACCGTACTACTTTTTTTTATAAAAATAAAATAATGAAATTAGGAATAGCACCCAAAATTTTTGTACAAAAATATATTGTGTAAACATATTATTATTATAGTAAAAATTCAAAGTTTTAAAATATTCTTGATTAATCATAACAATAATGAACATACCTCAGTTGAACACGCCTTACACACTGTTACAATCTGTAAACTGAGGTTAAAGCACACGAATATCCAACAAATCTTCACCACTATAACTAAGAAGAATATCACATCGACTTTCTCTTCGAGGAAAACGATTAATCGATAAATTTCTGTGACGGACACGACGAAGCAAGACAGAAAGATGCCGATGAGCTGAGCGCCGTGGATCTCGTTGAGGGTGGACGTGCACAGGCAGAGGATGTGGTGAGCCCGAGCCAGCTTCTCCACCTTCCTCATCTTGAGGACGATGAAGTCCTTCACGTAATACTGCACCTCCTGGTTGCAGGCTGCGAACAGCTTGGTCAGTATACCCACCACTCCGAAGTACCAATAAACCAGAACAATCATGTGACAGAGGAGGCTGATGTTGACCAACACCTGCGCTATCGACAACACGATTCCCGAAGGATTGCTTATGGCGTTCTTGGCAATCCTTGCGCACATTGCTCCCATGGCGAAGAATATATTGAACAATAGAGGCCTTCTACTGGTGTTGTAGTCGACGAACTTCCCCAACTGAAGGAGCTGGAGTTCTGCAGATTCCAGGAAGAAGATGCATTCGTTGAATTCACGCAGCGTACAGACGAGCTCGCAGATGGAAAGGATAGGGACGGCGTTGACGATGGTCATGCACATGTAGTCGATCTCGGTGTTGAGCGCGATGTTTTCGCTAACACCGAAATCGACACTGAAGTAGACGATCGTGACCATTGTGTAAGCCAAGCACTTGAGAGAAGATAAGATCATCAACGGGACGGATATCCGGTAGCTCCTCACATCGTCCCATGTTATAGGAAACAGGCCGAATATTTTGGCAGGCTCCATCAGGATTCGCAAGGATCTTCTCACGTTCGGTTTCATCATGTTTACTCACTTGTTTGGCCTCGGCACAGTAAAACACGAGTGGATCAATGGCGAGATCCGAAACGGAGATAGGAGTGTGATATCGAGCTCCAAGTAATTGCAGATATCTGTTAGGTCGTGACAGCTTTAAGCGTCATTCGATACAATCTGAGTCATATACGTTTCGGATTCAAGGTAAGAGAAAATAATTCATTAAAAGGTTTTCGGAGAGCAAACATTGCAATATATTTGCATTATTTAGAAAATTAATTACGATTAACTCCAGAAGGTCAAGGAAGAGAAAAATGATATAATTCAGGAGAGACAATGAAAGAATTGATAATGACCCAAGGGGTCGAAACGTCTTGAGGAAAGTGAGAAAATAAAATATTATGATTGGAGAATGGTTTTTTTGTTTTACTTCTTGGTTTTATCATCTAGTATACAGCCAAAATTGCCGGTTTTGGTTAACGAAACGAAAGCAGTATTGTGTACTGTCAGTAAAATAAAAAAAGATTGGTTCTCTGTGTCTATCTTCAATGCTTACTAATTATATGTATCTTATTGAAAATTTTATATTATGCATCAGATTTGTTAAATACATTTTGTACTGAGCCAATATAAACAATATTAATACAATAATATCTAACATATTGTGTTTCTTAACACATGTTTATGGTAGATCACTGTACTCAGCACGTTCTAAATCAAATCTTCTAATTATTACTTTTATTTACAAACTCAAAAAATTTACAATTTATGATATTCACTTATATTCCCAAACAATATCCAACCATGTAGTTCTGTATAATGTTCAATGATACATGAAACTTATCAACTTTGAACATAAAAAAGTGGTGAAATTTCAATTTCAATTTACCATAATTAAACAATACAAAACACTCACACAAAGAAATTAACTTACATAAATTGTTTTTGCTTACCAAAAAATGGAAAGATATAAAAAAAAATTGAGTAACACAGTCTCACAAAGCACAGAATCTTGTCCCGATTCGGAGGGAACTTCAATTTGTAAACTCAGAAAAATTTTTTTTCAACAAATACTGAAATACTTACTGAAAACATATTACATTAGACGAATGAGATATACAGGCTTGCTGAGGTTTATCTCAAATGATACAATAACAGGAAACTCAGTGGGATTCCATGTAATACATAATTTAATATATATATATATATATATATATATATATATATATATATATATATATATATATATATATATAGATTTAGATAGTAGTAACCGTGCAGGTATCTTTATAAAATATAAAAAAGTTAAATATCACACGTTAAATATATATATATATATATATATATGTTTGTTTGTTTGTTCATTTAACGTCACTTTTTGCTGCTATGGCTAATCGGACGATATATATATATATATATTTAACGTGTGATATTTAACTTTTTTATATTTTATAAAGATACCTGCACGGTTACTACTATCTAAATCTCTCATTATCTACATCTTTCAATCTCTTCTAAAAACATTCATCATGGTTTTGTTATGCTTGAAGAGCTAAGGCATAGTTGGAACATACAACTAATATTTGGCACTTTGATATTAAAAAATGTACAGAACAAAATTCAGAATATATGTGACAGAAAATAATGTAGAGATGAAAGTAGAATAAGTAGAAAAGGACCAACCGCCCTATTAAGGACAAGCAAATGTATATTCCACAATATTATCTTTAAGCACATGTATATTCATAATATTATAGAATTACAATTTTTAAACTTATAAAAAAGACACAAACTTTTTTTACTTTAATCCTTTAATTTGTTATTAAATAAAATAAATACTTCATTCACTTGTTATTGTTTTAAATTGGCATTGTTAGTTACCAATTTCATATAAAACCCAAATTCATACTCATTATGGTAGAACTACTCTCAGGCAGCCACTTTTCCATTTTTCTTTGGTTAATCCAAGGTGGTTCAAAGGGGAATATTAACAGCAAATATACAATGACATTTATTTATGAAGGATCAGTATAATGACATCAGAGAAAATAAATTTTAAACAAATTTTTGAAAAATATATTTATTCAACATTATTTGTCATTCACAGCACATTTGAACATTTATAATGGCACTTGAATAAAACAAAAGATAAACTTTACTACATAAAAATATAACCAGAAGTAATATTGATTGAATCAATAATATAACTAGATTTTAGAAATTATTAACATATGGTACATCTTACTTTATATAGTTATATTAAGAATCGCCTTTGACGTAGATGGTTCGTTGGTAACTGCTTCAGTCTTTATGATTACGTCTTCAGATTTGGATTCAGTTAAAAATATCTCCTCAAGATTCGGTAAACTCTATGAAAATTTAATAAAGGAATTTATTAATTTACTTTTTACAAACCTAATGAATTTATTAGAAATTCATGTATCTAAGATAATTTAACACAAATAAATTAAGGTTCACAGGAATTAATAGAAAGGCAATAGTATTTTTTTATATGAAAGATGTAACAATGTCCACAAAAATGTTCAAAATGGCTATTAACCCATTCGAGACTATAAATATTTTATAACACAGTCCCAATTCTTTGTTGTTTATAATACACTGTACATGACAGAGAGAACTGGCGGTCGATGCTGGAGCAGGCCAAGACTCGACTACAAGGGTCGTAGCGCCGAATAAATAATTATAATATACTCATTTTTAACAAACTCATTTTTAGCTTGTTTACAATACATATCATCTGATTCACAAGTTAATTCGCACAAATGAGTTGTTAGATCACTGTTAGTGGAATGTAAAGTAAAATCAAAATACATCATTAAGATTGAGAAACATTTTTTCAAATATAGTTATATAGCATAAAATAGTCATTTTGCTTTCAATAATGAACAGAATATAATACAAAACTCGGGCATCAAAGGGCTAGGTTAAAATCAAATTTTGTTTTTCTATAATTCACAGATTTTTTTAACTCAAAACTCACCCTACACTCAGGATGAGTGACAGTTCTTCATTATTATTACACATACCGTGTGCAACCAGTCTCGAATGGGTTAAATAGAAAAACAGATATATATTTTACCTCTCACATAAAATATTCTGTTTCAAAAATAAGTGAAGTTTTAAAAATAAGGGAACCATATTTAGTATTGACTTTTTCACTATAACATTATATATAGAAAATAATGACATACTATTATAGATAATAAACAATAGACTCAAAACTTGGAGCCTAGAATGAGAGGTTGTGCTCAAAGAGTTGGAAACAACCTTCCTACAAAATTTTGGACAACTAAATTCTCTTAAAAAATAAACCATTTTGATTATATATATATATATATACGTATACATATATACACTTTCAATCATGCGCAAGAATTCATATGATGTTTTTAAATTATCATCATCATCATGGTCCATCCTCTCTACTGCTCATGCAGTGTGAGGTTGCCTTCTCTACAGCCTGGACCACACCGTACAATCCTCTACCATTTCTCTTCTTATATTCCATTCTAGGTTTTTCTTTGCGAAGCATTCCTTAATACCTTCTTCCTAGGTATGTTGGGGTCTCCCTCTGGACCTTCTTCCGTCAACCTTAGCCTCATATGTAACCTTGACCAGCCTGTTGTTTTCCATCCTTAGAACATGTCCAAACCATCTTAGACTGTTTTTTCAATGACTTTTTCTGCAGGCTTGATCTCCACTTTGAGGCTTGATCTAATGATCAAGTTGTAAATTAGGTCTCATCTTGTTTTCCCTTTATTTTCCTAAGGAATCTTATGTCTGAAGCCTGCATCTGACTTGCATCCAAGATGTGGAAGAGTATGTTAATATGGGGACAAATGTGGATTTATACACCCTCACCTTTGTATCCTTGGATATTTCTCTTTTATTTATGAACCTTTTATTTATAGCAAGGAACAGTTTGCCAGCTGAGTCCACCCTCTCCCGGATCTAGTCAATGACTCCATTCTTAGCCAGTGCATTGTGTATTAAATATCTATCTTTGTTGGCAAGGATCAACGAAGGCTAACAAGGAGTAGGTAACTTTATTCAAGTATCTAAATCACAAACAGAAACTTCTCACCTTTGGCTTTGGCTTGAGATATGGTGGAATCAAGTACCAGGTTGTAATTATAAAAGATTATAATTTAAAAAACAAACTAGTTGTGATACTAATTATCTAAGAGTTTACCGAGAATGCCCATTATAGAAAGGTTCCATAGAATTATTGAACTTTAATTTGTTGTTGAATATATAATTACTTAATAATAATAACATCCTGATAAAATCATATAAGATGAATTTAAAAAATAACAAAAACAAAAACTTCACCTTATTAGGATTAACCGCTTCATATTGATGTCGCAAAGACTGTATTTCAAACTCGCAAGTTGATATCGCCGCTTTAAGCTCGCAAAGAAGATAGACTTCACTTCTTAAATCGTTAAATTGTTGGCAAACTTCTTCAGTCGGTATTGGATTCACATCTGAAAATATAATGATGATAATATTTTTATTTGAAAAGAAAAGATACGACCAGGACCGGGACTCGAACCTGGTCATATCTTTTCTTTTCAAATAAAAATGTTTAAAAATTATAACAAATAACAAAAAAATAAAAGAAATAAATAATAATGATAATAATTTATTGGTTATTGTTACTGCAATCAAGATTTGAATGTTTTTTCATAAAAATTACAATGAAATCGGAACAAAAAAAAATTATAAAAATAAAAGAAGTATTCAATAGTCTTACAGTAGATAAGACAGGTAATTTTTATTTGTTTTTTTATTCATTTAACACCACTTTACACTGCTGAGGATACTACATGGGAAGTCCTAAATCTTGCCTACCCAGGTATAATTAGGATAGAGATCTTAAACAAGTACCTGACTCCAAATTTTGTCATAGAAGTTAGATGGGTAAAGTCAGCAACTAATGAATCAAGTACCTATTTTTCTAACAATCAGTTAATTATATCAGGAAGGATCAGTGTGAGTTTGGTGGCAACCACATCTAGTTTATCATATATTATAAAGATACACAATACTCTTACAAAGTTGTTGTTGTTTGTTCATTTAACGTCACTTTATGCTGCTATGGCTAATCGGACGATGCTACAGTGGGAGCTCTAAATTTTGCCTATCCAGGTTTAATTAGGATAGGGATTTTTAGCGAGTACCTGACATCGTACAGGCTCGGGACCCCCGTTTAACGTCCCTTCCGAAGGACGGCGTAACTTAGGATTTTTTACTCCCTTAAAAAAATCCCAGGGCCACCTGCCGGGCTACGAACCCGCGATCTTGGGTTTAGTAGTTTGTTACGCTAACCACTAGACCACAGGTGACCTTGAATTAATTGAAATTAATACTCTTACAAAGTATTACGCATCATTCTATTTAAAGAAATTTACATATCAAAAGAAAAGATGAGATTGTGGATACAAACACTATCAGCCAAACTATTTCATATAGCATGTTACTTTTATTAACTATCTACTTCAAAAAATAAATCTAAGTTAACAAAAATATCATTTATCCTTATAAATGTTGAAGGATTAATGTATTTTAAAAATTAAAAAATACTTATTCACATTTCACACAATAAAATAAAAGAAACTTTTAAAAAGAATACGCCTGGTATTTAATAACCACACAAAGTATTTAATAACCACAAAAAGTCTGGTGATTAATAACCATAGCAAGTTCAAAAATAAAATAAAATATAAATAGCTTTGGTTAATTTTGCGAATTATCAGTCATATTTTACATCTTCCAGCATTGTCCATGAGGGAAATAAGGAGATACGTGCCTAAAAGTAAATGGAGCATTATTTATAAAAGACGATTCAGATTGGTTCGCTTAACTTCAAAATGTTGGCCATACCAAAGAGATTAACATTAAAGTAGATTCAAACAACAACAAAAAATGGTGCAGTAACCAACCAAAATAAATTATATTATGGGCAAAAGTGGTTATAACAAATAACAATAATTTAAAACAAAACCACAAGTTTTTTTTTTTTAAATCATCTATAAATATATGGTAGATTCGTAAATTAATAAATTATTAAATGAATCAATGGTCACTTTACCAATATTCAAATCCATAAGTTGCTGCTCTATGGCTTTCATCTTCTTCTGGCCGATGGTGGACGGGAATTTCATTCTTTGTGACCTTAATGTAACACCACTCCCTTTAATATCTGGAAACTTAATACCGGACAGTTCGCCAAACTACAAATCAAAATATTTAAATTATTTCTAAAGTTTATAAAATACAAATAGAGCTAACGAAACATGCAATCCAATAGAAAACACGATCAAAGTAAGTTCTTCGTTCATAACCATAACAAAAGTGTGATTTCTTCTCAGGCCAGCAAAATGATCGAACAAATATGAACAACTAGAACTAACAGCAAATGAAAATATCTACAAGACAAATTAATAATATCACCAACAAATTTAATTAAAATATAAATAAATTTAGATACTTTTCAGGAAACTAAAAAAGTATTGTAGTTTGAACAAGATTCATAATTAACTATGATACACATGCTAACATGCCTGAACATCGTAATAATACATGATCAATATAATCATACACAAGATTTTAAGATAAATGTAACATCATGCATAGAAAATAAAATTTATTTTTCTATTTTCAACACAAATGCTAATTTTCAGGATCTGCTAAGCTCTATCAATGAAATATTTGGCTTTATCCACAATATTGAAAACTATAAATGGTTAGACCCCAGTTTACACCCAATGTGTAGAATCGTGCTTAATAAATCATTTTAATGCATAATTCGTTCTCACGCTTTATTTTATAATGAATAAGAGATTTTAGTATTGTATTAATAACATGAAACAGGGCTCACTGAGCTCTTGTAAATCATCCTGTTTGCATTAGGTTTGAACATTTTGTGAAAATATGCCTTTAGTTCAACATGGCCGCATTTTGCTATAAGAAATTATTAATGACAGAAACAGAAACATCATTATCCATTACTGCCTCAGACCAAGGTATTATAATTATAAAAAATTAACAACTTGATATATTAATAGTGAGGCTTACCAAATTTTCCATTCTGGGTTTAGAGAAGGGAAATTTCTTCCTTGGAAACTTCTTTTCCATTTTCTTTGGTTCCTCCTGATTGTCTGCGGCAGTGATCAACTTCTGAAGATCTTGAGTCTTTCTATCCCTCTCCTTCTTTCTAGCTTCTATCTTCCTCAGTTCTGCCTGAAGCATTTGCTCTTCCTCGACCTAGTCAGAAAAGAAATAACAATTGATAATATTAGTCTTCAGGAATTATTAATTATGATGATTATCATTGACTGCACCCCATGACAAATTCAATCCATAATTAAGTAATTATCAATCGTTAGTACAGAAGAAGCCAAAAATAAATAGGGGTTTTAACTTGTGGTTTGAGTATTTCAAAAGCAAATAATAAAATAAAAGTAGAAACATAATTTCACACAATAGTAGAAAGAATAATTTAATAAAGAAATAATTAGTGCTCAAGTTATCAAGTTAAATCATTGTCTTTAAAGAGAAACTACATACAAAAATAAATAATTACATCTATAGATCTATTAAAATTATTATTAAATAGGAGAAGCAACAAGAACGAGAGAAAGTCTTAAAAAATATATAAAAGTGATTACAGTTTAAGGAAATGTTATCACACTTATGTACTGCTTATTTATATGCATGAAAGTTTTCTACTGTAAATATTTTATGGTCATTCAATTTTAAAAACAGCACTAATTAATTACAATTGTGAATTATTTGTTTGTATATTAAAACTGTTGTTATTTCATTTATCTTTATAGGTTAAGGTATTCTAATAATCAATAATATCAATTCTAATAATCAATCAATCTCATCAAATCATATACCTGTTCAGGGGTACGGCTGAAAAGTCTCTCGAGCTGCTCCTTTCTTTTCCTCTCATGATCCGCATCGAAGAAATACTCCTTGGCCTCTGAGGGAAGTCCACGACCAGTTTTTATCTAAATAGATAAAGATGTATGAAAAGAAAAAATATATTTATGTGATTCTAAAAATTCATTTAGAAATCACATTCTATAAATATGTTTAGAAGTCAATTTTATGTAAACAAAATCTCAGAGGAAACTATTTTGTATAGACAAAACCTCAGAGGACACTAATCCAATTCATATTCTCATGTTATTTCACTTCTTTTTTTTTACTAGCAAGAAATTCATCAGCGACATTATTTACAGAATGTACTCTGTTCTTACTTCATATAATTGCATATTGCTGCTCCGGAAGTATAATGACGCAACTGTAAAATATTGTGAAATTTACTTTATTGTTTGGCGGGCTCATAAATGCATTTACTAAATGTTTGTAAATCGACATAACCCATATATGTTTATAAACTACTCTAGTAGAAGAATTAAACCTAGGCCATTCTATTAAGACAAATTGGAATTACATATTTTTCTTTTGCTTGTCCTGTAAAATTTCAATTATTGAAGTTGTGTCAATATACTTCCAGAGCAGCAACATTTAGTCAGAATAAAATAATTTTTTTATTAACTGCTAAAAAATATTAAGGAATGTTGAAAATGGTCGAGGGGTGCAGTCAATGAATTTAGCACAAATAGGTAAAACTTATTAGGGTAAAATCTATTGAATGTACACCTCAACTATTTTCAACATTTAAGGATGGATTTGAAGTTGGGGGTGCCGTCAAAGTGAAGGATATATACGAAGAAAAAATATTACAGAATAAATGCACAGAAAGGTGATAATGCAAACAATGTATATATATATGAATAAGAAATATTACTGAATAATATTATATGAATAATAATACCCTTCACTATTTCGTTGTATTTTGTTTGCATTATCACCTTTCTGTACATTTATTCTGTAAAATTTTTTATTCATATAATTCCTTCACTATTTCGTTCAACTTTTCTATTACTCTACATAATATTATTATATTCTTGGTACTGTAATGTAATGTATTTTTATAGTTATTTTGTTTTGTCTGTTTTTCTTTCATAGCCCTGAAGATGACCTACAAAGTAGGTCGAAATGTTGGCACAAATAAAAAATAAGTATTCACTTATTTGGTATTTAATTTGACTGCACCCCCAACTATTTCCATCTTTACGTTAGATCTTCCAGTCAACTAATTTCCTCTCTCATATTTTCAACATTGTTCAACCTACCTACTATCAACCATTTCCTCATCAATAAAAAAAATTAATTTTAATTAAAACAAAATAACTAAGTGTCAAAGTGGCACAGTTTTATTATCATTAAGGTATCATTTCCGCAGGTTGTTGCTACGAGTAACAACAAGTTTTAACTGTTTATTCGTTTCATTATTAATATTTTCCAAAAATACAAATTATCGCGAGCTTTAGTATGGAAAAGAGAATTTAATTATGGGTAATAAGTATATTTTGGTAATCATTTCTTGACTTATTATGATTGAAACTTATTTTCCCTAGAAAATTGCTTTCACAACAGCTTGGGTAGCATTTCCTTCACCCAACTGCTTTTACCACCATGGCCTGGTGTCTCCTCTAATAGCCTACCTCTAAGTAGGGCAACAAGGATAAAGGGTAGATTTCCTGACTTCTATAACTCTTGATTAATATTTTAAAAAAAAATTTTAAACAATTATTTCATTAAAAAATAGTCTTACCTTCGCTAAGGCGGTAACTATTCCATAGTACCTCTCCTTGAGATCTTCTATGGATCTCTTTCGAAACCCAGCAGTATCCCAGCGATCAGCCATAATGCCGAACCTCAGGTCAAATCTACCGGCCAAATCTAACAAATGATCGGTTTCGGCTTGAGTCCAATCCTCTTTCTCAAGATAAGTTCTATATTCTGCATCGGTATAGGTAGGTAGTTCAACCTTCTGTAAAAGTATTCAATTGTTCGTGTCTTATTTTTTATATAAAGTATGGATAAATTTAAATAGTCATTAGATTTTTTATTTTACCTTGTTGAATCTGGCAAAAGGATATTCCTTCCCTTCGTCACATACCCTTCTCCAATGATGAAATATAGCATTGTCTGTTCTACCTGGATTTGTGAATGGCATCCACTTCCAAGACCGAACACTCTTCATACCCAATTTTGCTTTTAAGTTTTTATAGCCTTGACCTTGTAACATAGTTAATAATTTATATCAATATATGCAACCAATAAAGAAATTATAAAATGTAGCGGACTTATTTTTAGATGAATTAGAGATATTGTCCATGCCTGATAAACAATATACAGTAAAACTTCTCACCTGCGGACACAGGTGGGGAATTAAATTTTGTCCGCTTATAAGAAGTGTCCGCTGGTGAGAAAATGAGGGTGGGGGAAAACAGTAAAATAATAGGTATGTTTATACATGACTAACAAGTTTTATTCAAAGGCTTACATTATTTTAAACTAAAGATAATACGTAATTGTGTACTTATATGAACAAAGAAATAATAATTTCTATAAGTAGTAATAATAAACATAAAATAAATATTATTTAAATAAAATAATCTGTAATTTTTTTCTGGACCTTTTTTTCTTCAGATATTTTTTTTCCAAATTGACTTTTAAATTCATCACTGCTTCCACTCCAGAAGGATTGCTTTTTATCATGTAGAAATGAAGCAATGACTCAAGGTGAGACATTTAATGAAAAAGTTCGTGACAGTTTCTTTTTTAATATTTTTAATGGACGAACATATCCACTGAATTGCATCCAAAACATTAATTTTGTTAGACAAATCATTGGCCGAAGTTGACTCATCTATATGGGCTAAAATGTGCCGTAAAATACATTTGCGATAGTGTATTTTAAAGTTTTTAATGATCCCTTGGTCTAAAGGCTGACAGGAGGCGGTCGTGTTTGGCGGGAGAAAAACTGTTTTTACGTTTGACAACTCTAAATTTTGATGTGACGAGGCATTATCCATAGATAAAATTACGTGTCTTCCTTGTCACTTCATTCTGTTATTAAAATTAATCAGCCATTCTGACATAATTTGGTGGGTCATCCATGCTCTTTTATTTGCTTGCCATTCCACCTTAAAAATGTTCAAATAGATACCCTTAAAGCATCTTGGCTTTTTGGCTTTTCCTATCAAAAGTGGAATTTCAAACACACCCTCCACGTTAGTGCAAAAAAAAATTGTGACACGTTCCTTCGAGATTTTTCCTCCTTTACAAGTCTCTGCTTTCAGCGCCATAGTTTTGTCCGGTAATGCTCGAAAAAAAAGTGCGGTTTCGTGACAGTTGTAAATGTCTTTAAGGGAAAATCCAGTGCAAAGATCCTTTACTTTCGATGTCCAATCAGCAACTAGAGGACAATCAACGTAAGCACCCTCACCGCTTAAGGTTCTGTATTTTATTCCATGCCTCACTTTAAATTTGTCCAGCCAACCACCACTAGGTTTAAAATTGTCATTTCCCAAACTTTTTGCAACTTCCAACGCCTTTTCCTGTAATAATGGTCCAGAAATTGGGATGTTATTTGATCGCGCTCGGCATAGCCACTCATACGTAACTTGATCAATCATCAGCTCCCCCCCCCCCCTTCTGCTTTAAATGTCTTCTTTGAATTATCATTCCCATGATCTACCCATTTTTGAAGAATTTTTTTTTATTTCTTAAAATTTCTGCAGCACACGTTTTCCCAATTTTAAAATTCTTTCCAAGATCACGGACACTCAATTTTTCAAGTTCACTCGCGTGTATAATCTCTACTTTTTCAAGGAGGAGAATAAACTGAGTTAAAAATATTCATAGCGAAGCAAGCACAAACAATTCCTCGAACCCATCGACTTCGGGAATTGAATTAAAACAAATCTTGCTTCAATCCAATTTCCAAGCGAGGTTCCTTTCTCGGAAATTTTGCTCTACTGTCCGCGTATTGGAAGTTTTTATGTCAAACTATTGATAAAATCTCTGTCCGCGTCCGCTTATGAGAATGTCCGGATATCAGAAGTAAAAATATAAAGAAAACTTAAAAATTATGAGGGGGGAAATATAATCGTCCGCTTACGAGAAATGTCCGCCTGTTAGAAGTGTCCGTTCAAGGAAGTTTTACTGTATTTTGTATGACCATATGACACCTTCATAAATTAATAATTAATTATTATTGATTTTTTAATTAGTAAGTTCAAAAAATCTGCATAGGGAATTGGCGGCTCCATCGCCCAGTCATCTGATTGCAATCAGCCACTGGTTGGGGAAAATCGAGAACAGGGAGGTATAACCCGATCACCCTTTCTCCAGAGGGGACATAAATATTCAGGAGACCAGTTGTCCCGAGGATACAGAGCCTCCATCGCTAATAACCCGCATGGCAGTAAATTCCTCGGGTGGTGGCTCCTCGATGCAAGCAATGGTATCAGAGGTAGTCGAAGAAGATGTTAAAAAAATGGTATTTCATCCAAAAAGCCTGAGTTTCCTTCCTTAATAATATTAATAGTCCATCAGTTGGCCTAAGGATTATTTAGAAAGACTAAAAAATCCTTGATCATGGCGTCCATCAGAAGGAATTGGTTCCGGAGCTTGAACTTTGTCAGATACTCTTTAAAGATCCTGATCCTAACTCTATTTAGATAGACAAAACTTAGGACTCTCACTGTAACGACGTCCGACTAGCCATAGTAACATATAGTGATGTTAAATAAATAAATATCAATAATATTAATGAACTTTTAGTTCAAGGGCAGAGTTGTAGGAAGCCAAATCTAGATTTGATCGATAGATTTTTAATCAGATCCATAGAAGCAATATAAATTTTTCTTCTCAGACTAGATTACAGGTTATTAACCTATAGGATAGCTCTCCCTTCTAGAGAACAGGCAAAATAAGATTCTTAAACACTCCAAATATTTTGGAAACCAGTTAAATGGGGAAGTAGTTATCCAACCAACAAACAACAGAAAAACAATTCTTTTTCCAGATCCCATGGAAAAAAAATCTGTTAGAAATTGTAAATAAAAAATGTTGTGAAAACTTATTCATAAGGGGCAAATAATTATACAAACCTGTATCTGAAGGAAAAAGTGGAGGTGGATCATTTTTGTCATTATACAATAAAGCAAATAATTCACGGGCCATTCCTTCCGGCTTCTTAGAATTTTTAGAAGCTCCAAATTTCTTGTTTCTTTTTTCTGGACCAACTATTGCTTCCTTTTTAACCTCACTGCCATTGGATCGGTCGATATCCAAAATATCACACACATCTACCATTGTTGTTGCTGCAATCAAAAATACGATTTAAACTATTTCAAACCTTAAAATTTAAAGTTAACCATAAAATTAGAAAATATTATTATTTTTAGTTTTTGTATCATTGTAATTATTAATATTATATCTGTTATTTAAAATAGTATTAAGTCTAAAAAGTATTATTTTTGAAGTTTAGATATATAATCATTTAAGACGGGCTAAGATGCACTAAAGTATAATGATAAGTTGGTAAAAGTAATAATAACATAGCAGAATTCATAGTAACTAATTGTTTTGTATTTGACAGTAAAATTCATTTTACTTTAGAATTATTTTTATTGTTATTTGATATTATTCAAAATGAATGTTACTGTTCTGTCTTCTGTTGTTTTGTACATCTCTTTTAGTTTAATTAAAAGATTAATAATGAAAATTATAATTATAAACAAAGCTCTGGCCTAAACTTAAAAATACCTCTTGATATCTTATGAAATTATAAAGAACAGAAGTCAACAGTAACATTAATTTAAAATAATATCAAATAACTAAAATAATTTATTGTAAAATGAACTTTACAGTTGAATATAAAACAGTCAATAAAAATTCTGCTGTTATAATTATTTTTATTAACTTATCATTATTCTTTAGTGCATACGCTTGTCATACATGATTATATACCTAAACTTCAAAAATAATACTTTTTAGACTTAATACTATTCAAAATACCAGATAAATGAGATACAAAAACTGAAAAACACTAATATCGATCATATATTTAAATGGAATGTTCTGTTGCAATTGAGCAATATTACCTCAAAGTACAGGAAAATATAATTCATAACTTGTTTTAAACAATACCTATCATGTGGTCATGTTTTAAATATCGGAAGATGTTGGATTCAACTAAATATTTTTGATTAAATGGGATAAATTTAACAAACCTAAAATATAAATTTACATGAGTTATCAGCAGTGAATGTTATTCAAAAATTGTAATTATTATCTAATATTTTGCCAAATTACTTCCTTCAACTTAACCATTAATTAAATTTATGTAAAATTACTTTTAAAAAAAGAGAAAATTGGTAAAAGTTTTATAGCATTTCATTACTATAAACCTAGATAAGTTACTTAAAGTGGATAAATCATTAAAATAGAGAAGAAATGCAGGAATATTTGCCCTCAATTTTTATACACAAGTCTGAAAAGAAAATAATTAATAATAATTACTTGGTAATTTTTACTATAAAAAACAAAAGCAAATTACAATACCCTCCTTCCGAATAAACAAAACGTGCAAAATAATGTTTGACAAGGAAAATGGTTTATATTTATTTTGTGGCCATGTGAAATGAAATTTAAATATACTTGTATTCAATTGATTTCTTATCCTAAACTTACATTGCTTTAACTTCAGAAAACTTACTTAAATGGTCAAATACTTGATAAACTTACTGGACAGCTATTTATCAAAACACACAAAGATAAGCAATTGAAATTCAAAATCCGCTGTATAAAAGACTTTGAAGGAAATCGCGAACGGAACGTTAAATATGAACGACAAACGTCTACCTCTACGGAAACTAATGAAAGTCTAAGGAATTGTGGTGATCCATTATTTTTATTAATAGACCTTTTATTTGATCGAGTACAAAATTATAATCCCATCAATAAAATTGATTAATATCTTTAACCGTTTTCCTTGAGAAGTTAAGAAAATAAAACACGCAGAAACTAATTTATTTTAAATCCGGAGTTTTGAAAAAATATATCCACATTGTTTTCTTACAAACATATTATTTTTCTTTAAATTCAATATATGAACGGTGAAAAGTGCCTGACACCATATCGGCTCGGAACCACCATTTTACGTAACCTTTGAAGAACAGCATATCTAAGTGTTTTTATTTACTGTAAAAAATCCTAAGGCCACCTAACGGGCTGCAAATTTGATTGTGGCACAACAAATCCATTGCTACAGTCCAGTACTCTGTAGAAGTAATTTGCATCAGGTTCCAGATTTCAAATATTAACACTTCAGTAGTCGCACCTTTAAATGGAGCATAAGTAGTCCCATGTCACCTTTTCTATTTTGTCCGATTTTACTCACAATATTACTTTAAGATTATAGAAAATTAGTAAAATGATTGAAATAATTTAATCTCTAGTCATGGATGTTTATTAAAAAAAATTGTGAAGAAATATAAAAAATAAAACAATAAGGAAAAATTTTAAAGTATAAAATAATAAACAGAGTTTTACAAAATGAAGATATGAAAGTATATACACATAACCACAAATTAATTACCAATAATACTTTTTTTAAGTAAAAAAATTAAAAAAATGTATCTTTTTTGCGACTACAACCATCAGCATAAATAAAGGAACAATGTGCACCTAAGCATAAATACTGCCCAAAATCTTTACATCTGTACTGGGTGTACCTTTTTTTTCTGTCTTTTTGACAAGGTGAACACCGTTTACGAGAAGTAGCTTCTGCTGCATCTACATTTGTTTCAACAGTAGAAGCAGTTTCATCTGGTGAAATCTCCTGCAATCTGCTCAGCATTGCGGTGGGAGGAGTAAGATTTTTCTTCTTCTCTGAAGCTGCTCTTCTAGTAATTCTATCCCGAGACGTCTTAGAAAAAGTTGCCTAACTGGTACCTCGTTCCCATTCCATAAAAATATTATTTGGGCATTGATGCCAGCAATATTTAGTAAGGATAAAAACACCACCATAAGCCAACACCGCCCTCCTCCCCAGTAGTCGCGTAGGATCTCACAGATGATTCAGCTAATATCAAGTTAATCACTTGTCCAGAAGAAAACCAAAACTACACTGGCATGTAGCTACTACTAGCGTAGGAGGATAGAAGGAGGGAGGGGTTTGCAAATTTGAACATGCTCTGGCAACAACCATAAATGTTTCTCTGGAATCTCTCAGATGGCATGCGACTACCGGAGTGTTAAGGTATGTTTGAAGAGGGTAACTACATCCAAGGTGTCACAGACTGAGTGCAGCTGGAATAACGTTCTCTTTTGTCTGGAGAACTTCCATCAATAGAAGAGAGGTTACCAAGAAGTCTCAGTTGACTATCTGTTGACTACGTTCTTTCCCATCCTGTCTACTCCTCAGTCTTGGACCCTCATCTCCTAGACACAAGAAAAATCCAGAAAATGAAGTTAAGTTACTTGAGAAAGTTCATGGCAACACCAGGAGAGACAAGATCCACAACACAACAATGGGGTCAAAGCTCAAGTGCAACCAGAAGAAACCTCCTAAAAGAGAATAAACTAACATGATTTGGACCTGTATTTAAATGAAAAGAAAAAGTACTGCAATGATAACATAAAAGAAGTTCGTGGAGGTTATAAAACCAGAACAAAGATCATATCATATGTGAGGCATTCAGGAAAAGAGAGATGGAACAGGAAAGAACTGATACAGAAGAGGAACATTTGGTACAAGCTCTTTACACATTCTGAAAAAATAAGATTTCCATAATGAAGGTAATAATGATTCTCAAATTGGTTTGAATTGCAATTTATCTATATATTCAAATGCTCAATCATGAAATAAGACTCAATGTAAACAGCCTGAACCATCTTTATTAGGGCTTAAAAATATAAATAAAAAAATAGGGCTTGTTAGTGATTAAAAATAGCAATATTAAAAACACCTAATCGTGGTGCATAATAGGGCTTAAAAGGCTAAGATGATGCACCATTTAAAAAATTAAGAAAAAGTATATTTAATTAGGTCACTGAAATATTGTAATACAAGGAGAGGATCTTTAGAATAAAATAACTCCATAAAGAACAGAAAATAACTTTGTTTTATTCATCATTATATATGATTCTGTGTTTAAATTTATATAAATCTTAAGAATTTTTAAGATAATAAAATATTTCTGGCATACATATATATACTTTTATTTTATTAGTCTTACATATCACAGAAGTCAGTTTCATGGCAACAGTTACACAACTAGACTGCATAATGTTTATAATCATGGAATTTGGAGACTATATTGAAAACATAGTTCCTCTTAAACTAACCAATTAATGTCGGTATATTGAAAATATACCATGATGAACAATTTAAAAAAGAGATAATGCAACCTAAACCAAGTGTACAGAATTATTTGTTCTTTATACATTAAATATCTAATCATACTTACTGACATAAGCTTTGTGTAATGACAAGACAAATTCAGAATTACGAAAGGCATTCAGTAAGGCATAAGAATTATATATGTATGTAAATATAAAAATTTATAGTAATAATAGATTGACTGTTATTTAAATTAAAATATCAGAATGGATCCATCAAATTAAAATATATTGATTTCAGAAATACATTTCATTGGATAACATATTAAAACTTAAGATATTAAAGAAAACATTAATAAGCTGACTTAATTTTAGAAAATCATAGTACATTATAAATGATTACTAAAAACTTGGACTCCTAAGTTGCATCTAATTTGTTTTAATGCCAACCATCATAATTAATATTTGAAGCATATTGCTATAATCACAAATTACAAACTAAATTTAGGTTTATATGTGCATAATGTTTCAAAATATCCATAACTAAATGTACATTTTTGGTAAAACATCAATTAATGTTAACTGGTTTCATGAGAAAATAATTCATAGTTCGATAATCATTCCACATTCTTTTCTCAATGAAGCAATTAAAAAATGTAAATAATATTAAAAAATATCTGCTGTATCCACTCACAAGACTTTATTAACAGCTTAGGATAAAAACCAAAATAAAATAAAAAATTTCCCTATTAAATCTTCACTATGTACTATGTAGTAAACTGATAAAGATCTATAATTTTTTAATGCATCGATAATTCTATTAAATAATAATCTAAATTGTTGTTAAGATCAATAAATATCGAGTTTAAAAACATCTTAACATACGTCAACAGGTATCCAAAGGATCATAAACTGAATACTTAATTTAAAAAAATAATATATAGCATTTCAAAATGCTATATATTTTGAAAAAAAAAAGACACCCCTCAGCTGAAATATTGAATATTTTGTGCTTTCATATCTTAAAAAGTATCTTTATTATAACTAAATCCCATTTATTTTATTGTTATATGCACTTATTATTTATTTAAAAATAGATAAATATACATTTGAAAGGGACATTACAATATTATTACAATGTGTACTGTAGGCTGTAGGATGCTTTTTAATTATTCTTGTAATATATTTACCATGTTTAACATTTATAAACAAAATCTTTTAATACACTTTACTATAGACATGGTAAATATATTACATGAATAATTAAAAAGTATCCTGCAACATATTTTAATAATATTGTATGTAGTATAAAATTAAAATAGTTTCCCTTTAAACGTTTATTTTAAGCTTTACGGTATCAGAAACAAGTTGTAATGTCCGTTTCAAATGCATTTTAATTTATTTTTAAATTAACAATAAGTGCATATAATAATAAACTAAATAGGATTTAGTTTTAACAATATTTATGAAAATATGAAAGAAATTAATAAATAGGTAAGAAAGCACAAAATATTCAATAATTAGCTGAGTGGTGTCTTTTTTCGTTTTTCTTCAATGAAATAGACATTTTGCACAAATAACAACTTTCACATTAGTATAGAAGATATTATTATAATTCATAAAGAATTACAACCCCAAAAGGTTTTTTTTTTTTTTGGGAGCATCTATTAATAACCAATAAAATAATAGCCATTTAACACTCTTGATCTGCCAGTGTGTAATTAACGTTTTTCTTCAAAATATTTTTATGGCTATGGGCTTATATTGTGTCATATACTTCTGGGTTTCGACAGCCATTCATCATGTATGAAAACATCTGAAAAATTAAAAATATTAATGAAAGAAATAATAACAGGTACTATTGGGAGTAGAAATATAGAAGTACAGATTTTTTTTTCCTAAATTTACAAAATTATTCTAATAACACAATAATATAGATCGAATAATAAAAGAGTGTCTGTTTTAAGTTGTCCAAGTGGCGTTGGTCGGCCATTATATAAATAAACGGTATTTGTTTTTGGATTACTATTTATTTTACTGTTTAAAAAGAATAATTAACCCTTTAGCGACCGAATACGGCCGGGTCAGAGCAGGCTGGCTGGACTGAGTGGTAGAAAAGTCAACCATGCCCGCTGAACCGATTACTTTTTGACTCTGAAATCATGTTTTTTTATTTAATTCCTTATAGTTTCCCATCATCCTTTTTGATCCAGACTTGGAATGGTGAATGGACTGGCACTGGTGAATTTAAAAACATATTTTAAAAAAAAATTTTAATTACTGTAAATTAATTTTAATTATTTAAAAAATTATACAATTATATACTTTATTTTTTTGAAATGTCTATATACAAATTTATACATATACTTTATTTTTTTGAAATGTCTCTATACAAATTTATACAATTAAAAATTCTTTTGAGTGTGATAAATGCCGAAACACGACAAACACACTTTACGAAAAATAATATAGCCAAAAGTGAATTTGTACGACATCTGTTGTCAAGAAAAAGTATTTCAGCTTGTCATGCGGACACCTAGATGGCTCTAGGAACTGAACTACTATTGTAGCTCACGGTCTAGAAATGCCGGAGAAGCAAAACTATTATAATAGGCCATGGTCCGTGGAGCCCACCTGACACTGGACTATTATAATAGTCCATGGTCGCTAAAGGGTTAATTTTTTTTTCAATCTTTTCTCAAGCTCCTTTTCTGGCAGCTATTTTTCTTTCATAAAACAATCTGTAATTTACATTTGTAGGGGTTTATTAACTTATACTACTCAGAATAGATGTAATCTAACTTGCTGAAAAAACAAAACATATTATTCAGTAAAGAACAAACAACATTTTATTTTTAGAGCATGTTTATTGTAATTTAAAAAAAAAAGAAAGCCTAAATACATCTTTAAATGACACATCAATTAACTTTTTAAAGGCATATTACCCTAAGAGCGTATTTAATCTCAAGCTTAATATTTTATAAGTGTGTTGGGACATATATGCTCTGCATTTAACAAAAATATCAACCCTTAGATTAATTTCCTTTACATGTAACAATGCTTTTAGAAACTAAAAATTTAAAGAAAGATTCAAGTTTTGATTTATCTCTATTGGAAAAAAACTTTAAAAGTTTAAAATCAATGGGCCAAACTTTCTGTATCCTAATTCTCAGACATTATGCAATCGTAAAAAAAAATATAAATCTACATTTTTTTGACTCACTTATTGATTTTGAGTAGATAATTCGAACAGAAATAAAATTAGTCATACATTTTTAACGGAGCTCAATGATGATTTCCAAAATTCACCGTGTGGTATCGACTCCCAGCCACGAGCTCCTCTAATGAACCTCAAGACCAAAAATCCACAAAGGAAATAAAAGAGAAACAGAATAAGGACAATCAAAAGGAAAGTCGAAAATACCGAGTGCCCTTCATTTGTTACTGTTCTGACGCATGCTGATTCTGATGTAAATTTTAACTCCTGAAAATGAACAATAGAAAATAAATAAGATAATTTAAAAAATATAACATTAAAATTTATAAATCAACAACAAAAACTAACACTGTTCTAAAGATAGTAATTTATCAAGATTTGAAATATCTGTACCTCAGAGGTAAACTATCGTAACTGACATTTTTCAAACTTTACAGGAGAGCAGTTTTAATGTTAAATTTTCCTTTTTATTGTTGTTCAAGATCAAGATCAATGATGATCTCTAATTATCATTGAAAACCGTGAACAACAATAAAAAGGAAAATTTATCATTAAAACTGCTCTCCTGTAAAGTTTGAAAAATGTCAGTTACAATAGTTTACCTCTGAGGTACAGATATGTTTTTAACTTGTATACTAAACTAAATAAATGTCAGCCATTATTGAAATTTTTCATCATCCTACAAATTGATTCTGAATAGCAATGACTTCTGTTTTAAAACATTCAGAGAATAAATTCAGTGTTTCGACACTTTGTCCTGGGATGTTCACAAAGAAAATCTTATGCAGAGTTAAAATGCTGGCCATCCTGTCACACTTCTTCAAGAATCTTCAACATATGCATGTAACAATTGGAGTTTACGCTGAGTACAGTCAATGAATTTTACACGATAAGATAAAAACATTATGTTATTTTGCAGCAACATTTCAGCCTAATTTTTAGGCCTTCATCACGCCAGAGAGATGTAGAGTCTGATGGATACATAGATTAGTAGCTCTTAACACTCTACATCCTTCTGTCCTCATACAAAAAAAAACAAAAAAATCCCTGTACAACTACAGTCCATGAAGGTTCTTGGGTTCAGTACTGCCCTCATGATCGCCTAAAAATCAGGCTGATGTGTGGCCACAAAATAAAAGTTTTTATTATTTATGGAAAATTCATTGACTGCATCCCCAAGACCATTTTCAACATTGTTCTTGATTTATTAATATACTCTAGGGTTCAACTAAATATTTAAACAAACAAAATTGAGAAAATCGCCAAAGAACTGACTTATCATTGGTTATTTTCACAAAAATTGAACTTTGCTCATAATTCCTTCATAGATTTTTGGAGTTTACTCCTTAAGAAACGATTTTCAAATTTAGCCTGCGGTATGAAAATTCTATGAGGAGTAAAATCGAGTTTTAACTAAAAGTGCCCCGGTACGTACCGTTCTCGATAAAATTGTATTATTTGTTTTACATAATAGATAGAATTTAAAAATTAAAGACTACATCTATATTTATAATTTTAATTAAAATAGATCACATTAATTTAAAATAATTTACAAATTAAAAAAAGAATACGCGATGATAAGTATCAGTAGAGAGCGATTGGTTGGCAAGAACACATTTAAAATCTATTAGAAACGGAAAGAGGTAAACTCCAGCAGAGTGTCGGAGCTGACTCATATACTTTTTTATTTGTTTTAAAACAAAAGTTTAGATGATTCTAGTGGCAAACCAATACTTATCTCCAAATTTACATTTCAAAACTTTAAAAAAATATATTGTAAAAATAACTTACAAACATATGGTCGTTTAAAATAGACACTATTTCCAAAGTGGTTGGTTTTGAATATCCGCATTCCAGAGTTATCTTAGTTGTCCTAAAATAAAGACCTTTTAGGATTATAAAGCGAAAATTCTTAATTTATATATTTTACTCACCTATTCACATGTTTAAAGTGTACCACTGGCTCAATATTTATGTTTTCCCATTCAAAATGACTCTCATTTAAGAATCCCAAGTTGAAAAATTTAGTTTCCTTATCAATATGCTTTTCCAAACAGAGCTAAAAAACGAGCAGAGTTATAATATTACCGATCCTTATTTCATAATTTAAAAAACATAATTAAAAGATGAATTATAAGAATATTACTTACAGATGAACCAGCCTCACATTCATTTGTGGTTGCATTCACTGCGGTAATGTTGGTATTATTGCAAGGGTTAAAATGCAAAATTTCTCCATTTCCAACTGTAGCACTGTTTAAAAAAAAATATTCCATTTTTCAAATCTATTAATAAAAATAAAATAAAATTACATTAAAATCATTAAAAGGGTTTGTCGCTTTAAGCACTATCCTTGAAACACTGGCTTTACAAAACTTTTTTTACTTTGTTATTCAATAATAACAGTAATATTAAGACTTAGCGAACCCGAAGGTTCAATGCCGATACCTCCAATCTCAACTAACTAACTTCTGTCTACAGACCACTACCCAAACTCAAATCACTCTTAACGCAACCCTTTAATTAAACTAGTTTAGTTTATTGGATAAGAAATTAAAATCTATACAAAACTAATTCAAACCAGCGCTGGCTAAAATGAATGTGCCACAGATGCTTTCACAAGGCAGCTTCACAATCACAACCTATAATTAGGGTATTTATCGCTGATAAATTAATTAATAAAATAATTCACGCAATATGGGATAAGTATACACTGTATAAAGTTCAATTTAATTTTTTTTTAGCTGAACTTTTCTTGTTTTTAACAGGAATTTCAAAACGGTTATATTTAAATATTTTTTCCAAAACAATTTATGTTTTGACTCATGTAGATAATTTTGTATACCATTTTAAATAATTTTTTTAGGAATTTTGACCACATTTCCTCCTGCCTTAAAGAGTAATTGTATAAAAGGTGTCTAAATAGTTATTAGGTTATCTATAATAAGCCTATAATTGAAGCAAGAACGATTCTGAGCAAAATAGTAACTTCTAGATTATTTCTATTAGAGTTTAAGCATCAAAAAAAGGTATGTCTGTACTGCAGGTTGTCGCTTCGAGTTAAGCTACAACAAGTTCTAACTGTTTATTCGTTTAATTTTTAATATTTTCCGAAAATACAAGTTATCGAGAGCTTTAGATTGGAAAAGAGAATGTAATTACGGGTAATGCGTAGATCTTGGTAATCATTTCATCAAAATGTAAAATTTTAACTAACATTTTGAAGTATAAAAAGGAAGAAGTGGTCCAGATGGGGGTCAGACAAAATTCTCTTAAGTAAGAACAAATACTAAGAAAGAAGTGAAGAAAGTAACTGTTAGTAAGAAATGAGCTCCACCCGGACTATTTTCTTCCTCCTATGTATAAGGTCAACAAATATTATTCAACATGTATTTAGAAATATAGATGATATATCTTAGTTGAAACATTCATTTCTAATTGAAATGATTACCGAAGTATACACATTTTCCGTCAACACATACTCTTTTCCGAACTCAAGCTCATGATAACTTGTATTTTTGGAAAATATTAAAAGGAAAACGAATGAAAAGTTAAAATGTGACTCTATTCGAATTGGCATCCTGCAGAACGATTACCCTCGTTTTGATGCATAATGCTTTATGGAGGAGTCAGTGTGGCTCTCAAGGATTAAGGCAAAAGATGTATAAATTCACTACACCTTTTCTTGATAAAAATTATTTTTCTATCAGTAGTCAGGATGTGTAAAATAGGTATGATAAACATTGTTGCAGAGAAAGGTTTGAATCAATAAATGTCCTATACCAAAATCATAAGTAGAGATAAATTAAGTGCGATTGAGATAACTGTTTGGTACTGACAATCTTTTAAATGTTTTTCAACTACTTTGACATTTGAATCAGATGAATGAACAGCATTGTCAAGTAGATAAGTTATTATAGATTAAATGTTCTTTATCAATTAATGATTTACTCAAATAGACATACATGGCATAAAGAAAATATATTTATAATCTTACTTAAAATGCTTTCCTTTAAGGGATATCAAATCAACCCCCATTCCATTAGGAAATTCGCATTTACAAAAACCATCAGAAGTACAAGGTCGGATCTTATTCTCTAAAGAAATATTAATCGAGATCACCAAAATTGAGAGAAGTAGCAGTATTTCACTTGAATTCCGACAAATCATAACTGAAAGTGATAATAAAACATAAAACTAGAAAATATCAATTCTCATTTTTCCTCAGCCGACGATCCTAAAACAGAGTAGGTTATATAACAGTTGTCTCAGTTTGATTCCTGTTAAAAGTTGTTCGCGTGTTGTGTTGTTAACAGCAGACTGAAAACTAAACTTAGACATTTCTCGTTCAATTTTTTTTTTTTTTTTGCAGTATTCTTTTTCTTCCAAGTTTAAGAAATAATGTCGTGGACTTACGGATTATTGGATGCAATGAAGGATCCTCGTTTTCAGATTAATAATGATTTCGATGTTGTCGTAATTAAAGATTGTTATCCCAAAGCAGAAGCCCATTTTTTAGTTCTGCCTTGGAAAAATATTCCCTCAATTAAAGATTTGACCGGTTCTCATCTACCATTAGTGAAGAAAATGGACTTGAAAGGCCGGGAAATTGCAAGGGAAAAAGGTGGTGGAAGGAAATTCAAGTAATCTTTTAACCTTATTTTGTCTTGTACTTTGTATATATGTTTTATGTAATTATTCTTTAGGTTATCCAGTATTATAGTTCTGAATAAAAAAAAAATAAATATATATATATATATATATATATATATATATATATATATATAAACCCATGAAGACTCTGGGGTTCACCGCATAGTAGAGACTGTACTATTTCTTTGACAACTCTTGTGCAGGGAGGGGATTTGTCCTAGATCACGCTCAACTGCCAGATTTCTCCCCTTATTTTCTAGAGGATATGCGAGCCCTAGGAGGGTTCTAGATCCTACAGGATCCATCTCCAGCCTCTAAAATATTAAATAAAAGTCTGAGAGTGATCAGGATTTGACCCCATGACCTTCGGCTCCCAACTCGGTGTTTTAAACATTTTAACAAGTATTCTTAAAAAAATTATTTTACTTTCATCTCTGAGCAACTCCACTCCCTCTCAACAATTGTTCTAATTAAAAAATAATTTTGAATAATTGTCCTTATAAATGAGCAAAAACTCCAAATATTAATAATTAGAACACAAAGAGCAAAGCCTCTCTAATAAAATCTCTAAAATACTGGTGGAAATCAATGTTTCACCAATTCAGGCATCATCAGGACATACACCATAGGAAAAATCATATCAAAGAAGATACAGTACAGCATATGTACTGTTCTTTTCTGTACAGATTCTGTCTGTATACCTCTACATCGATTTGACTTTGAAAAGGTCAACAAAAAGTATGAATTTTTACTTTCTCATGTTTGTTTGTATAACGCCTCGGTGTCAGGTTCTTGTCTCTATTTGTTGAATCTCTTTGGACTTTTGATGTGAGAGGTGCTGCACTTCATCCTGTGTTTTGTGATTTTTCTTTTGGTATATCTCCTGATTAGAGCCTAAACTGGCGAAACATCGACTGGTTTTTTTTTACAATATTTTAGAGACTTGAGCCTTTGCTTTTTGCAATTTTGGTATCAGTTCTGCAGGTTGCCGTTTCAAGCTAAGCCTCAACAAGTTTTAACTTTTCTCTCATTTCCTTTATGTTATTCTCAAAAATAAAAATAATTGTGAGTTTTAGTAGTTGGCATTTTGCATAAACATAAACATGTAGTTAATGTTTTCAATTACATACATTTTATCTTCAAGAAAATAATAAAAAAATCAGCTTCCAGTCATAATTCTTTTATTGTTTTATATAAAACGTTTCGACATCATTGTGTCATTTTCAATTATTTGTTCCTATGCATTCTACAATTTTAAAATAAATAATAATAATTACAATAATATAAAATTTGTTTACATAAATGTCCAAAAATAATTTACTATGAGTATAAATACCTGGAAAGTCAGTCTTTTTATTTTTAAAAATTATTTTTAAGGAGGTCTTTTATTCTCCATAGTCAAAACTTATACTCCATTACATTAAAAACCAAACTCTGATCCTTGAACCATCTAATCCCTTATTCTTATTTTTATCAGTTATTAGACTTTAGTACAATTTTAACTAATTATGTTCTAAAAAGTACATTAATAAAGTAAAATTAAACTTAAAATTTAAGTATTCTTATGATCTATTATTTTTTAATTTCAAAATTATGGATGAGTATAACTTGCTAATTTCTCCTGCCTCTTTTCTATCGTTTACAGCATTTTCTAATTTATCATTTATAAATAGAGCCTCTAAATTTTTCCTTTTTATAATATTATCTTCTCTATGTAGAATTTTAGGCTTATCGAAGTCAAAAGTGTGCAATTCCTTTTTACAATGTGCTGATAATGCTGTACTTGTTTTAGCTTTAGGTTTAATGTTATTTTGATGGTGATATATTCTGTTTTTTAAGTGTGTACTTGTTTGTCCAATGTATATTCCATCGCAATTATTACAAGTAAGTTGGTATATTAAATTTTTGTTTTCCATAATTGGTATCTTATCCTTTTGACTTGTTATAATGTTTTTGATTGGGTTTCTTGTTTTGTGTGCTATCTTCATTTCTGGTATGTCATAAATTTTAAAAGTTGGTTCGATTTTTTCTGATAAGCCTCTGATATAGGTTATACTATTATATTTAATTTTATTATGTTTTAATTCTATATCTTGTGCTTCTGTTACTATATTATTTTTATCATTGTCTATAAGTGGATCTATGTTATTAGTTTCTTTTACAAAAAAAATAGTTATTTTGGATTGAGAAGGTTTAATTTTTATTGCATTATTTTGGCTATGTATTTTTGAAAAGTTAAAATTTTTTTTATTATTTTCTTGAAGATAAAATTAAATAAATCCAGTTGAAAAAAGGAAAAAATTATAAGAATTACATACATTTTCAAATGTCATAATTTTCATAAGTATATTATATTTTTTAATAGTTACTAACTTGTTTATGCCTTTCATTTTTCAGATTAGAGTTCAGTTGTTTGTTTTTTTTCCTTTTTCCCAAATAAGGGTGGCATTGGTATATTCCATAAAGCCCTATTTTAATTATATGAAAATAGAGTTTAGTTGAAACTTTATTTACAGGTTTGGTTACCATGCTGAACCTTCAATGAAAAGACTCCACATGCACGTGATCAGTAATGATTTCAACTCATCCTTTCTGAAGACTAAGAAACATTGGAACTCATATACAACTGGTTTTTTCATTACTTCTGAAAGTAATTTTTTTTTTTTTAAATCTCACCTCAGTCCATTTTTGTAAACATAGGTGTTGAGAAAAACAAGTTTTAAGTGTTGAAGAGTACAACACCTAAACATGTCTTCAAGTTAATTACTGATCTTGATGTTTTATTTTGAATGCGCCAAAGAAAACCCACTGAGACTATTTTTTTAACCAACAAAGTTAATAGCTAGAGTTTTTTTTTTTTTACAGGCTTTTGATCACTTGAACCCAATAGTGTAATTTCAAAAAGTTTGATTAAACATAGAATTAGCCTGAGTTAATTGAAATATTAGCAACAAGCATTTGTTTTATAAAAATAATTTGGGAGTAAATTCAAACTAATGTTAAGTTATGTTTGAAGTTTTGGTTTTTAAATAAATTAGTATAATTGTTTTTAGTTTTATTCAATTGTAATTTTCAGCTCTGCCTCATACTATTCATACTTGTAATTTCATAAGAAAGCACTTTTTTCTTTTTTGCTGTTTAGTGTAGGATGAGAATTCAAGAAGTATTTAAAGGGAAAGATGAATATCAAAGTTATTTAAAACTGTACAATAGATAATTTATTTGGTAAAAGTTTATTTTTTTGTATAAACGGGAATTACTCGGGTGGTATTAACTATTTAATTTAAACTACATTTTATTACTGAAATTCCCCTAATTTATTTGGTTGATTTCATTAAAAATAAATTTATCTTAGGTATTATTAAAACTAATATTACTAGAATTACATCGTAGTTGTTGATTTCTGGTTACTACTCTCGCTCAAAAGATAACAAACCCCTAACTGATGTATTTATTTTAGGTCATGACCTTTAGCTTTAAGAATATATATAATGAAACTATCAGGCGATTCCCCGATACTTTTATTTTTTTGTATTGTTTAATTTGTAAATAGATAACTTATCAATCAAAATCTGTATCAAAATTACGATATTTTAATGTTTCAGAAGTGATAAAAGACCTCGAGTCCATCGGAAGGGTAAATCTTCCATCGACATCGCAAACTAGCCTTTATTTGAAGACTCCCTTGAAATGTCATAAATGTCCTTATCTTCCTGGAAATATGCCAGCTCTCAAACTACACCTAGCTAAACATTTAGAATAAAAATATATATGTATGGAATTAAATAATGATATGAAGTTATAAATTTCTGTATATTTTTATATTAATGCAAATTATTAAGTTAATATAGTTTATGGCAGAAAACTATATACAAAAATACAATCCTTGTATCAGAGTTTTAAATACTATTAGGTTGTACATTTTAAAGATTTATTTACCAAATGATAAATTATTTGGTTAAGACCATTATAGATATTTATATAATTAATTTATTTGTGAGACATTACTTTTATTATTGGGATTTATAAGTTTTATCCTTAATAATAAGCTTGATTTCTTATAATTTTGTTTCTTTTATTGGATTTAAAGTTACATTTTAGTAAACTTCTTCTTTATATTTTTATAAGTGCTAATGTTTAATCATTAAGGAAGTTTCCAGAAAAAGTAATAATTGATCCAAAATCAAGGTAAGAATGATTATTGTATATTTCTAAAAAAGAAACCTTTGATCCAAAATATCCGTTTGACTAAACAATTTCTACTTGATAAAAAAATATGATAATTTGATTGTTATGTTGACTAAACAATTTCCACATAATAAAAAAATATGATAATTTGATTTTTTTGTAAGCTGCATTATTTTCACTTGAATAACGAAGGTAACTTAACTCTATAGATCCATGTCATGAAATTTCTGTTGAATATTCTCATTATGATTCAGAATAATAAATCAAAATTAACATTTAAGATTTCGATTTTTTTTTTTTTAAATCAAAGATTTCTAGTCATGCCTAAAGAGTGTGTCTACTGTCTCTATTTTAATAAATTTATTGAACAAAACACTTTTTACTGTTAATTGTAATTTTATTTAATTTTTAGGGATTTAACATCCTCTGTCTTCGCCAATTCATGTTTAAATGCATTGATATACCTATCTTTTGAAAATAGCTTTAGATTTGGTAAAAACTTGAAAGAAAAATGGTGATTAGTTTAAAAATTGGTTTATTTTCAATTTTACCAAATTCTTCTAATTCCTCCAGTTATATATGTGCCAACAAATTTTCCTTATAATTCAGTAATCGTTCTTCAATTAGGAATTGAAGAAAAGTTAGGAATTGTGATTTTACGTCATATATTTTTGTTTAGTCAAATATATCCCTTTATTTATTATACTTTTTTTTATTTTATCTGATTTTCAAATTTTTAGTTATTAAAAATAAAACATGTAGAAGTGCTGTTTGGTTGATCTCTCTGTATGAAAATCCCTTCTATGGTTTCTTTATTTAAATTGAAAAGAAATATTTGTGGAAGAAATTGGTCCGGGTAGAGGTCACTGAATGAATTTCTCATGCAAATTGAGAAAAACTTTATTGATAGCCAACGTTTCGACCTACGTTGTAGGTCTTCTTCAGGGCTATATGCAAAATACAGACAATGTCTGTATCGTCTGTATATCTGTCTGTATTTTGCATATAGCCCTAAAGAAGACCTACAACGTAGGTCAAAACGTTGGCTATCAATAAAGTTTTTCTCAAATCACACTAGAAATTCATTGAGTGACCTCTACCCGGACCAATTTCTTCCACATATATTATTAAGGCCAACAATTATCATTCAATAAGAAAAGAAATATTATGTATTTGATCAAACTTCTTTAAATGCCACCATAATTTTCTTTTAAATCCTTGTCTCTGCTTTGTTTATTTACAGATCTGATTTGAATTGAAGACTTGTAACAGCTATGTTAGCTTAAGAACAAGCAGATTTAGCCACTACAGCTTCGGAAGGGAAGTAGCTTATGATAATATTGGGATCAGTCTTTTTGGTAATTATACTACAATATGAGTTCTATAATCATTAGTTCAAATTTTTACAATTTGCTTATTCATATATGATGCAGTTTAATTTTATTTTAAATAAGACAAACTTTATATCCTTTACCTTTAATGATGGTCTTGGATTCAGTACATGTTAGAGACAGTTAACAGATTAAATAATTTATCTGCCACATCGAGATTTGAACCTGAGACTTTCAGCACAGCATCTTAGTACTCAACAAACTGAGCTAGTCCCCTCCCCAATCAATTTTAATATAAGGATTATAAAAAACTTATTAAACAAATTAAAAAAGAAAATAGTGCATTAATTTTTAATATTTAATTTCTACAGCCCCGATAAATGAGTGAATAAGTTTTTACAAAATTTCTTGTACTTAAGGAAGCAGGATCGTGTTATTTTCTTATTCAATGAAATGCTAAGCCAGCTGTTGGCTTGAAAAGGAATTATTACTTTTATTACAACTCTATTTCAAGCCAAAAACTCCAAGAATTCCTGGAGATTCCGCCTTCTTCAATTCAGTTAATTCTTTCTGGACAAAATTAGCCTTAACAGCTTATTCAATGGGGCTGCAGATGTTATATAACAAATTTAGAGTAGCAATGAAGTAATTTAAAGGTTTTCAGGGAGACCAAATAAACAAAAGATCTAGAACTAAATGGTCAGAGTAGAAGAAAGAAGCTGATGAAATTAAGGAGTCGGGAGGAAAATTTAAGAGAAGAACAAATATTTATTTCAACTTATTCCATTAGCTATAAATATATTTTCTCGTCAAATGTAAAGTTTATTTATCACAAGTGTAAAATCAATTGAATTCTCAAGTTCAACTAATTCTTTTAATCAGTGGTTTTATCAATACTGAAATATTATTTTCTGTTAAACCAGTCTTTACAATTCATTCTAAATCCATCAATGTATATTTAGTTGCATAGTATTTGGAAAACTTTAAAAAATGTTTATACTAAAGTACTTCAATATTTTTATTTGTTTTAGTAAGTCAAAATTTCATTTACTAATTACTTTGTAAAATAAATAAACGTTTTTCACCACTTATTTCAAATTTTATTTTGTATAGCTAAGATTTATTTTCATATAAAAATATTTGTGGTCATGGGTTTGAGTTTGTGCTTGCTTATTTATGCAAGTGCGTGCATAGCTTAAAACAGAAAGCTGTTAAGTTGCAGAAAAAATCCCATATTTAAAGCAGGCAATATACCCTGTCAAACAATCCAGAAAGAAAAATAAGTGCCTAATTAAAGCAGAGGTTATATGTTATAAAAGTGAATCTTCAGTCTATACTCCAGTATAAAAATTTCTTGATAAAATTATTAGTGTGCTTCAAATGCTCTCATATACTTAAGAATACTAATGACATTTTAACAATTTATTAATTCAAATCTCATAGCCGTGGTAATAATAGAAATTCTAAATATATAGAAGAGAGTGGCGTTAGTTACTGACCTAATAACTCAAGAACGCCTGGACCGATTTTGATGATTCGAACAATTTAGGACTGGTCTCCGGCCAAAAAAGAAGAATACCTAAGAAAAATTGAAATCAGTCCAGGCATTCTTGAGTTATAAGCGTAGTAATTATTTTTGTTTTGTTTTTTGAGTTTGCCCTAAGGAGGGAAGGCTTAGTTACTAGGTAAGGATGAGTCATCCAAACGCCCACTGCATTCACTTCTTTCCTTCTACTCCCCGGCCTTTCATCTTCCGCTACAATCTGCCACGTTTATGACCCGATAGTTTTTTACCTTAATTATTACATGTTTAATCTAATTATAATTTAGTTTTAATAATTAATTAAAAATAATATTCTTTTATCCAGTTTATTTCAAATAATATTTCTTAACTTTTTATTTAAGAAATATTATTAAGAATAATATTGCTTTGTACATATTTTTTTTAAAACAAGTTTGTATATAATTTTTCTTTCATTTTTTTGTTTATCATTGAAATATAATTAAACAAATCAACACAATATGTTCCTTAATATACATTATGATTGAAATGGACAGATAATTTTTTTAATCAATTAAAGCACAACTATTTTTCCTTTCTTGATGAACCTATTTGTTTCCTTTTTAATATACTCGAATATAAAAATAATCGTGAGTTTCATTTTGTAAAACAGAGTATAATTATGGAAAATGTGTTTATTGCGGTGATTTTTCATAAAGAAATGGACGTTTCAAAAAACATTTTGAAGTATTGATGATGGTATAAACAGTATGTGTAAGTAGTTTATGCAATCTAAATACTGACAGTAATAGTTACTATATACAGTCAGTAATTATTAATATAATTACCCATTGTTTAGAAGAAATTTAAAAAAAATTAACATTTAAGATTTTGCTTTTTCAATGTTATTACAGAAGTAAGGGTGAATAATGCCACAAACACAACAAAGAAAGTGTCAAAACAGTTTTAATAAATAAGTAAAAGGTAATTTTAATAAATAAAAGGTACACAGAAATGACAAACCAAAATGTGATTCTGTTTATTTACAATTAATTATATTATCATAGTGGCAGTAGTGGTATCTAGTGGCAACAATAAGATCACAAATGTGAGAAGAACAGGTTACGCAATTCTTAGAATCTAGAAGTAAAGTCTATATGGGTCTAGAAAGTTCCGTATGCAATTAAGTGCAATAAGTTATTGTAACTAATAAATATGGTTACTTGTATTTAAAAGTTTTTTCTTGATTGCCCTTCCAAAAATAACATTTATAACAAAAATAACATTTATGAAAAATTATCTATTTATTTAATTTGAAGCTACATGATTTGTAGTATAATACATATTATACCTATATTACGAGAGATCTTTTTTGAAGGGAGAAATATGTTGGAGCGGTTGACTGGTGGGGGTTTACCCCCCCCCCCATTAGTCAACTCCAGTTACGCCACTATATATTTATATGTCTCTGCTCCGAAAATGTGCACATCGCTGCAATTTATAATTTAACTATTGTAACTAAAGTTAAACAATATATACAGATAAAATAAAGTATTCTACTACAAGAGAAGGTAATGAATGAATTTTTACTATTGAAAATTTTAAATGATGTATAATTATTTTAAAGAGAAAAGATATAATAATATTTAAAAATCAAAACACCTGACCAATAATTATAAAAAATTATAAATGATGTAGTTTTAATATACTTTAATAACTCGGATGCCTGTTAAATTAACCATTCTTTAATTCACTTAGATTGTACTTCATGAAATACATTTTTATAACATTGATAATACACTAAAATACTATATAAATTTAATTATTTTCCTATTCCCCTCTACTCCGTGTTTATAATATGGAGTTCATTTATGGAATTCAATATTCACTCTCCATTTAAACCCAACATAAATTTCTATTTAAAATCAATGCGGACAAAAGCTAGGGGGGGAGACAAGTATTGACAAAGGGATAAGCATTGGTAGACTGGCTGATTTCACAAGTACTTTAAGTCATTGTTTATAATATGGAGTTCATTTATGGATTTAAAAATTAACTCTCATTTCAAACTCTACATAAATTTCTATTTAAAATCAGCGCGGGCAAAAGCTAGTACTCAATTATCATTAGGTATGCATGTTGTATTTTTTCTAACACATGTTAATGACCATTTCATATGTTTTATTACTCTCATTAATGAATATATCACTAATATTAAAAAAAAAACTGTTTTAGACAAATAAATCTTATTAAACGCTTTTATTGAATGTATTGATATTCTGATTTTAAAGGGATAAATAGATGTATTTTATTTAATTTTTAGTTATTCTATTGTTATTCAATTCTAAGTATTTTTTTATTTTTTAATGAATTTTGGTTGACAATTTTGATAGTTCCTTTGTTCAGAATAGTATTTAGTTTAGATATTTTGGTGATTATTATTGAGTGTACTCGCTATTAGTTTTATTTTTGTTTTTATTAAATTCCAGTATGCAGAAGATTGAGGAACTTTATGAAAAATTGGCAGCTCAAAGAAGAATGCCAAGAATGTAACCACATTCTTTCACATTTCTCATAAAAGAAAGTCACTTTAACTATATCTAATTTATGGTACTTTATAGGCCAACGATGAGAAGGGATCTTCTATTTTGGATGGACGAACCCAAAGCTTTTGTTCATGAAACTGATAATGTTTTAGTAATAAAAGAAAAACACCCCAAGGCACAAATGCATTTTTTAGTTCTGCCTAAAAAAGACATACCTTCAATCAAAGATGTTAAAGTAGAAGATTTAGATCTCTTGAAAACGATGGATGAGGTTGGCAGGTCCATTGCTTCGATATACGGAGGAGCAAAAAAGTTTTGGTAATTGTAACAATAATTTAAAATCGGTTTATTTTTACTTTTTATATTATCATTTGGGAAAGTTGGTATAAAAGAAAGCTTGTATACTGAAGTAACTTTATAACCATAAAAATTAGTTTGCTATGTTTATTTTAATAACATTTACGAGTATTATTCTTATTTTTGGGGTGTGGAGAAAAAAGTTTATAACCTTTATTATTAGGTTATTCTATATTTTAAGGATTAATAATCCTTAAAAATATTGATTACCACTATCTACATTGTCATTGCATTTAATTTGTGTAGCAATTGCAATTTATTTTCCCATATTCATTTATTCACGATATATTAATTTACCGAAAAAAATGCAATAAATATTATGTTTTGGATTTTATCCTCGTGATTCAAATTTCACATTCAATTATTTCTCAAAAGATGAGTAATAGTGTAATTTTATAAAAGTATCTATTTTTTATGTATGTAGTTGTATTTTATTCTCATTTTATAAATTAATAGAACTATATTACAAACAATCTATATTTATTTTTTATGAAATTTTTACGTCATTTCCCAATATGGTGAATATGGCACTGATTTACTTGAATAAAAAAACAGATGCTATACCCTACGAAAAACTCTCCAATACAAAAGTCTTTCCAGGTAAGAAAAGCTTTTATTGTACAAAATAATAATTAGGCCGGTAGTATTGTATGGGAGTGGTGATACATGGAATAGGGAGAAGAGTACTGAAAAAGACCTTTGGACCTGTCAAAGAAGAGCACAGGTGGAGAATTAGAAGCAATGCCGAACTAATGAAATTGAAATGAGTGCCTTACATCCTCAGTGCTATTTAGAAGAGCAGGCAGGCATAGATAATTAAGGCATGCAGAAATGGTTCATAAGGAACAAAACAGAAAAGGGGCAGGCCCAGTTGTTGGTGGATGGAAAACTTGAAGAGAATTTAAGAAAGATGGTGATAGGAAATTGGAGGATCCTCTCTGGAGATCACGAGGAATGGGGAAGAATAGTGGCAGAGGCCCAGGTCCCACAAGGACTGTAGGACATAGATAAAGAATGAAGGGTATTGTGTTTAGTACATGGTAGGTATTTTAATGTTTCTAAGCCAGTGATTGTGCTGGGTGATAAGTTAGCGGAGATCACACTCAACCACTAGGTTTTTCCTCCAGTTAAGGGTAACCATAGAGGCAGGGGGGTCTCCACTTCCACAGAGTTGATTAAAAACTGCTAACAGAATTAATAATTAAATCTTGAACCTGAGACCTAGAAATTTGTAACTTAGCCTTGTATACTGAGCTATCCCGCTCTCTACTTATATATGTATAAACAAATTATTTTGAAATCTAATATTTGAAAATTTTATATTAATAAAAATAACATATTTGTTGCTAGATATGGTCGACATCTGGACCGTACACGATATTTTCAAGTAAAGTATCTGAAATCTGTTTGTTTTTTTTTACTTCTTAGAAAATAGGAAGAGGTTCCTTTGCAGGGATGCTTGATCTTTCAATTGCTTGATGTCAAAGTCACAACTGACAGAATTATTTTCTAGTTTATAATATTAATATTACTTTACTAATGGGAGGAATGAGGATTTATTTGCGTTAGTCATATCACTAAGGATTTGAGTTTTCATAAATTGATAACCTTTGGCAGAAATATGGCTTGTTTGTGCATTTTCAGTGTGAAAATAAGTTGTTTAACGTCACATTATGTTGCCTTGGCTAATCCGACGATGCTACAATCCTAAATTTTGTCCATCCAGGTGTAATTATAGGAAAACATCCTGAAAATAAGTTTCTCGTTTACATAACATAAATTTGAAATTCCATTTAAATTTATCTGTCTTTCCGGTTAGGGCGTGTAGACCAGGGTCGATAATTTTGGAAACAAAAAAAAAATAATAGTAGGATGAAACCCATTAGAAAAGGAAAAATATATAACAAAAATGAAAGGAAAAATAATTTACGGGCGATCTGAGGTCGGGAAATGGAAGAGGGGGAGGGTTTAAGAGTAAAAAACGGTTTATCTCGATTTCCGGCAAAACTACAAGTCTTATGGAAAAAAGTTAAATGGCAAAGTTGTAGGTAATAAAAAGATCTACAACTTTTGTATTTACACTTTTTTCACCTTTTAACCTCAAAATTTATGTGAAAAATTCAAATAGCCAAGTTTTTGTTTTTTATTTTTATCTTACAAAAATAAAATTGGTGAAAACTTAACTTTTAAATCCCAAACACATTGTAAATTTTTTTATTTAAAATATTTATTTTTGCACCTTATTTAGACGTAATATCGAAAAAGCACCCTAATTTTCAATGGAAAATTCTCACTTCAAAATACCTGATTTTTTAAAAAAGTCAGTGGGCTTTTTGTTCGTTGAAATATCTACTTTCTGATGGTGTAAAAAAAAATATGCATTACTATGGTAAATGTTCTAAAAAAATGTAAAGAAACGAAGAAAACTCGAATCCGAAAATTTTTTTAATCATTATGCACAATTTTGAGCTATTTAAAATTAGTTTCATCTGAATCATTAACTTCTTCTTCCACATTGGAGCATTTTTCAGAACCATGGCACATGGCAATTTGTGCATTTTAAACCATGTTTTCGGCACATGGATTAAAATGGCCACATTTTAAACTGTTGTTACATTCAGTTTCACAGCTGTTAGTCACAATAGTTTTGAGCAATATTTCCGGCATTAATTCCTTTTCCGTAAATTTGATCATAATGCCACGTTGATGTTACTTCCAGCCCCAATCTGTTGCTGTCAGTTCGTTACCCAGCCAAATTTGAAGCTGATAATATGGCCTTTAACAATATGAAAGATCATTTAATTTTTGCCAATTGATATTTTCGAAATCCTAATTGATTCAGTGTTATAATATCATTTTTATAACAATAGGTTTGATTGATTGTTATCCATTCTTTTAGATATCTTCTTTGTTTGCATCTTTTTCATAAAAAGTATTGGCTAAATTTCACAAATTTTTGTCGACTAATAATGAATTTACGATACTTTTTTTCCTTTTCCGGCTAATCCAGGTGTATCGCAACTAGAAAAACAATGCAGAAATGCAATTATATTTTTCAACGAATCATATTTGAAACCATTAGACGTGAAAAATAGATCTTTTACATTTCCAGAACCCGGCTTGAGAAAATAAATGCCGTGATTATTTGAATTTAATTGATTCAAAAGGACCAAAAGATCGATATCTTAACCCACAACAATTTTAATTTTTTTTTAGTATCTCTGGCAATTTCTATTGAAGTCTTGTACAATGTACATTATGATTTTTAAAAAAAAATCGGATTCGAGTTTTTTCGTATCTTAGTATTTTCTGAGAACATTTACCATAGTAATGTATATCTGTTTACACCATCAGAAAGTAGAGATTTCAACGAACAAAAAGCCCACTGACTTTTTTTTAAAAACAGATATTTTGACGTGAGAATTTTCGATTGAAAATTAGGGTGCTTTTTCGATATTAAGTCAAAATAAGGTGAAACAATAAATATTTTAAATTAAAAAAATTACAGTATGTTTGGAACATAAAAAGGTAAGTTTTCACCAAATTTCGTGAAATTTTGTTTTTGTAAAGGATAAAAATAAAAAAAACAAAAACTTAGTTATTTGAATTTTTCATATAAATTTTGAGATTATGTGAAAAAATTGTAAATACAAAAGTTGTAGATCTTTTTATTACCTACAACTTTGCCTGTTAAATTGTTTCCATAGGACTTGTAGTTTTGACGGAAATCGAGATAAACCTTTTTTTACCCTTAAACCCCCCCCCTCGTCCACTTCCCGACCTCAGATCGCCCGTAAATTATTTTTCATTTCATTTTTATTAAATTTTTTTTCTTTTCCAATGGGTTTCATCCTACTATTTTTTTCACTTCTTACCATTTTCAAAGGCTTCTGTACTAGTCTAGTGGGTAGCTCAGTTTATTTAATAAAATAATTTTGTTTGAATCCTGATAGAGCGCTCAGTTGCCGTGCTGAAGGTTCTGGGCTGTAGTAGATTAGAAATTATTTAATCTGTTTACTCATAAATGGAGCCTTTAGAATGTTCAAGATGAATTGAAGAAAAACCTGGCGGTTGAGAAGGGGGTGAAATCACCTCCCTGCCCTTAGGAATTTTACTTCCTCTACCACGTACAGAACCTAAGATCCTTCCTGGGTTGGTACAGGTTTTTCCTATGTTATGACATGAAGGCCGCAATCCATATCGGCTTCAATTTTCGAACGTATTCGCATTATAGTTTTTGGTACTGTTCCAACGTCGCAACTGATCAGCGCCGGTGCCCCATGTCCAAGAACTACCAAAAAAAAAAGTTGTTCGGTATCCATTGCCAAAACATTACCGCGTAGGAATCGTTTCTAGGTGTCAATCTTTACTCCTTAACGAGAAAATGCTATTTTCATCTCGTGCGAATTGACTCACTCTACGTCCTGTCCATCACAGGAATGTGTTTGACTCATGTATTCTGATATTTTTCTTTGGTATTTAGCGGTAAAAATGTTGGTGCTTATACGAACAATATTTATTAATAATTTTTAATAATAATATGCTTTCAAATTTCCTATGAATAGACGGAATTTATGACAACAGAGAAAAGCGACGCCAAAAAGTAATAGATAGAAAAATGGAGAAATAAAAGTAACAAAGAAATTTAAATATCCAGGAGAAACAATATGCAACAATGGTTTGGAAAAAGAGACCATAAAAGAGAAAATCACAAAGTTGGAAAAAGTTTCGTAACAGGAAATATTTACAATAATAAGAACCTGTCCTCTCATGCAAAAAGAAGACGGTACAACACGGTGATAAAACCAGTAATTTTGTACGGGCTGGAGACAACATGTCATGTCTAAACTAGAAAAGTTACTTAAAATAGACAGAAGGGTCCTTAAGAGAATCTATGGGGCCAAGGAATCACAACAAAATTAAGATCCTACCAGGAAATATACAGGGAGATGAAAGATCTGGAAACTGAATTAAGAATCAGGAGACTAAGATTCTAAGGGCACATGGTAAGAATGGACCATGAGAGACTAAAGAAAGCATTTGACCAAACCTGCGAGGGTAGGGGATATGTAAAACAAATGAGAGAGGAATCAGAAAAATTAAAAATAACAGACTGCCTAGATGGAGAACAATATGGAAACAAAATTAACAGAAATGAGGGTTCTTGTGGAAAATAAAGTAAAACGGAAGGGTACTGCGTGCTCGAAAGAAATGAAGCAAAAGCACGCGGAAATCATGGAAAATATTGGGAGAAAATAAAATTAGTGATATTCGCATGTTCTTAAAAGGCATGCGTTTCGTGAAGAAATAAAAAAAAAACAAGGCTTAAAGAACTGGAATCGGCTCCATGCCGATTTCATTAATTTCTGCTTAACAATTTCTGTCCCCTGACTACAACTCAAATCCGTCAGATCACTCTTAATGGAATCTTCCCACCGAAGTCTTGGTCTACTCTGGGACATTTACTAGCCGGTTCAGAGCTTATTAACTCTTTGGTTACTTATTCGTTACTAAGCCCAACAACTTAACAAGCCCACGCGACCTTAGAATAGCTTGAAGGGTATTATCCCTCTGCCATGATGATGTCCTCAGCGTTTGGCAGAGACCTTGGCACAATATAAATTAGTTTACTTACTCCGGATATTTTCAGCATTGTTTATCGATATTAAACTTTGATTATTGATAACCTATATACTATAAATTTTAAAAAGTGTTGTGTGTTCGTATTAGTATCTATTTGTCACTTCAATAATGCCTGTTGAGACTATTTATTCTTTATCAGTTATGTAACGACCAAGTCAGACAGACCCTCCTGTGGCTCACTCAGCCTTTAATAAGTTGAAACCCTAAATCGGGAAGAACATGGCGACCGGTCAGATTGGAGTGAGGGTTCCAGTTGCCTTGTTCTATACGTTGTGGGTTCAATTCCTACTTGGGTCAGTTAAAATAGAAATCATGATAGAAATCATGACATCTGGTTAGTACATGTCGGCTGTGCGTGTAATGTTGCTATATGATTCCAGGATGTTTAAACAACAAAGAAGTTGCTCTGTAGCTTAAGTAAACAGATGAGGCGACAAAAAATCTATTATCAATTCATTTCTGTAGGTTCGGTTACCACACGTTCCAATTGCAGAAGAGACTCCACTTGCACGTCATCAGCTACGATCTATGTGGCACTGGCATGAACACAATGTTTCACTGGAACTCCTTCACTACACCATTTTTCTTAAAATCTGAAGGTAACGTATACAAAAAAGTTGAAGAAATTCAACTATTCTTAATTTTAAAAACATATTTATTTGCAATAGAATGCTATTGGGGAACAGAGCATTAAGTTCCAAAGATACTTTATTGAGAGTATTTTATAAAAGTGAGGTTGCTGCCACTGATTAATGTGTCTGTTGATATGAGGTGTGCTGGATTTGATCTTCTTTCGTGGTTTGACGAAGCCTTGACTGATCATCCTTTTTTCCAGAATTTTAGAGACTTCCAAGTGTGGATTTATAGAATTCCTTGAACGAATCACGTTACAAATATGGAATCACTTAAGAGAATGTAATACGATCCGGCACTGTTAGCGAAAGTAAACGCAGGAAGCTAGAAAATCTAGACCACGCAATAATCTAAATGTATTCTCCTACTAAATATGATTGGTGGAAAGGTTGACAGAAAGAAAGAAAATGGAAGAAGAATGTATGTTCTGTAATGGAGGAAGTGGTGTTTCCAACATTTTAGAGACTTGATGCTTTGTTTTTAATTTTAAGGACTTTACAAATTACATTATAATAATTATTATCTCCAGATGTAATGTTAGAAGACAAACTATATTTTTAATTTGAAAATAAATTAAAATAACATAAAACGTACATACAGAAATAAATAACGTAGATACAGAAGATAAATTATCATAGCTCAAAGGTGATACTGTAGGTACTCTATTGTCATTCGATAACCTGTACTAGTCACGACCAAAACGAGTGAACTTAATGGCACCCATTGACAGGTGCACCAACTTAATCATGACCTCTTCTTCATGTTGGTCTACAATATTTTAGCAAATTAAGTTGCCATCTTTGTTGGTAGTCTCCTGAGCCATAGTCACCTAGGGATTCTTTTCTACTTTTTAGCCTGGTTTGTAACAGATAAGGTGAAATGGCGTACTTTAGTTCTAATTAATTAAGCCAAAAACAAATGTTTTTGTACCAGTTTGAGATAATAATAATTTTATATCTCTAATTAGTGTTCATAACTTTTTTTATATGGATTGATCAGAAGTGATCGACCACCTCAACAAGAAAGGGTTCATCAAGCTGCCGACCCTGAGACAGTGCCTGGGCTGGCTCAACGGCCCCATGCTCTGCCACTTCTGCACCTGCCGCCCTGGCGACGTCTACCTCCTCAAGGATCACGTCAAGGAGCACTTCAACAGGAGCGACTACTTCCACCTGATGCCGAGGAGGAAGAAGGGAACGAGAATACCAACCTTCAGGAGAACCAGGAGCTTATCCAGGTTGTCCTCTCGACTGAACAGAGCGAGGTCCTCCTCAAGAGCCAGTGCTGGGACCCACTCCAAGACCAAGTTTAGTAGCACTAAAGTATCGCAACAGAAGAGCTTCTCCTCCAAGAAATGATTTGGTGAACGAAATAGTAATCATAATAAAAGTAATCTCACTAATATTATAAATGTGAAAGTTTGTATGTTTGTCTCTCTTTCACACAAAAACTAGTTTTGTAGTTAGACATCTGAAATTTTGTACGAGTAGCCTATAGTGAAAAAAATTAAATTATTTAAATAATTAAATTATTTATTATTTTAAATTATTGTTAAAAAGCATTGTCAAGAAACTTTACGCGGTAGTCCAAATTCTATGCGAGCGAAGCCGCGGGCAAAAGCTAGTTAAGTAATAAATCTGTTTCATTATATCAATCAAACAGGTATTAATGAAGGAGATCAATGATGTATGTTAGTTAAATTTTAAATTAAAAGTACCATCAGTCTATTCACTAATATGGATTATTGAATGGCTGTTAAATCGGAAACATCAGAAGAGTTCTTATTTGCCTAATAAGAATAATCAAATGTGGTAAAACCCTAGAATGATACAAACCTGTTAACGGCGCCACACTAGTCCAATCTAATATAATTTGTGCGAACTTCTTTTGTATTCAACTATCAAATTTACATTCATTTGGAATTATCAAATATAATTATTAAATTTTTGTAACAGTTGAACTTTAGATCCCTCTGTCCTGCTTATGGCATACAAACTAGGTCGAAGCGTTGGCACAAATAAAATAAGTTGAAGTTATTTGATGTTAAATTTATTGACTGCACCCGCGAACATTTCGCACTTTTCTATATATTTTTTATATTAAAACAATATCGAATTAGGTTACAGTACCACTATACTTGAAAGTACTATATATTGTCAAATTTTGTTTTTCCGGAACCACGTCATTCTCTTAGTTTGGGGCTTGAAATAGAGTTGTAATATAAGCAATGCCTCACTTATTCACTAGGAAAATAAAACGCTGCCTTAAGTACAAGAAACTCATTTTGGTGAATATTGGACCACTTATTTAATGGGACATAGACATATATTCCAAGAAGATTGGTATAATCAGCAGACTTTATATTTCTATTTTCTTATAAAAAGCAAACTATACATTTTATTTACTTTTAGTAATATCTATTTAATCTTGAAAGGTGATTTAATTTTTTTTAGTCCTACACAATCAATCAATTCATATAATTAATTCTACCAGAAATTATTTGTAATAAGGAAGTAATAAAAAAAAAACTAGGAAGAATAAAATAGTATAATATAGAAGAATAGCAACCTTAATTTCAATTATAATTTTAAGAGCTACTAAAACCTACTTTACACAACTTCCCTGAGACAGTGTCGAAGGTTTAAGGCTTCATCTATCTAGTCCCTCGTTTTTATATCAAGTAGAATATTACCTTTTTATTTACTTTGTTGTTTTCTTATATTAATTACTTTATTATATATAAGTATAAAATATATTTTCTGATAATAAAACCAATATAACTGAGTGGGTTTTCTGTTCCCCTACACCAGGTTGTAAACTATTGGCTGAAAGAGTCACTTTACCATTTTCTAATTATCATTTTTTTTTACTTTATTTTATTATCATTTTCACATTAATTTCTTTTTGTTATCGCATGTAAATATTTTTCCGCATGTATATATTTATTTATTTTATTTTGTTTATATTATTGTCTTGTTATGGAATGACTGTAAGCTACATATCACCATTACTTATTGCCCACAAGTGGCAGATTGTAATGTTTCAATAAAGTAAATAAATTCTCAAAACAATAAATGAAGTCCTGGATTAGCCTAGTAAAAGTAGATTTACAAAAAGCAAAAATAGAACCACCTGATGTTATAGACAAAATAATGTGGGAAAGAAAGTAAAAAGTGGACAGTAATGAAGAGAAGGGAGCATTGAAGAAACCAGGAGAGGAAATATGAAGGAAGTATGGAAAAAATGGTACCCGAATGGTTTTCATGGCCCTCCTGGGTCTACTCACAAGAAATAAAAATAAATAGTATATATGATTTAATGCGTATATTGCACTAAAATTCTGAAAGATAAAAATCCACCAAAGATATATGTACTGTATTTATGCCAGATTTTAGCAATATAAATATTAAATATTCAATCTAGTTTCAACAAAAACTGAAATAATTTTTCCCCCAATTTCTTATTTTTATTCCTGACAAAAGTCCAGAAAGTATATTGTTAATATAATAGAAAGGAAAATAGTTGACTGGAAGATTCTAATGAAGGATAATTATAAATATTTCTAAAAATTGGTAAATGACAAACCCACTGTTTCTCACTTCTTTGATCCATTACACAATTTTTTCTCCCAATTATAACAAATTTAAATGGAAGTATCGATTTAAAAAACAAGCTACATCTTATTCCAACATTTCAATGTAGGACTGTTATTTTAATGTTTTTCTGACAAACTATTATTTTTTTTTTAATCTATAAAACATAACTGAAGTAAACTCCAGTGGAAGAAAGGTAAATAAAGCTGTAACTTATTCGAATTGGTCAATCGGTCAACTAAAGGAAAAACAATTATTACTTTATTTAATGCAAAATACTCAATATCTCAATACAAAATGTGTGGCTTTAAAGAACTTAGTAAAAAAGCCATAAAGTAAAAAATCCATGAATGTAGGATAAGTTAATGGATATAAAAAAAAAGTATCACAGAGACAATGTTGTTCACTCCAGCACATGCTGTGTCACTTATTGTATGTAAGTAAAAGTTCCATTGGTGAGTCTTGTTTGGGGAAATCAATTAATATGTCCATACAATTTCAATAGTCCTTTTCTTATGTCTGTTGCCAGGGTTTGGTATACTTTCTGTGTTTTTTCATTATTGTAATCAGTATCTTTCTTCAGATAATTTTGGACTTAAAATCATTTTCATAATTTTACGTTCTGCTTTTAGTATTTTTTAATTCACTTTATGTGAAAAGTGGGTGGTTCACTAGCATGTAGTGCTGCTGGTTTAATTTCTGTTCAGTAGTCCCTTCTTTCCATGCACTACTATAAGAAATGCAATAGTATATTTCACAGGCCCTGCTATAAGCTTTATGTACTATCTACATGTATATATACTACTCACTCACTAAATTTTAATTTAATTACTAGTTTGAAGTTACTAAACTTTAATTAATATTCAGGTAACTTATTTGAAGAAATCCAAAAGAATCTGCACCTCATTTATTCATTTTATTCTACCTACAATATTGTCATTGTGAAGAAATGTATTGTTTTTACTTTAATATTAGCTACTTCATAATATTCCAATCAGTGTAGTGGAATCAGTTTAATCATGATAGAGGTGTAACTTGCTATTGCAATACCTTAAAATATTATTTAACTTGAGTACAGTGAAAATCATATCGTTGGTAATTTTTTTTCTGATTCAAAATTATGTAGTTTTTAGCTTTGCAGCGATTCATTTTAAATCGTTAAAACCATAATTTACTTCCTTCCATTATTGAAATACTGTATAGTAATGGCTGAAGTGGGATAAGGATTTGGAAAAGAGTCGAGATTATTAAATTCTACATATCATTTTATTTCATATTTTTTAATGTTTCTATTATTATCATATACAAACATAAAGAAATAAATAGGAATAAATATTTAAAATACTGCAGTTCACTAAGTTATTGAAAACAGTAAATTTTCCAATAGTCGACAACACTGACTAGGGGAAATAATTCAACAATAACCAATCATTTAAGAGAATAATTAAATAATTATATAGGACACAAATTATTCTATAAATGAAATTGTCAATGTTAAGGCTACATAATATTCATTATTTAGAATAAGTTCTCAAGAGGGTTAGTGATCATCTATCAATAAATATTTCTTATAACACAAATTTAGTATGAATAACTACTGCCAAATTATAATAATTCTTTTTTTTTTATTTCTCCTGAAATTGTAATAAATTAAGTTGACGAAGAATAAGATGTCAAAAGCTAACCCTCTTGTTAAAGGAACGTGACAATTCAAAAGAAAAATTAAAAAAATTAAGCTTAACATCTCACACAATATTTTAAAACGGTTGCCGGCAACCGTTTAGGGCAGTATCAATAATACAAATTTGGCTTTGTCCTAATGACATGGCCCATTTCAATTAACAATTTCCCTAGTTTTCGAGTCTTTTGTAGACTTCACATTAACACTATCGTACTTCAAACCTCAGCAAAACAAGCTGTCAGTCGAAGTACATACGTTCTCTATACGTGAAACGTTACATGGCTCTCTCCCTCTCGCGTCATGAAATCATTAAAGGTAAAGTTTCATTAAATAGAGTTTGGTAACATTTATCCCGTATGAAATACAATTGAACTAATTCTCGTCAGAGATAAATAACAAATTATCTAAAACTCATTATTACTAATAATAAATAGACTGAGCGCCAGTTTATAAAAAATATTACATTGCAAAGTAAGAAGAGAAAACTCAATAAATACAACTATATTAGATAATAAATTGTCTAAATAAAAATTCAAACTAAATCAAATTCTTCCTAAGTCGATTAAAAAATCAACACTCAATTTCCATTTCCTATCTACTCACATAATATCAATCATGGTAATAAATAAATTAACATATATACACAATGTACAATCGAACCTTTGTACATGTAAATAATATTTAAACTAATTCACATCTAATAGAGAACTCTCTGGAATGTCTGAACACAAACAGTGAACCTCCTATTGCGAGAGAGAGAATCAAACACATTTAGTACAAGGAGTTTTATATAATAATACAGATTGTACACAATGTGCTTTCGTTTAGGCGCGTATCTTTTATACAAATCATTAACGCAGGTTCAAAGACCTTTCTTGTTTTTCTTATTGGCTAGTATCACAGTCGAATGGTTGCGTCTCCTGGAGCAAACGCTTGAGGTTATACTTTCTTCCCGCTGCAGAAAGCTTTCACTTCTTCTATTGCTTTACACCAGTCTAGGGCGTATCCCTCAGGGTCCTCAAGATAGTATGTCCTATTTGGCTGTAACAGAAAAATGAAAATTAATTTTTATATTATGTTTAAATAATTACTAAACAATATTGTTAACTAAGGTAAGCAGGGGAGTAACTCCCAGAAATTAAAATTAAGTAAAATTCAAGTATTGGGATAGACCAATCTAGTTTTTACAAAAATATTTCCATTTTATAATACAAATATTAAAATATATTTTTTTGCTCAATTTTTATCAGACAGCTGATATAATAAAGCTGATATGTATTAACAAACTCCAAGGTTACAATTTATTGGTAAACAATATTTTTTTATGAAACTGGTAGTAGAATAAAATTGTCTCAAGTTTGTCAATAAAAATATTGATAATTGGTGTAGTATTACTTACAGTGTGGACGAAAAAGATCTTGAAGTTCTTCGGTTCTGGCGTGATCTCATCGGACCATGGGATTTCCCCTTTCAGGGTCATAGAAACTGGGTCAACGTAATACAGGTGCGGTCCTTCCGTCAGCAAAAGCATTCGTTTCCTCGCAAAAAGACCCTATAAAAAAATATATTCATAAGCAAATTTTAACCAAGTACACTTTAAAAAATAGAGTAAAGGCTTTTTTTTGTTGATTTTTTTTGTTTTATTTGTTTTTTTCCTCACCTTCCTCTTGTTGACAAGCCCTTGCTTGAGGATAAGCCTTCCTTCTACAAGAGAGTGCCACCTCGAATCAGCTGCTTGGCTTTCCAGCTTGGACGCCCTCAGTTCCTTGTTCGAGAGGATTTCTACCGCTGGGCTTCTCCTCGACTTGGGACTTCCGGATTCAGGCTCGAGGCCAAGGAGTCGACTCAGCTGGCTGTCCAATCCCGGCTCAAGGTGGTCAGGTACCTTTTTAAAATAACAAAAATATAATTATTACAAACCGAACTAAATTTTATTAACAAAATAAGAAATATTTTCCTTTATTTAGATATAAAACAAATCCAATAAGAAGAGACAACTACCTTGTAATCGAGACTGACTTCTGAAGAAGGTAGGTAAGGTGAGATTGCAGGAGGGGTTGTGAGGTGAAGGGTCTCAAAATCCAAACCAGCAAACATCGGGTGCGACTTTATTGATGGATAGCCATCCTTATCCTTTGCTCCCAACCTATCGTTGCAGTTCAACACCAAGAGTTTCTGAACTAAATCCTGCGCTTTTGGGTCGAATTCTTCAGGAAATTCATACTCTAGTTTTAGGATTTTTTGGAAAATAGCATATTCATGCCTGAAAAGAAAAGAGAGAAAATCAAATAAACATTGGATATCATAGATAAACTTTCTAAAAATTGTAAGCTATTAGGAAAGTAAGACAGGCAACAGATAAAGTGAAAGCTCACCTTGCCCTGAACGGAGGAAGACCAGAGATCATTTGGTATATGATGCAGCCAAGCGCCCAGAGGTCTGAAGCGTAGTGCGCCACCTTGTCCGTCAGGAGCTCGGGGCTCACGTATTGAGCGGTTCCTACAAAACTATTCCTTCTCCTCCTTGTCTCGTCCTCGCTATCTTCCGACTGGTCGTCATTCTTGACAATCTTGCCCGAACCAAAATCCGTTATGAGGATATGCATTTTCTCATCAAGGAGTATATTCTCTGGTTTGAGATCCCTGAATAACAAAAGAAAATGCTAAATATATCCACTTCATAAAAAGTATAAAGTAGTAGTATATCAAAAAAATAGATACTACAAGACAACAGAATGGTGTATTTACCTATGGATGATGTTGAGCCTTTGAAGATGCTCCAATGCCTGCAAGATCTCGCCAGCGTAGAATCTTGTGCATTCGATATCAAAAGCACCAACTTTGTTGATATAAGGTAGAAGTTCGCCATTCTTCGCATAGGACAGGACGAAGTAAAGGCTGTCATTGTCTTGGAAGGTACAGTACAATTTGACGAAGAAGGGTACATTGGCAGAAGTGATCGTGTTCAGGATGTCCCTTTCTCGTTTAATGTACTCAGTCTTTTTCTCCCTAATAATGTGCCTCTTGTCGCATACCTTAACTGTAAACAAAGAAATTGTCGGTTAGCATAAAATACTCAAGAAAGGGTTTGATAAAGAAAAATAATATTGGTAATTATTCCACAGGTTGTCGCTTCGAGTTATGTCACAACAAGTTTTAACTTTTCATCAGTCATGAGTCATCATGAGCTTTAGTATGAAAAAGAGAATTTGGCTTTGGGAAACGTGTATATTTCAGTAATAATTTCATCTAGAAAGGAACGTTTCAACAAAAAAATCATTTATACTTCAAAACATTAGTTGAAACTGTTATTTCTTTATGAAATGATTAGCGAAATCTACCCATAATTACAATCTCTTTTCTATACTAAAGCTCACGGAACTTGTATCTTTGGAAAATATTAAAAATGAAATGAATAAACAGTTATAACTTGTAACTCAACTCAAAGCGACAACCTCAGTAACAGATACCAAAATGTTCATTGCAAATGTCAATGACTACTTACTGGCATACTCCTTGGCGGAATGAATGTCTTTTGTGAGGTAGACGGTTGAAAAACTCCCTTCTCCAATGACCTTGCCAAAGATGAAGTCTTTTGTCGTTCTCTTTGCAGGTGGTTGGACGGGTACGATCTTGGGTGTGTCGAGGCCTGCTCTAGACATCACAGGCAACGTACCCACTCTCTGAAAACAACAAAAATAAAATAAATTTAATTAATTTTAAAAAATGATTGATCTATAGTTAGATTTTTTATAAAATGAGTAAATGTACAGGGCTAAAATAGTGAAACAAACCGATATAGTTTTATAAAGCATGATGTTGGTACTAAGCGGGCGGTAGAGACAGTAGAGGCAGGACTACACACACTGAAGGTGGGAGGCCTCCTGGAATGTGGACAGCCAATTAGGAGTGACTCAGAGGCCAGGAATCCCGGACAATGTTCCCTTCCAGGGCGTCAGGGAGCGCCACTGGATCCCTTTAAAGTGTGTTGATAATTTAAATAGGGACGTCATTCATGAATCAGTTTGGTAATGGCCGTCTCCATTCTGGTCATCTAGTACAAGAAGAAGGTTGAACTGATCTGATGTGAATCAGAAGTAGCCATAACAATTCAACACAAGCCATAATTATAGTTAACTACATTCACAGATAAACATTAACATGAGATAAGTTGTAACCTTTAGAGAAGGTTATAACTGTTGAAAAGATCAAACAAAAGGCGGATAAAGGCTACATCAGAGATGACTAAGAGCGGATGGCAGGCAAAGTTCAAGGCCCTACTGGGCGTTCACTGTCCTCGCCGGCCTTTCCGCCATTTTGTAATAGTCCATTCTCTAGCGCCAATACTGCATCTTTGAACAGTTAGAGTTCAATAAGAGTAGTTGATATCTTTGCTAAAGTCACAAACATTACAAACAACACAATAACAGATAAACAAAAAAAGAAAATATCACTGATAGGGAGATAAGGACATTCCAAGAGTAACAAAGACTTGTGGTTAATTTATTTCTCTGTTTGGCTTAATTAGTATAATCAATAAATGTAAAGTATGCATTCATTTTTCAGCTTGATTCAATGGAATGTATTAAAATAATCCCGCTAGAAAAAAACAATTAATCTAAATAATAAGAGAAATATGCAATGGCAGGTCCGTGTAATCAGTGCATTGGCAGCAACAAGACGAGCCATTTCGAACGACAATATGAGAAGAGAGAGAGAGAGAAAGAGAGAGAGAGAGAGTGAGAGAGAGAGAGAACAATGCAGTTTACGACCGGCACGTGGCTTTACGACCCTCCTCTCTAGGGCACGGGTATCTCTATTTCCAACTATTTAATTGCCATCTGGTTCATTTCCATCTTTATCGACTTCACGAGCCTCTTATTTTACTGCTCGCAAATTTACGACTTTTCGTAATATACAACTCCTTTATTATATTAATTTCAACTATAATGAAAGATGGTAATAAAAAAAAAAATCGCTACTAGAGGTAATGAAGCCGTTTTGAATTGCTGAATGAAGTAGCATTCTCTTCCAGGAGTGACATCGGATCTTCCAGCTGTATGGTGGATTGAGGACAACAAGAACCACCAACCAGGACATATGAATCGAGATGGTTACGCAAGAGCAAGAGACTGGCGGCCTCGCAGCAAGGACGTTGGCAACCGCCATCCTGCTCCTTACGTAACCCAAGGATAAAAACCGGAGGAATCTGTTGCACTTTCCACCCCCCTCCTTCCAGGCCCCTATGCACCTTCTTGCATCACAGGAGGCCCTGCAATCCCGACTTCTAACCCGCAACTGGGGCCCAACTAGGTGGAAAACTTCTTGTTTCATTCTTCACATAAACACACTCTAAAAATCAGACGACACTTACATCAATTGATGCGAACTTGACACTCATATGTTATTCCATTATGTGACACTGAAACGACTCGATGAATCCATTCCCGATGAGCAGTGGAACTAGAAAGGGACGGACAGGGCCGGAACCTCCACGGCCGACAGATGGGAGAACACTGACCGGCCTCGAGGTGGGAGGGGGCGACCTCTGTTTTCGAGGGTTAGTGAACCTGAGGACCGGACCACCACCGTGCTCTCTGTTCCGTTACCTCCTTCCCACGCCGCTACTTAGTGCTCATTGGTCGTGAGCCATATAGGTTAGGATTGTTTACATCCAACGAACTGAATATACATTATATTATATTAAAGAAATAAATACTTATAACCGCTGTAGGTGAGTTATTGCACCTTCAAAATCAAGCAATATAAGTTTTACAAAATAAACTATTAAAAACATCGTTTAAAATCGAAACAATAAAACGGAAACTATAACAGGCCATGAAAAGGTAAGGGCCTACATAAAGCAGTGGTAAAGATGCGTGGCAGATGGGCGCTGACGTCACGAGAATCCTTTCCTTGTGCTAGCCGACCGGAAACGCCTACCTTTGACGCATTCTGCTCAATGCGGTCGTTTCCGCTCACACGGCTCACTGGATCCCAGAGGTTCCCTTTCTGGGATGCGAGCTTCTTGTGATCGCCTCTCATATCAAAGAAAATTCGCACATCTCAATTCCAGAGGCCGCTATCTCTTAGCGTTTAATTGAACAGCTTCCTGTCACAAGGATTGATAATGACATGACAGTCAACGAGTGACGAGGTTTTCCATTATCTCCCAATGATAAGGCTCATTTAAACAAGAACGTCCTGACGTAAATTTACCATAATAGGAAGTTTAAACAAATATTAAACGATCCATCAATCATGCCAACAGAACAGAAACTGCTTAAGAGATATAAAGGTAAGCAATAATTAATTATTAATCAAAAGTTATATGCAGTATCTTAAATTACTAATTGATTAGATGCATTGATGACGAAATAACAATTCCGAAATTATATAACAGCGATTAAAAAATATCCCGAATGAACCTTACAAATTATGAAGAATATAATCGCGGAATATACACACAGATGAGAAAAAACATTTAAAATAACACCAAATGACCATTGATACAATAATTAATGTTGAGTTATTAATAATAATTAAAATTAATAACTTTTTTTTATAATTGACTGAATTGACACTATGAACCACTTCTTAACGTTGTATAATCCGAAAGGACTTACATGGGTGAAGAGAGAGGCCAACATGACGGAACTATCTAAAGAGCACAGAGAAGAGAACTGACTGAGAGGTAGGAGCCGACTGATCTTGAAGATACAAGATCCCGCGGGGCGGTGCGTGATAGCTCCATCTGGCGGTCGTTTCGCAACGCAAAACGGCGCCTGCGTCCTCAGTCCATATCTACCATGTCCGGGCACCTTTCACTATCGCCCACGCAACGAGACCAGCGGTTCGCTACCGAAATAGTCCGCACTAGCGGCATCTGCCTCTGGATGAGGTATTAATAGCCGCTGCATTGAGGTAGATTCCGTAAAGAATTTCGTCTGCGAGACGAAAAAAAAAATCGAGCTATTAATATAAAAAAGATTAAGCGAGTCGTCTGCTATCCAAGCCAACTCAACTCATCTCCCAATGGCAAAGGCTCACATAGTGTAGTATTTAAAGGATCCGATGAAATAATTTATCCATGACTTCTGCCCACTAAATCCTTAATGTTTAGGACACATTATCGAAAAAAAAAATCTATAATAATATGACTATCGATTTAATACATTAAGCAAATAATGGATGGTTATATTGTCTAAGAGTTATCTGTGGGACAGTTGTAAGGTTGCGAGGATCATTGCTTTGTCAAGGCCGGGTTCGATTGCCGTGACAAGCAACTCTCTAGAAATCATGACTAATCGGCTTCCAAAGCAAACTCGAGAGATTGTTCAATTAAGACGGCGCCACTAAATTACGCTACAAGGAAAATGGAAAAAAAATAACGAAGTAATATTGACCAATGTTTTTTCCCAATCGTTGTCATAATCGATAAATAATTACCTTGGATACAATAATATAAATTGAACGTTCCCAGAAAACAATCTTCTTACACAGATTTCAAGGAGACACCACACACCATGGGAAGGCTGCTAATGTTGCCAAGTGCGAAGTGGAGAGCATTCTTCGACAAACAAAGAAGTTCCAGGTAGCTCTTTGTCGTTAAGAGGGACCGTCTTCCGGGAAGCCCGAGGTGCGGAAGGAGGGGGCGATTCAGAGAAACTACTCCCTCCGAAAAGATGCCATCATCGAAGAATGGATGCCTGAGAGGTGACAACCTCGATGCGCATTCCAATGCTTTGTATCGCCAGGTCGCGATCTCACCGGTCGTGAGCACCGTCCTTCGCGTCAAAGGCCGTTACGGAAGAACTCGATTGTTTATAGAGATCTAGGCGGTGTAAATACCTAAGGTTAAGGAAACATAATATAATTCAAAATTTCAGTAGAAGTAATACAAATGCGGATGACCCACCACCAATGCGGACAAGATTAACGACTGAAACGTTGTGAAGGGCTAAATCCAGAAGCAATAAGATCAAGATGACAACATCGCTGGTAAACCACCATTAGATGCATATGATTATATGTATATGATTAGATTAATTGTTAATGTTGTTGCTGGCATGCACTACAGGCAATAACCTTATAGTTTTTTTTTAAAACTTATTAATGATGGAAGAAGATGGTCAGCAGTTAGTAGACCGCGAAGATTTGTTGGCGGATCTTCTCGAGGACGGGATATATCAGGCCTATGGCGCTATTTTTAATTTTAATTAACAGAGGGATTTTATAAACACAAGAAATCTAATCATTAAAAATATTTAGAATAAAATACACAAAACTATTACCATTAAACATTAGGTAGATTATTGATATTGATACAAGAAGTCTATACAAATCTATCTAATTGTCATACTAATCAGACTTTTGTATTAGTGTTTGACAGTTAACATTGGATATTTCGAGAAATTAAATGTTAGAATGAAGACTTGAAGCGTCAATTATCCGAATTAGCTTTGCGGAAAAAATATTTACATTCCTTGAAAATAAATTTGAGGACTGGTTTCCTGTTTTTAGTTCGATTCCCTAGAGCCCACACATTAATACTTGCTCCTATACTTTAAAGAAATAGAGGCTTGCAGTGAAGTGAAGTGATAGTACAATTTTATTTATGCTAGAAGCTTGTCATGTAGGATCATACTTCTATTGAAGTAACAACGTACATTTTTTTTTATCTTGCGCATTATCCAATAAAATAAAGTTTGAAATTTTCCAGTTTTTTTAAAGTTAGTTTCCAGATTTTCCGAAACACAACAAACTACATTAATTCGGATAATCTAATGTTTATGAATTATAAAGAGAAAGATTTAAGTCATGAAAACAGCTATATACTTTTTGTTCTTGACCATCACCCTGAACATATCCTTTATTTCGATAAAATATTCAAAAGTTTGTTCCCAATCGATAACGCTGATCACTAATAGGGTTAATTACTATGCTAGCTTAGATTAATTAACATCTTTTAGTAAACAGTGCTCATTGTGATCTATGCAAACCCGAAGGAAGATACTATTCTTAGCGGAATGTAATGAAAAGTCCGCAGACTGCACGTGGCCTTAACTGCATCCACGTGGCTTCCGACTAAATATACAGCCTAGTCTAGGAGCGTGCACTCTACTGCCAAGATCCGAGGATTTATGTGACACCGCATTGGCTTATCTATCTGAGGCGTAAAGATAAGGCCAAAGAAGGAGAGAATGCGTATAATTTTTTTTAAAGAACACGACCTGAAGGAGAGGATGGACTAACCGGCCATTGAAGAAATGGTTGTTAGAGGGTGATTTTTTATGAAGGGGCTCAGGCAGGTGGTTCAAGGACCCTCTTACTACCTGAGGGCTGTTAATTAAGGCGGCAAAAACAAACAACAAAGGACTACAAAGGGTCTTCAACGGCCTAATAGGAACAAGGGTTTGAGGGGACCGGATGCTTATCGGTAACATGTCCTCCGAGTTCAAAGAACAAATGATGTTCCAAATTTTTTATATTTTTTTGTTAATTGTTTTAATTTTTGAATATTTTTATTTTGAAGAGAAAAGATTTGCCCTGACTGTGAAGCGTCCCCTGGTATCTCAAATGGTAAGAGCGCTGTCACGGAGAGACGGGCGACCCGGGTTCAAATCCCGACCAGGGAAAATCTTTTCTCTTCAAAATAAAAAGATGTTCCTTATTATTTGTTTTCATAGTGACGCAAATCGTTTTGAAACGAAAAATAAAGACGATAATAATGATCAAACAAAATGCAAATATGTGTATATAGCCAGCAAACAAGAAAGTAATTTATTTTGAATTGGAAGATAAAAATAATTGCGGTGACGTCAACTAGTGATGCTCTGCGATAGTAGGTATTGTTATCGATGTGAAATGCAAATGGACAGGTTGTTAAGATGCTCCATAAATTTTGAAACGTCAGTGATATAATTTTATACTTAACAGTGGACTTTTTATTATTATTTATAATTACACGATTCGTATGTGAAGACCATATACAGTTTCGAAACTGAATTTTTATAAAATTGAGCTAAAAATGGCAAGGCTATAACCCTATCTAAACCACCGGATGAAGAGATGATACATAATAAAATAAAATGTCCACGCAGGACAACATGCTACACAACATAACACACAACTATCATGAATGAAGAGCATTTGTAGCGAGGTTATCAATGGAGCATCCTTATCAGCTTTATCAATAGCCACGTTTTCCCATTCACCGGAGGACAACAGCATCCGACCGAAAGGGGCCTTCCTGCCTATGATCCGGTCTGCACGGCCTCCTAGATCATCTACTGCTGTATAAATAAAACAGTTGAAGAATACATGGCCATATTAATTATTCATCATTTTTTGGCTAAAATCATAATAATGAACTGTGTGATTTTTATTTTATAGCAAGGATAAATTCAGTTTTCTGATGAGGGAAAAAAACACGTTAGATTTTACTGGAATCGATAAGACAACAATTACCAAGAAGTCGCTACCGATATACAAGTATATTGCTTCTCAGAACAGAAGAGACAACTTATAAAACTATAAACAAGATAATATAAGAGAACGTACCGAGTTGGAAAGTAGATTGGAAAGGATTGACGAGAAATAGAACATGAGTGATAAATCCAGCGAGCTAGGACATTTTCTCTTTGTATAAATATTTCATTGACCAAGAGAAGGCTGGGGAGTCCGGTCATTCTCCAAGATAAACACTTGTCAAAGCCTTTCTCTTTCTGCCTCAGGTAAATATACTCGCCTGTCATCTTTGTTTTCTTCCCAAGCAAGGGTCACCTCTCATGCTAATACCGGCGTTACAATTTTACACACTTGCTACTTATACATTATTCTGAGGATGATGACGATATTTGAATATTGAAAAATATGTGTTGAGTAAACACTAATATATACACAAAAACAAGTCGACTCAAAAATAGATGAGGTATTGAAAGATTAAGAAGGCAGAGAAAACAAAGAGGCATAAGATTGTTTGTACATAGGTTTGCATATCGATATGGCAAAGAGAAGATCCGGCGCCTCGAGAGATAATCTCTATGGTCCACTTCCGGTCATTAACATTCATACCCTGCCCTCCACGACCTTCTCGCTAGGCTAGCCGTTATAACACCACTGTCTCCTTTCGTACAAAACATAATTTAACCATCCAATGTTACTTTAATAGCTTTTAAATTATTATAATTAAAAACAAATGGTAATAAAATAGAAGCAATATAGCAAAAATCTCATATTTTGTTTTCCTTATCACAATTATCTGCACTGATTATGCAAGAATAACAAAATATCTGTGGAAAAAAAGCAGCACGTGCTCTCTGTGGCCGGGGAGGGGGGGAAAGAAAAACAACAAGACAAAAAAGAATGGTCCAACTAAAGCTAAAAAGAGCAACGTAAACATTCTTCCAACTTGTCGCCAATAATCACTAATACTGATACGATACGCGCCAAAAGCTTATCAGGGAATAGTTCGCCAAAGCCTCGTTGTTTTGCAACAGAGGTTACGAAATCCAAAGAGCAATAGTAAAGCCATGGTGCCCTTATTTGGCCAACATATCTACCTACTAAGCTTATGCATCTGCAGATTGGCATAAAGAACAGTTTAAAAATCAAATAAATTATCACGTTTCGTTTATCAATATAACACACGAGTATGATAAATTTAAAAGCAATGTGTTTTTATTTCAAATATGTCGTTTGGACCAAAATTAGTTTCTAGTATCGCAGGCGGATTATTGTTTTTAGCTAAAATTTAGTATATTATTTGCATTAAGGGGAATACTGAATATAAAATTAATTTTACTATACTTGTTTCTTTAAACAAAGTATGTTTAGAACACCAAGTAAAGTAACAATTTTTATTAATATTAACTAGCATACTAAAACACTTTTAGTAAATTTTATTATTTAAAAATTGTAAATACACGGTAATAATAATGGTTGTTAACCTCAACGGTTGATATTAATAAAAAACCAATACAAATTAAATGCCAAGTTAGCAAGTAATAAGCCACGTGTATCATAGGCCACAGCTCAGCAGTGCCCCTCTTCCTAGAGTTGTCAGCAGAAACCCAGATACCTTTCTCGCTTTTGTTACATTACGAAATCAGAAAACAATGGAACATTCCGATTTTGCTTGAGAGAGGTATTCAATTTTCGCACTACCGCAAAAAGTTGCGGATAATAGAGCTACTATTGTGTCTAAAATATTATTTTACTTTATTACATCTAAACAACAGTAGGCATAGAAAAAAAGGTACACTAGAGATACAGTACTTGCGCTATCTAAAGCTTCGCCACGAGGAACGGACCTTCTGCTAGGCAACGCTAACAAGATTGATAACAACTGACGCAGGTGTGGTGTCTTCCGTCACGGATATTCCTCTAAGCCTTTCTTACCTGAACGCGTTACATCTCGTAGAACGCGTTACACACATACGTAGAGAGGAAAAACTAGACCCAAAACATTGAAGCAGCTGCAACCGGGCACGTTAAAGCAACAGATGCTTTGACTTCTCGCATATTTTTGGCAAACAAACATAAGCAAATGATAGTCGATATCTACAACAACAATAACGAAAAATTAAAAGCCGACAGTTCATCTTTTAAAAGCATATCAGATATAGCCTTCCTCCACTCTCTGATCCAGATCTAGTTCGGCGCCGACAGAGACCAAAAGCATCTCACCATGGGTCAAAGTGATGACTCATACCATCTGTTCATCAATGGCACTGCCTCCTCTATATTTATACAACGCTCCGTCATCCGAGTATATTTAGAATTACTAACAACTCCGGTTATGAAGTCATTTTTTCCGAGAGGTCTTTTTCTTAAATACTGAGAAAAATACTTAAAACATTTGTTGCAACGGCAAGGTATTTGTGGTAGATACAGGTTATAATATACCTTGACACGGTAAATAATGAGAGCGACATTGGGAAGATATCTGTTTTCTACATGAAACCTTGGCCTAACCTTGTTTACGAATACCATCCATGATCAGTAATATTCGGTGTATTTTTTTTAACCTTTAAACAATTAAACTGAATTAATCGGTATTAAAGGCAATGTTTTTTTAACAGAATCAAAAAAACAGACCTTTTTTTCTTCTACTTACATTTTAAATCTAGATAGCGCGACGGTACAAATCTAGGTAGTGCAGCCGGTGCCAGGCAGCACTGGCACTGCCCGAGGGGTGACATAAGTTGGAGAAGCAATAGAACTAATCGATTCTGAACAAGTAGGACCTTCGAACAGATACGTCTTCCCGATCACGTGCTTTCCCGGGTGGTCCGTTTATCGAACGGATGTCAATAGCAACACTCAGAGGGAATTGAACATCAACCTTAGGGAATCGCGAGGACTTGTTTGATTTGTTATCTGAGTTGTTGATTTTCCTATATGATATGCTTAAGGCGGGCTTTACGGACTACTGGCTCGCTAATTAACGAGACAAAAGGTCTAGGACCTTAGGTGGCGCCGTACAACTGCATGCGGTAGTTCCGGTCGGCTAGTCCCTTCCGCTAAAAAGAAGTTTTCACTTCAAAAAGTCTTCACTCACATAACTATTCAAATAGAGTGACAGAGATACCTCGAACCTGTTTACTACATTTGTGTATCCATCCGCGGATAAACAACACCGCTTGGATGAATATTTAAAAGGCTGTGCAAATAGGACAGGCCCAGTTGCGGCTGTTTGTCGGAACGGCATCCATTAAACATCCCCCCTGAAAGAATAACTGCATCATTCACATGCAGCTAATGCCTGTCATACATAAAACTGATTGACAGAGCACTTTACCTCTCGGAAGAATTCGACTGAACGGTATTTCATGTAAATATATATGATAATTCGGAAGAAAAACAAATCTGAAACAGGGTCTGGAAGTAAGTAGTAGAGGCGGATAAATGTAAATCAGAAAGAGGCAATGATGAGACCCCAACAAACGGATCCAACACCGCCTTCTGCATTGCTAACTACGCACAACATGGCCAGTTTCCTTTGAGGTCCTTAAAATATTTATACCAACTATATAGTCTGGGAGTATTAAAATATACACTCCAAGAATATTTAAAAACATAGAACTATAAATATACAGACACATAAGCAGGTGTGTGGAGAATGAACATCTGGCGGACGGAGCATCTGCTCTGTTAAAGGTAAGCTGTATAAGAAGACGGAGGCAGGTGCGCGAGATGTTTGGTCGGTACGTTCACCTCGCCACGCTAGGCTACCTGGCCCGCCACAACAGTCTAGTCCCGCTCAAACCAGGGGGAGGTATGTACAATCGCTAAGGCTTAACTAATAAGCGCGTTTGTACACGAAATAAAGAAAAACATTATAATAATAAAAGCATATAATTATTAAAACTATTTCACTCACTCAGCTCTTCTTAAGGGTAAAACCGCCACAGATAGTCAGGTGATTAAAGTTCATCATTGTGGTGAAATAGTCAAATATTTCGGTAAAAAATATCTAATGGGAGCGGGTAGAGCGATGAGTTAATGTGCCGAATATGCCGGCATTTGCAGATATCCTATCCTACCGAAGAATCCCAAAGATTTGTTAAGGTATCCTTTATTTTTTATTTAACAAACCAACTGATAGAATTCGAATTACAAATAAAATATTTACTCTTCTTATTTTATATTATGTATTAAAATATATAATATATATATATATAAGCTTATATCCGATCAAAGGTTAATGACTGGAAGGCTGGAGGATAGAGGAGCGGAGTGTGTACGACTGGAATCCCTGGAATTTTAACGGAGCTCTTGTTGTGACCGAGTGGTTGCAACATTCCTCACCAGCCAGCCTCTCAGTTCTCTTTCATCTCCTCCTTCTTGGAACAGGAGGGAACATCAGGTAGTCATATTGTCCTGCCCTTGTGGAATGTTTATAAAAGAAGCAAAATGTCTACATAAGTGCTTCTTTATAATTAAAAACTTGGGTTTAACAAAACATAACGGCTGTAGAAATGGATACCATATACTGAGAAGCTGCTGGCGTTCAAACTAGAAGATGTTAAAAATAACAACTGTTGGGGCGACCTATGGCCTAGTAGTTAGCATAACGACTTACTTAGCCCAAGATCGTGGGTTCGTAGCCCGGCAAGTGACCCTAGGATTTTTTTAAAAGGGAGTAGGAAATCCTTGGTTTTGCCGACCTTCAGATGATAATTTAAGGTGTCCCGAGCCTGAACAGTGTCAGGTGCTCCCTAAAAATCTCTATCCTTATTAAACCTGGATTGGCAAAATTAAGAGCTCCAACTGTAGCATCGTCCGATTAGCTAGAGCAATATAAATTGACATTAAATAAATAAACAAACTATTGTTTGAACAGAAATGCATATGAATATTTGAAAGGAGTCGACTGATTTGGTTCGGACATGAGAGGATGTAAAAGGGCCAAGGAAAATACTACAAGAAGTACCCCAGCAACGTAAAAGTTAGAGGGGAAGCCAATGTAGAGGCGGCCATGACAACATAAATGGTATCATAGAAAATATTTATAAATAAGTATAGACATTATTTAGTGATTTAATATTGTTTTTTTTTTTCTAATAAAATATCATAACAAAGGCCTACCTTTAAACACTTCTTGAAGTTGAATATATGCTCGGGTTTCATCTTGGTATCGTCAGATCGTAAGAACATCTAATATGCCAATATAACGCAGGGAAAGCCAGCTTGAGACTGCACGAATATCGCTGTAGCCATCATTAAAGAAGTATTAATGACATTGGCGTCAGATCAACGGTGCGCCTGCGTCAGGAACCGACCAGATGACGTCTCTCGTCAATTCCGACAATTGTTTTCTATTTGGACAACTGTCTCCTGCGGCGCGGGTGTAGCGTCACGTGTATTTCTCGCCCAGAACCGAATCCTGTCAAATGTACGCACGTGGCCGCGGCGGCGCAACCTCCGACTGGGACAAGGCTCGCTGACAATACACTGCCCCTAACCTTGCTCCACTGCCGCGGCTGTGTTTACGTTACGAATCACCGGTCCGCGACCTGGCCAACAATAGCAAACGAATAAATTATGTATTTCTCTTGGCTCTTAGGTAAATGGACAGTCCGAATCAGGTCAAACTTCTTCTTGTTCATAAATAGTCCTTATCAAACTAACTATCACCATTATTTACTATCGATATCGATAGTTAACATCTCAAGATAGGCATAAATTGAATAATGTAGATCGTGTGTTTTGTTGCAATAATATCTCCCTCTCCGGAATTGTGGGTAAAGATGATAATCTTGCTTTTCATGTTCTCGATATGAAAAATATTCGTACCGTTTTTCAGATTAGCAGATGATGCTACGAAAAAACAAGATCACCGCTTCAATATAGAGGGAGAAATAAGACTTTCATAATTGAATCCAAGGAAGGTTAAATTAAACAGCTGTTCAAGTAGCACGGAAACCTAGGAGGCCGTTAGTCGATTCCCACGTCAGTTTATCTTTTAATTCAGTTGGCACTTGACGTCTCCGTGGGAAACTATACAGAAAGCAGCGGATTTCTAATTCCTTCATACAAGTTAATGCCTCCTCGGTATATAAATACGAGTTGCAACTGGATAGAGTATTGCGTTTTATTTCACAAACGACGGAGATAATAGAGGAAAATGTTTCGAAACTGAGCCAGAGTCAAAAACCTCCCGAGTATTTAATTGGTACCAACAAGGTTAACAATGTTTGGTTTTGTAAAAGATATCATTTACGTTATCAAACACTGATAGCAGGACCCGGCGGAGCAAGGTTCCTCTTGTTGTATCAATAAAACACACATTTTTCAAACACTCCAAACAATTTAAAACGCAACTGTTTTGCGCAACATATATTCCACTTAAAATACGATACTTATTTTTAATAAGGAAAATTGGCGATGTAGAGACGTAGTTAGCAATTACAACATCTCAATTCGCTATTTCTATTAATTCGCTTACCGCCCGTGGGAACAAAAAACAAATCTCATGGACAGCTAAACCTTGTGAAACGTGAACCTGAAACATTACACCTTTCAGCCGAGTTGTTGCAAGTGCGTATATATAAAACCGCTACGCCATAAACGCCACAGAGGAAACAGATTAGATAATTCAAAAAGCTTTTAACCGAGATATTAATCGAGAGATTACGAGAATCGATACGCTGTACTTCGTGGAATCATGAATGAAACTGCAATATAGGCGTTTTGATGAGCTAATGAAACACCATCAATCATATGTCACAATTTGGCAACGATGTTCACAACTTTAAATAATGAAAATAACAACAGCAAATCGATTTCTCGCAGGTATTTTTCAGCGAATAACTCTTAATGAGTTTCTGGTCGTTCGTGATTACGGTCATTACATCTAATCATCGAAGAATGATAATAATGTTCTGCGTCTTGTCGTACAGTTGTTACCACAACAAAAGGAAGCTGGGAAAGTCCTTGACACGATTAAGAAAAAAAAACAAAAACCTTACATATCACACAAGCGCTCGTAATGCTCTCCATTGTATAGAGTAATATCATGGCTGAATCGACATATGTTTTAGAAAAGTTAAACACCAAAGAGGTTGTACTTCTTCGATATCGATTGTTGTAAGAGGTCGGAGAAATGTTATTGTTGGCGAAAGCGAGCGATTCCCCCTTCCTTGGTGTGTGATCCAGGATCCTGACGGCCATCGAGATGCAGCCTTGCCAAGTACAGAGACTAGACGAGCGGCCTGCAGCGAAGGCTGGCCAAGGTCGTTCACTAACGATAACAAAGCGAGCGGGCCTAGATCCGGCTCACAGCAGCAGCTGATCGCTGTCCTTCGACCCCGCCCTTTACTTTACTATTTATACAACACTGCATCCGCCTCACCTCGCATGGAGATAACCCCGTTTCCGTTTTAGCTTGTCATTGTCAGCCATCTTTGAAACATAATAGAGCAGAGCCTTATAAATAAAAGTACTAAATACCACCATTTTCTTATGAATAACATATACAGTAAAACCTCTACTAACGGACACCTCTAAATAGCGGTCACTCCCCATTACCGGACGATTTTTTTTGCACCAACATTTTAATACAATTTTTAAGGCATTTTAACCTCTATTTAACGAAACCTCTCATTAACGGTCACGGACAGGCTGTGTTGGTTAGAAATCGATTAAAAAAACCTCTAAAAGACGGACAGAATGACTTTATCCTTTTCCCGTTTCTCGGAAACAATTAGTTGTTTCCGGTCTAAGGAAACAGGGACAGTTGTATTTACTTTTGAGTAAAGGTTTTCCGCATAAATACTTTTTTTTATTCTCGAACTTGCTTTATTAAAATTTAGTTCTGTTCTAACCCTAGTGACAGACGGCTGAAAATGTTTCCCTCACGTAAGAGACTCACTTTAGAACAAAAAATAAATGTAATAGACTTTTATGACCTTGAAAAGTTAAGGGTACGTGCGCTAGCGAAAAGACTCAATATCGGTAGGACACAAGTTTCGGGAACACTCAAAAACGGTGCGATGTTTTTTTTTATTCTACTTACCTTTTAAACACATGGGAAATTGAATAAGAGAGAATTAATTTGTACAAATACATATTTATAAAAAAATAAAACCTCCCTTTAAAGGACACCTCTGAATAACGGACAAAATATTTGCACCTGGGCTGTCCGTTAATTCGAGGTTTTACTGTGTATATATATATATATATATATATATATATATATATATATATATATATATATATATATATATACCTCTTAAATATAAGCCCTTGTTTAATTATCAATCATTAAACGATTTAGTTCGTTCTAATAAAAAGCTAAAAAGTCTCTAAAGAGAGGAAGAAGAAGCCAAATAAAGGATGAAGACGGAAGATAAACAAGATGGAGCTGGAGGGAGCTGGTGACGTCAGAGCTGGCGCAACCCAGGTCCTTGTGTAAGTGGGTAAAGGACTCTCCCGCTAACCGGGTTACCTGCACAACCTCTCTGTCGTCATGGCAACCTCTGTGTCGCAAGGGGCTGCTGGTGCAACTCGCCAACTGACCAGGCTTCTTTTCTATTTATCCCTTCTATTATTAGCTAGGGCGCCAATACCTAGGCGGTATAAACATAAATAAACATTACCAGAACCTTAACGTTATTTCATCGCTACAGAAAATATTGTTTGTTTATTTAACACCACTTTTATGCTGCTATGGCTAATCGGACAATGCCACAGTGGGAGCTCTATATTTTGCCTATCCAGGTTTACTTAGGATAGGGATAACCCGACATTGTAATGGCTCGAGACCCCCGTTTTACTGCCTCTCCGAAGGACGGCATAACCAAGGTTTTTTACTCCCTAAAACAATCTTAGGGCCACCTGCCGGACTTCGAACCCGCGATCTTGAGTTTTGTAGGTTGTTATACTAACCACTTGACAACAGGTCGCCCAAAAATTTTAAATTATTGTTAGTAAAATGTTATCGTGGGGACCGAGTAATAAGACTAAACAACACGAGGTTAGAGCAAGTAAGGGATTTTAAATATCTCGGTGCACACCTTAACGACCACGGCTGGATAGATGGCGAAATAAATGAACGAATAAAATCTGCCAGCAGGTGTTTTGATTCCCTCAAGAAAGGATTCGTCGGGAAAAGAAAAGCGTCAAAAAACACATAAAAAGTAGTTTATAAAAACACTTTCTTACCGATTTTCACCAATTCAAGTGAATCTTGGACTCAAACCAAAAAACATAAGAGCCAACTTCAAGCCATGGAGATGCGATATCCGAGAAGAATAGAACGGAAGAACAGGAGAGACCGAGTGCGAAACGTAACGATACGGTCTAATATCAGACTTCGGCCAGCTGGGGATATTATCGAAGAGCATCGCTGAGGTGGTTCGGCCATGTTTCCAGAATGGTGGAAAACAGAGTGGGAAAGGCCGTATATGAGATGAAGGTGGAGGGTGTGAGACCAAAAGGAAGACTAGGGAGGGCGCAATCCAGGAGGCTTTTGACAGAATAGGTTTGGAATGGAGAAGAAGACGATTGGTAGGACGAAGGAGAGGGATTCATGGATCAGGCTCTGCAGAAAGAATCCTCACACCATTGGTGGTAGAAGAGAAGATTAAATAAATCACAGTAAATAATAAAGAATATTAAAAAAACAACACTAAATCACTAAAAATAAACAAGGGTCTTTTTGTTTCAGTGCATGGTAGAGACTGTAACTGTTGTGAATGGAGGTGATTTGTCTGACATCACTCTCAACCACCAAAGCTTTCCCCTAAACAACGATAACCAATTTATAGAGACTAGGTGACCCCAAGGATGACCCAAGTTATCAACCTCCCCCCCCCTCCGCCTTACAGGTCAAATAATTTATTTGTCAAAACCGAATTCGAACCCATGATGTTGAGCACAGTATATTAACGCCTTAAACAGTGAATTACGCTGCTCCTGTAAGACACAAATTAAGATTCCTTAAGAAGATTATCAGACATTTTACAACACAACAGTATTGCAATCTAAGATGAAGATCATTGCTAACAGTTCCGCAACCCGGCACTATAAGTGCAAGTACACAAATACAACGCCAGAGGTCGGGGGTCAATACATAAGTTTTGTCACCGGACGAAGAGTGTTCCCAACCGCATCTCAATGCAACGAGACCTGTTAGCTAACCATTAGCTGAGGTCGGGAGGCCCCCCCACCGCTGATCTAGAAGGCCTCGGGACACAAACATCCTGCACGCCCTGGGCGCACTATGGTCCTTCCGCCATCGGCCCTTGTTTACATCCGCGTCACACACTTCCCTGGATGCCAAGAAGGCCGCCCGCCATACAAGAAGCAGGCCTTGGCTCTAAAGGCAAGGGCGTGATTTAAATATATAAGGCGAATTCCCAGGAAAAGGAACATCAAGGAGGACAATATAACAACGCAGAAAATATTGAGCGAATGGATGCAATCTTCTGCAAGTTGCGTAATGACTTTTTACTTCCGGGAAGAAACGATGTTTACAACGTGCGAAAATAACAATGATGATGATGACAAGACTCAAGAGTGCTTTGCAATTCAAAACAGCAACAATTAAAACAATATCTACTATGCTTTAATATTGTCTGGGAAAATAGAAAAGACCTGAAATAAAAAACAGGATAGTTTTTCTTCAGTCCTTTCTATTTTAAAACTGCAAAGGAGGACGATATGGACCAGAATGTAGAAAGCTGGGACGAGCGGGGAGAGCGGAGCCAGGCAGTCTCGACGGCGCGCAACAAGTTATCAACGCGAGCTAGGGTATCGATGATAATCTGAATATCGATGTTTTTCTAATCGACCTTGGATATGAGCAATCGATCGACCTTCAAACCAGAAACTACAGTGAGTGTGATTACGACCTAGTAAACTTCCCCCCCCCCCCCCCCAACAACCGTTTACTGTATGGATTGTACCCAAATACTCTGCATAATTATCCTGAGAATTATCATGATCTCGATAAATATTATATACTTTGATAACATATAATAAAGTAAGCCACTGTACAAGACAAACAAGAAGAGGGCCCAATGTTTACAGAGCGCCGCAGACACAACACAGGGAGAAAGTTGATTTCTCTTCCTGCCGGGACCTAACGGTCTCCCCCCCACTGTTTTGGCGGCGCCTCCACTTTCTAGTCGCTTCTGCGCAGTACCCCAAGGTGGGGGGTGTTATGGTATTCACAGCCATGTAATAATATTTTTATGTTATTATGTTACGTTTATAATTTCTTTAACTTCTTTAACATTTATGTTTGTTAAAATATATATATATATTTTTTATAAAATAAATACATATTTTTGAATATATATATATATATATATATATATATATATATATATATATATATATATATATATATATATATATTGTCAACCGTTGGTTTTAAAAATAGATAAAACAATTCTTACTAAAGAGAATTTTTTCTGGCCTCCCCCCGGACCTTTGTTCCTCATATATATACGTGAACATACACACACATAGATAATGCTTATTTGGTATAAAAAAATAAATGAATATTTTGGAACCAGCTCAGCAGATTTTCGCTTAAGTCACAAGTTTTAACTCTTCTAGTTTTCTCGAAAATAAAAATAATCGCCAGTTTTAGGATGAAAATTATGAGAAACGTGTATATTTCGGTAACCATTTCATCAAGAGCTAAAAGCTTCAACGAACATTTCGAAGTATAGATGAAAATATAACCTAAACTGTATGTGTAAGTCGGTTCATACAGTTATTACATACATATTAGTAATGAAATTATGAAAGTATAGACAACTTGTGGAACTGATACCAATATTTTGTATATTGATAAAATAAAGGGAATCTTGGTAGCTCAGTGTGTAAAGCACTGTGTTACTGTCCAGAAAGAACTAGGTTCAAATCCTCCTTGGCCAAATCACCTCCCTGCACGAATGCTGCCTTAGAACCAGTACAGTCTCAACTAGATATTGAATACAAGGAATTGAACTCTTTGTTCGTTGCAGTAGCACAGATTTAAAAAAAAAAATGAATAACGGTTTGTTCCATAATAATAAAACATTAAACTTAAAGGTTACTCACAACAGTTGTAGCCTGATGTAAGGTAGTCATAACTCACCTGTAACAAAAAATAAAAATAATTTAGACATATTTTCATCAACAATATTATTTATTATATTAAATAACAGCTGTTTTTAATTTTAATGTTTTAAATCTACTTTATTCAATAATGAAATAGATAAAAGGGATAAAAATATATTTAGACGAGAGAAAATAAAATGCTATATCAGACATGAATGAAAACAGCTAATAAATGCAAAACAATTATCTTTATCTCTCCACAAGGTCAGTACAAAGTCATGGAAAAGATAACAAATATTAAAAGAATTCTATTTACAAGAGATACTATTGTTTCGAAAATTATATATATATATATATATATATATATATATATATATATACATATGTTTTGCTAAATAAAAATATTAAAAAAAGGGATCACTAATTGTGAAAATATGAACCGAGGTTAGACGAAATTGGTTCGACATTGGGAATATCTGTTGATAATTGTATACGTGATAATATACGATCCACCATTTATCTAATTACCATTGGTAGTCGGATGTTATGCAATATCCAGATGTAGTTCAGAGACAGAGAAAATACGTCGTAATATTTGGAAAAGGTTGAGAGGGCTGGGTGCGTTCACTGCCCCTAACAGAAAATCAATTGGTTCAAATGTGTACTTCTCTGCCCTAAAGTCAGCCCTAAGCGAATCCTCCCTGAATCCATTGAGATTAATCAGTAACAACATGTATAATTTATATACACAATGCGAATTATAACAAAAAAAAAATTAAATCACTATAAAATGTGTAAGGTATAAAGTCAATGTGCTGCTACATGATTCGATTTCAAATAAATCAACAGATAATGTTAAAAAATTAAAGGCGAAATAAATAATCAAGGCAAAAAGCAAAAATATATAACTAAATATAGCAAAAATATTGAATAAATGAAATATAAGATTATCATATATTATTAAGTAAGTATTTAAAAAAGTATATATTCTAATGTAATTAAAATTAATTTTACGCGCGGAAATTAAATATTTGCTTTTTCTTAATCTTCCTCTTCTGCCAATCAGTAGCCAATATTTAAAATACCACACTATGTGCAAATATACTATTTATATATTATTAATTTTATTTAATAATTATTAACTTAAAACGTCCAAGAATGATTACTTATTATAACTGTGTATTGAATAAAATTTAAAAAAAAAAATATAACTCATAGGCATTGAAAACTTTGCCTAAACACGAAACTCCACACACATAGAGACACATAAAAAAAGCAATAATAAAAATGAGTAATGAGTTCTGCGTTACGCATTGCGCAGCTGTCGTGCAGGTTTATCGTCTCCGCCCAACCATAATAAAAACATTAAAACTTTTATTAATACATATATAAAGCATTGGGCGCTATAATTTATAACAATATCAAGCGATAAATATATGACATATATATTTGGTTATTAAATTAAAAAGATCTTTTAGTATATATCTGCTAAATTATTAGTGTAAATAAGGGGCCATAACAGCCACAGGCTTGAAAAGGAGTTATTGCTTATATTACAACTTCATTTCAAGCCAAAAACTACCATGACACGATTCCGCTAACTTTTAAATATTTTTTTAATTAGAGATCAATAAAAAAATGTTGCTAATAACAGTTTTAAAAATACATATTTGATTTATAAGGTTGTACTATGTATTAAGGACTATGGTTTGTACAGCCAAACTAAGGGCTGATAAAGTGATAAGAAGGCGGACCCCTCCCACGAAATATCAACAACCTGACATATGAAAGGGAAAGGGGGTCCTAGGAGTACATACCTCGCCTTCCAACCTACACTCCTCCACAATACACCCACGAAGAGTTTGTATCTGCCCATTAGTAAGCGAGTATTTCTGACCGAATGAGTGATCCAACAGGACTAAAAGGGTTGGATTATATAATAATAATTTATTGAAATTTACAAATGTATTATAATAAAACTAGTAAATAGAACGAATGATACATAATGACATGAAATCAAGGCAAGTAGACAAACTACTCACTGGTAGTATTTAAATTACAAATTCAACTAGGCCATGTTTTTTCAGTCACCTCGAAGGAATATCGTGAACTGAAGAAGTGGCTAGATTTGGAACTAAGTTTTAGTGGGTGTCAAATTTATTATAATAGGATTGGTATTGAGTTCGGGCCAAATCAGCAACAAATGGGACATTAAGGTCATTGTAGATGATTTTATTTATTCGCAACAAAAAAGGAGAAGCATTGAGGATTTTACCAAGGATTTTACGGATTATAAGAATCGGATACGAGAGGGATTATAACCGTCATAAGAGTCTTTTGTAATTGATTGGGAGCTTAGAGAGTTTGTCTAGTAACTGTTGAAGTAGTCTGAAAGGGCGAATTCCGCATTTGAAAATGAATTTAGTATTTTAAAAATAAGGAAATAAACAATCTATAAATATCGTTCAATTAAAAAAATTATGAATTATAATATGAAAATGAGTTTTTTAAACCTACAATTGTATACCTATTGAGTAGAAAACATAAAACCACAAGGAAAAATCACATAAACTCAATAGAGGAAGCAGTGACAATGACGCAGGGATTCCCCGATGATAAACATGGACGTCATCCTAAAGCTAAAGAGAAAACAAACAACAAATGATTTATTTTCTACCTCTTTGTATTGTATACCCCCCCCCCCTCCCCGATCTACCTGCACATTAATTACAACAGGAAACCGAGGGAAGAGGAAAGATACAAGCTGGCAACTGACGAAGATTGATCTATGACCTCAGCTGTTGCCGTATGCCAAATAGGTTTAGCGAGGTTCGCCTTGGCTAAAATAGATTTCGAAGGTCCATTCATAGTCGGCACTGAGGAGGTCTCCTTAATTGGTAACTGGAAATATTTAGAAGGCAAGAAGGTAAACATATGTTTAATCATGACTCCAACATTCCATAAAGGCATAGATTTCAAAAAAATTTACGAATATTTTAAATTATTTTTACTGTTGCTTCTGTAAGAATTTTTTTTTTTCTAAATAGGCATATTTAAAAAAAGGGTTTCATTGAAAATTAAAACATTTTTCATTGCATAACACATATAATCGATTCTAAGATAAACATTGAAAACTGTTTAGTGTGTCAGTAACTGACCATGGCTATATATAATGCAGGATCCCTCAAGATTGTTTTTATGTCTCTCAAAACTGGGTCTACATTCAGCCAAAGGATGAAAACTGTTTAACAAATAAATAAGAAAATATGGGGTCACCAAAACAAAAATCTATATTGAACTCAAAGAAATTGATGTCTGACTGAACCACATACACCTCCTTTAGGTTTTACCGTAACCTACTTAGAATTGTTTATTACTAATATGATAAACAAGTTATTTTTAAATAGGAAAACAATGACTTCGACTGTTAATAATATGATATAGTAATACAAATTAACAATCACTACTAATTTAAATAATTTTAAGTTTCTTTATAAAATTTGCCAACTTTTTTCATACCTTTGTTCATGTCATCTGAAGACGACTTTAAACAAAAAAATGTAAAATTACAGTGAGAAAATTTGTAAACAGTATTTCTACAGCTCCAGTGAATAAACGGTTAAGTCTAATTTTCTCCAAAATGAGTTTCTTGTACTTCATAAAGCCGAATCGTGTTATTTTCGTAGTGAATAAGGGGCTAAGTCAGACCAAAGGGTTAATACTTATATTACAACTCCATTTCAAGCCAAAAACTACGAGATTGACATTATTCCGCTTCCTTCAGACCTTATTCACTTAACTCTCTCTGAAAAAAGTTCCACTTAACCACTGATTCGGCAAGGCTGCAGATTTATTTTTCTCTACGTGCCGATTAGTGACTAGGAATCATCATTTTCAGCATTCATGAGAAATTAAAAAAAAAACTGTATACTGTAGATACTAATATGGCCGGCTATAGTATACATGGCTCACAGAGACTTAGTACGCAAGCTTAAATATTTTTTCAAAACATGCCAGCTTCATTTTATTACTAGGTTTAACTTTAAGGAAAATTGTTCGTATAATACGGGGCAGGCGACAAGGTAAGCTAAGCCGATTCCCCTTTTCTGAAAAGCCTACACCGTGAAAAAAAAATCTCTCTACAAAGGACGGTGTGTAGCCATGGCTCAGGGGAAGAGCGTCCTTTGACAGTTCAGGCGAGATGTGTGTCAAGTTCGAAACCCGGCGGTGGCAACGCAGTAAACTGTGAGCGAGCCTACAAATCAATTACTGGTACTTGTGTATTAGCCGGTTCCCATGAAACATACCTCCATATCTCGTTTAACCTCTTCTTATCACTTGCCGCATTTGAGTCATTTGTGTGCGTTTTATTAAATTGTTTTATGCATCGGTATTTGCATCGGTGTTATTGTCTTATTCCTTTTGTTATTACCTATTTGAAAAGGACATAATTACATTTAGGAATAGCCTTTTTAAAAGAAAAAGCTGTGAAATACTTCCAGAAGTTCACAATTGAAATTATATGAAAAATGCCATAAAATTTAATTTTACAAGAATAGATATGGAGATGTTTTCAAACAAAGTATAGGAAAATAAATTGTATAAGAATAGAAATGTGACTAGTGGTCGAAAATCAGTATTTCATTATTACGTTTGTATATTTCAATTTCTATTTAATATGAATCAGAAGGTGTTATCAGTGTCAGAATTACCAGTGTTAAGGTTATAAACAATGACGGATAACAATCTCTGGGTACCGTCTAATACACAGCACCTAAATATAAAATGGTGACTAATTAAAAAAGAAAAAAATTGTGCATTACTACTTTTTACTTTACAAGAATAAATAAATAAAATAAAACTATTTATTATAACGATACATGAGACTTATCAATGAACGAGGAGACGAGACAAGTAGACCTGACTTGGCTATGGCGGCGGGCGGAGTGACGCAGAAGGCAGCGAAGGGACAGCAGCCCTTTCATCGATCGAAGACGTCATCAATGACGCAGTCGGTGACGTCATGCCGGCATCGCTATGTCAGCGGCCCTTCGGCACGTGGAAAGGGCGCGCCGATAGCCGCCTACGCGAGTTACGCCGTACTGTGCAACCTATCCACTATGAATGGAAATCCGATGCAATTATAATAATTTCGAAATTATATTCAATATAAAAATATCGGTATCAGTTCCGCAGGTTGTCACATCTAGCTCTAGGAGTATTTCTCAGCTTTTTCTTTAAAAAGATGGCTATTCCAAATGTTTTATTCTGTTCATTTTAAACGGTTAATAATAAAAGGAATCAGACAAAAATATAAAATTAAATTAACGAGACAATACAGAAATTTAAATAGACAATAAACTAAAAATCAATTTAATAACACACACACAAATAACTCAAATAAGACGAATGATAAGGCGTTATACGAGATAAGGAGGTAGGTTTCATGGGCACCAGATAATAAACAAGAACCACTTAGTTTTATTTTCGATAATATTAAAAGGACTTAACCCGAAGTTGAATTGATGCCAAATATTTTAGCCATCGTAATAAAATATTTTTTCAATAACTAAGATGTCTGTAAAAACACGTGGCGCCAGGTGCTACGGTTGGCAGCCCTGATAGGGCAGGTAGGTCCCACGTGCTCTTTAAGGTTGCCGCCCTACCTTTAAGGGCCTATCTCCCCCCTTCTTCAATAGATCACCCATTCCTTCACCAACTGTCTCCTTCTCTTTGTTAGGTTCGCTTCTCAAGCATGCGCCCTCCCAAGCAGCTGAGGAAACTGGATTTCCGTTAACAATAGGGGGGTATAGAGGTATTGTTGTAAGGGGAGATAGTGTATCAAAGAAAGAAGGAGCAATATCCGTGTGTGTATTCCAAAGAGAGACATTTCCCTAACATCCGTATTGGATAATGGTCCTGGATTATAGGAATGTTACAATAGCGATAGAATTCGCATAAGTCTAAAAATGAGAGGATAGCAGAGGTGAAAAAAAAAGATGTCTGGAGGTCACACAAGATGGCCTTCCTTCCGAATGGCGATGTTGTGGCGTTACGAATTTCGTCAATGAAGCCTCACTGAAAACAGATACTTCGGGACATTGCTATCTCGCGTGAACTTGGCGCCTCCGTGATCTAATGTGCATTATAAGCGCCTGTGATGACGTCGATCCGTCGCCGACGAGAATAGTTACGGCCAAAAGGGTTCGAGCAGCTTGCCAACCTGGGCCAGGCATCACCTAAGTATATATATTTAGAAATGATTAAAAACCTAGGATCTATTTGAGACGGTTCTGTTGGTGGAGACGTCTGCTAAGTATAATCAAATATTGTGAAACACTTTTTACTGCAAATTGGTTCAACATCGCCCAAATTTGGTAATGTGTAAAAAAAGGCGCTGGACAAAGCAAAAAGGCGTTGTAACTTGTCCCAGACATCGTAAAATGCTACCTGGTGGTCGTAAAATAAACCGAGGCGATAACGACCCACCACCGGCTAGACGCCTAAAAAGAAGATCCTTGGCCGCCTTCCGCCAAAGGATGTCTCATGGCACTTTTTTTTATCTTCAAACAATCTCATTTTACTTTTACTTTCTGTAGGGTGAGCTATGATCGGGGAAAACGTACGATCAGTCAGTACCATGAATGAGGAAATGGCAAGAGGAAACTACGTGAAGAAAACATGAAATTAAAAATGTTTACTTTCCTTGTGGGTCAAAGTTGTTTTTCACTGTGGAAATTACATGGAAAATGGGAAGGCAAATAGGTATCCTTTATTTGCTTACTTCTTTTAAGGAGGCAGGATAAAAGAAATTCAGTAAATAATAATGTTGAATTGAGTTCTACTTCAACCCTAATTATTTTATTCCTTATTGTTTGAAGACACTTTTGACAAGATGCTGGAACAAACCCATTATTATGACGAATCAAATACACTCGGAGGAGCATCTCAAGTAGACGACACGTGCCCTGCCAGATCAGCACTTTCGCAGCAGACACTACGTACACTGTCTGTCGCTTGGCTGAGTCAGCTTCGCAGGTATCACAATCTACTGACGTTTAGTTTCATTGTTTCACATCTCAATACACATCTGAACCATATTGAAGAGGATGGACATGAATTATCTTAGTGTTGTCCGCAAATCGACAAGTTAAATATAAACTTATATTTTTACTTTTTTAGTCCGTTCCATTTTTTATTAAGTCTTATCGTTCTTTATTTTTAAAATCCTATTAACATAATTTAATATATTATTAAAACTGTCGGTTACTGATCGGGTGCAGTCCGATCAAAACTAAAAAAAAAAGAGCCCAAAGATGGTCAGTTCAGGCGGGTAAAGAGCGTGAACACGTGAAAATAATTTCGCTCAACGAAGGTTAAATGCAGCATATCTGTTGTTGATATGAGTTGCTGTATTTGATAAGCTGTTTGAAATTTAAAAATGCAATCAAATGCAGCACATCGCGTATCAACAGCCAAACGAGTCTATCAATATTCTTCAGTATTTTAGAGCCGTGAGGTTTTTTTTAATTTTATTTTTGTTTAGAGTTTCCCGATCACATCCTTAATAATTATTATTTATGTGAGTTTTTTTAGTATTTTTCATAAATTTTTTTTTTTTGTGCTAAATTCGTGTTATTTTATTTTTCTCTATCAGAAAAAAGTTGTTAGTAGTTTATATCAGTTTTTAAGTACTTAAGTAAATATTACGAAGCCTCTTGGCCAGATAAATATTCTATTATTATTGCACACATATATCACTTTTATTCCAGAATAAAGTATATTTCTACTACAAAAAAAGTATATTTAAATATACTATTAAAAGTAAAAAGTACAAAAATATATTAAATGAATTACTATATATATATTAAAATTAAAAAGAGTTCTTTACTTCTGTAACACTATTATTTCATTAATATAATTAAAAATATAGATTTTAAAATATCTGTACCACTACAATTCATGAAGAGTCTTGGGTCCAATACGTAGTAGAGAATGCACTGTTTCTTGGACAACGGTTGTGCAGGGAGGTGATTTGGAGGAAAAGTGGGACTTTACTTATGTAATATTATTTATTTTAATATGTAACACCAGAGATTTGGAACATGGGAGCTACACTTACACAGTATTGGAGAGTGCAATTAATACTTATTATGTAAATAAATTGCATAATAATAATAAGCATGACAATGCAAAAGGAATGCATCGCAGTGCAGTGGATGCTCACTGCAGCCGTTTCGACAGAGGTAGACCTCTATTGAGGTCGCTCGATGGGGGTGACCTACATTCACTCTGTCTCGGGTCGAATCCACGCCGTAGTACACTCTAAATACTGCAACTCACTGCTTCGCCCGTGTTCAGCTCAGCTATTTATATATCTATATACAGTTATATGCATACATAACGGACTTATGTAATTAAAACGTTAAAAATAATTAAATGATTGAACTCTTGTCAAAACAATTCAGGCCCTGATAGTCGTTTCTTAGAAGCTGATAAGAACGAAAACAATAGCCTACTATTATAGTTTATAATATGTTTGTTACAACTCGGAATGGTATCTTTTTTATGTATATTTTTTAAACAAATGAAATAACAGAACAATAAATAAAAAAAAGAATTGAATATTATGTTTGTTACAACTCAGAATGATAATTTTTTTAAAAAGGAAATAGCATAATAATTTTTTTTTAAATATTCGCTAATTTTATAAGACACGAGACACGTGAATTCATTCTTTAATAGCTACAGATTAATTTTTATTTTATTTAACAGCTAAAAGATTAATTTAAATTTAAAGGATCAGAAAAAAAACAATATGAACATTAACAATAAATATTGTTATTGTATAATTGCAATAAACAATAAATATTCAATTCACATGAAATAGAAAAAAAAACTGCTGAATAAATTAAATTCTTCACAAATATTCTTAGAATTGACTCAGATAAATATTTAAAAAGTATCGCAAATGTGGTAACGTATGAAATTAATGAATGACAGACTAGGGGACACTAAATTAGAAACAAATAAATCTAAAACTAATGTAATTTAAACAACAGATGGAATTTTAAAAAAAAGAAGTTAAGTTATGGAACTTTAATATGTTTAAAAAATAACTCTACAAGATGAAAGATGTTATAATAGAATAACTTTAACAATTAATTCGATAAAAAATTATAAATATTGAAAAAATATAAAATGTTTAGAACAGAATCATAAAGGAAACGTTGCACTCCAAACCGGAAGCTGGGAGACCGCTCGTGTCATTGCCACAGAATAATAACATCATTATTTATTTAAGAACTAACAGGAAACTACATTAATCATATACGCAGCAGCATCAAGTATGGCAATCTATTGTAGAGCTGTTGAAACCTATCCTCTTAGACTTCTTATAGTTTAAATCCCAGCTAAATAGAGCGCAATATTCCCGATAAGATTGTAAACAACGTGAAGAATGTGGTGGAAAGCGTACAGGATCCTTGTGGGAACGGTGCAATTGTTGCTGGATTCAAAGAGAGAGAGAGAGAGAGGACAGAGAACGCTTTGGAATGTTAAAAATGCATCAGGTGAAAGTGACAAGTGGGCCACAGCTAGTGGAAGGGGTTCTTATGCAACCTCAACTGCACGGCTAAATAGGACAACACTACCAACACTGTAAACAAATACAATAGTTTTTTTTTGTTTATGTATGTAAACATACATAGGAATACTGTATGTTTATGTGTGTATTTACTAGTAAGGATGGTGTGGAATATTATGTACGTACGCGGATGAATGAAATAATAGAAGAGAAGAGCGTACATACCTTTATCTTGTTCATCTTCTTTTTGGCAGGCAACTTAAATAGAGAAGTGACAGCGGCAGCGATGATGGACGGGGACCAGAGCGACTTTGTGTCCATACTGGCACTAGCGGTGTCGCTCGAGCACTGAGCTCTTCCCCCTATTTCCCCCACCACTCCGGCCGTTTCCCCCACCACCTTTCCCGCTTCCCCCCCATCCGCCATAGCCCCGCCCACCGGCGCTGCCAACCTAACGGCTCCCCCGTCCGAGGGGGCTATTCCAGGAAGCTCGTTTCCATTCTAAAAATAGATCCGACATTTGAAGTCGGTCTTTCCTATCGCGGCACGGCTAGGAGGAGGAAAAAAAAGACTTTCTGGAAATAGGCGAGGCATCTCGGGAGTATATTTATAGAAGATGCCATCATCTGTTGCCTGGGGAAGGAATGTCGGAGAAGACCCACGAACTCACGGCGTGTTTGTTTACGCTCAGAGCGCCAAATGCGATAACAGGAATTACTCGGAGATATCGAGCATGTATTTTTTTAAATATTAATATGGAGATTGTTTTGCACTGACACGCCGAATGAGGAAAAAACACCGAAAAAACAAATTCGCAGTCATTATTCCCTCGACTGGTTAACCTTCATTTTGTTTGAGTAGATTCCAAACATTACATCGACTCTTCTCATCACATTAATTCTTCCATATTCAAAAAATCCTGCACTATGTTATTCATTTTTAATTACAATAAAATAAAAATTAGCATTTTAGGATAAGAAGTACAGTTAAAAGTAAATTAGTAAATAATTATTCACAAGGATGTTGTAGCTAGATAAAAAAAAATCTTAAACTAAAAAATCAATTCTTTAAAAAGTACTTATTAAAATGTTTAAAACATTGAAACACTGAGATGCTCCTACAAAAAATCCTTCATTGAAAATATCTTGTGAATTATTAGTTATAACCTCCTAATTTGCAAAGTTTTGAATGTTTAAATTGAGTCAATCCAATGTGAGGATAACGTCTGAAACCACATTCTGACCTTAGTGGTAACGAATTTGAATATTTAAACAAGTATACAGGTTTGCATTTGTTTCACCTTTGAGATATTTCTGTAGGTTCAACGAAAATTATGACTAAAACAAAGTTTTCCTTTATCTTCTAACTTCATGTGTTTTTAATCATTATATCCTTAAATTTAAATTCCAAAACGAGATTTGAATGGTCATCTCAGAAGAATGAAGGAGAAAATATTGCCCAATTTAATTTTCAATAGGAGTTCTGACGGCGAGGAACACCACGAAAAAGATGGATAGAAGGAATCGAGGAAAGTATGCACAGCCATGGTCTGAAGCAGGAAGATGTACAAGATAGAAGAAAATGGAAAAGTGAATTAAAAGAAATTTTTGGTTGATGGAAACCGCAATCTGAGGAAACCCATAGGGAAAAATGTGCATTAATTTTTAAACAAAAAATGTTTTTTTCTAGGTAAAAATACAAAAAATAAATTTTATGAATCTCAATACATTATTACTACATGTGCACTTTATCACTACCATATAATTTTGTAACTAGTTTCCTGAACCTATTAACACATTTGAACATATTCTTCGTAGCGATTTGTATAAGGTTTTTTTTTTTTTCTTTGAAAGATAATCTTAGACCTACATTCCGGACAATTCTGTTTACATAAAAGGAACCATAGTCATCCAGATGAAAAAATGATTTTGAGAACATGCCGATGAAAAGGCTTGAGTGCTTAGTGTAAGAAAAACCAACTAATTCATATCTTTATTTATTTTTTTCTAAGTGTCGTAATCAAACTAAGTACTCTAGCCTTTTTATCAGTGTTTCCTCAAATCATGTTTTTAACTTTCATGTCTTTGACTTTCACGTTTTTTTCACTTGTAACCCAAAGATATAAGATTCAAGACTATATATATATATATATATATATATATACACACACACATAAAGAGAGATAAGGACAAAGGGTTGAATGGGAGGTAGTGCCAGAGAGTGGGAAGCCCAAGAAGATCGGGACGAAATGGACGGAAGAAAGGAAGAGGATCCACGGAGCAAAGCATGTGAAGATAGAAGAAACATCAGAAAATGAAGTTGAGTTTGCTTAGCGTGATCTCAAGGCTCCAAATGCTAATAATAATAATAATAATAATACTAATAGCTTCACAGGTATCAAAACCGTTTCGTGATATATCGCTTTCATGGATTGACTACCAGAAAGCGTTCGATTCGGTCCCTCATGACTGGCTGATTGAAGTTCTCAAGATCTATAAAGTCGACCAAAAAGTGAAAGAACTGTTGCAACGGCATGTGGAGCTATGGGAAGTGTCATTGGTTCATCCAACTAAAAAGAACACGCGGAGAAGAATTTCGATAAAAAGAGGAATATTTCAGGGTGATTCGCTAAGTCCTTTATGGTTCTGCCTCGCGATTAATCCTCTAAGCTCCATTTTAAATCAGTCTGGAAAAGGTTATTCCTTGAATCAGGAAACAATGATCTCCCATTCTTTCTATATGGACGACTTAAAAAGCTTTTTGCAAAAAATGAGAGGGACATTATAACTATTCTTGAATTAGTAAGTTCATTCACAGAAGATATTGGGATGAAGCTAGGAACTGAAAAATGTGCCACCCTTAATATACACAGAGGAAAATACAAGGATTCAGCTAACATTGAACTCTCCAATAGTTAAATCATCAAGCAACTTCAGGTTACAGACTCCTACAAGTACCTTGGTATCTCACAGCTGCTTAAATTCAAAAAAGAGGTCAAAGAAACCTTTGAAGAGGAATTTAAGAAACGAGTCAGAAAACTACTAAAAACTAATCTATCACCAGGAAATCTGGCAAAAGCTCTGAATACCTGGGCTGTTCCTTCGCTTGCATATACTTTTGAAGTAATAAAATGGTGTGACACAGATTTGGAAAAATTGGACTGCTTCTTAAGAACGCAAATGGTTAAATCAAGACAGCGCCACCCAAACTCTTCAGTGCCAAGACTATGTATGCCCAGAAAACATGGAGGTAGGGGGCTTATTAGTCTGTTGTGAACAAGAAACAAGGCTTAGAACCTATTTTATGAGTAGCATTTCACCGATGCTGTCAACCATTGCTACCCTGGACTGCAAATATACAGCACTGAATTTGCTTTGGCAAGATCCAACAGTAATGCCAGCTGAGGAGAGCCTTACAGAATCATGGAAGTGTAAACCATTACATTGGAAGTGTAAACCATTACATGGGAGGTTTTAAAGTTCTTTAAATACTCCGGGCATCAATTTAGAAGCGTCTGTCCGTTGGTTGACCACAGGAAAAATGTTTCCTGAGACTGAAGGATTCCTTCTGGCAATACAGGAACTGGTCATGGCAACAAACTCCAACATAAAACACATTCTGCACCAAGCAATCGAAGGCAGATGTCGCCTATGCAAAGCAACGTACGAATCGATTCAACGTGTCACCTCTGGCTGCCAAGCATTAGCAGGTAAAGAATATCTAACTAGGCACAATAATGCTGCAAAGATGGTACATCAGGCACTGGCTCAAAATATAATTTAATAAACAGTCATCACCAATTTTACAAATACCAGCCACAGGAAATATTAGAAAAAAAATGGCATCAAACTATATTGGGATCAAACAGTGATCACTGACCATAATATACCCCACAATCAGATATACCCTACAAAGATCAGACATACTACTCTTAGATAAGAAAATTAAAAAGGCCATCATCATCGAAGTTGGGGTACCTGCTGATGACAACGTTTCTAAAACATTGAGCGAAAAAATTCGGAAGTACCAAGAGCTCTGCGAGGAATTAAGGCACCTCTACCGACTGGTGGATGTAAAAGTACTGCAAATCATTGTATCCAGCAATGGTTTAATTCCTGAGGAAAGGATTAGATCAATGAAGACGCTGGAAATAATTAGGGGACTGGAAGAAGTGCAGAAAGCGGTAATGCTGGGAACTGCCAGCGTCGTTAGGAAATTTTTAAATATTCCGTATTAACCATAAAATGAGCCATATCCTTGACAATAAGACAATTTTAGAACTTCATTTCGTCATCAACATGAACGTGACAAACATGATTTTTATCTGCATTTTCTCAAAATCATCTTTTTTTCTAAGTGAAAAAAATATATTAATCTAAAAATTTAATAAACTAGAAAAAGAATCATATCGACGACTATTTACAAAAGTTGGATAACCATAATTTTTAAGTTAAAGTGACTTTCTTCCAAGTCAGTCATTTATACACAATTTGTCCTAAAAATTAATCTCTCTATAATATATATATATATATATATATATATATATATATATATATATATATATATACACACACACTCTTTATATATGTTGAAAATAATAAACAATAAAAATGGCAACATTATAGAATAAGCTTTTTTGTAAATTAATAAAGAAATAAAATTATGAAATGAATCTATACAATATTTGTCTGCTGGGATGTTTACATTTCAAAGGACATAAATAATTCACTTCAGGTAGTGCAATTAGGCCCTGAGACCTTCTAAACTCAACTAAAAGATTTCATGGTACGTCATAGTTTGACCTGAATGAAACGTACGACATCGGTATCAGTACCCATTTAGATACAAGGACATTGGGTGCAAATGAAGCTACGGGTATTCCCAGGTAACCGCGCAACCTTTATTAGTATGGTTTATAGCTGTGAAAACCATTCCCTTGGTACCTCAAGTACTTAAAGGCAGAAAGCCATTCCCAGAAGTGGAATTCTTTTATTTGCACATACTTGGACAGCGCAGTTTTGTCCTTAAATATTTTTTAAAAATTTGAGGTTTTATTTATTTATATGTAGATACTGGTTTTCTTACAGAATAATATTACACATTGAGCGTCTTTATAAACTATTAACTACAATTAATGTAAATCAATTACCCTTTGTTGAAATTTATTCTTGCCTACAACACAAGCAAAAAGAAAATCAGGCGCTATTCACAAACACGAGGAATGATGAATGAAGGAGATTTTGAAGAGAAATAAAAGGAAAGTTGAAACAGTTAAAAACCGTAGTACGTGGTGGCTCAATAGCAGAAATAAATTATGAAATATAAGTGGTATATAGAAATGTGTATTTGGCAAACACGATGTTGCTATTACTTTTTAAAATTTTCAATGGCATAATTTTATATGTATATGTTTAAAAATATAAAAAAGTAAGTTTTGGTCCAATGCACAACCTTTTCTCTCTAATTCCCTTGGAAAAGTTCCTGAAATTTTTCTTAAATACTCAACTAAAAACTACACATTCCTTAAGAGGATGGTCCGGGCATAGGTCTAAAGATTCTCTCATATAGGGAAAACTGTTTATTCGGAAGCTGACGATAGTCCATTTTCAAGTGTGATCCTACTACAATAGCCCTGAAGAAGACCAGCAATTTGGAAGCCGATGTTTCGGCCCTATAAACAGTTTCCCCTATATAAGAGATTTTTTTACCTATGCCTGGATCATTTTCGTTCTCAATTAAAAAAAAAAATCAATTTTCGAACGAAAGCTAAAAATTAAAACGCCCTTCTGGCTTAAGAATACGCCACATTTTGGGGTCACCCACTCACACATTATTAGAAAACTAAAGTAAAGCAACCCTCACGGTCAATACATGGTGTATCGTACAATAAAAAACAGAACAGGACTGGCTTCAAATTTATTGTAAGCTCTTCATGACGACGAAGCTGTAGTCACACAATTTTTTATTATTGGATAGCAAAATAATATAATATGCCATACTTAAGAGCAGTAAGTATTGGTGATATATGAACACATTCAAGCGTATATACAATATTTGCACACAGCCCTAAAGATCTCCGACCCCAGCTCAGCCCTTCACGTCTGGAGAGCAAACCGGGACGACAGATCACAGCGCTTATCTCCCAGACGCCTCTCTGGATAGTTTGGTATTGGATATCAGAAAGCAATTACCCCCTATCTAAAACATAGTAATATCTATGTATTTTAATTAACCAATTTTAAAATTATACAATACATTTTCTTTATCTCCTATAAGATGTGAACTATACACATTCACGCATGTGGATTATATTATCTATTTGTAATATATATTAACGCCATTCAAAATTTATACATATCAGCGACAATCTATATACTTTGATGATCTAATGATTTCACCTCTTTCAACAAAAACAAACAAAATTATAAATGCGTGTAAATAAACCTACTAAGTGAGTAAATACCATACATTTTCAACCAGAGATTATTTTATTTAATGCATTAATAAAAAACAATTCTTACACGTAAACTGCCATTATTATACAAATATTTACAATTTAAAAATATTTTACATATTTTGAGATGATTATATATATGTTTTCTTATATATATATATATATATATATATATATATATATATAAGGAGCGTAGTATCCTTATCAGTAAAATTTCAATATTTAGCCTTGTTTGTAATTAAGTGCATACAATTTCGTATTTGAGAGCAATCATGTGATGAAAACAACTACGTTGTTGAAGCCTAAAATTTATAAATAAAATTTTGAAGTGGTTCGAGTTCTGGAAATACTAAATATGGCAATTTGGTTTTCGTTAAAGGCGATTATATTCAAAGTATTTGCCGCCTTCATTCTTCATTCCATCAGAAGAGAGGGACTCCTACCGTATTTTTTTTTTATTAGCTATTCTATTATTTAATAAAATAAGTTATTCAAATATTTTTAATTAATTAATTTATTAAATTAAACGATTAACACAATATCACACTTTCTCCAGTTTTTTTTTTATTTTACTAACTTCTTCTTTCGTTTCATTTGTTCTTTGCCCATTTTAGCTCTTCATTCTTTCTTTAGAGTTTCTGATAATTTAAAAAAAAAATTATGTTTCCAAATTTGGATCTCTCTTCACCTTATTCTTCCATTATTTCTAATATCTTCAAATTTTCCAGATTTTTCCTTCATTTGGTGTTTTTTCTTTAATAGTTTTTTAAATTATGTTAATATATATTGGAGTGCTACCGATGGGTAGTTTCTCCACAAGTTTTTTTTTTCATGTCATATTGTACATTTCAGCAGATTTACTTGTTGTAATATTATTATAGTTGTAAATATCAATGAATTAAATTAAAAAACAAAAATTTTAACATAAGTAAATGTTTGTAAGCCTAAAGTCACACGGATTTTTGGGCATGTGTAGAAAAACGTTGTATGGAGAGGAAAAACTCCATAAAAATAATATATATATATAATATATATATATATATATATATATATATATATATATATATATATATATATATATATATATATATATATACACACACCCACGCACAAACAAACGCTGTTGAGAAAGCAGAGCTTTAAGACGGTACCTCGTTGGTTGCCTGAATGGACAACCAAAAAACCATTGACGCAGCCCGAGGCAACCTACCTACCTACCTGCTAGACCCCTCAGCCACAATGATGAATGGCCTCAAGCGCCACTAAAGCTGTACAATATGAACAATATTAAGGAAATATATTGTATAACTCAATAACTGACCATGTCATTAAGTAACTATATTTCCAGAATATTTACAACATATTTTGTCGGGTCGGAAATTTAAATAAGTTTAAATCTAATTATGATTTAAGTTTTAAAACTTGGATCACTTACTACGCTTTCACGACAAACGCTTTAAGCTCCCAATTAATTAAAAAAGACTCATATATGTACATGACTATTGTAAAACCTATTTGGTCTAACGGAGTAGAATTTTGGGGATCCACTAAGCCATCGAATTCCTCTCGTATCCAATCCAAAATCCTCAATACTCCTTACTTTGAGGATTACGAACAAAGTAATCCATAACGAGGTTAATGTCCCATTTTTTTCTGATTTGGCCAGAACCCGGTATCCATCTTTTCATGACTTTTAATTCCACTCAAATCCAGTAGATTCAAACCTATTAACCTCTTCAAACCCTGATAATCCTCCGAGGTGCCTGAAAAGAAGGTGGCCTCGTGACCTTCTTAGTTGAATTTATTATTTGAGTACTACCACTGGGTAGTTTATCTACTTTCCTTTATCCACACAATTATATATCATTTCTGCCATTATATTTACTTGGTGTATTGTTATAATACAGCTGTAAATTTCAATAAATACATTTGTTAAAAATCGATACTAAGTTCAACGCGATACATTTACGAAAAAAAGTTAACATTTCTTGCCGGTATATATTTTATTATGCCGGAGATTCACTTGAGATTAACAGAAAAAATAATAGAATAATACTAATTGAAAGTTAATGTAGAGGTTTTAAAGGAGTAAAAAATCATTTTATATGCCTTGTTTCAGAGTCGAGTACTTTTGTTTTCATTTTTAAATAAAAAATTGTGAAGAAAATATTCCGGGTGGAAGTCAGAGAAATAATTTCTGAAATAGGGTTGGACCTATTTAGTTGAAAACCAACGTTTCGAACCGCATTGCAGGTCTTCTTCAGGACTGGATAGACAAGATACAAGTAAAATAAATAAAATAATGTATAGAATAAAAAATTTATAAAATAAATTATAGGAATAATGTTGTTGGAGTCCACTAGATTCTTTCCGATTTGACACTCATAGAAAAAAATAAAAAAAACAATGAATATTTTATTAAAACCCTCTTCAGAACTGTTGACTTAATAAAATACAATATTTAACATATTTATACATTCCCATATTATTTTAATAGAAATAAAAAATATTATGTTGTTCAAGGTTGATCGAGAACTCTCGAATTAGGTAATCAAAATATGCAACCCACCATTTTTTTCACTGGATATCTCTATAGTTTAGATAAGGCAAGAAATGTGCTGTTACATAAAATGTTGATTAAATCTTTTTTGATCATTATTTCATATAATTATTATTCAAATTTCTTTTCGATAAACAGAGGCGACGTCATGTGTTTATATATAAATGTAGAAATATATTTACCAGTAATTATTTCTGTATTATCAATACATATAAAATGATTTGTTCTGAATGACTGAGGGATCGACGCACAGCCTAAACCGCTGATCGTAGAAACTTGGAACTTGGAGCGTGTGTTCTTTGTATGAAGTAGGCATCCGATAAAAAAGGATTTTCCAAAATTCTACCCCTAAGGGGATGAAAAAGGGGGGGGGCAAGTTTGTATCACGCGTCTACATATATCTATATCTATATATATATATCTAAATCTACATATATTTTCGCAGAACAAAACAAATCAAGTAACATAGTTCACTTCTCGCTGCTGCCGTGCGATAAGTGAAACCGTTATACTAAGTAATCCTTTTCAATAAATTCAACAACATTACATACTAATCCTTTACTGATTCGAACAACAGTAAACGAAAGTCCTTCCCGTTTGTTAATCAGTGTCAATATATGTTTGACGGCTGTGCAGATCCGTTTGTGTTGAAATTTGATATGGATATTCTCAATCCTGGGGAAGGACATAGGCTACTTTTTATCAACACACCACACAGGCAAAGTTTATATAAAACTGTAACCTGATTGACTAACACACCCAGCGGTCAACGCACAGCAGAAACCACTGAACTTAGCATCTTGAAATTAGAAGATAGGTTCTTAGTGTAGCATTAATGAGAACTAAGAAAGGAATTTGGACGATTCCACCCCCAAGGGTTTCCCCCTTAATATAATAGGGGTTCAAAGATTGTATGGAATCCGTCAGTTTTGAGGTTGGACATCTGAAATTCCGGATGTAGGGGAAACTTACAGTTAAAAATTTTAAATTATTTATTTAATATGATCTATCACGATGTCACTGGCAAAAGCTAGTAATAATCTATGATTTAATATAAAGTTAGGGTACTATATCAATATTTTTTATTCCGAAAAATAAAAATATAGAAAAACTAAGATGTTATCCCCTCTCCGACTAATGGAGAACCAACCTACATTTTATAAATTATACAACTGTTCATTTAATTGTACTACAATAAGTTCGGAGGAGGTGTAAAATGGCGGTCACGAGCCTTTGCCTTGCCAGACACTCGTTAAAGATCCTAATGAGACCTGGTCAGGCTAAATTCATGACTCCCAGAGTAGCAATGTCGGTTATACAAAGCAACCTAAACTGACATTAAATAAATAAACAAACAAGAAAAAGGGAGTCTACTCCTTCGCGAAATAATGTTAAGATATTTTATCATGTTCTCAGCCTCAACAATATGGCTGGATTTAAAAAAAAAAAAAAGGTGTTGTTAACATATAATAATTATTTTATAGGAACAACATGTATTATTATTTTTCCAAATTTCACTTATATACACAATTACAATGCCATAACTTAAGTGGAGTCACCTAAGGAGTAGTGGTTAGCAAAACAACCAACAGATATACCCATGACGAAGATTCGCAGCCTGGCAGATGACCTTAATATTTTTTAATATTATAATAGTATTCGTAGGGGAGGTAAACGGTTGTCTCGGCCTGTTTGAGATGGCAGATACTTGCTTCCCCCTAACCTGCATATACCTGGAGAAGCAAAATTTAGGACTCCCAATGGAGCATCATCTATTTTATGGGGGTCCACTGCATGAGCCATGGTAGCATAAAGTGACATTGAAGAAAGAAATAAACAAACATATATAACAATGTAGCAATAAGTCATGTCACAACTTAGTGAAAGTTTAAAAACAAATAGGTTAGAATGTTCCTACGACAAAATTGAAACTGATAATTAAAAATATCCCTAATTCAAGACTTATATAGTAAGTTATGTTTTTCATTCGTAATTTCGATTATACCCAATTTCAACATTACATCAAACATTTTGTTGGATGGATGCTCAACTTTTTTTTTCTATCATGAATATTCATTATTTAAATTTTTTTTTAAATTAATACTATTTTTTACAAAATATTTATAACTTTGAACAGACAAAGGGAAAAAAAGGAAAATACGTGTTTTGTACTTCAGAGGCGTTCACGAACTTATGGGATAGAAACAAAAAGAAAAAGTTTTTCAGATTCTTGAGTTTCAATCAACAAATTTATGACTAACTTTTGGCGGCGTTTCGGGACTTTTAAATTTGACATTATCTTTTTTAATGGAACAAGTGTTAATTCTGTGGCCCTGGTAAATAAGTTAAGGTTTAAATCAATTTTTAATTATGAGTGTACATGTACTGCGGGAAGCTGAATCGTGTAATTCTCATAAACTCTGACTTGATATGGAATGTGTATTATAAAGCAATAACTCCATTTTAAGTTAAAGCCACTCAAGGAGGAAGATAATGCCACGAATCCGCTACCTTCAGTATAAGTAGTCTTAATTCGACTTAACTTATTCGCCGGGGATGCAGAATTTTATGATCAGACAAGAGTGTAGTTCATACAATTTTAATAATTTTTTTCGTATATCTTCTGCTGAGATATTTTCGTGAATGTAATTGGTATATGGTAGGTACACACACACACGCACATATCATAATATATATGTATATCATAATATGCATCCAAAGTTCAGTGTATAAGTGTATATAACGACATACTCACATACTCACAGAGATACCCGAGGCAGACCCCAGAGAGAACTAATTCCGCGGGCCGGAATGACGGAGATATTCCGGAAGGGCGGAAATCGATCGAGAGTAGGCCTCGCCGGCAAGGGCAGTGACCTCGCCCTCCACTGCTTCTTCTTCACTCTCGATGGCATCCCATCTATCTAGTGGCATTCCATTAGGTGGCGTGCTATCTTCAAAGTTTGGGTTATATAATTATTTAGTCTAATACCATATATAAAATAATCTGAACCACGGTTGTATAGTTGCATTCTAGGATTTGAGAAGACATAATGAATTATTGGAAATTAGATTAGATGGAATTGTGGAGGGAAGCGATTGGAATGCTGGGAGCAAAGGCGACGTCACAACTCCATCCATTATCAAAGGGTAGTTGGTGACTCATAATAACTTATTTCGATGAATCCTTCTATATAGTTGAGAATTATTTGGGTAAAATTTCTATATATATAAAACTAAATACATAATAAAAAAATAATGCACATGTATCATTGACTGAACTATTAAGACCTTAACCTAGCATAATAGACTATGTCTCCCTGTCCTGCTAGCGGCATACCAATTCCCACTTTACAAATTGTATAACAGTTTTTTAAATTATACTTCAATTTAATAATTTAAACAAGTAATTAACGTTTTAATTGATCAATAAACCCTGATATTATTTTATAAATTGAAGTTCAATTTAGTTAATTAATTTGTATCCTCCTAGAGAGCTAATTAAAATATGAATGGCCATTTAGTATTGTTTTGAGATATTAAGTATTTGACATTAAATAAAATAACGATGTGTTTTTATTTTAATTTAGGTATCCTTCATAAATAGCAAAATATCGATTATATATTGGTATCAAAAATATCTTAAAAGATATAAGAATGCATTCGCTGTATTAAAATAACAGTGCTAAAATCGAAATATTGGAATAAGAGGTAGCTTGTTTTATTTTTCAAGAAGTCAGGTGATTTACTAAGTTTTTAAAAATATTTATAATTTGTTTATAAACATTTATAATTTAACTGATCGAGCATGACAAAAAGTAGTTCCACGACCCGTCGACTAAAAACTTTTTTATAGAAAAGACTCATTATCAGGACTAAAGAAACATAAATGAAATTGTTTTAATTAAGAAGGGAGCGGAGTGGCAAAGTGGTAGAGCACTGAGTTGCCGCCCTGGGTTCAAATCCCGCTCGCTGGCAGACTTTTATTTAATCTGTTAGCGACCGGTGATGGTTCCTATCGGATCTATGACCCTCCTGAGGCTCACCTAGCCTCTATAAAGTGGGTACCCACAATGAGGGGGGGAGAACTGGCGGTTGTGCGTGTTCTAGGACAAATCAACTCCCTCCACAACGGTTGTCCACAACAGTGCAGTCTTACCCCCTGCAGTATATCCCAGGATCTTCATGTGATTGGTAGTGGTAGAGGTTTTTTTTAATATATTTATTATTATTTATTTTAGTTTGATTATTTATTTAACGTCACTTTTTTGTGTGTGGACCATAACAAATCCTTCATACAATTTTAATTTTTGGAGAAGTTTAGTTTTAAGTTTTAAAAAGTTTGCTATGCTCAAAATATAATAAAGATATTACTATGCATCTGAATTATCACTAATGCGACAAAAATATTTAAATGTATTTTTTTTAAAATGTTTTTTGTTTAAATGTTAAATCATTTACCACCGATCACATAGGAGACTGGTCACCTATACGCCTAGTGCTTGCATGGTCTTTTTTAAAACAATTTTTTGATTTAAACAATTTTTTGCCTATTATTGTCTTTTGTTATGTTGTAAGTTAATCCTAAACCTTGGCGAAATATCAGATACGGAAGCCGCAGTCTAGACTTTCCTCCGAAGGTTGTCTGCCACGCTCTCACGAGAAAAACAATGCCACAATCGCACAGATTTTTAGAATGATACGAAAGAATTATTATATTTCCATTAATATTCCATTAATATTCCTTTTTAAAGAGCTACTTTTCTTTGCCCGTGGATTTGATTCATCGCTTATCGCCTTCATCACATATTCACACGTGGGGGAGACAATTTCAGACTCATTTCAAAGATATATAAATTAAGAAGTATTTTAATCCATTAAAGATTCCTTCCTGATAATATAATCTTGATATTTTAATACGATATAATGAATGCTAATATACTTTTATGTAGGAGATTTCCATGTTAATTAAATAATTTTTATAATTTCCAATTAGCAACCTTCAAATAATTCAAATCCCGAAAAATAGAACCATTTAAGATTTGAGCACTAAACTAAAAAATTCAATAAAGTATTAAAATGTATATCATAAAGAATACTTTTTTTATAAATATATGTAATCTGAAAAGCCAGCGTGGTTATGAACAACTTAAAAGACTTGAAATTACTGAAGAGGGATTCCAGGGCAGAGATGGATTTAGGAGATGATTCAAAACCATTGTGGTTCTTCCGGAAGAGAGAACGAAGCATGGACATGGTGGATGGAGGAAGGAGAGAAGAAGGCAACATTCGAAGAGAATGAGGGATTATTGGAGGAGAAGAAAGAATGAGCGAAAAATATGGTATCTGGATGGTACTTTGTTGCCAACAGGCCGGTTCGCAAAAAAAAAAAAAAAAAAAAAGAATACTCTTTTAATAAGGTTTAAAGAGAATTAAGCTAGAAAAAAACAAAACCCGGTCCCGGTCCTAGCCATATATTATTTTTTCAAATACAATATTTAAAAAATCATATAAAATAATGTATTTTTGCCTCGGTTGGATTTGAACTCTTGAGTTATCCGTTCTCTCTCTCTCACTCTCTCTCTCTCTCTATATATATACACACACACACACACACACACACACACACACACACACACACACACACACACACACACACACACACATACAAGTGACATCAATGGCTGGCTAGCGGACGGTTGATAGATGGCAGCGAGCCACCACCCTCGCTATACCGACCAGTACCCTCAGGTAATCCTTCTATTGTCCAGGATTCTAAGACCTCATCCTGAGCCCTGATCCTCGGAGGACTTTTCGTTCGAGTCCTTAGATCCTGGTTTATAGGGTGCAAGGGAGGGATCAACCGCCAACAGGAGCACATAACAACGGAGTTTACTACGACATTGTACTCTCCAAGCCAAATATACACAGATATATATTGTCAACTTTACCGAAAATAGTTTTTTCTTGTAGGGCTTTATTGTAGCTTAGAAAAATCACTAATAACTAAGCACAAATGAATTGCAAAGTAGCTTTGTCTACATAATGGTTGGTACTTGTGTATTAGACAGTCTGCAGGGACTGTTATCCGCCACAGTTTATAAGCTCAACACTGATAAATCAGATACTGATAACACCTTCTTAGTCATACTAGTGGAAATTGAAATATACAAAATGTAATAATAAAATGCTAATTCTAGACTCCTCTAGCCATGTTTCTCATCTTACATAAATGTTATTCCTACACTTTTAACAACTACAAGGGATAGGTAACAATATAATATACAATTTTCAGGAGTTTTAATAATAGTAATAATATACAATTTCGAGGAATTTTCAGGTGGAGAAAAATAATACAGTTGTAGAATGAGGTTTGCCAGGATGTCTATATAATTTCTTTTGAAATCTCTGAGACTGAGGTTAATGCTCTTGAATGGGATAAGGACCCCGAACTGCGCTCCAACTGGAAGCGGTAAACAACAACAACAACAGCAGGACTGGTCAACAACAAACAATAAAGCCCCGAGGGACAGATAAAACGCAACAAACAACCGCGGCTCAGCTTCCCATTGTCCCGGTGCCTCTTCAATCGGTCCAAGTGGTCCAGCCCTTGCCAGCTCCTTCTTCAGGATTAATCCTTCAAAAGGAAAATACTCCATTCTCTTCTAAGCAAACGCGCAAAGATTATATTCCACAGTTTTATAAAAATAAGGATAAAATGGTTAGGGTGGATGTAAAAAAATCCTATCAACGTTATCAAATGTAAAAATCTAAGGGCCTTTATCTAAGGTTTTTTATGTTTAATCACTCAGAAACCTTGGTGCATATATATTTTATTATTTACCATATATCAATAATTTTAATTTGTCTGTATTTTGTATATTTACCCCTTAAGAAGACCTGCCGCGTGGATCGAAACGATGGCTTTCCAGTAAAGAGTTCTCCCTTCTTAAGAGAATTTTTTTTTACCTCAACCCGAACCGTTTATATACATATATTATATATATATATATTATATATATATATATATATATATATATATATATATATACACATAAGGTCAACTATTATTCAAGAAAAATAAAACATACACTTTGTTAAAACAAATTTAAAACAACAGTGAACACTGCAATACCCTCAGGATTGAATAGGAGTTCGGAGCTCTTCTAAAACAATAAATTCGTCTATAATAAATCAGCATGAGATTGGGAAAATCAAACCAGAAAGAAAGCCTTAAGAATTCTCTAAAATACTGAAAAATATCTAGCCAGTGAAGATATCTTCGTCGATTCAGTCATCAGGACTAAAACATCTCACACCAAGAGCAACTTCACCATGATCCAGATACAGCAACTTCACTACGAGACGTTCAATAAAGTTAACAAAATTTTAAGACCGTGGAAAAATTCCAACGAAAAGCCCTTAGTCTCCAAACTAAAACAGATATAGAAAATATCTACTAGTAATAATAATAATATCTAACTAGTTGCATTTGAGCCTTGGAGGTGGTGGGATGTTTCTTGGGTGCATTATTCATGTTTGTTTGTTTGTTTGTTTTCTTGGGTTTAGGGGCGTAAAACATCTAGGTCATCAACGCCCCTTGGTTATTAAGTTATGGTAACCCACCTATCTGGGCCCGAGAAAGAACGAAGCGAGAGGCGCGCCCAGACCCGAGGGGGCAGGCCGAAGTCCAGAAGGCGCCCAAGTCCCACAAGTCAAGTGGTGGTTATATTGTTATTTATGACAGGAAGATTGGTCAGAGGATGTGGATAAAAACCATGTTAACCACCCAGCCACACCAAGGACATTAGTACAATCCACTAATGTTTACAATGGACCATTCATGGAAAAGTCCAAATCCTCTCAGATCTTCGGAGCTAACATGCTCTGCGGGACAAGTGGCGCCCCCATAGCCCCCAGCACCAGCCCCCCGGAGCCCAGGCCACCCCTACCCCCAGCCCACGCGGGCCCGCACCAGTGAGCTTCGTTTTAGTTTATGTTTAGGTTATATATCTACTTTGCTGTAATAGATAATGGATGATAATAACAACACTTGGTTATTTATCGAAAAATTAGCTTGGAACAAGGTGTGTAATACACACCCACACATTCATATACATATAAACATAAACACTTATATTTACACATACATACACATATATATTTCACATCAAATGGTGGTCATCAGTTTACACTTGGTAATGATTTTAATGACCGCATCTATTGTGGATTCGTCATCTCTCAGAGCCATTGAGATATTAAAAGGTAACCCGAGTTGGTGTAGCACAGATCGATAGTAATGGCATTCTTCGAATATGTGTCTGATGGTCAAGATGCCATTGCATTTTGGACATTTCGGAAGTGTTTCTCTAGTCATTAGGTAAACATGGGTTAGTCGACTATGGCCTATTCTGAGGCGGGTGATTACCACTTCTTCACGGCGTTTGCTACGGTTGGAGGTAGTCCATGGATTTACGCATTTCTTAATACGTTTTAATTTATTGGATGGGCTTTCGTCCCACATTGATTGCCATCTATTATTCATGTTTTGTTTTGTTGTTATTCTCTTTCTACCCTGATGATGCCTGAATGGGCGAAATATTGGACAGATATTTTCTATATCTGTTTTAGTTTGGAGACTTAAAGGCTTTTCGTTGGAATTTTTTTGGTCTTAACATTTATGTAAGGTCTCTTTTTACATTTTAATGTTAACAAAATTGGTGTATATTATTGAATGTAATGAAGTTGCTGTCTACGATTGATGAGATTTTTTTTATATATGTACTGATCCTTCCTGAACTGACCAAATGTTGGTTGGTTAGTTATTTAGAGAATTCAGGCTTGTTTTTTCTAATTACATTCAAATCATTACAGACGAATTTATAGTTTTAGCAGAGCTACGAACTCATCATAAGGGTTTCTACACACATCCTAACCAAAAGCACCACTTTGGAAAGGATCATAATATTTTTGTATAGTGATTTACCCCCAGTTAAAGATATTAAAAAAAAAAACCTGTACCACTACAACCCAGGAAGGGTCTGGGGTTCAGTACAAGTTAGATACTGTTTCTGTTTCATGGACAACGGTTATGCAAGGAGGTGACGTCCTAGGTCACGCTCAACCGCCAGGCTTTTCCCCCTTACTTTATAATATTTTATAGAGGCTGGGTGAGTCCTAGGAGGGTCCTAGATCCTAGAAACAGCAGTGACTGGTGCCCACGAGTGAGCCTAACAACCGACGGAGGTTGTTCGCTGATTAGGTGCATCACAATCCTGGTTGTGCGATATAAAATCGATTTGGATTCGATCTTTTATACCTTTACTATATTTTAATTACTTTAAGTTATTCAAGGAGTTTCCAGGTAGGAATCCCGTGGATAGAATGATAAGAGTTTTGAAAAAGTGTAATAATTTAGGTTTGGAGAAAAATAATTCAGATTAATGCTGAGGGAAATGATTATGGAAATAAGGTGTAGTGTCTCCGTTACGGTCCGCCCCACTTTACAACTGAAATGAAGAGAGTGAAGTTACAAAGGCACCTGAAACTAGCTTATCAATGCAGGAAGAAACTCAGGTCGGTTAGTACCATGTCTTACAGACTTAACCACCTGCTTACATCTCCTAACCTATCCCTCCGCCTCAAACTGACAATCTACAAGAGCATCCTTAGACCTACGCTCCTTTCAGCACCATCGTAGCCCAAAGGAAATAAAAGGAAAAAAAAGTTACAAAACTGGCAATCTATATATCCATAAATTCAAATAGATAAAAAGAGTCCAGTTCAGTTTTGTTAATTTGGTTAATTAATCAACCGTTCATTGGTTAATTAATTAACAAGATAGTTACCGTTGATTGGTTCAATTGCCTTAATGAGCAAGCAATTGATAACTTTTTGCATGATTTTGCACGATCTGTATAGCACCTCGCAACTGTTGTGCAGCCTAATAAGGATATTCTGCTTGGCTTGAACGGTCTAGACAGCCTCTTCCGTCTCTGATATCCCCCAAGGCCAAGTTCAATGACCAACAGCTATTTCTCATTATATTTTTTTAAAAATCAGAATCGATTAGCGGATATTTTCGATTTAAAAAGTAAATTAATAAATAAATAAGGCTATAATCATAGTATCCAGTTATGGATTAGTAATAATTGTCTTAACTGCATTTAGAGACAGCTCTAAATCTATTAGTAAACCTTCTCTCTCCTACTTATGATTTTCCGTAAAGGACAAAATAAGTCTTGTATTTGTGATTGATTTGCTCGATAGTCGAGTGAATCGATAATTACTCAACTACAATGTAGTAGAGGTCAATCTGAATATTAATATGTAACGATTTTTCCAAGGAATGGCTCAACCGATTTACAGCTACTTACCGTTTCGACAGCTAGAAAAACATTTTAGGTGTAAGTGTAAGCTGTAATTAAAATATGAAGGGTAGAATTACACATTGCATACATCTGAATGGTTCGAAACAAGTACGAAGTGCAAACAATTGAAGCAATATATTTGTGATTTGTATTTTACTAATCTTACAGGAGTAGTAAGCCCCAAAAAAGGTTTTTTTATTTGTTTAAAAAAAATTATTTTATTGAATTGTACAACTGTAACATATACATCTAGTACAAGGGCTATCTGAATAAATAAATACATGACAGGACATGTAGAGGCACTACCCACTGGCAGCACTCTAATAACATTTCTATAATAGAAGGTCCCGAGGCCATCTTCTCTTCAGACGCCTAGGAGGATTGTCAGGGATGGAATTGGATACAAGGATGGAAACTGGTGGGTTTGGATTGGGCACGGAGTTTATTATGGAATGATAGGTATCTGGAATAGGCTAAATCGGTAACACATGTAACGTTAAGGTCATTATGGATGGTTTTATTTGTCACAAAATAAGGAGCGTTTTGCGAAGGATTTTCGATTGCAATGATTGAATACGAGGGGAATTCGATGGTTTGGTGGAGTCCCATAGTTCAATTCCGTAAGTCCATACAGGTCTTATAACAGTCACATAAATAAGTCTTTTGAAATTCATCTACAGCTTTGAGCGTTTGTCTAGTATGTGTTGAAGTAGGAAGCGTCTAGCTGTTTCTTGTCTTTTCAGTCTTGTGTGAGGGTTCCAAATAAGACGTTTGTATAAGTTGAGTCCTAGGTAGCGAATCTGTTCCACAGGGATAAGTGAAGTACTACTAAAGAATACAGTAGGACAGGAAGTCATGGGTTTTGGTCGAAGGGTAAAGGTAGTTTGATGGGACTTGCTGGAATTGGTTTTAATTCTCCAATTCCGACACCATTCCTCGAGGCTTGATAAATGTGATTGAAGGGATTGGGATGCAATGTATGGGTCGTTATTAACTGATAACACAGATTTGTCATCAGCATACGTGAAGATGAAGGTGTTAGGATGGGTTGGAATGTCAGCTGTACATATTGTGTAGAAGATAGGACCGAGGATGCTACCTTGAGGAACGCCAGCAGACTGGGAATAGAGGGACGAGTAGGAACCTATATGACTTACTTTAAATGTTCTGCCAGTTAGAAATGAGCGAATGATTAAAAAGTATGTATGTAGGAGGAAGGAATTGTCGGATTTTGTAAAGAAGACCTGGGTGCCAAACGCAAAAATGCAGATCAAAAGCCCCCAACAAAAGTAATATGTAAAAAATAAACGTATCATTGGTACAAGTATTCCACGTCTATTTCTATAAATCTTACAAATAAATAGATCATAAAGAAAAAACGATATAATTTTAATGATTGTTTCAGCAATAAAAACAAATTTCATTTCGCGTAACCTTATTAAAAATAAATACATATTGAAAAATTAAAGAAATAAATAGAATTATTCAGAACTGTTGAATATAATTTTTTTGTACTACATTAAGTACTTGACGTTTTAGTATCCCGAAGTAGAGGTGCCCCGAAATTATTGTAGAAATTGAAGTTCAGTCTAGTACTGAGATATACTGCCAGTTAAAATTAACTAAACTCATCATTATAAAACATTAAAATTATAGCATTATTTATTTGTTTTTGTTATTTTTAATACTAGCTATGTTTTCAGTAAATAAAAATGATGTGACAAATGTTACGAGAAATGATAACAAATTGTTACATATACATCATTAGGCTTGCGTTATATTATCATGATATGGTTACATAATAAATACTAACATTGTGCTCTCATACATTGTGGATATGTAACATCTTTGTTTTTAGTTCAAACAGGTAAATATTCTCTAACAATGTCACCTCTTTAGCAAGGCTAACTTTGCTAATGGAAAATTTAAAATCAAAGTGTTTTAATAACATATACGATGAATATATGGATAAGTCAGGCCTTGGCGTTTTTGCTTATTTCATAAGCCAAAAACTACGAGAATGATACGAGTTCATTTCTCTCAGTATAATTAACTAATTTCGGACAAAAATTATTCACCGGGGCAGCAGGCACATTTGTGTGTTCGAAGATGCATAATAGCATCTGGAAAATTGCAAATTTTAATTAAAAAAATCATTAAAAAAAAAGTTCATTTCTTTGATATCCGTTCGGAAAATATATAACCGTAGCTTTAGTAGCTACATTTTTGTTTATAGGCTTTAATATTTTTATTGTATCTTTATAAATACATTATGATTTGTAACATGTAGCCTTCTGGCCAGATATATATTATGTTTCTTTTTCTGTTCATGTTTGTTATTCTAAAGGGACTGAGTCCCAGAATAAAGTTGCTTTTCCATTATATTCTATATACACAACCCCACAAGCGTTCAAATGCTCTAAAAAAAATTGTTCAACTCACTTATCTACCATATTATTTAAATTATTTTGATATATTACAATTTCTTTTTATAAAATTATTTAAATATTTCAATGAAACGTTTTGAATATTACTGAAAAGGATAAACCAAGTGCTATATCTAACTGATAAGTGTTCCTGGAAACATTCTGAAAGTATCGTGTATTGATTTTGTTGACGTAAGTCGAAATGCTTACCAGGAACTATTAGTTCCACATCATTACTATAACAGTCCATGAACGGTTTTCAAGTGCAAAAATGAGTATCAAAAATGATTTTCAAGAAAATATTTAATAAACAACTATATCGCATCAACTAAAAGAAAAAAAATCTGCATTTAAGTTCATGGAAGCATTGCTAATAATTATTCCTTTAAATGTTGTTACTGTCATACAACAACTAACAGTCAGGTAGGAAAACGAATTCTATAAATAATTGCAAAGTTTTTGGTTTAATAAAAATCAAGGAAAATTATAGCTTAATAAGTGTATACTTATTAATTTATTTTCAATTTTAATTAACTAGAAGTCTGGTATCATACCATCATATAATTAAACTAGTTTTTTCTAAATCCTTCATATTCCATCCCTTTTTGTATATTTTAATCTTCTCATTTTGTATCTTTCTGTTTACTTCTTCATTTTTCTTTCCCTTTATATTATGTTTACATTTTATCCTTTCTGTACATTTTTTTTCTGTATTTTATATTCGTTTTCTTTAATTATTATAGCTGTCACTATTTTAATTTCTGTTCATCATCTGTAATTTTATTATATCTGTCACTACTTTAATTTTATTATATTCTGTAACTACTTTAATATTCGTTATCTTTAATTATCATATCTATTCACTATTTTATCATATCTAGTCACTATTTTAATTTTCTACATTACATGTCACTATATTCTTGTTACTGCAACGTTTTTTATATTTTTGTTCTGTTTGCTTCTCTCACATAGCCCTGAAGATGGCCTACATTGTAGGTCGAAACGTCGGCATACAATAAATAAGTATACACTTATTAAGGTTTTTTTATTGACTGCACCCCCAACTATTTCTTCCTTACATTAGAAGTTCCAGTCAACCAATTCTTCTCTAACAAGGAAAATTATTATTAATAAACAGGATTTCTCGATTATTTTTCTAATTATTAATGAATAAAGGCACGCGTATACCTAACCCGTTATCGTCCGAACTTTACGCAATCAAATCGAACATATGTAAAAGAAAGGGAGTGCTTACGTCACTATAACCGTTATCGTACGTTGACGCCCGTTCACGGCCGACCAACTGACGAGTCCGAACTTATTGGGATTTCTCGCCAGTCTGCCGGCGTCTGCAGCGCAAATTGAGTGTATTTATAGTTTGATTTATGATTCTGTCGTGTTTGTGTGTTGTTATCTACCTAAACGACTATGGCTATTGCAAAATTAAAAAAATTACAATAATCGTGATGTTGCTAAACGTTTATGGACTTAAGTTGCAACGGAAATGGATATAGCGGTTTCGACATTAAAACATTAAGCTGCACAATCAACTACAGCAGACAGGCAACGTGCAATACAGGCAACGTGCAATGCCGGCAACAGGTGAGCACATGCACGTCCGAGTAATTCTGTCCGACATCGGACGCCAAAATCGGTTTTGGTGTACGCCAAAGGTAAGACTGGCCCATGAATTGTACATAAATTTAAGGGATTGATTTTGAATGTTGATGGTAACCATCAGAGGAGGCTTTTTCTGCTTTTAAATCACGAAAAATTAATTTAAAATAAAATGTAAAAATCAACTATGATTATTGATATAATTGTTCCCTGCATATTTATATGTATCTGCTACATAGATAATTATTTTTTGTCTTTGAAATTGTTTAGACAATAATTAAAAAAAACCTTTGGACTTTACTTAATTTATTTAAAAAAATTAGCCAGTAGTTTTTACTAAACCAAGAGAGATATATAAGAGAAACATCTTTGTAGCCAACCTGTGAGAAGTTACTGAGGCTCTGAACTCCCAATAAGGGAGTTAATATTCGTCCATTTTATTGTTTGTATAATTTTATGATTTCATTAACTAATTTACTATTTCCCTATTATTTAATTAATAAGAAAAACAATGTAATTTTACGATTAGGGATAGCTTCATCTTTAACAATGTTGAAACTTAATAGATTTATTTGATTAATCGAAAAGTTTATTGGCTTTTTGTATTTTATACTTACAAATGTTCCACAAAAATAAACGAAATTTAAATATTTATATTTAATTAAATACATTCCAAAAGGGATTTGGAAAATCATAAACTAGGATTTTGGTTTTAAAAATGATCTAAGATGAATGGCCTAAAATAATTTATGTAAAAGGAATTTTAAAATAAATTATAAGAAAATTTTATTAATAAAATCATATAGCTTTTATTTTAAAAACAAAGGAGGCCGTTTGTAATGTTTGTTTAAGTAATTATAAAAAAACATTGAAAAATCCCAACTATTGTATTTTAATAAGATATTAAAATGTAAAAATCATTAATGAATAATGGATGTTAGCATAATATTATTTTATAATTAACCGACAGTAATATTGTTATTTTTTAAAACTATAAACAGTTTATTAACAAAAAAAAAATATATTTAAAGCATATCTCTAACAAACAATAAACTATCTAGAAGATTAATATTTAAAGGAAAGCAAACTAAAAATAAAATGTCTACTATTGTAATAAGCTGTACGAGTACTCGTATGTAAAATGTATAATAATAAGCTTGGAAATGACAAAAATTAAATATTGAAAGGCTATGTTGAATTAATTAATAAATGATAAATAAAAATAAAGTAATAAATAAAAATGAATGGTTAAGGAATTACGATGCAACATACACAAACCGTTTCCAATGAAGGAGCGTTTCGAATCGACGAATAAGAAAATCGATTTTTTTTTCACATTCAATAATTGGGCATTTTAGGGACTGATTATGAACAAGTGATTTTAATTTGTAACTAAAATGCACTTACATTTTCACGGGTAGCAACATGACATTAAGACTGTCTGTACTCACCTGAAACATAAAAAAATCAAAATCAATATAAATGAAAATTGGAATGTATTATTGTAAAATATCTGATGATAGAAAGCATAAGAATTGAGTCAAAATCTTTTTGACATAGCGTATGGGGTCCTGAAGAAGACTAACAATGTGGACCGAAACGTAGATAACAAATAAATAGTTATGTGATCTTGTTTTTGACCGTCATACGAACTAGCTGCTTATTATAAGATAAGGTCAACTATTGTTGCACTCTAGTGTTGTTTTATTTGGTTAAAACTCCTCAAAGGAAAGAGGTGTAGCTGAGTGTGTACAGTGCTGAGTTGCTGTGATGAAAGTCTCGGATTCACATCCGGATGTGGCAGACAAATTATTGGATATAGGACTGTTGATGTGAGGTGTGCTGAATACGATCGAGATTCAAATTTTATTTTAGTGTTTATTATGTCTTGATAATTCCAGAATTAACGAGTTGACTGGCAAGTTATACCGTTTGTTTTCAGCATTTTAATGGATTTTTAAAGTATTTTTTGAGGCCTATTAAATACTTAAACTGAAAGTTTTTTTTAATATAGGATTAACAATAATAATAATATAATACATTTCTATTAAAAATTTTTAATTCAAAAATAGTAATTGCATATTACAGAATTTCCCTACAAAAATGTTATTTAGAATATCATTTGACAAAAATAACTTTTAATTAAGTCCTGAGATGTCTTATTCCGATTATTCATTTTTCAAAATGATGTTAAAGTAATTTTTTTTTCTAAACAAATTTTAAATAATGGAATAAATATGATAATTTCCATAATATGATGGATATTTAGTTGTGTTTTACTAGAAAAATATATTGTACAGGATATCATCAAGATGCTATCTTATATTTTCATCTAAACTAAAATATTCCCAATCGGCCTGCCATCTGGAGTCAAAATTAACACGACTCTGTCAATTTCAATTCATTAAATAAACAATTAAATATTTGACAATGACATATAAACATTGGAGGTGCGTGTCCTTAATTGTTTAAAAAGGATATACAATTGCGTGCTTCTCGTGTGACAGGACGATCCGCGGAGACAATTGTATACTAATGGAACGAATTTTGGAAAGTGGACAAAGTCCAACTGTTGTGCAATCCACTTCAAAGCCGAGGGATAAGAAATAAATCCAATCGTGGGAACCAAATATTAGCATCTCTTTTCATCAACCTTGTACCTTATATATTTTCATCAATATTGTGCATACGAAAGAATTACCACTTAGTTCAGGTGTGTTTTCAAGGGGGGATTAAGGTGGAGGGGATGGTGGCACGTGCCCCCACACGGTTTTTTATGTATTGTGAAGAATCCATTACAGTACATACTTATAGGCAAGTCGCATGATCATAGTTGTTAAAATATATGAATTAAAATAACAGAAAGAACATGAGTGAAACTATTGCTCTGATATTTAAATAAACCTTTCTATAAATACTACAAGTTTATTTCTAAGTTATTGTTGATATTAACGGCAACCATAGCAACCCTGCGCACTGTACACAAAGCAACCCCACTCTTCAGAGAAATAAATCAAATACTGTCTAGGGATTGACGCATAATAAATAATAACTCCCCAAAATGGTAATCATACCCAAACCATTCCTGATCGGGCAGGAATGCACGACCTAACTGATTAAGAATCCAAAACATGACCATTTAGTTAAGGAATCAGCTACTTTACTTCTGCAACCATGTTTCAAACCCTGTGTTCTCTATTTAATGAATTTTCATTTTAGCTTTTAGGCACTTAAGTTTTTAGGTTTTTAGGCCGTTGCTTAGACGCACTATGGTCTCGGCTATAGGCAGGCAAATGTCTCATAGTGTGAACATAGCTTTAGATAACTGACGCGTTTGTCAGTTCTTATTAAAAACATATGATTTTGTAAATATGTGATTCAGTCTTTAATAAAGGTTACAATTATTAACATGTGCATTTATTAAATAAACAATATTGGCGACGAGGATAGGATAAAGTATGGAAGCACAAGTTGTAAATGAGCCAGTCATTCTGTCATTGATTTACAACATTTAATGTTAAACTTACAATTACTTGATAATTTTCTTAATTCGGCAGCAAATTCAGTAACTGTTTCGCCAAAGATTTGACAAACGCGCCAGTTATATTTAAAAACAACTGACAAACACGCCAATAACGATTTTATGTGAGGAGCAGGTTAAATAATTTTTTATATTAGTCTAGAAGGCTGTTCAATATTGGCAAGTTATCAATATTGGGAATGGCTATCGATATGGGTCACCATTCCAACAGTATTTGATGTTCGGAAATCTTTAGGATTCTTCGGATCGGGGGGAGGCGAGCTTTGATAAACAGTTCTGGGAAATAGAGATATCTCCGGGCAGAACCCACATGGGAATCCCGGGGTATTTTTACTTTGTACCAGTTCAGGACAGGAACTTGTGTGGAGAAAGTTAGTATTATATTATACTCTATATATCTATATTATATAGACAGATAGATTGGTGTTAACCTTTTTAATGATCAGTTGACAAATAAAAATAAAAACAGGATATTGCTGTCGAGGCACAAATTCCCACTATGGGGAGTTAATATTTATTTCCCTTCAATTCCTAGAAATGAATCAAACACTGATTTATTTTTCTGAAGAGCGGGGTTATTCAGAATGTAGTGCTGAGGTTCTAGGTTCAAATCCTGCTGTGGCAGGTAAATTATTTAATCTGTTAAAAGGCAGGGAAGAGTCCTGTGGGACCTACAAACCCAGCTTTCATTAAGTTATCCTTTATCCTTGATAAGTGAAAAACTAGGCGGTTGAATACTCGTCAGAAATGAATATCTCCCAGCAAAAATATAGCCTTAAAAACAGTACAGTCTCTTAACATGTACTGAACCTACGACCCTTCATGGATTGAAGTGGTAACACCCCTTAACACTTAACACTCCAAACTAGGCATAAAGCGTAATTTTAGGAGGTATACATTTATATATAAGAAGATGAAGGAAGAATGAAAAAATCTTTCATAAAAAAATAATGCTTTACGTGATCCTACTGGCTCCATCATCAATCTTACTAATATAAATGTGAATGTTTGTATGTTTGTCTCTCTTTCACGCAAAAACTACTGGACGGATTTGGATGAAACTTTACAGTAATATCGGTTATACATCAGAATAACACATAGGCTATAGCAAGCGCGGATTTATGGGAGGGTGGGAGGGGGCACGTGCCCCCCCGACAGTTTTTTAGGTACTGTGGAGAATCCATTATAGTACAAAATTAAAGGCAAATCAGGAACTTAGGATCTTGAAATTTGCAGATAGGTCCTTTGTATAATTTAAGAAAGACATTCGGCTAATTCCTCCCCCAAGGGTTTCTCTTTTAATATAATAGGGTTTCAACGATTGTATAGAATCCGTCAGTTTTGAAGTTAGACGTCTGAAATTTTGGATGTACGAGTAACTTATAGTTAAAAAAAAAATTCAATTATTTATTTAAAATGTTTTTTCACGAAACTTCATGTGGCAGACCAAATTCCATGCGAGCGAAGCCGCGAGCAAAAGCTAGTGAAAAAATAAATATAAGTAGGAAGCATAGTAGCTCAGTGTGTAGAGTGCTAAGTTAGTAGTAGTACTTCGATCAAGTTCCTGCCGTTAACAGTTACAGATGGATCCTGTGGTTTTACAGACCCACATCGGGCTCAGCCAGCCTCAATGAAGTTGGTACTCATACATAGACGAAAAACCTGAATATTGAACGTGATATGAGCCAAATTACCTCCCTGTACAACCGTTACCCAAGAAACAGTACAGTCTCTACCATGTACTGAAGCCAAAACACTACATGGATTTGTAATGGAACAAGTAGAGGTATATTATAGCTTTAAATAGATATGGATCCAGAGAGAGATGTATAAAAGGTATGTCCTGGAATCGATTAAAAACTGTCATTTAAGATTTTTTTAAATAAAAAAAAAAAGTAAATTGACCAAAGGACTCGAATTGTGAGTTTATTTTGGTCTTAAAAAAATTGTTGATTTTTTTTTATTACTAATGCCCTGGCACTGCATTGCAGCCTGGCACCAAATATACTTTAATTTTAAACGAGTTCAAAGATGTGTATAAACAGTTTGTCCTGCAGGTAAGCTGGCATAAAGTTGAAATTATTTTGAAAACAATATCGTCAGGAAATTGCTAAAATAATTTATGTTATTATTTCTAATATTAAATGCTTGTAATTGTTATCAAAGAAAAAAAAATCCAATTTCTGAAAGGCTCCTTTCTCGAAAACACAAACAATATAACAGTCCAACATCAGTTTTGTTGTATATAGATAATAGAAAAACCTGTAACACTACAAGCCATGAAGGGCATTGGGTTCAGAGCAAATAGTAGGAACTGTACTAATTTTGAGTCAACTCCTTTATGTAGACTGGATGAGACCCCGGTGAGAAAACAAAAACACAACCACTACAACTCATGAAGCGTTTGCGGTTCAATACATGGTAGAGACTGTAGTGTATCTTGGACAACGGTTTTGCAAGGAGGTGTAAGTCCTAGATCACGCTTAAACGTCAGATTTTGCGCTCCAATGTTATTCACAGCTGTTAATAAATAAATAATAATTTATCCTGTCGTAGCTGATCTCGAACCCGGGACCTACAGATCACTAACCCCCCGGCATCATACCTACTCATCTACTCTGGGCGAGTTCAAAGACTTTGATGTAGCGATTTTTACCATATCCATAAACGACAAATTACCTTATTACGTTTATAAAATGGACAAGGTTCATGACAATGCTTCAAAGCTATCATAGACACCTCAAATATGATTGACCATACCTCTCGTAAAAGTAAATTTAAATAAATAATTCGTTATTTGTTTTGTCTTAAATTAAAGACCTCCCTCAGACTATCGAGGGTAAACCTAAAAATATTCTCCACTACATCGTGGGCAGAAGGCGGACAGGAGGCGGCAGCGACGCCCACACAGTTACAGTGTACAGTTGGCAGCGCTCGGGGGCGGCATCCGGTTACCGCCGCAAATAGTAACCTCCCCACCCACGCGGGTTCAGGGCGCTATCTAATGGCCAGAATAGTAGGTAATGTCCTTATAGGGAGGCGAAGCTAATAAATATTCAGTGCAATTCAAAATAAGGTCTTCCTCCAAAGTAGGTAGATGTAATACATATGCAATAGGAATATTGAATCTTGTAAAATGGTGATAAAGGTTTGATGAAATGGAATATAATATCGATCAAGAGGGGAGAGAGGAAATGATACCATGCTGCTATCTGTATGAAAATTTATTAACGCCTTTTATAAAGTTGAATATTAAGTTGTATATTTGAGTAGAAAATAGTTGACTGGATAATTCTAATGATGGATTGAATTAGTGAGGGAGTGCAGTGAAAGATAACACAAAACAAGCAGAACTTATTTTTTAATCGTGCCAACGTTTCGGGCCATCTTCAGGGCAACCAAATAGTGGGTGCTGTCAAACTAATAACTTAATTTGACAGTCACCACAGCGCTTACAATTTAGTTGCCCTGAAGATGGCCTACATCGTGCTTATTTTCTGTTATCTTTGACTGCACCCCCTGACCAATTCAATCCATCATTAAGTTGTGTTACTTGAGACTAGTGATGTGTCAAAATGATAAGGGAAAAGAAAGATGCGTAACCGTGACTTTTTTGGCGGATCTTTTACCTTATTAATTTTCAATACAAAGATGAAATTTTATATAGGGTTATTTCATATTAACTGCAAAACTCTTAGGTACGTGTTAGTAACCCTATAAACAGCAGCTTTTGTTCTAGCAAACGTCGAAATGAAAAAAAAATTCAGCCCTCCATTCAAATTTTTATTTCTCTTTTGATGTTTGTCCAGAACAAAAGTTGCTGTTTTGGTTGAGCTACCTAAGTGGTTATCAGTAAATTTAAAATAACCCTGAATAAAGGTTATTAGGTAGCAATGAAAAACTATTGACATTTAACATTTGACCAAGGCAATCCTTTCAAGGTTTGAAGAAAAACCTCTTTGTTGACAATCTTATAACTCACTACCAAACACAAACGTTATATATGCCGCCCAGTGCAAGTCGAAAACTCGAAACATATGCCTAACCTACTGCCCTGTCTGTTAAGCAAAGCGCCAAGTGGCGAAGACTATCAAGATCACGCGCATGGACATCGATTGAGGAAAAAGTTAAGATCCGTATCTGTATCCGCAGATCTGGACACCGTATTCGGATCCGTATCCGCGGATATACTTTGTTAAAGATCCGGCACATCAGTACTTGAGACCAGGACGGGACCCAGGCCCTGTTTCCCCACATCGTTTATAACACTGCTGATTCTGATGCTATAACACCTACCTTCTAAACAGGTGTTTTTGAAAACTAATAACAAACAAGAATTAACATGAAAATTATTTAGTTGCAGCATAATAAAAAAAATTGTTTTTATTCACCTAGCTTTGATTAAACAATATTTAGTACTTGTACATTAGCTGGTACCCAGAAACTGTCGTTTCATTTTAAATAGGCAATGACAAAAACACTAAATAAAATAGCAATGACGAGTGATAAGACGTTAGAGGAGATAAGGAGATAGGTTTCGTGGGTACCGGATAAGTCACAGTACCCTTTCGTTTTAGAAGGGAACACCAAGTACCAATTAATTTAATTATTGAAGAGGAAATGGTTGATTGGATATGTCTTAGAAGAATGTGAAATGGTCGGAGGTGCAGTCATTTTGGCGTTGTGAACTAATTATCAGGCAATCGTCAGGGCAGAGGGGTGAATAGTCTAATTGCAACTACTGCAAATGAATTCCAGTTAGACTCTTCGTCCAAAACAGTTGTCAAGGAAACAGTAAAGTTTCTGCCATGAATTGAACGTGAGACCATTCATGGTTTGCAGTGTTACAGGTAATATTTTTTAAAAATAAAGTATTTTTAAAAACCTTAAAAATCTTCTATTATGAAAAACAAATTTCATATTGGACCGTTCGGAATTGACACAGGTCAAACTATTTTTTCGTTGCCTACATTTATAACTTTATGAGAAAACAACAAACCTGTTTACACAAGCATCTGTTATTTATTTGTTTCCAGATAGATCCCTCACATTCTAAAATTAAATGATCCGGTTTGAGATTCGAACATTCCCTACATAAGCAAGCCCTGCCGTCACCTCCAGGACAGCCCCACCTCGATAGCCTAACCTATTTGCCGCCTTGGATATTTATCAGGTGTTGTTCTTGTTGGAGTTGTTTGTGCCCGCGCTATCTGGGTCAGGCAGGTCCTGCTGACTCAGCGCTAGGGCGCGGTGCTATTGGGCTGCTCACTATGTACTCGGCCAAGTCATCGCTCCAGTCGGTTGCACAAATAAGTAGATGCACTCTCACTCGATGTATAGGTCGATGGAAATGAAGCGTAATGAAAGAAAAAAAAACAGAAATCTTTAGGAGAGTGAAACAATTGCTTCAAAGTATTTTACCTATGACATATTACGTGATTTTGTACATTTTAAAATATTTTATGTTTGTTTCGCATAATGGTTTTTAATTAGTAAAAACGCATTCGTTATTTTTTCTATAATGTACAACCCAAACTAACGACTTCGTTTTGTTTTTTTCACATTTGATAATTTCCATTTGTAAGGACGATTATACAATATATATGAGTGTGTTTGTGTGGCGGAGTTGCCACTATTATGATTATGAATGATATATATATATATATATATATATATATATATATATATATATATATTGGAGAGATTTAAATTAGAAGGTTACGAGGGGGCCATCTCCTTTTCAGACATCTCGGAGGTTTTTCGGGAATTGAAGAGGAAGCTAGTTTCAAACTACTGGCGGGTTAGGTCATTATATGTATGAGTTTGTAACAATGTAAGGGGGATTAAAGATTTTGAATTATAAATTGGATACGAGAGGAATTCGAGGGCTTAGTGGAGTCCCAAAACTCTACTCATCAAGTCCACATTGGTCTTATAGTAGTCATGTCCTGTGTAAGTAATTGGGAGCCTAGAATGTGAATTCTGTTCCCTAATTTATAGGTAATTTAACAAGCGACAAGCGTAATTACTAGGTAATTTTTATTGTAACAAGAAATGCAGTTTATCACATTTTCCACCAAATCGGTATTCCTATTAACTTACGGACTTAACCAGGACCTAATTAAAGTAATGTAAAAATTATTCCGACTCTATTAAGCTAGAGTATTTTGAATGCAAATAGTGCTGTTTTATTTAAATTTTATTTTTTTGCTCGGTTGTGCGTCAACCTGTTGTAGAGAGATATTTTTTATTACGACCCACCTCTGGCACCGTTGGCGACGAGTTAAATTGAATTAGCAATTAAAATAGATACAGTTAGTCAGCGCTGGCCGCTGGGTTGATGCATTGCATAGGAGCATTCTTTCAAGGTGTGCTGCCAAATTAATTTTTATCATTTATTAATACCAACAACTAATTTATTAATTTCTTACATCATTAAGTTATTGTTATTATGATTTATAACATAGCAATATTTCTACGATAGGTTGACACATATAGAAACAAAAAATATCTTACGAACATTCAAAATTTCATATTGATTATAGGACCTACCTACTGGTTGTTATAGCTCCGATGAACAACTGGTCAAGTCAAATTTAGTCTATACTGTTTTGAGGGAATCATTCTAAGCTAGAGATGAAGTAATTAACACAAGAAATACCTCCATTTCAAGCCAATGCCAGGCTTAGCCACTTATTAATTACGAAAAGAACACGATTCCACTTCCCTAATTACAATAAACTCAATTTGGAGAAAATTCAACTTAAACACATATTCACCAGGGCATAACTGGTATAACTGCACATATTCAGATACTACCTATGAAATAAGGCCAATTTTTGCTTCCTTTAATATTTTCTAATTAGATAGAGATTAATTTAATCTGAAATGAGACTTAATGAAGAGGAAATAAATGTAGCTTTCTGTGAGAAATGTGATCAATTGCATTTATGTGAATATAAAAATTACTTTTTATAGTAATATCTAAACGAAAATATTTTTAAGTTTAAATTTTGAATTACACAGGCCAACAAAAAAAACCTTTTTGAAAACTTTTTTAATTTTAATAGCTGATCTTGATAGATTTTTATGTGCTGAATCCAAATCTGCTCGTAGTTTTTATGTATCACCCTTAGTTTCCAAGCAAAATGTATTTTATTATATAGTCTAATACCCATTTACAGTATATAGGGAAATCAATGAAACACTGTAGAATCGTAAAAATGGTTTGTATTTACAGTAAAATACTTGGAATAGTAATTTTATGTGATGATACAAGGTTCACTTGTCAACTGGAATTGGTTTATATTTTCTTTCCCTTTTTTCCTTGAAGCTTCTTGTGTAGCTTTTCCTGCGATGAATAGCTTGCTGAACTTCCCGGTGAAGTGACCAACAGTAATCCCCCATCATGTTGGTATGGTAGCGGCCCTGGTAACGTTTTTCCATCACTTTAACGTCCTGGTGAAAACGCTCACCTTGCTCCTCACTAACATCTCCTAAATTTTCCGGGAAGTAATCGAGGTGGCTGCTCAAAAAGTGAACTTTCAGGCTCATCAAACATCCTAACTGTTCAAATTTTTTTAACATGTTAGCAACAATAGCCTTATATTCTGGGTCTTTTTCATTTCCCAAAAACTTGGTGACAACTTGCTTGAATGAAACCCATGCTTCCTTTTCATTTGAGGTCATTGTGGATTCAAAGTTAACGTCAAACATCATTTTTCTAATATCAGGCCCGGTAAAGAAGCCTTCTTTCAGTTTAGCTTCTGAAAGGTGTGGAAACTTCTGACAGAGATATTTGAAACAAAGCCCATCTTTAGGCAAAGCCTTAACAAACTGTTTCATGAGACCTAACTTAATATGTAGTGGTGGTAGGAGCACGTTTTTTGGATCTACAAGGTTTTTGCGTAAAATGTTCTTCTCGCCAGGCTTTAAAGACTCCCTAGCAGGCCAGTTCTTTCTGCACCAATGTTGATTCCGAGCTCTACTGTCCCATTCACACAAGAAACATGGAAATTTGGTAAAACCCCCTTGCTGACCAAGGAGCATGCACGTAACTTTCAAATCACCACATATCATCCAACCGTGTGCAGAATAACCTATTTTATTTAACACTATTTCTAGATTTTCGTAACTCTCTTTCATATGTACAGAATGACCGACAGGTACAGAGGCATACATGTTACCGTTGTGTGCTAAAACTGCCTTCAAACTATTTTTGGATGAATCAATAAACAACCTCCAATCTTCTGTTTTGTATTCAATTCCAAACTCATTCATTAAACCATGAATGTCTGAGCAGTACACCAAATCACCCTCTTGTTCAAAATACTTCGAAAATTGTTGTTCTCTCTTCCTATACACATGAATGCTGGTTCCAGCCGCCAGCAAGTTCTTTTCTTTTAGCCTAGAGCCAAGCAGTTCAGCTTTTTCTTTTGTTAAGCCCAGATCCCTAACTAAGTCATTAAGCTCGACCTGAGTGAACAATTTAGGCTCTACATTTTCTGTAACACATTGGAATTCTTCATCGTGTTCATCTAACTCCGACTGTACATCAGAAAATACTTCTGTTTCAATAGAATTTAAGTCCTCTGGTGGTTCCGGGATTGGCAAATCTACACCCTGCCCTACTGGTCGGATGGCGGACGGAAGGTTAGGGTAGCTTATTACCTTCTTGTTCTTAGAGTTATGACCAGTAATATCTACACTGCAAAAGTAACAGTCATCGGAATGATTTTTTGGTTCCCTCCATATCATGGGAACAGCAAATTTAAAGTGTTTTTTCTCTTTTTTTGACCATTTCCTGAGGTCTTCAACACATACATAACATACCTTATGCGGTGCCCAAGGTTTATCCTGGTCTCCAAGTTTGGTTCCAAAGTATGCTAGATAAACCTTTTTCACAAAGTCTGTAATGTTTCTTTGGTGCTTTTTAATAACAAACTCACCACAAATATAACAAAAACTGTCAGCAGAGTTTTTACAGCCGCGATGAGACATTGTACTGAGCACATGTACAGGAAACGTAAAAGTGAGGTTATGTTGAAAATAAACAAAACATCAGCTGTTTAGCATGTGTTTCAGCAGTGCTGCCAACATCATCTTTGTTCATTAGACCTATTTTTTCATGTTATCTTAACTATGAAAAAGCTGTTAAATTCTAAAAATATTTCTTTATTTCATGAATTTAACTATAAAATGTGAATAAATGGTGGGTGATACAACTTTTTAAGCATCATATTTGGATTCAGCAACCTAAACAACATAAGAATAAGGTATTTTCATTAAAAAAGTTTTTTCATCGTTGGCCTGTGTTATTGATAATTTCATCAACAATGTAACATAAATTAGATTACAGTATTTCACAAAAATACTCACATGGTTACCTATAAATAAATATTAAAAAATTCTATTTACTATCAAAATAGTAAATAAACCACGATAAAATTGGTTTATCTTAAATTTCCCAACTGTCACTATGAGAATTCCTTTAAGAATTTATTTAATTACCAAATCTTCATAATGCACGAAAAAATTCCGCCCTTATCGATACTCAACAATAACACGAAGATAAAACTGATATAGCACGTACAACCAATCAGTTCCACTATTATTTGCACCTAGAAGTATAAATGAGACATATTCTGGATTATCATAACACCCGAAAAAAAATGTACCTTTATAAACCATACGTTCGTTCTTAACATACAGTGATATTTCTAATCAAAGTGTTGTCCAAGCAAGTCATTTGGTGAAGCTCACGTTCAGTCCCTAGCTATTTTTCCTAATCCAGAGTACCAACATTATAGAGGCTGGGGTGATACTGTAAATCCAACAATATTATTTACTTAAAGCTAGTCTCGAACCTTGGACCCAATCATCAGCTCAATACGGTTAATTTTGAATTAATAAAAGATTCAATAAACTTAACATAATATATCGTCGATGTCTTCACAGCCTCTGTGAAGTGAGTCCCAACAGTAGTGGAAATATCTGGAGGTTGAGTGTGATCTAAGACAAATAAGCTCCCTGCACAACCGTTTTCCAAAAAACAGTATAATCTGTACGATGCACTTAACCCGAGACAGTATAATCTGTACCATGTACTTAACCCAAGAGAGTATAATCTGTACCATGTACTTAACACAAGACAGTATAATCTGTACCATGTACTTAACCCAAGAGAGTATAATCTGTACCATGTACTTAACACAAGACAGTATAATCTGTACCATGTACTTAACCCAAGAGAGTATAATCTGTACCATGTACTTAACACAAGACAGTATAATCTGTACCATGTACTTAACCCAAGAGAGTATAATCTGTACCATGTACTTAACACAAGACAGTATAATCTGTACCATGTACGTAACCCAAGACTCTTCTTGAGTTATAGTGGTACAGGTTTTTTTAATTTTTGTTAATTCTTTAAATAGCAATTTAACGTTATTCCAGCCTTGGCATATAATACATATGAAATAATCTAGATCTCATAACCAAACACCGTCATGAATTAATCATACGTCACATATGATATATGTATACACTCTCTTCGGAACTCACTCCCACTCGATATCTGTCATGCGTCTTCTTTAACCACTTCAGTTCCCAAACATAAGCTCTTTATTCAATAAAAAATATTCAACTTAATCGATTGATGAATTACTGTAACTATTTCTCATTCATAATGATATTATTTATTATATTATTAGATGCTATTATTTATTAATTTATTTTTCTATTAGCCTATTTCTTTTTATTCTAAATTTGTCTGCTATTTTTTTCCCCTTTTTGCATTACTTTATCTAATTCCCTCTCAAAATATACCTTGTAGTATTATTTATTTTCGAGTTATTATGTAAATATTGTTTTATTCTAATAATGTAGTCCTTTGGCCAGTTACGTATTTTGTTCATTTTTGTTATTCTTAAGGGACCTGGTCCCAGAATAAAATCATCTTTCTACTCTATTCTATTCTACATATGTACATATATACTCGCACTATTGTGGCTTGACGACGAGCGTGACCCTAATGTATTTAAGAATAAATATCTAATAATAAAGCTGGCTGCTATCACGTGTATATGGCCGTGGCCATGTTGTGCTCCGACGTCCCACGACCACCTAGATATACAACGCGGCGAAATATCTGAGCAGTCTTTGCCAATCGATTTCGTAATATATTGTTACGGGCGCCGGCAGGAAGACGGAAGCAAGAGGATTAGCGGCTTAAATCCGTCGGCGAGAGAAGTTAAAATAGGATTAGGACGGTTCTAGATCGTTTCCTTTTGTCGGCAAAGGATTAAGAAGATTCCAGAATATTCTGGCCTCTTCGTGTTCTAGAATGTTCGGCCTTACCTATAAAAAGACTTCCGTCAACTCGAGGCAGTCAGTCTTAGCCTGAGAGTAGACCAGTGAAGATCAGTGATAAGTGTAATAAGTGAGTGTCAGTGTGATAAACTAGTCAGTGTTGAACCGGCCCGTGTAATAAGTGTATCAGTGAACTGTGACAGTCTCGCGAGTGTAATTAACTGTTTCTGTTTGTTACTGTGTGTCAGTTTGTGATACTTGAAGAATCTTACGGTCGGTGGACTAGTGAACTGTAAGTGTTAATTATTAGTTATAAATTGTAGTGTAATTTTATAATATTCAGAGAAACTATTGTAACTAGTTAAGCTATCTAGAATTAGTAATATCTTATATTATTGTAATAATTAAATAGGAGTTAGGCCTAGATTATAATATTTAGAATATTGTTATTATAAATTTATATTAGTTTAATAATTTAATTGTTAATAATTTACTTGTATCCTTTTTATCAATTTTGTTTAAATAAATAGTAGTATCTTTAATTAAGGAATTGTTTAATTCATTTTAATACCCAGTAGCCCGTAACAAATTGGTGTCAGAAGTGGGATTATTGTGTAATTGCTATTATTTTGCATTTTGTAATTATTGGGCTACTGTATGCAGAATGACTTCTAAAAGTGTTAAATTAATTGATTTAAAAGTTGCGGATTTGAAACGGGAGTTGGAGGAGCGTGATCTGGATTCATCCGGAACTAAAAGTGTATTGCAACAGCGCTTGCGTCAATTTTTTGTAGATTTAGGGGAAAATCCAGATGACGTTCTGTTTGAAACTGATTTAAGCAAGTTGTCTGCAACTTTTAAAAATGAGTTAAGCAATGTTAAAAATGAGTTAGGTAATGAGTTAAGTAGTGTCAAAAATGAGTTAGGTAATGAATTAGGTACTGTAAAAAGTGATTTATTGGATACATTAGAGTCTAAGTTAGGCACATTAGAGACTAAGTTAATGGAAAATGTAGATAATAAGTTAGCCGATGTAAACAATAAAGTAGCTAATGTAGAATCTAGGTTAGGAGAAAAATTGAATTCAATTGAAAATGAACTTAGGCTAAGAGTAGAAGCTCTCGAGGGACGTATGAGCAACCCACCGACGAACGACACCGACCGTTCCACAGAGGGCAGCTTTCATAGGACCATTATGCCCGCCAACGCTGGAACGCCACCAAATCACAACACTATTCCAGTATTCGACGGAAAGACGCCGTGGGAGGACTACATGACTCTCTTCGAGACGGCGGCTTCAATCCACGGTTGGTCAAAAGAGACCAAAGCTTCAGCGTTGTGTCTGGCCTTGCGTGGAGACGCCTTGGGAGTACTGCAAGGGATGCCCATGACAGAGCGGTCTAACTACGGGGAACTGGTTAGAAGACTGGAGATGCGTTTCGGCCATCGCCACATGGACCAGCTATATCGCTCACAGCTGAGAAGCAGGATCCAGAAGACCAACGAAACGCTACAGGAATTTGAAGCAGACATTGCACGGCTGGTGAGGAATGCTTACCCATCGGTCACCGATGATGTCTACGAGAGCCTGGCTGTCGACAAATTCCTGGATGGACTTCGGGACCCCGAGACGCAACAGGCAGTGAAGCTCGCCCGGCCAAAGACTTTGGGAGACGCATTATCTCAGGCCATGGAGTTCGAGGCTGTCAGGCAGTCAGTACGGGGCCATGCGCGAGTTCGAGCAGCTGAAGTGGAGCCTACTGTGGTCCCTAGCGTCGAAGACATAGTGACAAAGGTTTTGGAGGCTCTCAGGACCCGTAAGAAAGAGATACGCTGTTGGAGCTGCGGCCAACTTGGACACCCTAGAAGCAAGTGTCCATCCAAGAAGCAAGAAAAGCCACAGGAAAACTAAGTAGGGTTGATGGGAAGGGGCAACTGTCAACCCGTAAAGTCAAAGGCCCCGGGAAGACCATCAGAGTTGCGTCAATAGGAAGCAGATCGAACAGTTTCTACGTAGATGGGATGGTGAACGGGCAGCTGCGAAGTCTGCTACTGGATACCGGCGCAACCATGACTATCTTGAACTTGAAAACAGTTCCGGCTGATAAGATCTTACCAACGACTTGGACATTAAGGACTGCCACAGGAGAGCCTGCCAAGGTCTACGGGGAGACAGTTGCCACCTTCATCATCGGGGGTCAACATCTGAAGCACCGCGCTCTCGTGGCAGATATTGATGAAGATGTCATATTAGGCACGGACTTGATGATCGCATACGGGATCAACCTGGATATGGCGAGAGGGGTGATGACGATGGGAGACGAAGAAGTCATCCTTCGGCAGGGAAAGGACATCTACGCACGAGTGCGCCTACTAGAAGACACCACTTTACCTGCACGGAGCCAAATCATAACGCATGGGAAGATCGAAGGACACCTACCTGAGGGTCAATGCTTGATAATTGAACCTGGAAGGCAAGAAGAACAGGAGATCGGACGCGGCGTAATGGTTGCAAGGTCTCTCATCAAGGTCGGACGTACCACTCCGATTCGGCTAATGAACCTGAACAGCTTCCCAGTAACGCTGAACAAAGGAACACCGGTAGGGGAATGTACAACCGCTACCTCAGTGGTTCGTCAGCTGCAACGTCATCCCACCGAGCTGCGAGGACTGCCGGAAGAACTAACAGGATTTTTGGACGAATCATGCCGGGAACTCTCGCCTGAACAGAGCGAGGAAGTGAAAAAGATGATTATCCGATGGCAGGACGTTTTCGAGATCAGCCCAGGACCACGGGGTAGAACGGATATCGTCCAGCATAGGATTGACACCGGGGATGCTAAGCCCATCCGACAGGTCCCGCGGAGGCTGCCGTTAGCCAAACGGGAGGACGCTGAGAAGATCATCAAGGAGATGGCGACTGATGGTGTCATTGAGCCGTCGAGTAGCCCCTGGATGTCTCCTGTTGTATTGGTGAAGAAGAAGGACGGCACAACGAGATTCTGCGTAGACTACCGCCTTCTGAACAACGTCACCAAGAAAGACAGTTATCCGCTCCCCAGGATTGATGACACGCTGGACACCCTGGAGGGGTGTGAACTTTTCTCTACCTTGGATCTCCGCAGTGGATATTGGCAGGTTGGATTGAAACCTGAAGATAAAGAGAAGACAGCGTTCTCGATTGGGACTGGACTCTGGCAATTTACGGTAATGCCATTCGGGCTTTGCAATGCTCCTGCAACATTTGAGAGGCTGATGGAAAGCGTGTTAAGAGGTCTCTCTTGGGAAATTTGCCTGGTATATTTAGATGACATCATTGTGCTGGGAAAGTCCTTCGCTCACCATCTGAAGAATCTGGAGAAGGTCTTCGAACGACTGCGTGCAGCGAACCTTAAATTGAACCCGAAGAAGTGTCATCTCTTCCGAAGGCAAGTCAACTATCTGGGGCATGTTGTGTCGGACAATGGAGTTGCCGTTGACCCAGAGAAGATTGCAGCGATCACCGACTGGCCAGTACCTCGAGATAAGCACCAAGTAAGAAGTTTTCTCGGCCTCTGCACCTACTACAGGAGGTACGTGAAAGGATTTGCAAACATTGCGAAACCTCTTACCAGGCTCACCGAGGAAAAACGGACTTTCCTTTGGGATCACGAATGTCAGGCATCCTTTGAGGAGTTGAAGAAGAAGTTGAGTAGTGCTCCTATTCTGAGCTATCCCCGTCCCGAGGGCAAGTTCATACTTGACACAGACGCCAGCAACACCGCTATTGGGAGCGTCCTCTCTCAGCTCCAAGATGGAGAAGAAAGGGTCATTGGATATTTCAGTAAAGCGCTCTCAGCTCCGGAACGCAACTACTGTGTCACAAGGAAGGAGCTTCTGGCAGTGGTGAAATCTATAGAGCATTTTCACAAATATCTATACGGCAGAAGATTCCTCCTGAGAACGGACCACGCGGCTCTAATGTGGCTGCTACGATTCAAGTCACCAGAAGGACAAGTGGCGAGGTGGATAGAGCGCCTTCAAGAATATGACTTTGAATCTGCTCATCGTGCTGGAACGAGTCACAGAAATGCGGATGCGCTCTCAAGGAGGCCTTGTGGCGAAGACTGCGGGCATTGTTCTCGACAAGAAGAGAAGCAGGCAGCAGTGTTGAGGACAACGGTGGTCATGGACAGTTGGCAGGATGCAGAGGTGTCAAAGGAGCAGGACAGGGACCCGGACTTGAAACAAATGAAGCTATGGAAACTATCAGGGCAAGGAAGACCACCCTGGCAGGATGTTGCCCCAATGTCGAAGAATGTAAAGACGTACTGGGCTCAATGGGACTCCATTCTAGTGGACAACGGGCTGCTGAAACGGGCATTGGAGAACACGGAAGGAGATCAGCGCAGACTACAGCTCATCGTTCCAAAGAGTAAAGTGTCCGAAGTACTCAGGGAACTTCATGACGGAGTATCTGGCGGCCACCTTGGAGTTCACCGTACATTGGAAAAGGTACGTGAACGCTTTTACTGGGCAAACCTTAAGGACGATGTGTTGGACTGGTGCAGGCGTTGTGCAACTTGTGCGGCTTCTAACGGACCCATAAGAAGAAAGAAGGCCCCAATGAAGAAGTACAACGTGGGAGCACCGTTTGAGAGAATAGCAATTGACATCGCTGGCCCTTTCCCTATGACGGATATAACCGGTAACCGGTATATTCTCGTGGCCATGGACTACTTTTCCAAGTGGGTGGAAGCTTACGCCCTTCCGAATCAGGGGGCAGTCACGGTTGCGGACGTACTGGTGAAGCAGCTCGTCAGTAGGTTTGGAGTACCCATGGAACTTCACTCTGACCAGGGACGAAACTTCGAGTCTGCAGTCTTCTCCGGGATGTGCGAAGCACTGGGAATACGGAAGACCAGAACGACACCTCTTCACCCTCAATCCGATGGCATGGTGGAGCGCATGAACAGGACTATGGGTCGATATTTGTCCAAAGTGGTCTCCGACCATCAGCGAGACTGGGACCAGTATCTTCACCTGTTCCTGCTGGCCTACCGCAGTTCAGTCAGTGAGGCAACGGGGCAGACTCCCGCAAATGTGGTATTCGGCAGAGAACTTCGGTTACCTTGTGATCTGAAATTCGGTTTCAAGCCTGACGAGGAAATTGCCGGAGAGGAGTACATCACGGATCTACGGAAGCGAATGGATAATATCCACGAGAAGGTTCGCACAAACATCCAGGGGGCAAGTGACAGAATGAAGGAGCGCTACGACATCAGGGCTGAGAAAGGTGGCTACCAACCTGGAGACTTGGTCTGGCTACATGATCCTCGAAGAAGGCGAGGCTACTCACCTAAACTGCAGAACTCCTGGGACGGCCCGTTTGAGATCGTCAAGAGGATCAACGACGTCGTATATAGGATCAGGAAGCAGCCTAAAGGAAAACCCAAGGTAGTCCATTTCAATAGACTGGCGCCGTACAAAGGAGACCATGGCCCGGCAGAAGACCAGCAGGTTAGGTACCTAAACAATGTGGAGACAAATAATGACCCAGTTGCAAATACTAAGGTACCAGGGTTTCGTGGAGTAACTCAGGTAATCTACAGGGATATCTTCTCGTTACCAGTGGAGTATTCTCTGGCCCATTGCGTTGCCGAAGATCTGAGGACTTCTCGAGGGATTGCAACGGTCTTCAGGAAGAAGTTCGGCGGAACTGAGGAGCTGGAACGCCAAGAACCAAGTGTCGGGAAGGCACTCCACCTGCCGCACGAGGGACGACACCTGTTTTACTTGGTTACCAAGCGGGCCACTGATCAGAAGCCAACATATGACGCAATGCGGCGAAGCCTCGACGACCTTCGGAGTAAGCTTCTGAGACTGCGTGTCACTAAGCTCGCTATTCCGAAGTTGGGCTGTGGATACGACGGCTTGGATTGGAAGATTGTCAGGGACATGATCGAACAGACATTCGCCAACTCTGGAATTGCCATATTGGTGTGCACGTTCAACCCCTGGAAAGAAAGTGCGTCTCCATCAGCAGAAGCTCATAACTGCCCGATTTCTCCGGACTATGCTCTGGGGAAGAGCACTTTTAAGGAGGGGGCAGTGTTACGGGCGCCGGCAGGATGACGGAAGCAAGAGGATTAGCGGCTTAAATCCGTCGGCGAGAGAAGTTAAAATAGGATTAGGACGGTTCTAGATCGTTTCCTTTTGTCGGCAAAGGATTAAGAAGATTCCAGAATATTCTGGCCTCTTCGTGTTCTAGAATGTTCGGCCTTACCTATAAAAAGACTTCCGTCAACTCGAGGCAGTCAGTCTTAGCCTGAGAGTAGACCAGTGAAGATCAGTGATAAGTGTAATAAGTGAGTGTCAGTGTGATAAACTAGTCAGTGTTGAACCGGCCCGTGTAATAAGTGTATCAGTGAACTGTGACAGTCTCGCGAGTGTAATTAACTGTTTCTGTTTGTTACTGTGTGTCAGTTTGTGATACTTGAAGAATCTTACGGTCGGTGGACTAGTGAACTGTAAGTGTTAATTATTAGTTATAAATTGTAGTGTAATTTTATAATATTCAGAGAAACTATTGTAACTAGTTAAGCTATCTAGAATTAGTAATATCTTATATTATTGTAATAATTAAATAGGAGTTAGGCCTAGATTATAATATTTAGAATATTGTTATTATAAATTTATATTAGTTTAATAATTTAATTGTTAATAATTTACTTGTATCCTTTTTATCAATTTTGTTTAAATAAATAGTAGTATCTTTAATTAAGGAATTGTTTAATTCATTTTAATACCCAGTAGCCCGTAACAATATTACCAAGGGCAGGTAGGTATGAGTGATTGTTTTAGTAACTTGACACTTCAAGTGTTCGAGCAAGTGTTTGACCATTTTCAATTGCAATAACTGAAACATCATCGAAAAATAACTGCAATGACAGACGAAGAAGCTGTTTCTCTCTTCCTTCTGCTGACAAACATACCACACCTTCACCAGACAACGAGTGTAAACATCGATTATATAAACAACAACACTCACAACTGCATTCGGTAGAAGGATTTGATGGACGAGGTATTGAGGCGTTACCATTGCAACATCGTAACTGCAGCGTCTTTTGTATTGAAATCAATTTCATTGCGGCACCATGAAACGAATTTTTTTCTTCTCACTCTCGTTACTCAGGTCTGTAACCTGTTTAATATTTGAGTTAAAATGAATAGTCAAGGATAATAACCCCAAAAAAAAGACAAAACTTTTTTTAAGAATTTTTTAAATATTTTATTTGCAAATATTAAAAAAATTATAACATCTAAGAATAAAATAAAATAAATAAAGCGGGCAGGCGGCCTTGGTGGCTCAAATGGACAGAGCGCTGTCACGGAGAGACAGAGGATCCGCGTTCGAATCCCGGTCGAAGGCATATCTTTTCTCTTTAAAATAAAAATATTTAAAAATAAAAACAGTTGACCAATAATTATAAAAAATTATAAATAGTAATATGACGGATGTCAATAAGATCCTAAAATTAAAAGTAATGTTCAAAGAACATTCATTCTTGTATATTCATCGCAAATTGCGAAAACATGAGGGCATGGGATCGGATAAGGGAAAAGATTTGTCCTCTGCCGGCAGGCGGCCTTGGTGGCTCAAATGGACAAAGCGCTATCACGGAGAGACAGAGGATCCGGGTTCGAATCCCGTCCGAGGGCATATCTTTTCTTTTTATATTCTTTTCGAAAGAATTTTTCGATCCGTTAGGCATCGCTTTTTTTTTTGTAAAGACATAAAAAAACGCTAGTAAGAGTAATATAAATGCGTTTCAGTTTTTCCCACCTTAAGGCGTTCACACACTTTTTTTCAGCTTAAAAATCTACGGTTAATTCATTGTGTGTAGCCACATTTGTCTCTGTTTTATGGAGAGCTTGTTGACATACACGGCGGCGCTATTCATATTCGGCGGCGGACGTATTCGACGTGTGCTCCCCTGGGCGCCGCGTCTGCACACGATGTGATTTTCATCAGTGTTGTATCGCAGTCTACGCGAGCGTATCGACGGTGCCGGACGTTTGCACGTTTTCGTGACTGAGTAAAATGAATATAATCAAGAATTATTAATTACATTAATTCATGAAAGACCCGTAACATGGGATAAGACTATCGAAGATTATAAAAATAAGCGGCTTAAATATGCTTCTTGACAAGTGTATGAAATGAACCAAATTCTTCCCGTTTTCTAAGATCGGATGAATACAAAACCTTCTTTTTCTTTACTTTTTTGAGTTTTCTATATATGTACATAGCATCCTTGCATTAAGGATGACTTATAAGGATTCATGACGAGGACGTCGTAGCTTGGCGGCAGAAAAAACTAGGCCGTTGTCTCGACGGTTAACACGCCATACGATTAAAATAACGTGGCGTGAACAAGAAGCCTAAATTGTCAACATAATACCTAAACACCATTACGTCACAAAATACACCATATTCTATTAAATACACCAGTTGTGTTATGTTTGCAACGTTCTCAGTTCCACGATTACCTGAGATAAACCCGATCATAGTAAATAAAATACACGATATGAATACATAATTTACACTTCATGCATCTCTGTTATGTAATAAAGTTTGCAGTGTTGTAAGATTATATCGCCGTTGCCTAGCAACGGATGTAGGGACTACTTTTTGTTCATTCTTTTGTTGTGCTCAATCAGTTCAATTATAAATATTCCTAAACAAATGGCAAATCACAAAGTCACTATTCCAGACTTCTATACTCCACTACACAAATATAATTGTATTTATTGTAGATTTTAAATAGAAAAACTGGAATGTATCGATTTAAAAAAAAAAAGATTAGAAAAGTTGGAAATGATCCATAATTATTTTTTTTGGATCCTTTTAGGTTATAAGGCCGGTTGTATAAGTGGTTCGTACCTTGACAATTATTGCACATATTAATAAACTATACAAATTAGACCTGTTTTTGTATGCATTATTCTATAGGGATAATGAATTATTTGCATAAACATGAATCAATGGAACCTTCACCATGATACATTCTTTCCAATAAGTCATAACGTCATACTGAAAACGTCTTCATGGAGTACTGTTCATGTATGTTAGGTAAATGCTTGCAGACTCAAGATCAGATTAAATAAGATTTTATATTACGGTGAAAACATTTTTCTTAATAAAAAATAGACAGATAAATTTAGGGTTACACGTGCCTTACCTTAAAAATATAAATAGAGCCAAGTATAAAGGTTAAACTATTTATAGAAAGAAAAACAGCGATGTTCCATATTTTTTCATGAACCATTGCAATCCTCTAGATTGCGTGATTCGGGCCGATGCACCTTGCATCTGTTTTGCGAAATAGGCGACAACTAGTGCAAAAAAATAAGTTCTATTGAAACAATATCAATAATTGACTGACGATACAACATCCGCTTCAACGGGATTGCGAAACGTCATTGGGATTCAACAACGGTTGCAATGATTACTAGGTCGTAGCCTGCAACCGTGTCATTTTCTCTAGTCATCTTTCAGATAGACAGACTTCAACAACAAATCGATGGAAATGGCATCCTTTGTAAAAGAGGAAGTATGCCGTTGTTTCAGAAGTATACCAGAAGAAAGAAATATAAAATTTTAAATCTCTGAAATACTCCTAGGCGTCTGAAAAGAAGATAGCCTCGTGACCGTCTAAGTTGAACTCATATCGATTCAATTTATAAATAGTTTTGAACTTTATTCAATATTTAATGTACAGCATTCGATGTATATATTAGAGGATGGAATTAAAAGTTGAAGATGTTATTTGAGTGCTACCAGTCGGTAGTTCCTCTACTTGTCTTTATCCATGCCGTTATGTATCATTACTGCCGTTTAATTGTTGTATTGTTATAATATAGTTGTAAATTTCAATCAATAAATTAATAAAATAAATAAATCTGTAAATTAATTTCTTATATACGTGTTTTAATTATTTTTAAAACCATTAATGCTTCACCAACTAGATTTGGGTGTACATGAATATGAATTCTTGAGGTATAGTCAGTAATTGTTTTAAATATTAGTTATTGAATTTTACTACTTTATTGCAATTACACTACAAGTATTTAGAATGAATGATACTTAATGACGTGGGATGAAGACAAATAAAGAAACTACCCAGTGGCAGTACTCCAATAACAAATTCAACTTTAAATTCCATCTTCTTATACTCAGACATATAAATATAAATATTATATTCAATATTGAATACAGTTCAAAAGTAATAATAAATTGAATCGGTATTAGGTTTAACTTAGAATTAGTTCACCTCTTCAAGAAAAACCATGACACGGAAAGAGCAAAGGCCAAAAGAACATTGTTTTTTTTACGTTTATTTATTTTTTCAAGTGGCTCTCCAAAATGTAACCGTTGAACTGCACATCAATATTTTTTTCAGGGTACAATACTTTGCAAACGTTTCTGCGCATTTATGTAAATATAAAATAAAAATGTAAATAAAAACATGGCTGCAATCTAAAATGCCCTCAATCTTTGAATATTCCATATTTGAATATATTTTTTTGTAAAAAATTTAACGATATTTCTAATAATAATAACCGATACCAGGAATAACTTTATACAAACTAACAACCACGTATTAGAGCCTAAACATATATCCATAAAATCACCCTATATGCTATCATCCCAATTACGCCTCAGGCTATACAGGCTCTGGATGTTCACAAGTTAGCAAAGCGCTGATTAAATTTTAATTTGTTCATTCAACACTTATTAACCAGCTGCGTGCTTATGCTATTTCGGGAAAAAAAAACCTGTACCACTATAACTCGTAAACGGGACTGGGGTTCAGTACATGGCAGAGACTGAACTGTTTCATGGACAACATTTGTGCAGGGAGGTGATTTGTCCTAGATCATGCTCAACCAACCAGATTTCCCCCCTTATTTTGGGTACCCACTTTTAGAGGTTGAGTGGGCCCCATGAGGGTCCATCTCCGGCCGCTAACAGACTAAATAAAAGTCATATTAGCAGCGGGATTTCGACCAGGAGTATCGGCATAGCAACTCAGTGCTCTACCACTGAGCAACTCCGCACCCCATTTCGGTATATATACTCTGCTATACATGAGTTTTGTTTGAAACATTTGCCGCTTCAGCGCTAAGCTTTAAGGAAGGAGCGTTTTGGTTTTGTTACATCCACTCTCTCGATGTAGTTATTGCTTATTATATTTAAATCCGGCTATTAGAGATAATTTATTTAATGTGTTAATAGCCGGGGATGAAGCCTGTAGGATGTGGAAACCTACCTTTATGTAGTGGGTACCCTTATTTGAGGGGAAACCTGGCGGTCGAGCGTGATGGTGATTAAACAGTGCAGTCTCTACCATGTACTGAACCCAAGACCCTTCATGATGTTGTTCCGGGTTCTAGATGTGCAGGAAATAAAAAGAAATAGACATCGCATTTAATGGTTAATATTATATGCAGGCTAAGAAGATGTAATTAGAATTTGGTAAATATTGTTTCAATAGTTTTCCCGATTAGTGGGTTAGTACTATAGTATTTCTAATAGAGTAGGTAAGCCTTAGTACTATATCTATAGTATAACAACAATATTGAAAAGGATCTGTACAAGAGAAAAGAGAGGAGAGACCTTTGTACTCCGCCATGAAGACACACTCAGAGATAGGACAGACTATCTCGGAGATGGTAGAGCCAGGCTCTGCTTGGCGGTGATGCGTTCAGTTATCTGCGGGAGATAGTGGGAGAGTCCGCCGGGGCAAATAGTGAGCGAGATAAACATGTTTTTATTTAAGGAAGAAATAGTCGGGGGTGCAGTCAAATGTTTTTATTTACATCATTCCAAATATAAATATCACTTCGCCCGTTCAATGAAATAAAACAAACATACGAAAATATTTTTTTTAAACATGAAATGTTTCAATTTCGCGCCAAAACGGTTAGTTTTGATAATGATATAATGTGACGTCATCAGGCTTGTTATCTGTTTATCTTGCTACCTTTCCTTGTAACAAAATTATTTTGAAACATTTTTAGTTTTTTAACAGACTAAAATAAATAAACAAATGAATTATGTTTAATAAGTATACAATAAAAAAAAAGTAAACCGACAAATTTATATAGAAAAATATAAAATTTGGTTAGACTCCAATATGTTCATTACAGAACATGTTCACTGGTGGCAGAACATTTTGTTATGAGAATATCATTTAGGATAAAATAACCAATGAGACAGTTTTCTTTTTATTTAAGGGAAATGACTGCCAGTGACAAAAGTGAAATTTAATACCAAGTTTACTTCCAGCAGGCAATTTCAAAACACACACCTAATATGCAACTGGCTGCATCACAAATCAAAGGATTGATATGTTTTTTATTTAAAGGACTAGAAAACATAAGTTCCAGTTCATTATACCCATGTATAAATTTATTTGTAGGAATTTACTTAACAGAAAACAACTTTAACTTACTTGGTTATGTGATTGCTATTGAGATGATAAAAATATTGATAAAACTAATAGTTATTGAATAAAAAGATGCCAAAAATAACAAAAATTTACTGTTTACATGAAATAAGTTAATTTAATTAATAAGCAATTGTTTTATTTCTCAAGATAAACACAATATGCTCTATGAAAATGCAAAATCATCATATGAATTTCTTATCACAAAAATGTATCCAAGCCTGATGACGTCACCAATCCAAAAAGAAGCGTTTAAAAGTTTTATTTCACGCGTGAATTTTTTCATAACGATTAACAACCTAGAATCCTCATACAGGACTGAAAAGACAAGAAACCGCTCACCGTTTCAGGCTACTTCAACACTTACTAGACAATCGCTCTAAGCTCGAAATTAATTACAAAAGACTCATCTGCATGACCATCATACGACCTATTTGGACTTTAGACAATTTGGATAGCTTTGGGATTCCACTAAGCCATCGAATTCCTCTCGTATCCAATCCTTACAATCCAAATTCCACCAGGCTCCTTATATCGTTACGAACAAAGTAATCCATAACGACCTTAATGTCCCATTTGTTGCTGATTTGTCCCGAACCCGGTATCAACCTTTTCATGATAAACATTATTCCCACTCAAAACCATCAGTTTCAAACCTAGCAACCTCTTCAATTCCTGATAATCCTCCGAGACGTCTGAAAAGAAGATGACCACGTGACCTTTTAAGTTGAACTTGTTATTTGAATACTACCACTGGGTACTTCAAATAACTAAATATTTTTAATTAATAATTTAAATACTATTAAAATACCACGTTATTCATGCCAATATGTATCATTCATGTCATTTACTTGTTGCATTGTTATAGCTTACAGTTGTCAATTTCAATGAATAAATTATAATAAAACAAAATTTGTTAGTTGAGAAACCGCATAAGCCAATTTAGAGAGTATATTCAAAATTTCATAGGAGCATCAACCTTTTAGGAAAACATAATGTTTCTATATATCGATTTTTTGATTCCTGTTCCCTTGGAGATAAGGACCAATAAGGAACGAGTAAACAACTTAGGTGATTCAATAATTGCATTCGAGGAAGAGATTGGTCTGATTCAGCAATGAGTCAGCCACCTCAATGGACCAAGGATGGGATGCCTCCGGGTCTTTCTAAATCTGAACTACAGATCATCCGGAAGAGCATCAGTCAATGATTCACACATGTTGCTGATAAAGAACCATAGGTATGTACCAATATCTTGTTTTTCTGTGCACTTTTTCGCAAGATTTTTTACCACATTTCTTTTTTTTTCCACCAGGGTTTTTTGTGGAAACATAGTTAAAAGCTATCAATGAACCGCAATGAAGCATTAGAAATATGGAAACATTGACGAATGTCTAGAACTCCTTGTAGAGCACACAAAACTAATGAAGAAGGGCAAACAGCAGGGATAGGGAATTACTAAGGACTGCTAAATATAAGAAAATGTCTCATTTATTTATTTTTTTATTTTGATTATCGCGCCTTGCAGCTCATCGTCACAGGGGAATTCCAAGAGGTATAGGAAGGAGACATGTTTGTTGGCTTAAAAAAAAAAAAAACGAACATCAAAGGCAGGCGTCTGACGATAGTTACAAGGCACATTAAGAATAAGTTAAGGTTATGCGCACTTCAATAGTTTTTTTTAAATTCAGTTATATCAAAAGAACAGTACTCAGAGCTCTACATATTGACAATTCACTCCAAATTAATAGTAATTGTTTGATTAATTCAACGAGGGGTAGTCATGTTTGGCTGGGAAAAGACAATTGAGCATGAATGAACATATGAGGTGTTCAGGATCAAAAGTAGGTAGCTCAAAACTTCCAAAATTGACTAGTTCAAATTTTTCGCTAGTTCAGTCAAGAACCTTTACAATCCCGAAACTTCAGATTCAAAACATGACACCGTGAGAAATATAATGCGGTAAAGTGTCGTGAAATTTCGGGGTTATCAACTATTGATCCTGAATACCTCATACATTTCACAACAAAATAGCTATAATAAGTATTGAAAAAAATATTATTTTAATAGAAAGAACAAAATATTAAAACTTTCAAAGGCCTTTTTAAAAATTCTAATCAAATCCTTATTAGAAAAAAAATTGTTGATTATTTACTGTTTTTTAGACGAATCTTATCATTTATCTGAGTTCCGAGGGAGCCTCCAAAATGAGAGATGATGCGGATCCACGCCTGCTAATAGATTAAACAATTTATCTGCCATTGAGGGTCTCGAACCAACACAGAAAACTACCCAAGCATCCTATCCACTCTTATAAAGCCACCAGGAATCCTATGAAACTTATTAAAATACAGGTATTGTTATACATATAACTTATAAAATGGAATATGTAACGAAGTTTGAGAGCTACTAAAAATAAACGTGAATAAGTAGTTTTATTCCACTGGTCATAAAGCTCTGATTCTTTCCAACAAGAAATGGAATATGATTAACCTTAATAGTTATTCTCAAACTAAACAATTTTTCCTGGCCATCATCATTTCCATCCAGATCCATATAAGATATAGTATTCTACAATCCATATAAATATACTAAAACTTTGCCTGAAATTCAAAATTTTGCAATAAGCTATCATCCCTATTGTGCTGAGCGATGGTATTTCCTCTTCACGTATGGATTCTTTGAGAGTAGTACAATGAGTTAAGGGGTTACTAATCACCTCCGTTTTGAACAAATAATGTAATACAAACATACAATGTATGTAATATACTAAAATGTGATGCAGTGAGGCGAAGACACGTGTTGTTTTGAATACTGATGGCTAAGTCCATTGACTCGCATTGGCTATTTATATGAATCTATCTATAGCAATCTATCTATAGCAATATTTATTACCGATGAGATGGAGTGATGAGGTCCAAACAGGTTCTATTTGTGTTTGTACCAGCTAGGCCGGGGAGCAAGACTACAATAGAGGGGTTGTGAGAAGACAAGGGAGGACAAGAACTAACACAATAATTAAAAAAAAAAAACGCATTTTAAAATTTCATTGTATTAATAATAATAATAATAATAAAAATAATACCGCAAGAGGCAACGGATGGGTGCAATTGCTTGGATCATAAGCCCCCCCCCTGGGTTCCTGAATACACTACACCATCCTACTGATACACTAACACACTCAATGTACAAAACACAAAACAATAGACTAACATTAAGGTCATTCACAGGGTTACCTTCCTGGCAGCAGGTATAATATGCATCACACCCATTAACATGGAGCTACGAAACAGAAGAATTGCCTCGGTCGAATCCAAAGTAAGGGCTGCCCTGGAGGGATTGGACAACCAGCCCTCGACATCGGCAGGCAGTGCGAGCGGTGCCTCGATGTCGTACGGAACCTTAAGACCGGCTACCCTAGGAGCTGTATCAAACTCTGCTTTGTGCTTGGATGCTGATGAGCCTCCGCACAACAAAGAATCCCACAACGCCGAAGAAATGAACAACAACGGATGAAATGGACACGCAAGATGAACGCGTCGGCAATCCGAGCTTATTTCTTAGCAACGAATTTGGAAACTGATAAAACTGGGAATAGATCACGAATTACTAGTCACTGGAATGAAGAAGTCCCACATATTCAGGTCACATCTCAACGCATCGCTGATCAGGTGAAGCAGATAATCAACAGAAAGTTTTTATCGATGGCTGAAATAAATGATATTAAAGAAGAGATAGCGCGCAGACTAAACCTAAACCAAGCTCACGATATAGTGCCATCTCAACCACAAATCATTGAGCCCATCACTCAAGAGAACCAGGTAGAGCTCTTAGACACTGTGGAAGATGGAGCGACCCCAAATAGTATAAATCAAGCAGATATCTGTACCAGTTTAATAACAGAACACCTAAAATTCCAGGGCATACCTCTCGATAGTCGTCCTATCATCCCTAAGGTGCCATATTCCAAGCAAACACTCCAAACTGTCTTAGCAGTGGATAATCTGTTGCAAGAATATATAACGAACGACTGCGACCTCGATGAAATCCGACACTGGATATATATAGCATTAAGAACGGTTGTAAGCCATTTGGGACTTATCAAAGAAGTGAACCCGGAAAAAAGAAATAATATAGCTGTTAAAAAGAATTTTGATTCACTTTGGAGGAAAAGATTGAAGCGTAAAATTGATGAAATACGCAAACGTATTGGGGTTCTCTCCTACTATCTGAATAATCCTGACGGAGCATCAATAAAACTGAACACTAAGATTAATGAACTTATTGTGAAACATATAGGCTCCGTCAATAGATCTGAACTCAATTCGAAGCTGTCTGCGCTCCCAGAGCTCATGAAACAAAATTTAGCAGTTTATGTTAACAGAGTCAGAAGATATACAAAAGCGGAATCCCGAAGAAAAGAAAAGAACTGGTTTCAAACAACTGAGAGAAAACTTTATAATCACCTGAAATCGAATAAGAAGGAAGAATCCTTTTCCATGTTGCAACTTAATGAGTCTGACTTTTGTAGTTACTGGCAAAACATCTGGAGCTGTCCAAAAAATTATAACAATAATGCTTTTTGGCTCAGGAATTTGAACGCAGAAACACAGAATGTTCCTATGATGGATGTAGTGCAAATTAATGCTGATGATGTACAGAAATCTATTAAGTTTACATACAACTGGAAAGCACCCGGGCCAGATAAAATTCAAAATTATTGGCTCAAATACTTTAAAAAGGCTTTTGACTCTGTTCCACATAGCTGGCTTCTAAAGGTATTCGATATCTACAAGATTTAACCTAAAGTAAGCAGTCTTCTTTCAAACCTAATGTCCAGATGGAAAACTAAGCTGAAAATCGGAGCTATCAGTAAGGCCAAGCAAATAAAAATAATGAGAGGAATAAACCTAGGGGATTGTCTTAGCCCATTGTGGTTCTGTATGGCGTTGTTTCCACTAAGCAGGATCCTTAAAAAAAATAAGGAGGGATATAAGCTGATCATCAAAGACGAAGCGACCACAATCAGCAACGGCTGTTTCAGGGGTGATCTCAAACTGTATGCTAAAAACAAAGACCAGCTACTAAGGATGGTTGAGGCCGTTACATCTTATACTAGAAACATAGGAATGTCATTCGGCCTCGAAAAGTGTGCAGTGCTCCATGTAACCAAAGGGAAAGTCGTTAGCAAGCCAAATATCTTGGTCAATGAGGAAGAGTACATCAAGGAACTCGAGGCCAATAAATATACAAGTATTTAGGCATGTATCAGCATCTTGAAATTGCCCGAAAAGACATACAATAAGAGCTTCTAACAATCCTCAAAACTCAGCTGACTGGAAAGAGGTAAATCAAGGCCATAAACACCTGGGCTGTACCTGCTCTTAGTAATAGCTTTGGGATATTGCAATGGTCAAACACCAGCCTACAGATGCATCGCCTGTACTTACCCAGGAAAGAAGGAGGACTTGCTTGATAAGTATCGAAGAAGCTTGGCGCAAGCAGGAAGAGGCCCTACGCCGATATTTCCTCACAAAAACAGATGGAGTTTATGACACTATTTCAAGGATGGATTCGGATCTAACTGCACTAAATCTAAAAAGAGATGCTGAACCAGTAGTTACACAAAATGAACGGTTAACGGAATGGAAAACAAAATCTTTACATGGTAGATTCCATCACAAATTAAATGATAGCTCCATTGACAAGGAGATGTCAGTTGATTGGTTAAAGACTGGCAAGATATTCTCCGAGAAAGAGGGGTTTCTGATCGCCATTCAAGACCAAGTTATCGCCACCAGATCATATAGAAGGCTTGTTCTAAAAGACGAATCAACGCCGGATAAATGTCAGCTGTGCTCGGCTACATTGGAGTCATTCCAACATGGTGAATGTGGAGTGTTGGCTGGCACTGAACATCTACAGAGGCATAACAATGTTGCCAAAATTTCGCATCAAGCCCTGGAAGTGAAATACAATCTTTTAAATGTAAAGGCAGCATATTATAAGTAAGTATCATCCCAATAGCATTCAACAAAAAGGTCCCCTTAAGCTAAATTGGGATAAATCCGTTATAACAGACCATACAGTGCATCATGATAGACCAGATATCCTCGTTAGATATTGCGATCCCTAACGACAATAATGTAAACTCAACTGTTGGAGAGAAATTTCGAAAGCATCAAGAACTAGCGGCTGAGCTATCGGAGCTATACCATATGGAAAGCGTGGTGGTAACACCTATTATCTCCACGAATGGATTGGCGCCTAAATCCACGGTGGAGGGCATTAACAATCCGGGAATTCCGGTCTAGGTTTTAAAGGAGGCTCAACAGGCAGTTCTCCAGGACACAGCCAGAATTGTCAGAAAATTTCTGAACGTTTGAAGAAGGAAAATATAATAGCAAAAACTAATAACTGCACGTGAGCATAATAATAATAATTATTATTATGATTAAATAATAATAATAATTATATAATTATATTAAAAGTTTAGCGAACCCGAATTTTCGATGCCGTTCGCTGCAATACATACTTTGATCCACAGATTACTATCCAAACATAAACCCGTAATATCACCCTTATCAATCCTCTCAAGTCTCTGTCTCCTTTTCGGACGTATACCAGTCGTCACAGCGGTTATCAACTTTCAGGGAATTCGTTCATTACTTTACATGCCCATCTCAATCTTCGTAACCTGGATACTTTGAATATTCTTCCGAGAATATTCTTAATAACAACGAACATTCTACGCAAAACCTTACTTTTATCGTTCATCTTTTCAAAAGGCGCGAGGTAAGTAATGTATCACAATCATATGTTTGAGGATTAAAGTTTTATACATTTTAAATTTTATCACGAAATAAGGTAAAAAGAGGCCTTACATAAATGCTAAGACCGTGGAAAAAGTCCAACGAAAAGCCCTTAACTTCTAACTAAAACATAAATTGAAAATATCTGTCCAATATTTCGCCTATTCAGGCATCCTGAGCATAGAAAGAGAATAACAGCAAAACAAAACATGGATAATGCACCCAAGAAAAGTATTTGATGAACTTGGAAAAATATTTTGTTTTTATAGTTATTAATATTTAATATTATCATTAATAATTAATTATTTATATTATGTAAAACATCTTTAAGGCTTAAAACTACTGCAGGCATTAAATTAAAACTTTTATTATGCTCAAGACTTAAATTGGAATACAATAGAAAGAGTCCCAAAAGGTCAGTTAGAACTGTTGTAGGAAATGTTCTCCAATTCGTCTGCAATTGTTATCATCGGTTTTTATTTAACCTTCTCAAGAGATTTCAGCTAACCTCCTTGTGAACTCATTAACTGCAATTTTGACCTCGGTGGTGGGATAATGTCTCTGATGGTATCTCTTTAGGATGTGCTTCATTTTCAGGGCCGACTTTACCTTATGTGCAAGGGGAGAAGCGAGGCGTCTCAGGATCTCAAAAAACTTCATTTCATTTTGATCCCATAGCAAAATTTGTTTAGTTTTATGGGCAGTCTCATCTCCTTAGGGGATTTGCCGTTTTTTGTAACACCTTGCATAACTGTAAGTGTTGTTTTTAATCGCGAGCCTACTAGAGGGCGCCTAGGTCACGACTGCACACGAGCGCGACATGGCTGGAGTCGGCGCTGTTCATTTTGTTCTTTAAAATAGAAAAGTCCCTTTAGAATAACAAACATGAACAGAAAAATAAACATATTTTTATTTTGAAGGGAAAGATTTGTCCAGGACCGGGATCCCGTCCTGGACACATATGGAAGTTCCCGTTCGACGTCAATCCGACAATTAGGATAAGAAGAGTGGATGGGTGCATGGATCCCAGATCCCTGGTTCAACTCCTGCCCACGCAGAAGAGCATTGCGTCAGGTAGTGTCATCGCTTGTCTTATCTTGTGTTGGGCGCCAGTGACGAGTCGACAAATGTTTACTCAGTTTTACGACCGAGTTACAACACTCGTTTTTGTTGCTTTTAATCAAAGCTAAAAGTTTCCAAGAAATATTTTCTGTATAATATTCTTAATCAAAGCTAAAAGTTTCCAAGAAATATTTTCTGTATAATATTCTGCAAGCGAGCGATATAATACCCTCAATGAATAAATAATTAATACAAACATATAAAATAATGAATATGACATTAAAGGTATAATTAATGTGAAAATAATGCAGGTTGTATACGTGAGATTGGCCTTAGATTGTTTATTGTATGGATATTAGTAAAGTTTTCATTATCACCCGTGTTCCGCTTATTCATTAACTACCAATAAAAAATAATTTTTAGTAATAAATTTGCATATCAATTTTATTATGGATAAAAAAGCCATTTAAGATAGAAATGAGTAAGAAAAACAAAACCATTATCCAGTCATACTTCATTATTCATTAATTCTTCATATCTTTCGACATTTAGTCATTATCAATTGTTAAAATTTATTGTTTTATTCATCAACCTATAGTAGAATAAAAATTAAGAATAAACAACAACTGGAAAACATATAATGTATGTAGCTATATGAAGTTATAAGTCAATTTTTCTAAAAAGGCAACAATCAAAATTTAATTAATAAAAAAATATAAATCTAAAAATTATAATTCAATTGGGAAAAACCACAATGCAAAGTCTTATTTTTCAAATCCAGTAATACACCCACTTACCAGTCGACGTTTCGCCTATTCAGGCATTATCAAGACACAAAAACAAAAAAAGAGGTTATGTGAATCACATCTCGAAGAAAAAGGTGCAATACATCCCAACGATCAAGACGTTCTACATACAACTCGTTGTTAATTTATAATTATTCTTGCTAATTTATACAAATGTATAAATTATAGAAGAGATGGTAGAAAATATAAATTATTTTAAGCCATAAGGATTTTAAACAATAGTAAAAACTATATTAACTCTCTTCTTATCTCATAGTTCAAAGTCTCAAATCATTCCTTAAACTTATCGTTGACCATGGGGGATAAGTATGCCATAGATGAAGGAAAACTGTTTAATTAATATTATAGTAATGCATTTTAGAGGTATCTATGCTTTATTTCGCTAATTGTTGGGACAAAAAATGTTTTTAAATTTATATTATTTTAATTAATTTATTTGTTATTTTTGTCTTTACAGAAAAATTGACTTATAACTTCATATAGCTACATACAATATATGTTTTCCAGTTGTTGTTTATTCTTAATTTTTACTCTATTAGAGACGTTTCGACACTATGGTGTCATTCTCAATCTTTTCTTCTCCTGCATCTTTTAACTTCAATAAATAAATTAACAATAATTACATTATTATAAATAATTTAACAAAAATGTCCAAAGATAACACACTATAAGTATAGGTACCTGGAAACTCATACTTTGAAAAATTCTTGGGAGATCATTAGTCCTCCATGGTCAATAAATAATATTGCATTAAAAGACCAAATTTTGATCTTTGAACTATTAGATCCTTTTTCAGTTCTATGAATCATTTGACTTAAGTATAAAATAACAAAATATGTTCTAACAGCACATCAAGAAATAATACAAAGTAAAAAAATTATTTTTATTTTTTTTTTATATAAAAACATTTATTTATTATTATTATTATTTTTTATATATAAAATTTTAAAAAATATTTTATAAAATCAATTAATTAATTATGAAATTTTTAAAAGATCTACTAGTAGGTTATATGGTCAGGTTATTTTAATTATTATCTGATTTGTTTTCAAAGTATAAGGCGTCTTATGATCTATTATTTTTTAATTTCAAAATTATGGAAGAATATAATTTACTGATTTCTCCTGCTTCTTTTCTATTATTTACAGTATTTTCTAATTTATCATTTATGAATAAAGCTTCTAAATTTTTTCTTTTAATAGTATTATTTTCTCTATGCAAAATGTGGTCTTTTAATGCAATATTATTTATTGACCATGGAGGACTAATGATCTCCCAAGAATTTTTAAAAGTATGACTTTCCAGGTACCTATACTTATAGTGTGTTATCTTTGGACATTTATGTTAAATTATTTATAATAATGTAATTATTGTTAATTTATTTATTTAAGTTAAAAGATGCAGGAGAAGAAAAGATTGAGAATGACACCATAGTGTCGAAACGTCTCTAATAGAGTAAAAATTAAGAATAAACAACAACTGGAAAACGGTTTTATTTCTCTTACCCTAAATATATTAAGAATTAAATCCACTTTAAAAAAAGAAAAAAAAAATTATTTAACTGTTTAATTTGACTGCACCCCCAACTATCTCCTTACTTACATTAGATCTTCCAGTCAACTAATTGCCTCTCTACATAAATTTTAACAATTGATAATGACTAAATCTCGAAACGTATGAAGAATTATTTAATGAAGTATGACTGGATAATTTTTTTTTCTTACTTTTGTTATATTTAAAGTAAGAAGTCCAGATATAGAAATATATCAAATTGAAATGATAGAAATGAGCTGATAATTATATTAATCTCATTCAGTACTTTTCCAAAACATTTAACAATACCTGTTTCTGCAATTTCATTCCAAAAATATTAATACGGTGAAGAAAATTGCCCGGACAGAGGTCAAATAAATAATTCCTTTATTAGAAACAGAGTTTTCGATCCACATTGCAGGTCTAGTCTACTTCGGTAACAATAATAATAATATGGTTATTGAAAGAAATCATACCAATGCCATTTGGCACACAATGTATTTGTGATCTTCGTCTGCAAACCACCCCTAAGGAATTCACGTGGAAGCGTGGATGGAGAAGCCTCCCATTGAAGGCACACCTAGCGTTTTTCAAGTCTGTTCAAGTATTTAGTTACCTGCTCCAGAGAAGTTTCAGTCACCTTCTCGGATTAAGTGGTAATGTGTCTGCAAGTATGTTTTGGTGTCCAGCAAGTGAGTCATGAAATGTTTTGTAATTATGTCAGACACGATTGGTAGTAACAATAATAATAAATATAGTACTACATAATGGTAATAGTATTATACCGTAGAGCATAGTATTTTACTAACCGCTACACCAGAGACGACCCTAAATATGTTTATACGATCTATTTTCTCCAATGAGTTGGCCTGATATAATACTAGCTTTAAAAGTAATAAACTATTTAGATATGATAAAATATTTCCTATAGTTTCATATTATTTATCAAAAATGAAATCGGGTTCAATCAGTACCCGGAGAGTAGAAGAAACAAGTCGCAATTCGTCAATAAAATCTTATTTGAGGCTAAACTACGGTAGTAAAAACTCATAACATGAGTTCAGCTCCAATATTACCTTTCTTGCAACGCAGTAGAATATATCTAAAGCAACGATTAAGAAGAGGTCAACTCGAATTTTCTACAAAATGAGTTTCTTATACTTAGGGAAGCGGAATTGTGTTTTGTTCGTTGTGAATAAGGGGCTATGCCCTGCATTGACTCGAGAAGGAGTTATCGCTTATACTACAACTCCATTTCAAGGCAAAGAAAAAGAAAATGACCACTTATTCACCGGTGATGCAGATATAGATGTAATAGAATAGAGCACCGGTTCCCAGCCAATGGGCCGCGGGTTCACAGGACTGGGCCGAATCTATTGAGGTGTATTTATTAATAATAAGGCTTAGCGAACCCGAAGGCTCGATGCCGATACCACCAATCTCCGCATAGAGACTTCCATCCGCACAGCATTACCCAAACCCAAATCCGCCAGGTCACTCTTGACGCCATCCTCCCACCTACACCTTGGTCTACCACTCAGACGATTCCCAGTCAGAACAGCGCTTATCAACTTTTAATAACGTACTCAAGTGTTAGTTGTGTATTTATTGTATATTTATATTTAGTTAGTGAGCCTCGAAGTTTTACCTTGAAAATTGATCGTCCATACAATTAAAAAGCGTGAGAACCGCTGGAATAGAATAGAAATAAAACATATTGGCTTATTAACTTTTATTGTGGTTTGTAACAAATAGGTTATATAACGCTACCAGCAGAGAAATTTTCGATAAGTCAGTAATTTAAAACGCTCAAAAAAGAAATTCATTCATCATGACACTGCCATCTGACAAATGGCAAATAGGGCAATGACGCAAGACGCCTCCGCACCTAGCCTGTTCCGAGAACTGTTTGCGAAGGATACTGATTGCTCAAACCCGAGAGGGAGAGTCCTTCGGGAAGTCCTAGGGAAGAGTCCTGTCGGGAGAGGTCAGTAACAGCCTGGGTGTTCGACAGAGGCGGCCCAGATCGATCGGTTGCTAAGCACGACACGTGTCTTCTACTCCACGGGCCACGTGAATCGTTTCAAGGCTGCTCAACAACACGTGGGCAATGGCGATAGTGTCACGGGTAGAATTCGTTTTTATTACTGATGATGTGTGCTAATTATTAGAATTATTATTATTATTGTACACAAATAAAGGATTAAATATTCAGGGTGCATTCAGTATAATACTTTATTAAAGGGGACCCCCTTTATAGAACCTGGGCGAGCCCCAGGAGGTCTGCTAATGATATAGGTTCGATCTACGACTGTTATAGATTAATTATCAGGATTACATAATTTGAGGCGTTCAGGATCAAAAGCGGACAACTTCAAAATTACAAAAATTGACTTTTCCTCATTTTTGCTAGTTTAGACAAGCAACTTTTTTTTTTACACGACACTTTGCCGACATATTTCTCATGGTTTTAAGCCGTTTCTGAACATGAAGTTTTGGGAACGTAAAGCATTGATTGATGGACAACGTCTTAAAGTATTCGAGGAGATTTAGGAGATTACACAACGCGGAATTGCGAAAAGTGACAGCGTCGCGAGGATTATGATGGCGCCGAGAAGATATGCTCGTATAGTTGCAACGCTTTACACGACTATGACTTCCCAAAATGTTAATAAACGCTGTGCCAACTGGGAAGCGTCTGAGAGGGTTCTTTTACCTGCATCTAATAAAATTATAACATTTTAAAGTAATTAAAATACTGTAACAGAAAATGTAAGGCGTTATCATTTTTTATTAACAAAAACTAATCTCATAATTAGACAATAATTAATCAACCATTAAAAAATATTTAACGACACTCTAGATTATTAATGATTTAATAATTAATTTGCTCCGCTTACCCTGCGATTTTTTTTCCATATTTTTTTTATTTATCCTAATGAGGCATAAAAAGTTGATAAATGATTACTTTACATTTTAGAGGTTCAATGTCTCATTGGGGAATTTCCTATCAGTTATATCATACATATTATTAATCAGCTTTATAAGAATATATTAATATACGTTATTTATTAACCCATTTACGGCCAAGGCTAGTATAAGTTCAAAGTTTTGATTTTTTTTCCAAAGAAATATTTTTAAGGCAGTTTAATTAAAATTAAAAGTAAAAACAATTTTTGTTTGTTCAGGCATAATGGCGGTAAAAAATGTTGCGCTCACGCAACATTGGCCTGTAGAGTATAATTTACATAAATATATAATTTTTTATTATTTTTTTTAGAGATAGGTAAGTTGATATGTTTATAAACGATACAATAATACTGTTTCATGAAAACTTTCATTACAATCGTTTGAATAATAAACTCCTTCAAAGAAATAAAAAATTACAATTTGTTCACTATTTTCACAAAAAAATCACAATTTTAATTTTTAATTCGTGGTATGATTTAAAACAATCTGGGTGTAATTTAACATTACATCTCTCACACCTATAAATAGTTTGAATTCCTAACACTCTACACCTTTGCCTTGTATCAACCCTGATGTCCGATTTTTTCCTTTCTCACTTAGACAGGACATCAGACCTTCATTGGGAGAAATCCTGAAGGTTGAGCTTCATCTCGGTCATTTAATCTCCCTGCATTGTCGTCTATAGTTCAGTCTGCACAACTGTAGGCTTAGAAACAGTGCGTACCCAGGACCCTTGAGCGGTAGTAGTAGAGGTACGAAGGTAGTTAGTTTAATTGATAAAACTTTTTTAAATTAATTTTTTGAAATTTACAACTGTATAGTTGAATAAAAAAATAAAAAAAACCTGTACCACTACGACCCGTGAACGGATCTGGGGTTCAGTACATGGTAGAGACAGTACTGTTTCATGGACAACGGTTCTGCAAGGAAGTGACTTCTCCTAGGTCACGCTCAACCACCAGATTCCCCCCTTATTTTGGGTACTATTGTGTTCCCGAGGGAGATAAAGCCAATTAGAGAGACTACACAATGGTAGTACTCCAATAACAAATTCAACTTCACGAAGGTCACTTGGAAAAATTATAAAAAGAAAAAAATATATAAATAAACAGCATAAAAGTTCAAAATATTACATTTTATAACTTAATTAAGAGTTTTCAGATTTAATGTTACTAAAAGAAAAATGCTACAACTTTGTACAACCAAAAACGCCTTAAAACACTGAGAAAATTGTACAAGATAGCTTACGGATTCACACTCTCGGCCAAGTCACGTGTACAAGAAAATGAAAAAATGCTATCTATTTAAATAATTCTAATGAACCCGATAAGAATTCAAAAATATTATGAATAACAAATAGGAAGATAGATCAGTATGGGAATATCCACTATCGATTGCTTTATCGTAGGGACGAAATGTCATGCATATCTAAAAAGCACTGGAATTTTAAATTGTGTCGTTTCGTGGGTACAGATAAATTTGCATGAGATAGAAATAAGACAGAACATGATATGTAATAATTTTTTTTTCTAGTTAACCATAATCATGGTTTTATCATTGTTGGACATTTATGTAGTGCGCGATGCCTAGGATCCAACTGGGTACAGTCAGATTTCTTTCATTTCTGTCTTGTAACTTTTTTTTTTGGAACATAGCTTATACAAAACAGCTCAGAATCAATATAAAAAATATTTAAATTACAGTACGTACAAAAGCTTTTAGTTTCCCACCCTCCGTCATAAAATCTTCATACGTCACATAAAGCATTACGTGAAGATGCTTTACGTAAGTAAGTACGTAACGCGGTAAATATTCCGCAGTAAAACGCTGAACCAGCTGCATTAATTATTAGTGAATCTATATTTAGAATAAGTAATGATAATTATTATTATCTAGCAACATTTTTGTTGGTGGAATAGAAACATGTACACCAATATGTGATCCGATCCATTACACAATTAAATATTCAAGAAGTTGGGAAAAAAACGCTTCAATATTCTCCAAGAACATTACAGTCAAAAAATAGACAGTTTCTTAAAAGTGAATCTTCAAATATGAACAAGGGCGGATCCAGGATTTTTTTCTGGGGAGGGGGGCACAACGGGCAGACGGACAAAAAATCAACAATAACTTAGAAATAAGCTTGTAGTATTTATAGAAAGGTTTCAAAGGATTATTTAAATATCAAAATAATAGTTTCACTCATGCTCTTTCTATTATTTATTTTTTTTATATATTTTAACAACTATGATCATGTGATTTGCCTATTAGTATGTACTGTAATGGATTTTCTCTACAGTACACAAAAAACCGTCTGGGGGCACATGCCCCCGTACTCCCCCCTAAATCCGCCCATGAATATGTATATATTATTTTTTTTATTTACTCTTTCCGCTTTAACCGTCTCATTGGTCCAATTTAGTAAATTAGTTCCAGTTTTTGATTTTGGTTCAAGGTTTCTCATAGTATAATCCTTTCTGTCTTCCATTATTCCTTCATTCTGTCAGATCTTCCTCTGACTGTCGATCTGAGTTTCTGAGATGAGTTCTTCAGAAAATAAACTTTTGGTTGTCGCTCTGTTGGCCTTGGAGATTTATATCAATGCAGCTGCTTATATAATTCTTCCTCTTTCTATTTTTACTTTATGATTGAAAAACTCGATAATTTTTTACTATTGAGCACTTACTACCGCTTACAAAGGGGCGAATATTTTACAACGGGAGATCAACTTTATTCATACCTTGTCCGGGAATATTTTTTTTTCAGAATAATTTTGTAACCTTTTTTTTTTTAATGCATTTATTGAAATTTACAACTGTATACAGAATACATCAAGTAAATATAATGAAAGATAAATCATATCCAGAGACAAAGGCAAGCAGAGAAACTACCCAGTGGTAGAACTCAAATGAAAAGTTCAGCTTAGAAGGTCACGAGACCATCTTATTTTCAGACGCCTCGGAGGATTATCAGGAATTGAAGAGGTTGGGAGGTTTGAAACTAGTGTATTTCAGTGGAGATGAAGTTTGTCATGAAAAGATTGATATCGGATTCGGGCCAAATCAACAATAAACGGGGCATTCAGGTCAATATTGATTACTTTGTTCGTAACAAAGTAAGGAGCATTGAGGATTTTACGAAGGATTTTGGATTGTAAGGATTGAATAAGAGAGGAATTCGATGGCTTAGTGGCCCCAAAGCTTTATTCCGTAAGTCCAGATGGGTCTAATGATTGTCATGTTTATGAGTCTTTTTTAATTAATTGGGAGCTTAGAGCGTTTGTCTAATAAATGTTGAAGTTACCTGAAATGTCGTGCTTTTTCTTGTCATTTCAGTCCAGTATGAGGATTCCAAGTTAATCTTTCATTAAGTCAAGGTGCAGTCCTAAGTACTGGACCTGTCCTACCTAAATCAGTGGGATATTAAACCAGATTATTAAACGATGCAGGAGGGCAGGAAGTCGCTGGATTACGACGGATTTTGTAACCTTATATTGGAAACCCATGAAATAGTAATCACTGATTCAAAATCAAATTTTTGAAGAAATAAAGTAGTAACAACGTTTACAGAGGCTAAAACCGATGGGTGTATAGTCCTGGTTTTTCCAACGCTTCTTTTAGAGCTTGCTAAATTTCTATTGGGAATGCCCATGACTCAAGGATGAGCAATTTCAGAAAGATATATTTACAATTCATTTAACTAAATTGTATTTTTTTTTGGTTAAGGGAGCGGGATGGCATAGTGCGCAGAGGGCTGAGTTACTGTTCTGAAGGTCCCGGTTAAATAAATTGTTTAATGCAGGAAGAACCTGCGGGGCCTGTCTCGTGGGGATAATCCAGCCGTCTTTAAAGTGGATACCCTTAATTGGGGAAAACCAAGGCGTTTGAACTTGCTTTCTGACAAATCATCTCCCAGCAAAACCTTTATTTTATAAACAGAACAGTCTCAACCATGTACTGAACTCAAGATCCTTGGTAAGTATTAGAGATATAGTTTTTTTTTTTAATTTTTATAATGGTATAAGAACATCTCCGGGATCCAATTAACATACTTTTTTTCCCTCAATACTCGTTTATTTACAATGCAAATAATATTTTTGAATTTATAAAAAAAAAAATAATTCAAAATTGGTCGGATGAAAAACTGACACGCTGTTTACAGGACGGCTGTCTTGACCTTCATCTTAAACAGTGGAATATTCCACCCTTCATATTAGAGTTGAAAAACAATATAGCTGATGATATTTTAAAATATATTATGTATTTCATTTTTATATTAACTATCTAGTATCAATAAATAGGAGTAAAAATCAACCAATCTGCATTATTATCACAGTGAAAAAAATGTAATATTCATTATTATAAAATGATAAGATAATCATTTCGTTAATTTAAATATTTTCTTTGACATTCTTTAATCTCATATAATTTATTTTCTATTGTTTTCATTTATGTGTTCCTTATGTAAATTTATAATCAGATACATAAGTAATCTGTAATATTGTAAATAAAGGAGGGTCAGAAAAAAAAAATCATGATCATAAAATTCAATGATTATTCATAGTTATTATAGATGATACATTAATATTATTATAATTATTATTATTAGTTGACAAATATTATACCGCAGTCATATAATGAAGAAAGAATAAAAAATTAATGTATACATGCGGATGAAAAATTAGTTGTCGTTTAAACCGACGTACTAGGTACAACTGATATTCTTTTTGTTTGATAGACAGAAAGTATTAAAAAAAAAAACAAAAAAAAAACTCAACGTAATTCTATAATTTATAAATATAATATAACTGATAAAGACAAAGTAAAAGGTTAGAAAAAAAAATATACCACTAAAACTCATGAACGATCTCGGGCTCAGAGACCGCACTGCTTCTAAGACAACGGTTGTACCGAGATCACGCACAACCGACAGTTGTTTCCTCAATTAAGGACAGGCACTTTATAGAGGCTGGGTGAGCACCAGGAGGAACTGCAGGGCCCACTCAGGTTAACAGATCAAATAATTTACTAGCCACGGCTGGATTCGAGTAGGGGATTCTCAGCACAGTTGCAGCACAGTTTGTTTACTAGTGTCACTAGTTACTACTTCTTCACCTTATAGAACCAAATCATCCGTAAACCCCAAGCACGGGTATTTTATAAAAACTATAATGGCAGTAACTTAATCATTGAAAAGGTAAATTAAATAAATAGTTAATTAAGTCATGTACTTATCTTTAATTAATAAAAACAAGAGAATCAATGGAAACGCACTTGCCACGTGGAGCCAGAGCCACATCCGGTTGCATTTTGCACTTGTCATTCCCAGCAGGTTGCATACCACGTTCGCTACAACAGCTTAATTCTGGCACACCGAACTCTCTAAATGGCGGACATCTCGTGTACATTCCGGCATCAATAGGTTGAAAAATAAAATAAATTAAATAAAAATAAAACGTTTGAGTGATTATCCTATTAATATTATAAATGCATGAGTTTGTATTATGTTTGTTACTCTTTCACGCAAAAACTACTTAACGGATTTGGATGTAACTTTATAGGTTATACATCAGAATAACACATACGCTACAATATATAATGATTTTATGTAATTTGGTCATACTATAACGATAAATATCATTAAAAAGAACTTGGATAAAACATATTCTCATTCATTAGATTATTATAATTTTGCTAGGTTAAGAATAACGGTTAGTTTTTAATATAATTATTTTAAATAATTCTATTCTCGAAGCGGTTTATTACTTAGTACTGTAGGCATAATTATTATAGGATCGTAAAATGCCGCGAAAGCCTAAGTCTAATATTTGGATACAAATTTGGAAACCCTTTGTTTTAGGGAAATAGGGCAGAACAAGGGCTGCCAGGACAGCTGGTATGGAATAAATTATTGTATTGATCAAATTTAAGGCTTACTAATTGGAAGGTATTATAATAAAAGTATTTTACGTTAATAATCAATGCAAATATATATCTAATTATAATTATGGTTCTTTCATATGGAGCATTCCATTGATATACTCAATGCTTCTTTTTTTTCTTCTTCATAATGATTTGCAGGAGTGCTTTTGGAATGACAGTCAATGCAAAAGGAGGGCTTGAGATTCCTCTCCAATTTAAATTCTTTTATTAAGAATTGAGAATTTTTTAAAAACTTGAAACTTTTTTGGTTTTAACTTGAGCCATTATTCCTATAAAACTTACAGTCCAAACAAGATACAACTAAAAATATGACTTAATGGGATATGTCGTAGATGAATTAAAAAGCTTCAACCAATTCAATTGCTATTTCAGGCTTAGCTCAAAAATGCTAAATTTTGTATTGTGTCGTTGTTTCTTTTGAAGGAGCAAGATACAAACTTTCAACAAATATTATTAAAGATAAATATACTTTAATTAAGGATTTAATAGTTAATTAAATATTTTTTTTGCATTCCCAACAGAACAGAGCCTCGATCCCTACTCCCTGCTGCCTCCTAACACGATAACACTTGCTATTCCGATGGCGGAGTTGGCATTAAGACTAAATGCCCGCTTCCTCGCAATTGGTTTCCTTTTCATTTCAGTTCCAATTTGCATCCTCCATCTTCCCTTACTGGTAGCAACTAGCTCAGTAAGAAGGAGAGTTCCTATTCCCAGCAACCATCTGCTATATCCGTCTAATTAGCATCAATTGATATAACACGTGTTAAACCCTCTCTTGGTCGGATCTGAGAGGAAACGAAAGGCATTGGAAACACTTGTACTGGGCGGAAAATTGCGGAATTAATTTTATTTTCGTTATAAAAATAAGGAAACAAAAACGCACATTTCCTTCTGCTTCTTGTTACCGGGTCGTTTTATATTAAAAGAAAATTTGCAAAATTCAAAGTGGATTTAGTGGACTTGTGTTGTTCGCCGTGCTAATGTTTAAAGATTATAATGAGCTGTTATTACTTACTGTTTTTATCTTTTTTATATTTACTACCATTACAATTGAACGTGAATAGTTTGGTATGAAATTAAATACAGACTAAGGAAATGAGCGATTTTTTATCAGTCTAAATTTGGACACTCCGCATACTAAGCTGCAAGCAACATTAACAATATGTTCAAGGAAAGGTGTTGTAACGAACAGATCATTCGTACATACCAAAACCATATTTACATAAAAAGAATTATTGGTTTCTGTGTGGTGGTAATTGGCTAGAATAATTCTTGTCACCTTTCTAGCCAGAGTGAAACCGTCACATCCGTCCATCGTACTGCAGGGATATTGCCATACTGCAACAAATAATTATAAAAAACAACCTGGTTAATCGGAAGGGACCTGAAGTCATATACGACATCGCCAGACCTCATGTTTCACGACAGGCAGTGACAAAACTTTACGAGCTGGGTTGCAAAGTCCTTCCACAACAATCTTATTCACCTCCAACAGAATTCCTTACGGTCAGAAATAAAATTAAGGATAAAATTTTTGAAAATCATTTTCAAGTAAAAAACACTTTCTCAGGCTTTATTAATCACAAAACCCAGAATTTTTCATTTATGGGATTGGGAATTTGATGAAAAGTTGAAAAAAATGTATACAAAATGAGAGTAAATAAAGTTGTTTTCCTAAATAACCTTTCCTTTGAAAATTGACATTTTATATGAAGTGACCCAATAGTTTTCAATATTAATTGTATATATTAAAGAAATGATTTTTTATTTTAATTATCTTGTAATTAAATTGTTAATTGACCATGGAGTACACTATAACTCTAAGCTTTGTTTTAAATTATATGACAATCAACCAAAAAGGTTGAAAATGTACAAAATTATATAAAAAATTTTTAGAGAATATTTTTAAAATTAAATAATGTTAAAGGACTTAAAAATGATGTAAATTGAAAATGACATGGAATTGTTGAAACGTTTTTAGAATAAAGAAAAATAATATATGACTGGAAAAGGTTTTAATTTACTCACGTGAATGATTGACTAAGAAATGATTTTTTAAAATAAGAATTGTAGTTTTTTTAAGAATTTTATTTTATTTTATTTTTTGTCTTTTATAAGAAAACACCTTAAACATAACTTTTTCAAAATGCTATCTGGATTATAAACAGTTAAACCTAACAATGACAAATTATCAATTAATAGACCATAAATAAAGAAAAAAAAACCCTTTCACACAAATTTACCAACATTATTATTTACCAGAGATACTTCAATATCGGTACAGCTCTATAATGGAGCTGATGTGAGATGTGTCATATGAGAGGCAGGAATGCCTCTGGACCCTGATCGATATTATTCATCAGGTTCTATTCTTGGACAATCATCACGGAGTAAGAGATATAGGCTGTCTGGTGGAACACGTGTGTAGGCGCCATTCAACATTCCATTCACAACGGCCTTAGATTTAGGAGGTTTTGTATCTCTTTATTATTTATTTACATATTTATTATCATGTACACAGAAATAACAAAACTAAAAATATTTAAAGAGCTTATAAAGTTTAGGTTTATTAATTGATTCATATAAATTTGTATTTTTTTTCTCTCGAATTAATGTTGATTTGTTTTTTTGTTCATTTAACGTCACTTTATGCTGCTATGGCTAATCGGACGATGCTACAGTGGGAGCTCTAAATTTTACCTATCCAGTTTTATTAGGATAGGGATTTTAACCTGACATCGTTGAGGCTCGGGATCCCTGTAACGTCCCTTCCGAAGGACGGCATAACCAAGGGATTTTTACTCTCTTTAAAAAATCCTAGGGCCACCTGCCGGGCTACGAACCCGCGATCTTGGGCTTAGTAGTTTGTTATGCTAACCACTAGACCACAGGTCGCCCTTTAATGTTAAAAAGATGTAGTTGGTTTTGTAGATTTCTTACGTTTTTTCAAGATTATAAAAATATTTTTTTTTTAACAAAAGTTTTTATCTAGATGGCATCTTTAAATATTGTTTGTATGTATTTGCCAATGTTGCATTACCATCAATAACCCTCATAATCATAATAAAATTTAAAATAGAAAAAATTCAGAATCAAAATCGGATGACCCCGAAATTTCAAAAATTGAATTTTTCAAATTTTCGCTAGTTATGCAGTTTTGTCTGACATGTCACTTTGCCGCCTAATTTATCAAGGTCTGAAACTGAAGTTGGGAATCTCGATGGGAATTTACAAAACCAACATATTAAAAATTCCTAATTGGTTCAAGACTTGTTTAGTTGTCCTAGACCTCTGGCCCTAACGAGGGTCTACGAGTAAGTCCAACACGTCGGCACATGGACAATAATTGTGATACATAATGACTTGGACAATTAAACATTATAATAAAATGAGATAATTTTATTGACTACACACTCAAAATAAAATGTTCTAATGTAAAAAAATGTGTTTATATGTAAAATGTTCATACATATAAAAATTATTTACTTACTAAAGTATAATGTTTTCTTATGGTTCAGTCATAAAGAGTAGGCTACGTACCTGAAACAGAACAAGAGGTTATAGACGATGAAATAAATTATAACAAAAATGGATAAAAAAACAACACAATATATAGTAAAATGTAATGAATGAATACATAGTGATATACTAAAATTATATGCATTCATATGACCTTGATAATATTTATAGAACATAAATAAACAACAGAGCATGCCAACATTTGTAAACACTTAGAAAAAACCCATAACTACCTTTTTTATTTAGTTTATTTAGTATATATTGATCGTCAGTGTATTTTAATGGCATTGGATTGACTCTTCGCCAAAATGCTATATAAATATTATATTTATATTTGTATCCTAGTGTTTATTATATAAATACTAAATAAATAATATATAATATATTAATATATAAATTTTGCGTAATGCTTATATCGAATTTTCAAGTCGCCATTTAAGAGGGTTATATTAAAATGAGTCTTTCTTTTTCTTCTTTTTAAAATAAAAACATGATTATTTAGAACATAAAAAAGAAAAGTAGGCTGTTTTGTTTTTCTACAGATCATAGAAAAGTCAGATAATGCCACAACTCCAGCAACATTGTGTCCCTCAAAACAATTATTTATTTATAGTTAAATGCACTATGTACTTTTATATTTCCAAAGATTAAATTCCATTTAAATTTTGCCACTTACGGTATATTGCTGCAATCGAAGACTAAGCGTTTAATACGCTATATGATATGAATGAACTGCTGGATTTAAATTCATTCAACTCCTGCAATCGATAGCCGACAACTACTCCAAAGATATACCGTTTTTTTTCTCTCTATATAATAAATATAAAACTTAGTCGTTCCCCGACTTAACGTTTTCCCGCCAGAGGCTGAAGATGAATGACTGCACCGTACCAGAGCTAACGGGCCAGAGTGAGTATAACAGGAGTGAATGGACCACGTGGTGCCGGGTGTTGTGGCGGGAGTGGGGAATGGAGGGCGCGGGAACGGTTCACGCGGGGTTATTTTGGCGGGAGAGCGGTGGCATTGAACCCCTCCCCCCCTGGCCTTGGGCAGCCATTAACCTCAGCTCCTCCAGCAACTACTCTACCTTAGTGTTGAGTGTGCAGGCAACAATGCAACTAGTTTATTTACTATTACTAATAATATTATTATTTATATATATATATATATATATATATATATATATATATATATATATATATATATATATATATATACTTTTTTTTCAAATTGTTGACTTTCGCTCGAAAGCTCATGATATATATGCTTCTTTTATTCTTTTCTTTTTTATACACCCAAGGAAAAAAAGCTTCTTTTATTTTATATATAAGCCTTATTAGACAAATATAGGTATCTGTTCCGCGAAAACCTTTATGACTGATACCTAATTATTATTAATGTTTTTAATTTATATGTATTTAACATTTAAATTTGTATATTTATATTTATTACCATTACTAATAAAACAACTAATATAGTTAATTAGATATTTCTTTACCGGGCCCTAACCCAATTATTTAAAAAATAATAATACAATAATAATATCTGTTCCGCAGGTTGTCGCTACGAGCTGAGTCACAACAAGTTTTAACTATTTAATCCTTTCCTTTTTAATATTTTCCAAAAATACAAGTTATCGTGAGCTCTGACTTGTCTCTTTAATTATGTTGTTTATTTGACCACCGGGTTGCATACATTTTAAAAAATTATTGAGGTATCGTTTAGATATATATTTGTAATAATTTGTGATTTGTACAGTACATATGTTTGTAAAATTATTGTGATGATTAGTCAGCAGGTTATCACTTTGAGTTAAGTGACAGCAAGTTTTCATTTGTTACATATTTAATATTTTCCAAAATAAAAATAATCATGAGTTTAAGTATGAAGAAGGTATAAGAAATGCTTGTATTTCGGTAATCAATTCATCAAGAAATAAACGCTTCAACTAACATTTCGAAGTATACCTTATATGATGAATATGTTATTAATGATTACAAAAATAAAATATTTAATAAAATAAAACTAAAACTAATGATTACTTTTATTTTCTGGAAATTAAAAAGGAAACGAATGAAAATTAAAAATTTGTTGTGACGTAACTCGAAATGACAACCTACGGAACTGATTTTTTTATCGGATGCTAGCCTAATCAATGAAAATGCTTAATAAAATAATTTTACAAACTTATACACTGTAAAAATCATAAATTATAACAAATCAATAGCCTAAACGATACGTCATAATAAGTTTAAAATGTATGCAGCCCGATGGAGAAGGAAACAAGACAATTAATGTGAGAAGATATTTAAAGCCCTTTAAATAAAGAAAATAAATTATACTGATACAAAATAATAAGACTGATTGCTTGTTTATATTGATTTTTCATCTTTTAAGTAATTAGTACTACGTAAGAATATCACAAAATTAAATTTCAATTAAATTGAAAATTAAATTTCAATTTCTGTTTTTATGAAAATTGATAGTAGGTAATGCATTAATTTTGATTACATAAATAAAATAGATACATGAGAAAAGGTTGAAAAGAATTTGGTTGGGATTATGTCAATTAATTTTTAAAAAAATGTTACTAAAATTAAAAGTAAACGCCTATTATTAAACTAAATAAATAAATTACAAATTCACAACCATATACAAAGCAAAAATATTAAAATACTAATATAAAACAACACTAAACACATCAATAATTTAAAATCATACAACCCGAAGAATTAGTAAATAATGGATAATTTAAAGGCATTTGATTACATAAACAAGGATTTCAGCCAGATTTTATCAATTTTTATTCTGATCTTTCTATTTCATTTAGTATGTAATTTAGACTGATTGCTTGCTTTTTTTTTTTTTTATCGTCGTTCTTTAAGTTAACATTACATAAAAATCAAATACAACTATTAGATAAAAATTAATACAATTCCCTTATTTATGAGCTGTTGCCTTTAATGCATTAATTTTCACCAAAATATGGATGCCTGCTAAGAAGTTGAAATTGGTTGGATAGGTGTAAATTCATTTTTTTATAATTTTACATTTTATACTTAATGGTAATGGATAAATACATGTAATATTATGCATATAGAAATACAAATTAGTTTCGCAAGTTAAGGATTTCTGCCTTAGGGTAAAGATAACTGACTGAATGAAGGCAACACGGAAACTCCAAACAATACTCCAATAATGTGTTTAAAATTATACGGAACCTGAGAAAAATATTTAGTCAGTTAATTAATAAATTATACACAGAAAAATGTACACATAAAAATATCCCAGTGATGTTCGTATAGTGAATTTTTCACAATTTTGAAATCGGTGCCTTTAGCTCGAACGCTCATGATATATATGCGTTTTTTATTTAATTAAAAGCACTATATTCCTTTATTATAACAAAATTAATTCTTCACAGGAAAGCGATAGCAAACAGTATGGAGATATCCAGCCTAGAATATCTCAGCTCCTCGCACGAAAATAGATATGATGTGGAAACATTTATTCTTCCATTATTATAATCGTTATTTGTTGATGTTGTTGTGGAAGCTGTATCAATGAACTTCCTGGAACCCCGGGCTCTCAGATAAAAGTCGGAAGTAAACATCTTTGTATAACTTCGGTTATCTATTGGTGCCCTTTATCGCTGGCAGTTCAAACAAGTAGTGAACGGCCTGCTACGATAATAAGAAAGGAAAGGATATATCATTCATCCATAATAACAATAACTGGTAACAACAGAGTTGATATAATTAAATTTGTGTATTTGTTTATCAATAAGAATTATCAAATACTTGACCCATTCGAGACGACGATTATTTTCGAACACGGTCCCCAGGAGCGAACATTTTTTGTTTGTTTATATTGTTCATTTTTAATAAAAAAACAAGTTTACTATGGAAATCACCCAATTACTGTTATTGCACACACGGTGTGAAGGCCGTCTTATAGCCTCGGTCTCGAATGGGTTAAAAAGAGATATAAAATAATTATTAGAATGCAAAAAAAAAAAAACTCCAAAAATAAAGTATCCAAATATCCGTACCAGAGGAATGATAGAATCAAGTTTGTTACCGGAACTATTATTTATAAGATACATCACAAACAACATAGATAATATAATGGGTTACATTCTAGAATGGTCTCTAACGATATAAAATACAAGTCTGTGTAGTTGGAAACACTATGGAAGCTTCGAAGGGAGCCTCTGGTAAAGAGTAAGATAGTAGTTACATAATGTTCGGTAAGAGGAGAAGGTCTCCCGGTGGTCTCAGGATGTCTGTGCCCTCTACCAAGGCTACGGCGGCAGTTGTGTCTCTATCATCTTCAAGTGAGAGCTCAAGTAAGGGCTCATATTATAGGGACTCTGAGTACATAACTAACGAATGTAAAAAGCGGGGATCAGACTAAAAATGTTACTTTCACTGAACCTTGGCTATATATTTCATCATATATTTCATCATATAGATCATCAGATTGTTATCAAACAACAATAATTAGAGATACATTCGTGAATTTTCATATTTATACAAATTAATAATTATAAATAGATAAACATATGACGTAACCTCTGTTTTTAAAAAGAAATTTGAATAATAATTACATCAGAAAAAATCAAACAAAGATTAAATCAACACTTTATGTAACGGCACATTTCTTTCCTTATCTTAACTATAGAGATATCTAATAAAAAAAAATAAATGTTGGTTACATATTTTGATTACCTAATTCGATAGTTTTCGATTAACCTTGAACAACACAATGCTTGAAATAATCCACAATAAAAATTTATAAATAACTTACATACTGTATTTCATTAAGTGGAGGATAAAGAGAGATGTAATGTAATACTCATTGTTTTTATTTGTCATTTGTTTATTAATCAATAATTGTCAACTTCGAATGTAGATTAAACAAATGAATAAATACAAAATAAACATGCTGATATTCATTTGTTTTCGAGTCTCTAAGGATAAATGTTTCAGAAAAAAGCGTTTTATAAAACATGATTTTTTATTCACAGAATATCAAAACAGGACAAACCTTTTAACTGAATTTTATAATGCAACAAAACGAATAACAGTCAGGTTCGACTATCTCCATAGTGATTTTTATATCTCTACCTATAGATACATACCTTTGTTCGAACAGTTTTAATTCTCTCTTCTCTCTTCAGTAACGCATAGTACTATGTTACACAATTTACCGTTACATAAATACAGTTATACAATTTTTTATTAGATAAAACAAAACAAAAATGAATACTCCGTTATTGAATGAATAAAATAAATAATAATTTGAAATGGCAGAAACCACATTCCATATTACGTTCTTAATGATCTAATCGAAAATCGAATATAAATGGACATAGCTCAAGATACACTACATCTCATGAAGGTCTGGAGTTCAGTACACGGTAGAGACTGCACTAATTCTGTGTAACAGTAGAGTAGGAAGGTGATTTGTTCATGATCACTCAATACCATCAGATGTGTTCTGCCAATTTAGGACACCTACATTAAGGCTACACACGGTCAGATTGATGTGATCACATCGAAAAAGTGGACTGATGGTCTGATGAAAATTCATCATTTCGGCGTGACACACCGAACTGAAGACAGTCCGAAGTGAGCGTGTGTACCGTCACATTAGTTATCTGAGCATGCGTACAGGTGTCGTTTGGATAGACATTATCCTTTCAATCGCTTTTCCAGACCTCGTTTGTATTCCTTACAATTTATAGAGCTGTTCAGAGGGGAGGAATGTTTGTGGAATGTAACTTCAAAGGACTATCACAACAGGCAAAAACGAGAGGAATCATATAAAATTCTTGTTAAAAAGGTTAAAGAGATCAATCCCCTTACAAAGAAATCACTAGTAACGAAGAAAATATACAGTTTAAGAAGTGGAATTAAAAAAAGAAGAGAGATTGGTGAGCGGTATGGGTGAGGATGACGTTTACCAACCGAAATTGTGGCACTACGACCAGCTGGGAGCTTGGAGTTTCCAAGGGGTAGTACATCGAACTGACACCCAGAAGTGAGCGTGTGGTTGCGAATGTTGCGTTCATTTAGAAGTGACATTTAGAAATGAACACACCAAACTGTACAAGCATTTTGTATGATAATCATATCTAGTAAAATAGTCACTTAGCGAAAATATTTCAATCAATTATTTCTCTAAAAATGTACTATCTTATAAAGATTATAGGAATAAGATAAATGTTAAGTAGAATGTAAGATGCTATAAGGATCGAGTTGAACACCATACTTGAACCTACGTTTACCGGTTCCACGGCTTAAGGCCACTTGCTACACACGGTCAGTTTGGTGTGAACCTGCACTAGGTCAATTCATGGCTACAGTCTGCCTAGACAATTTAGACAACAACCTATACAGAAGTCGCCTCGGGTCGGCCCTGCATACAGAGGCAAAGTTCTTTCCCACAGTACCTAGCTCGCTTCATCCACTCTTTGCCTCATCGTGGCTATAATCATATTTTATATTATATGACTAAAAATCATAAGGCTACAATTATAACTGAATTAATTCTGTAGCAGTGAGGGGGGGATTGGAAGTTTACTACTTGATATGGGAAGTATAACTGGTAACTGATAATATATTATAATGTCAGTAACGAGTAGCAAATCCACAGCCACAGTTCCGATTTCGCAAAAGGCGTTTTCTTAATTGCCAGACAATAGTAGGTGTAAGTACCATATATAATAGACATATACATACATAAATAAACTTAATGTTTAACAAGACTTATTGATCGCGTCGAGGAAGGTTCTGATGTTAATAGAGTGCCAAGTTCAATGGCGACAGACAGTACGCGAACTTTAACCTGTTTCTTATCACCATCTTAAAATATTTGTTCATGGGTCGATCAGTTGGTGTACAAATATATCTATCTACTTCATGAAGAATCACATTCATCATTCATGAGAAAAACATACATTGTAGGATGGTTTCAATGAAAATTCCATCCCAGGGAAATATGCTCATAGAATTAATCATCTGTATTTTTCTTATCCTGTTATGGTATTTACATGTAGTACTAACATTAAAGTTCAGACACATAACATTGATAAACACCTGTAGTTGTTTTCTGTTATTTTTGACACTTGAGAATTCTAGTCAAGTATTTTTACACTCATGTCCTAAGAATTATTTTTATTATTATGTTTATTATCACTTTTAATTATTTTCGATTTCTTTCTTGTTTCCTAAGTGTAATAAAACTTATAATGCTCAAATGTATTGTTCTACTAAAGGGGTATTGCACTCAGCCAAGGATATATCTAGAGCTGATTAGGTTAAATTTTGTCATGAGAGAGTTGACTGTATTGAGGGAAGCGGAATCGTGTCATTCTCGTAGTGTTTGGCTTGAAATGGAGTTGTAATATAAACAATAATAACTTTTCAAGCGAATGCCAGACCCTTATTTAGCCCCTTATTTACTACGAAGCGAGCGGAGTGCCTCAATGGTAGGGCACTGAGTTACCATGCTGGAAATCATGGTTCAAATCCCGGCTGTAGGCAGTGACTTTTATTTAGTCTGTTGGCAGCAAGAAATGGATCATATGGGATCTAGGACCCTCCCGGGGCTCACCTAGCCTTTATAAACTATTATACAAATAGGGAACCCAAAATAAGGGGAGAGGGAAATCTAGCGGTCGAGCGTGACCTAGGACAAGTCACTTCCTTGCAGAACCGTTGTCCATGAAACAGTACAGTCTCTACCATGTATTGAATCCCAGACCCGTTCACGGGTTGCAGTAGTACAGGTTTATTTTATTTTTTATTCATAACGAAAATAACAAGATTCCGCCTACTTAAGTATTTATATGAAACTCATTTTGGGGAAAATTATTTTCCTAGAGAGTATTTTATTTAAGCATTTCTTCAACAGTGCTATAGATATGTTCTTTATTTTAGGACATACGTACATAATTTATTGTTTATATCAACATGCTTATTTCCCTTAAGACTGGTCTCAGAATACAGTTGTTTTATTCCCTGCTATTCTTATATAACTTTTAAAAATGTTTAATTAGTCTCTTATGCACTACTAAAATAACAGAATTCCTCTTCCCTAAGCACAAGAAATTCATTTAGGCGAAAATTAGACTTAACCGCTTATTCATCGGGAGTACAGATAAATAGATCAAATTATTAGGCAAGAAATGGCCAATAAGCATACGATAAAAAACAAAGAAGTACCTTTATATAGAAAAACGTGCAGTATAAAAAATACAGGAAAAAACATTCAGTTTAAAATTCTGTAAAAAGAAAAAAAATGTAGAAAATTGTGTATAAAAAATTTTAAAACTGAATTTTACAAAGTAACAATAATATAACAACAGGATTTCAAGCGATTTGAACTATTATAAAATTAGGAGTTGGTAATCAATAAAATCGTATTCTATGTAATTCATAAACAAACTATTACTGTATTAATAATAGATATTAATAAAAAAACAAGATAAAAAAAACTGTACCACTACAACCCGCAAAGGGTTTGTGGTTCAGTAAATGTTACAGGCTGTACTACTTCTTGGAAAATGGTTGTGTAGAGTGAAGCGATTTTTCCTAGATCATGCTCAACCACCAGATTTTTCCCCTTTATTTTGGGTACCCACTTTATAGAGGCTGAGTGAGCTCCAGGAGGGTCTTAGACCCCATAGGATCCCCCCCCCTCCACCGGTCGGTAACCGATCGAATAAAAACCTGCCAGCGCTGAACCCTGGACCTTCGGGATGACAACTCAGTGCTCTAACACTGAGCCACTCCGCTCTCCAATAGATATCAATATATAAATATATTCCGTTAGGAGTTCAAATTTCGGACTACCTCCTTCCAAGTGATTTTACCCAAGTGGTTATTGGCAATCAATTTTTTAAAGTGTAGTAGTTGAAAGCAAATTGTTTTGGCGACACGAGTTGAGGAGCTGACAGATATCCGACCAACTAACGAGAGGGAACAACATAATTACTGTTTACAATGACTAAGCTGAGATAACCTTAAGTGTAATTGGTTCCAAGAAGAAAAATAGGATAAAAAAAAAGAAAAAATTGTGATGCAAAATTATTAGAACAAGGAAAGTAGGGACAAAAAGATGTCGGGAGATAACAATCGAAATATGTAATTAGTAAGATAATTAAAATTAATTAGTAAGGTAAACACCTAATTAATAAGGCAATCGAAATTGATGTATTTTCACTAATGTGCACCCTCAATTATTCAAACATCTTAAGCATTATAGATTATAATAGGAGGTAGGTCTGGCATTCACAACTTTTGAAGTGAAAACGTCTTAAGCCGCGTTTAGGGACTTTTACTAGGAGAAAACTATCGGGGATCGCTTCAGCAACATGCTCGCGACGTGTTATGCGAGGCTAGTGCCGCTTAGCGGCCTCTGTATGATTTATTTTACAAATTGTTTTAATCAACTGAAGTTTAAAGGATAGTATTACATTGACATAAGAATAATTATATTTAACTTAAAATCCATTTACTAGTCGTGCAGCTGATGCTAATAATAACTTAAAACATCAGTAACTGGTTGAACTTTTCGTTTCCCCTAAAAGATTTTATTTTTATTAGTTAATTTTTTTGTTTTAAGAAATTATTGTAATTACGAGCATCAAGGATCGTACAAATGATCTTAGCATGGTTGAACGTAACGATGATAATAATGCTAAAAATGAAATTAAAGTTCATTACCATTTACGTAAATACAAACAAAAGGTAAGGCTGATAGAACTACATATTCTAATTACTATTTCAATTAGATTACAGATATTTTGAATTGAGCTCGTAGAGACCATCATACATACCCATCCAAGGTGAAAACCAGACTAATGCTAAAAACATAAATTTACAAATTTGAAATTTAAATAATTAGGACTGTAATTGATTTAATAATAATAATGCTTAGGGAACCCGAAGGCTCGATGCCGATACCACTAATTATTACAAACTTCTCTCTCTGCTTACAAACTCCTGTCCACGGAACACTACCCAAACCCAAATGCCAGATCACTCTTAACGCAATCCTCCCACCTACGCCTGGGTCTACTCCTCAGACGCTTCCAAGTCGGTACAGCGCTTATTAACATCTTAGGAATTCGTTCGTTACTAAGCCCAGCAACTTTACAGGCCCATCTTAATCTTCGCGATGCTATTACTTGAATAATATTTACTGGATTCATGGTTCGCAATTCCGCGTAGTGTAATCTCCTATATTCCCCAGTGGTATTAGTAAGTAATTTGTGACGCTTAATTGATTTAGAAATTCAAAAAATAATAGTTATTCCAATATTTTGAGTTCTGTCGACCGTCCTCATGATTGCCTATTGAAATTTTTTAATTATAATATTTTCAACTCTATTAATAATAATCCATGAAAAGTTGTTATATAAATAAAAGCATTGACTACAGTAAACTAGAGGGTACTTCCTTTCTATTGTTCCAGTTATATAACACCATTATGGAGGCTGGGTGAGCCCCAGACGGTACAGTTGATCCTACTGAGCCCATCTATGGCTATCAAAATACTAAATAATGTACCTGATATCAAAAATAACTCTGAGGCCAGACCATTGCGGATGTTGATGCAGACGAACTTCAACGCTACCTTAGCGCCTAATACTCCCCCTACAACCCCTCCCCCAAAGGGCAGGTAGGCAGCTAATTTATCGTTCAATTACACGCGAGGCCGGTGTTCTACCACCTGGAACTGTGCCCGGACGAGGAGTAAGTCCTCGAGGAAATTTAGCCAAAGGGGATGAGCAAGTCGCTGAACCCTAGGGGGAGGGAGTGGTGTGAGTGGGTGGGAGAATGTAATTACAATTACAATTACTTAAAAGATTACTATAATTTGTAATGTAGGAAATGAGCAAAAAGGTACATCGAAATAGTAACTCAGTAATTCGTCCAAATTTTGTTTCTATTTATTATGTCTGTAAACGGGAGCGGGACAGCTGAATATGTAGAGCGTTGAGTTTCTGCTCTCATTATTCCGGGTTAGAATCCGACTGAGGCAGATAAATTATTACAGCCACGGGTGGACGCTGTAGGATTCGTTGACCCTCCTGGTGCTCACCCAGTATCTACAAGGAAGACAAAAAAAACTGGCTGATGAGTATGATATTGGCCATTTAATCTCCCTGCATCTCAGTTGGCTGTACAAGGACCCGTCGAGAAGAAGCTGAGTGAGTGGAGCTGCTTATAATTTGTGTACTCACTCAACCCACATTAGATTTCACACATCAACTATCCCTGAAGATGGCTGGTTGTTACAAAACTTAGTGCTCCTACTGTAGCATCTTCCGATTAGCTATAGCAGCATAAAATAAAAGCATAAAAGTTAAATAAACTGACAAACAAAACATTCAAACATAAAAAGGAAAACTAAAAATGTCGTAAAGTCAATTTAAAAAATATTATTAGATCGAAGCTAAGTATACATTTGATGTTAACTTATGAATATGTACATAACATAAATGAAGTTCTTTGGGGACTTTGTTGTATTGGAGGTGCCCCCTCTCATCATCATTGTATTTACCTCATCAGGATCGATAAGAAACAAGATAAAAACGACTATAACTCCTCTCGCTGACGGCACTAGAGGAAGGGTGGACGACCCGACAACCCCGGATATATAAGAATATCGAAGAGGAAACCCTGATCCTCATCCACATACATCTTCGCTGACTTATATCCTCACCAGGAATAGAATGTGGTTATTGTATAGGTGAGAGCTGGTTCGGAACCAAAATCATACTTGCAGATCGTATGATCGTCATCCTCTTTGAGGTCATTGAGGTGATGACTCGATTACAGGAAAGTACTAGGATCAATACTTCCAATTACTTATCAATGCCTTATACCTTATGATCCATTTTATTCAATTGTCTCTGTTTCTACAATCTGTGGCTGGTATCTTGGATTGTTAGGTTGGGATATGCTTTAATTTTTTTCCGATATTCTATTTAACCAATGATGCCTGAATTCACAAACCATCAGCGCGAATTAATTATCGGAAGGATTATATAAATAAGTTGTAGCATTCACTACAGGACTAAAAATTATTATTATCCTTAAATTAAAAAAATGGTAATTGACTTATTTTATTGTTAAGGAAAAGATTTATTTCTATAAAGGACGATAAATCGTTGTTGTTTTTTAAAAATGTATTTGCAGAAAATCATATAAACTGCTCCTGTTACGAAAATAATCATAATAATATTTTGTGTAACATATATAGACCCAGTTGAAATGGTACATATGTTAAATAGTTTCGGGGATAAAGCTAAACAAATTAAATAAACGATTTTGTTTATAAGCAACAATATCTTTCAGTATCTCAGACCCAAATATTTTAAGCTTTCCGAGTCATATTTTGTAGAATTTTAAAATAATGTATTAAGAAAAACATGAAGTGTTCGTAAAGACAAAATTGTTTCGTTAAAGATTAAGAACGTGATTTAGGGTGGCTCTGAAGATATTGGAAGGGTCAAGCTGTCTACGTGTTGTTGTCATGGCACCTCGCTATAACTTTCATGGCAACCAGATGACTTAGGAAGGAAAAATGTCTCAAGACTTATGTAAAACAAAATAGGAAAAAACATCTCTTAATATGCATGTAATTATGTTTTCTTTACAGAATCAATGTTTTGTTTTTCAATACCTCCGTAAAGGAAATAAAGCAGCGTGCTGATGCCAACTAAGACAAATCATTTCACACATACGTACTTGTGTTTTTAAAATATCCTGCTCATATTTCCTTATCGCAATTTTTAGTTACACTTTTTCGAATAACTCTTAATCGGACTAAATGTAGCATATTTCAGCAACCAATTATAATAATCCATATAGCAGATAAGATTTATTTTTAATCTTCCTAATATAATTCGTGTCTATAGGATCGATAGCTAGTAATTGTTGGATTATTTCATCCGCAATTGAGTTTATATAGCTTTACATAAATTATGTATACACATATACACAATAGGAGTGCGTGCGAGCGTGTGTGTGTGTGAGTGAGGTTATTTATTGTTATTTAACATACTGTATTAATGTTTGATCTCAGTTGTATGTTGAACGTTTTGGTGGTGTCTCATGTTTGGAGCCTGTTTGGGCTGTTGATCGTTGGGATATATTGCATCTTTTCCTTCGAGATGTGATTCACATAACCTTTTTTTGTTTTTGTGTCTTGAGAATGCCTGAATAGGCGAAACGTCGACCGGTAAGTGGGTGTATTACTGGAGATATTTGAAACATAAGGCTTAGCATTGTGGTTTTTTCCCAATTGCATTGAGTTAAACAGATTTGTTTGTTACTGCATTATTGTTTAGTCTCATTATTTATTCTGTTGTTTGGCTAAATTATTCATTCTTAGGTATATTACTTATTATTTATATTGTTTTAGAACTGTTTGTTATAATAAGTTAATTAATAAAACATCTGACTGTTATCTAATTTATTGATTGGGGATGTAATGTCGCAGACATGATGACCTAATGCTAAAGACATTGCATAACTCCTCATTATAAATGCAAGGGGAAAAAAAAATAAAAGAGAGAAAAAAAGTGAGAAAAAAATGGGAAAAAAATAAAGATTAAAAAGAATGCAGTTCCCCAATACAAAGATTATTCCCTATTATTATTCTATAATATTCTTTATAGATTATTGTAAAAGTAATAACGAGTATCATTCCATACAGCTATCACTTCGAAAGCAAGAGCGTATTAACCCCGCTGTTGATCCCCCCACAACCTGATCCTAATCCTATGTAATAGGTTACCCCCTGCCAGCCTGGCGGCGAACCAACCATCATTTTACAAGTTACATGCGTTACTCATCAGTTAAACTAAATTTTTCACGACGCATTTTTATTATTACACCGAATTTGTAAAATAAAACATTACACAGTGACCACTAAAAACTTGTTAATACTTTATTGAGAGAAACTTTAAATTGGATTTGTTTAACAATTTATTTATTGAACATTATTTATATTTATATATATGCAGCACATTTCGTTTTAGAAACAGCACCGACCGATGCCCAGGAGTGAGCAATGCACCACCTGTTTCTACCCGGAGATAGTTGCGGAACAGGAATCGTAGTTTTTAATAAATTCATATTGTTTTAATTATATTCAAGCTGAGAATGAAATTAGTAGACAATCGAAATAATGGAATGCATCGGGTTTAGAGAAAAATAATTCTAAAAAAGGCTGGGGCATATAGTTGTGGGAATATGAAGTGTGGTGTCTCCGTTACGGTCCGTTCTCGCTTTACAACAATAATATGTACATAAATTTACAACTGCCAGAAAATCATATTTAACTCTAGACCACTCTGTCTTTTTTTTACACTCTGACGATGACAATTATTAATATAGATACCTAATCTTCTGGAGCGAACGATTTAATACTAATAAATAAGAATTATTTGTCAGTATTAAATACACAGATTATTTGTTTACATCACAATACTTATTACTTATCATTTGGTAATTTAGAGAATTAATGGGGCAGATGACCAACGTAAATATAATTAAAATGGCTTTGTCGATATTCCAAAACCAAATTCATAAAATCTCGGAGATTTAAGCCTTCATCAAGAGAAATTGTCATGGGTTTTATATATAAATAACATTTACTTTCAAAACAGAAATAGATGGATGGATGCAGAATTGGCAAGAGATGCCCCAGTGACCTACTCTAAGGCAGGTCGCATGCCACGTCTTCAAAGCCTCCAAATACCAAAACAAGTATCATTCACTGGATCATGATGCGACACGAGTTGCGAAGGCCATGTTTATTTGAATATTTGCAATTCATTAAACTTGTCCGCTACAAGTTGAGGTTATTTTCAATTATCAATATTTAAATAAATCAATTATCTCTGTTGTAAGTGACAACATACACAAACAATATTAATTTCTGATTAATACGAAAATTCCTGACAAGTAACAAGAAAATAAACTGTTACCATATTATTTTGGTAAAATAATTGTTCAAACAGAACTATAGGTATGTATTAGGAAAATAATATTTAAAGTTCTATTGCTAAAAAAAAAAGCAGGCTTTTATAGAAATATTAAATTACACAAGTATAAATAAAAAATTGATAACGAAATATTTTCAACTACATAACTGTATCAATATAACTCAACAATATTAAGATACATCGTGCATAATTATTATAGAATATATATAATGATGTTGCACGATATACATAAAAAAAATGACGTTTTGCGCACCTACTTTCAAAGCACACTCCACATTTTATTTTCTGTCAAACTTATTCAGATTCTTTCAGGAATTTGTAGAAAAACAATTTAATTATGTGTATGTGTTTGATAGGCTTTTGAAAAATAAAAATATTATTAATAGATCAGTCAGTTCAATAACAAAAGTAATCGATTTCGAGTGTTTTCGACCAAAATTGTTTCCTTACGAGGAAAAACATCTTGTTTACACAAATGAGAAAGAATCAATGGAGAGAAGTGAGGTATACATGATAAACTATTTGTTCTTAAATATCATTCATGTTTGTTTTATCGATAATATCGGAATGACGATTTGAAAAATATTTGAGCTATGGAATTCTCAAGTATCAATGAAGTGGATGGTAATGTTTCATTTATAATAGTTGTATCACTGTTTCAATTGAAACTTCAGTTCAGTTCAGTGTTCGATATGATTAAAGCCATATGAAAAAAACCCTAGGGTAACACAAGGAGATGTTATAATTCATAAAGTATTGTATATTGTAATTACTTATAAATAAAATCATGGAGAATGAGAAAAAAAAATTCGACGCCGTTTTATTTCAAGAGAAGGAGTTTGTTTGGTACAGCTGACTGACTGGCAATCTATTAAAAGGAAAATAAAAACTTGTACCACTACAACCCATGAATGGGTCTGGGGTTCAGTAAATGGTAGAGACTGTACTGTTTCATGGACAACGGTTGAGCAGGGAGGTGATTTGTCTTAGATCTGCCATATTTTCCCATTTATTTTGGGCAACCAATTTATAGAGTCAGGGTCCATCTCTGATCCAGCTCCGCCTGCTAAAAGAAGTCTTGCCAGTAGTGGGGTTTGAACCCAGGACCACGCAGTTCTCTATTTAAAGGATACCAAAATAATATTTGTTTTAAATAACATTTATAGATTTTATGAGAAAGGCTGAAAAATAGGGTAAACTGATTATTTCAATCATCGACTCCCTTAAAAAAAATTTTGACAGCTAACAAGTTTAAGCCGAAACGTAGACTCTCAAAATATTAAAGAATATACTATTAATAAGTAAAATATCCATAAATATTTTTTTTTTTTATAGAAGCGTGTGATGTGCTTAGTATGTGTTTTTAGCTATATATATATATATATATCGATTAATAGGCATCTAAAACTATCAGAATCACTTAAGTAGTAAACCGCAGAAAGTTTTCGAGGAAAAAAAATCCGAGAGGAAGGAAAAAATATATATATCGACTTTTGATTAGTTCTGCAAGACTTACGTACCACCTTTCCCAGTATATCTTTAATATTTAATATTTTGTACACATTGGACAATTATTATACATCGTATTTATAGTGTATATACGAAAACAAGAATAAGATCAAGTTATGCTTAAACTATAAATTTGTACACTGGACGTTACACATTAATAACTCCATTCGTTATTGGCAGTTCAAAATTGGAATAAGGTACTGCGTAACTCTAAAAAAAAATTATAAAATAAAAAGAATAGCTTCATGGACGAAAGTTATTAATTTTCGACCTAAAATGAAAGTAATAAATTTAATCTCATAATGATCCGGATTACAATATTCCGGATATACTCTATATAATATGCTCTCCCTCTCTATGTATGTGTATATACATGTATATATATGTATATAGCTATGAGCTGAGGTATTATACATCGATAAGAGATATAAATAAATATTATAGCAACATGAAGAGATAGGTGACTAAGAAGTGACGTAATGGACTGACGCTAACCCAAGGAAGTTGCCTTTCAACGAGCTGATACTTACGATACAGCTCTTTGATTGTTGCCACTTATCTTTATTGCTATCACTATGTGGTATATAGATATTTCTTTAAGCATATACAAACTTAAATTGGAAAAAACAAAAACTATATTAATATAATAATAAACAATAAAATAAAAATAATAAACTATATTGTAGTATGGACTATTATTTCCTATTATAGTTATTATTTCTTTTATTTGTACTATATTTGTGATTTAAAAACTGCTACTTACATACAAAGTTTCAATTGTACTTCATAATAGAGTAATAGTAATAGAATACTACGTACCTGTAACAAAACAAATTACAATTTTACTTAGTCAGATCAAAAATAACTTAATTAATATGTTATAATTAACATATAAATAATAATTTAATATCAATTATTGATAGTTATTTTAATTTACTTATGTACTATTTTAAAATTACAAAGGTTCCTTCAATTAATGAGTACTGTTGTTGTCGTAACAATTAGGAAACTAATCAGAGCTTTCTAATTATCATAGATGAGGAAAACATGTAAAAGTATGCGTACATGGATTTTAATTTTCTTCATATTTTTTCCCTATTTTTGATATTGAATTTAAAAGTGTATATAGTTTTAGTATATATGCAGTTAAACGATTACATAGTTCAAACATCAACAAAAGAAGAAAATATATAACAGCAAAATAAATCCAACTTTTCTCAACCGAACTGATGAAGTATCGCTCGAGGAGACATTTAACAGTAGACCAGAATATTTTCACAGGTTCTGAAGTGTGTGGAGTGCTGAATTGCAGTGCTGGAGGCCTGAGTTCAAATGGATCTGTTAACAGCCATTAATTGGACCCTCTGGGACCTACTGAACCCCCTGGGGCTCACCTAGCCTCTATAAAGTGGGTATTCTTAATTGGGGAAAACCTGGCGGCCAAGTGTCAAATCACCTCCCAGTTAATCGTTGGTCCAGGAAAACTTCAGTCCCCGCCGAGTACTTACCACAAGACCGTTGATGGAGGTACAGTTCATATGCATTCGTTTTTATTTTAATTTCAACTATAAAGATATCTTTATACTGTTAGTTTCTCCTTCAACCATCAGTTTACAAACAGCCAACAAGGGAATGTACTCTAAGAATTGCAAGTCCTTGGTAGAGCCATATTTACCGAACAGAGTTCCTAGAGTGGCTGCGTAAGATGACATTATGGCTTTATTCGTCACGGAATAGATACGCGGAAAACGTCTGATACTATATTGGGATTCTAATAATAGAGGTATCTGCAATGAAGGACATCTCATGTCAACAGGAAAACAATAGCGCTATCGGCAAAAACAAACTTACATTACCTCTTTCTGGCTACACTACTTTTTTAGTGGAGTTGTTATCATAAGCAGGATGTGGGTTCCTACTGAACTCGGTAAAAAATAAGGAAACTACTGGGATACACACATTCACACACACACACACACACACACACATATATATATATATATATATATATATATATATATATATACACATATACATATGTGCCACAAACTATTAGATATAAATATCTTTCAGGCTTATGTTAGTTTGATATATTATAAATACATCTTGAACAACCCCCATTCCTTATACATACTCATTTATAGAGGGTGTTTCGGAATTGCACGGCACTATTTTAGGTGTGTGTTCTCGAACACAAAATAATCGAAAAGTTCATATTAACATATATCTCAAACTCATTTAGTAAACAGATATCAAAGGTTCAAGACTTATTATTTATTACGAGACTTATTAAGACTGAATATACAAAGTTTAGCTTGTTTAATACTATTACAGGTTTTAATCACCTGATAAACAAATGAACGATAAGCAATGACAGAAGTTGCTCCTCTGTTTGTCTAGTTCTGTGTGTTTTAGTGTGAGTGAATGCTGTGAGGCAGTTCAATTTATGATTATCATGGGAGACACCACAATTTTATTAACTTTTGCAGAACAAACAGCCATGCTTTTAACTTAGGATTCGGAGATATCGTGAAAAATATCCTAATTGAAGAATACCGAATCGTAAAACGTTTGAGGCCCTTGAAAGACGCCTTAGGGATAATGGCACGCTAAAACCTATACGAGTAAACGCCGGTCGACAAAGATTTCGACGAACTGCGAACGTTGAAGAAAAATACTCGGTGCTGTTCAGTTATCTCCTACTACTTGTACCAGAAGATTGTCACGTCGTTTCGATGTTTCCTCTACCAGCGTATGGCGAACTTTACGCGAACAACTATTGTATCCATTTCACCTGTTGAGTTGGCAAGATTTATTACCAAAAGATTATAACAAGCGCAGAAATTTCCCCCAGTGGTTAATTCCACAATGCCCACGCGATCTTAACTTCCTGAACTGCATTTTGGTTACTGCTGAATATTGCTTTACAAGAAACGGGATTCTTAATTTTCGATATACCCATACTTGGGCTGAAGGAAAGCCTCATACGACTGCTGTTGGGCATTACCAACCTTTTCTTTAAATGTCTGGTGTTATCTTCTAGGCGACATCATCAGCCCCTTCTTTTTGGCACCTAGGCTGCCAGGTTAAAATAATCTTCATGAACTCCTGGAAGATATTCGGCTAGACATTAGGCAAAGGCTGTGGTTTTGTGCATGAAGGTGCTCCAACTCATTTTTCTCATAGTGTCACTGATTATTTAAATGCAACTTATGTAGACCGATGGGTTGGTCGAAACGGACCTGTTAAATGGCCACAACGATCTCCGGATTTAACGCCATTAGATTATTTAGTGTGGGGCTGGATGAAGTCTATGGTTTATTCTGCGGCAGTTGGCACGCAAGAAGAGCTAAGAAATCGGATCGTGGAAGCCGCAGTAACTATCAAGCGCCCTCCTGATGCTATACGAAGAGCCAGAAAAGCATGGATTCGTCGTGCTGAATGCTGCATTCAACAAAACGGAGGCCCCTTTGAACAGTTACTCTAAATGTTTTATGATACATAAATAGTAATAATAAATAATAAATCTTTAACCTTTGATATCTGTTTAATAAATGAGTTTGAGATATATGTTAATATGGACTTTTTTGTTTATTTTGTGTTAGAGAATACAAACTTAAAATAGCGCCGTGCAATTCCCAAACACCCTGTATATAAGGAAGAAAATGTTCCACCCGGAGGAGGTCAGAAAACATTTTCTTAAATAAGAAGAACTACTTATTTGAAAGCTAACGTTTCGACCCACGTTGCAGGTATTCTTCAGGGATAGATAATATCTTGTATATTATTCAAGCATCTTGAATAATATTAGTTGACCGGATCTTATAAATCTAGCCCTGAAGCAGACTGGCAAAATGGCTCAAAACGTTGGCTTTCAATTAAATATTTCTCCTTATATAAGGGGATTTTTTTCTGACCTTCACCCGGACCAATTACTTCCAGATTTGATAAACGATATATTTAAGGTTACGCTTAATTAGGAGAAAACCTGGCTGTCGGGTGCGATATAGGCCAAATCACCTCCCTCCACAATCATTGATTTAGAAACAATATAGTTTCTACTATCCGAGAACTTCATGGATTTTGGTCTGTTATAGGATTATCAACAAAATAATTTATAATTGTACTGATTCTAAACTATTAAAAAAATATCTTGTTAATTTTTATAGTAAAAATTGAGTAATTACCAATAAAAAAAAATGTTTATAGCTATATTTGAATTTTATGGGTATTTGGGTCTCGCGGAACGATTCCGAAAAGAACATGGAGCTTCCTCGATGTCCTGGGTGTCAATGGCAGGGATGTGGCAGTGCTCGCCGAGAATATTATTCTTGACTCCCTGGGGATAATTCACCATCATATATGTAGTAGCTGATGCCCCACATGCTAATATTTAATATATTTTCTTTATTTTCTTGTATATAAGGACAAAAAAAAAAGGGATGAAGGAAAGAAGGAAGAAGGAAGGAAGAAAAAAAAATACTGATCAATCCATATCGGGCATACTATAGTTTTTAAGTATGCATTTAAAACAAACAAATTGTAATGTACAATATGTCCGATATGGATGCTGTGTATTACGGCAATCCAATATAGTTGGACAGCATTGCTGCAAATAAAGCATTTCTCTCTCTCTATTAATACGATTAAATTTTCGTTCATGAAAATCAACACCATGGTAACATTAACGCATCTAATATTTGTTTTCATCTATTGCTGTAAATAAAACATAATTATGTTTGATCATACAAACTACGAAATGAAAAATTTGTAAGTAAATAAGTAAAGCATACCTAGAAACAAAACAAGTGATTGAAAGTTCCTTTGTACACTCCACAATTTTTAACGCCACATACAATAAACAATAAATGACAATCTGGTAATAAACACCTGTTTATAAACATGATATTTTTTAATAGTAAATAATAGACTTAAAAAGAAGTTGCCTGAAATGCTGCGTGATGTAAATGAATGATCAAGTTTAAAAGACTTATTATCTGCAAAATATAATATCATAATTTGAATTGATTAAAATGTAAGGTATCTGTTCCGCAGGTTGTCGGGAATACAATTAATATAAAAATACAAGTTATTCTGTGATTTTGTTTGGAAAAGGGAATGTAATTATTGGTAATGAGTAGATTAAGGTAATCATTTCATAGAGAAATAAAAGTTTCAACTAACATTTCGAAGTTATCTCATATAAGTTTGTCGAAACGTTCATTTCTAAATGGAATGATTACTGAAGTATATAGTCCAGGATCCTTGGTATATTTTTGCACTTGATTACTATCAAGCTGAATCTTCGTGAATCTTCGTTTTGATGAGAAGCCCAACAATTTCCTTTGTGGACGCGAATATTCTCGATTGTGGTAGCCAACAGAGCTAGCAAGGACAAAATATGTCGATTTGATGATTCTCCAAAATACCGTACAACGCAATTTGTAGGACATTATGACTGTTAAATTATATAAATATTAACTAAGTAAAAAATAAAAATCAGCTGGTTTGTAATCATTTTTGATTACCTCTTTATCGATACATGTTGATCGATGCAACAATGGAGAATTTTCGCAAAGGAAATTGTTGGGCGTCTCATCAAAACGAAGCTATTCACGAAGATTCAGCTTGATAGTAATCAAGTGCAAAAATGTATAAGGGATCCTGGACTAATATACATTCCCATAATTAAATTCTCCTTTCCAAACTAAACCTTATACTGATTTGTATTTATGGAAAATATTAAAAACGAAACGAATGAAAAGTTAAGTTCTGAGCGGCCTAACCTGCAAGTTGTTTTATTCGGTTAGTACACTTTTATCTTATCTCCTTCCTTTTCACTTTCACCTTTCTTCGCACCTGTTCTCACACCTACTTTTGGCATCCATCATATGTTAATAGTATAGAGTTCATTCTTATTTAGCCTCATATTTTTCATCTACTGTATTTCTTCACCTACTTTCTATATGTTTATATTAAATTCTCATCTTATTTTGCATTTATGCCACTTCTTTCTAATTGTATACAGTTACATATTAACTTACATATTAACTTATAACATATTAACTTATAACTTATAAATTATATTATGTTATAACTTATAACATATTAACTTATATTAAGTTACATATTAACTTTCCTCACTTTTTTTCCTTCTCTTTTCATTCTTCATAGTTCATAGATATATACCCCTTTTTTTCAATGTTTAATTTTTGAAATTTATCCAGCCTTTCTTTCTATTTATGCTTGTATTATTACACTTTATTCCCCCCTTTTCTATATTTTATCTTCTTATTTTGTATCTTTCCGTTTACCTCCTCATTTTTCTTTCCCTTTATATTATTGTTTACATTTTATCCCCTTTTTTGACATGTATTTTTCCTATTTTATATTCTTATTATTGTATTATTTTATCTGTCACTATTAGAATTTCTGTTCATCATCTACATTCTATTTTTATCCATCACTTTTTACGTTTATTATTCTGTAACCTGTCTTATATGCATTCTTATTTATCTTATATCTTCTATTCACTATTTCATCATATCTAATTTTATTTCAATAATCTAATTTATTTCCACTCCTGTACCACTTTATATATTCTTGTTGCTGCTACGTTTTTATATATTTCTGTTTTGTTTCTCTTAGCCCTGAAGATGGCCTACATTGTAGGCCGAAACGTCGGCACATAATAAATAAGTTATCCTTATTTTGATGTTTTCATTGACTGCACCCCCAACTATTTCTTCCTTGAAAAGTTAAAACTTGTTGCGACTAAATTCGAAGCGTCAACCTGCGGAATAATTACTAAATGTAGCATATTATTGAAAAAAAAAAGATCGTACTAGAATATGTAATAAAACTGCGTAGATATCTATGACTAATATCGAAGTGTGGCATGATACAACGTTAGATAAATTTAGGTAAATAAACTATAACAATAATAATTGTTGTTGTATAGCAACAACTGTAATCTTATCTCGCCTTTGCATTAGAAAACAATAAGGCCTGCAACGAGACTTGCGACAGGGAATATGGGTCAGTGGAGATAGCACATTCTACACCAGCTCTCCGGGGCATTCACTGTAATAGCACTCATTTCGCACTATACGTTATTGTAAATATTTTATTGAGGCTTAATAAATAAGTTTAAAGCTCTAGGATACCTACGCGAGGTAGGATTTTGATATAATCGAAAATATGAATATTACTTTATCTATCGGCAGCAGAGCGTGAGAAGTTGTTTTGCTTGTGATATTACAAATTTGGATGTGAAGGAAATTGGCCACTCTCATTCTAGTTCAGTCGGGGGAGGGGGAGGGGACAGAACATTCCCATTAATATCTGCCCTAGGACTAAAAAATGGACTAACGGAGAGTAAATCCTAAGATATGTACTGTTCGTACCTTTTTCTGCATGTTGTGAGTAGGTGTGTGTTTACCATAAGTGTGAGTATACTGTTCAGGTGATTGTGAATGGTTTGTTCGTTAATTCATTTACCGTAACTTGGAGCTGCTATGGCTAATCGGACGATGCTAAAGCGGGAATCCCACCCAATACCTACTGCCGGGTTGCAAACCCGCGAACTTGGGCACATTGAGTTGTGCTAACCACTTTATGACTTAAAGATATTCAAATATATGTAAATTTTCTTCCCTTTCTCCTCTTTTCAAATAAGAAAAGCATCGAGACCCAATATATTGAAATATCGATTTTTTGTTAACTAATATTTTTATAGGAATGAAAACCATCGATACGATATTCTGTAGACCCCCACATGGCTCATCCAGGCTCTATAGAGATGATCCTCTTGAATAGGTAAACATCTGGCAGTTAAGTGTGATCTCGGACAAACCACCTCTCTGCTGCACAACCATTATCGTAGAACCAGTACAGTCCAACCCAAGACCTTTCATCCGTAGAAGTGGTACAGGTTTACAAATGTATGCATCATCATAATCATTCCTCTGACCTATCCGATCATCCACCATTTTCCTTCTTCTGTTCCATTCAGGATTTCTCTTCACAAAGCATTCTTTAATTTGACTCTTTAAGGTATGTCGGGGTTTTCCTCTGGACCTTCTTCCGTCTACTTTAGCATGTTGTTTTCAATTATTAAGAAATGTACAAACCGTCTTAAGTGTTTTTCGTCAATAACTTTTTCTATCGGTACAACTCCGAAGATTGATCTAATCTATCTTCCTGAGGAATCTCATTTCCGAAGCTTACATTGTATATTTATGCTCGATGGTTAGTGACCGAAATTCGGAGGCGTAAGTCAATATAGGGCGGAATGTATACTAGATGCATGTGCAATACATACATAGGTATAGTATATGCTGCACATATACATAAATATAGCTACACTAGGAGAGGAGCCGACACAGAGAGTATATAGGAGCGTGGGAACTGGAGGAGTGGTGGGGGAGAGGAATGCCGATCTGCGGTCTCTTCGCTTTCCCGCCTAGCTCCCAGCCTGGCACGACTACTTACTGCCACTTCTAACCGGTGCATCTATAATCGATAATAGTAATAATAATCGATTCATTAATCGACAGTTGGTAGGTTTAAATTCTTTACAAGCCTCATTGCATATTAATCGATTTAAAAAAATAATTAAGAACATAAATTAATTGTTAGGAGGAAGAAAATAGTCCGAGTGGAGCTAAAAACAATTCGGTACAAGTATGTTTTAGGGCCTGTTGACATCAGCGCTCTTTTCACTTTTCTTAACCATCTCCTACTGTTATTGTAACCTTTCTTAGTCCTTTGTTATTGCTTGTGTCAAGTGAACCTGGATGTGTTTTCATATTATTTTGACAATATGAGTTGGAATTTATTAAAGATTTTTCGGTAGTGATGAAAAGTCAGCTCTCCTATTTCTTCAGGAGGAACTGACTTCCATAAAGTTTTGTGACGAACAGCTTAACATGTCTCATTCAACAGTGATTGATTATTCCAATTATATGAGAGAAGTGTGTGCTTTTAAATTAGAGAAAAGTTCAACAACTATTGGAGGTCCAGGGATGTTTGTAGAAATTGACGAAAGTCTACATAGTAGAAGAAAAAAACAGCACAGGACGGATTTTGCCTCAGCAGTGGATATTTGGAGGAATATGTAGAGAAACAAAAGAGTGTTTCATAGTTGAAGGTTCTGAAGATATTGTTGTTTTTAATGAACATTGCTTGTAATAAATTTTTCATTGTTTCTTGGCATGTTTCTCATATTATCATATTTTAAATATTTATAATTTAAAGAGAAATGATGATATCTAACTAAAATATAATATTTTAGTTATATATTCTTCTTTTTAATGAATATTGCTTCTAATAAATTTTTCATTTTTTCTAGTTTTATTTGGTCTTCACATGTTTCTCATTTATTTCATTTCCTAAAAATCTGTTCTATGATAATGAAAGGTAATATTATTTGAAATAAATTGTAGGCAGCATAACCTGACATGGTCCAAATAGTTGAGGTAAGTGACACCTGAGTGCGCTGATGTCAACAGGCCCTAAAACATACTAGTACTAAAAATTCTCTTAAATAGGGAGAACTGTTTGGAAAGCCAACGTTTCGACCCACATTGCAGGTCTTCTTCAGGGCTAGTAGGGTTAAATTAATTGTTGAATATATTGACTAAGGTATAATTTGTTATAGTGCAACTAAAAATGCATACAACAGAAAATGGTACTTGTGATTGAACAAGTCGCCATGCACTGTTATCCACAATTTTTAAAACCTTAACCTGGACACTGATGATGATAATACTAACCAAGTATTGATACAAAACATGATACAAAATATAATAGTAAAATGCTAATTCTAGACACCTCTAGCCAAGTTCATTTTCTTATAGACACGTTCTTCCTACCCTTTAAACGAAAACGTCTATTTGATGACCTTCTTGCCATAATTAGTCTATGGAATTATTCCCAACTTCTGGAAGTATTCCATAGCTTCTTCTTCAGAAGACTCCAATTTTACACCTGTTATCCCATTCATTTATAATGGACGTTAACAATAATAATAACACAAAAACACCGAATTAAATTAAAGAGGCAATGAAGAAATATAACATGATAAAAAAACTGCAAAGGAATGCGGAATCAAATTAATAACGTGGAAATTTAAATGAGAGTAGTGGTAAGAAAAGGTTACACGAGATAAGGGGTTAAGTTTCATGACGACCTCCTAAATCACAAGTACCAAGAAAGTTAATAAAAATGAAATATTTGAAGCATAATGTATAAGAAAAATGCTTCACTATATGCTAACTGGACGATGCTTCAGTGAGAGTCCTAAATTTTGTTTATCCAGATATAATTAGAGTAGGGATCTTTAACGAATACCTGTCGACGCCTAGACGCAGGACACCCGTTTTACGTCTCTTCAGAAAGACAGCCAAACCAAGGACTCTTACTCCCTTTTGTAAAAAATCATTTTGAAAAAATCCGTCGGCTGGGAACCCACGAACGTGGGCATAGACGTTTGTCGTGCTTACCTCTACACCACAGGCAGATATTGGTTATTAGTAATGAACAAGAAACGTCTTATCCATTTGTATAATAATATGATTGCTTATTAACATATTACACAGATGCCTACTGTTTGATGGTCATAGGAAGTCATTGTTATGGATACCCGTCCGTTAGATCAAGAAAAAATTCCACACGACCTAAAGGTTAATTAAAGGGGTTCTCACTGTCTCTTCTTCTCATTAACAGACACATCAATAATTTAAATAAAAATATTAAAATGTTAACAATAGTCGGATGTTATTAAGGCATAAATGATAATAATGCATGTATAATTTAAATCGTATCCAAACAGATCATCACGTATGACATCCATCCTAAAATATAATAACACAAATGAAAAGAAAACATTGGATGAAGTTGTTAAAGTTGACAATTCGATTATTCCACGTCCATTTAATTTAGGTATAAAGGAATGAGAAGTCAACATCAATAATATTTGTTATTGCGCGCAAAAGAAAACTGGTTGTCACGTGGCACCAACAACAAGACAACAAAACCAATATCATTGAGAAAATATTATAAAATATTATTTTACGAAATAATTGAGATAAGATCTATTTCCACAGATATTTAAAAAAACAAACTGTACCACTACAACCCGTGAACGGGTCTGGGGTTCAGTACATGGTGGAGACTGTAATTTTCATGGACAATGGTTCTGCATAGATCACGCTCATCCGCTAGTTTCCTCCCCCCCTTATTTTGTGTACCCTATTTTTATAACTTGATACGATCTTGTTAGAACGCTAGATCGGGTACACGGAAGACCCCTAGGATGAGTACAATAATGCAGACAGACAGCCATCGATTAGCGACACTAATGGCTAGAGTAGCTCACCATGGCGGTACATTGATGGCCCATTAGGTACATGCGGGTTCGGTAGCAGGCGCACCATCCTCGCATCATCATCATGACAGTCATCCCTGATATCTCGAACGTGTCCGAGGTTCATGATATTGGGGCGAAATGCGGGCGGCTATTTTCAACAATAGCATCTCGAGTTTCTGTATTTCCCCTTTACTAATCGATCTTTTAATAGCTTTATATAAATAGATTACAACAATTTAGAACTTTAATTCGTTTATGATTTTGTTTTGTCTTTGAGAGGGGTTGAGCACTAAATTAAAAAAAAATTGGTGGGCTGTGGCAGATCGATCTGCCAATTCCACCGGGACTGATCAGACATCTAAATAGTGGGTACACTCCCTGCACAACTGTTGACTTATAAACAGTACCATGTACTGGGCCCAAGACACCACGTGGTACAGTACACAGTAAACAGTACCATGTACTGGGCCCAAGACACCACGTGGTACAGTACACAGTAAACAGTACCATGTACTGGGCCCAAGACACCACGTGGGTAATAGTGCTTTCTTCCCCTGATCTTGTTTACTGCAAACAGAATGCGTTAATTATAAAATTGACAAAGAACAAAAAATTTATAATAAAAAACAATTGCAAGTGATTTGATAATTTTCTTTTTGTAGTCCATCGTTTTTTAATTAACATTGAATTTATTTTGATCTCCACTAGACCAATTTCATTAGAAAAAAAATATGCACCATTACAACATATGAATAGCCTTTCGTCGAGTACGCGGTAGAGACTATACTGTTCACTAAGACAACCATTGTGCACGGATGTTAATATATTAAATAGATAATATGCCACAGACAGATTTCAAACTGAGACCTTCGACAAGGCAACTCAGCGCTCTGCCACTGAGCCACCCCACTCCCTGTTTAATTTTATCTTGTTCTTATTATTTAATATATTTTATTACAATGGCCGTAGTTTGAATTACATTGTCCAAACCTTTTGATATTTCAAGCGATTAGAAAACAAATGCCTCCATTCTACATCTCTTCAATGACTTACTTGTTTTTATTAAAATTAAGTTTCTCCACAAGCTTCAGTCTTATGCAAATCTATAAAGGTAAACACTTTGAATTCCGGTTACCAGCCAATGACTACGCAATGAGGTCAAGACATACGGACAAACAATAGACCACAAACAGACAGACAAACACAAACAATGGACCACAAACATACAGACAGACAAAAGCATAGTCACTATAGACACAGATAGACAAAAGCATAGTAACTACAGACACAGACATAGAGGGGTCGACGACACAAACAATACGAGCCGTGTTAAAGAACCATTCAAGGCTGCGTTCTTTGTCGCTTCTTCAAGGTTAGCAGCTTTCTGCTCTCTATCTAAAGCGCCTCTCTTTGTTTTTAAATATATATATACTTTGTTTTTCTTAATGATCATGTACAACAGAAGTATAGTACATACAGCAGCTAGTACATAGACACTATCTAGGTTAGGAGTGAAGACGTGTCGCGAGTGTGATGTAACTGTTTCCAAATGTGTCGTCACCTTCTTCTAACATTAACATTTGTTTCTATATATGTGTACATTTAAGATATTCTTTTGTGTAAATATAAATAGTTATTAAAACATAATATAATTATTTTTGTTTTAGAACTGTTAAGGTATTTACAATTTTGTTTGTTACGTCTGGCTTTAAGATGGTGCAATTATTAGGATATGTTTCGTCATGCAAGGACATGTCTCATGTAACATGATCGATTAATTATCTGGATTTATCTTAGTAATTATTAAAAATATACGGCGAAAATAACCACAAAGCAATTAAAAATCAAAAACAAAACCCATTAAAATAATAAATTATTGAATATCATAGCCATAAATAATGATTAAGACATAAGAAAAATCGTATTAAAGATATTCTACCAAAAATACTAAATTACAATAATTTACTACTAAGATTTTATCAAAATAATCTGTTAGCGCCCGAAGCTCACCCAGCCTCTATAATGTGGGTAGTCAAAATAAAGGGGGGGGGGAATCTGGCGGTTGAGCGTGGTCTAGAAAAAATCACCTCCCTGCAAAACCGTTATCCAAGTACAGTATCTACCATGTACTGAACACCAGACCCTTCACGGGTTGTAGTGGTACAGTTTTTTTCTAATAGGAGCAGGGTATATTAATGACTATAGGCTTGAGTTCCTATGCTGAAAGTTACAGGTATATATCAACATTATATAAACCAACATTTTACAAAAAAACAATATACATATATTACAACATTGTAAAATGTCGGTCAAATTAGATCGTATCTAAATGATTTCAGTAAATAACATTTCCTTAATGATAGCTTGCAGTATGGCTAGCGACACGCAGGAAAATAATTTGACTATACGGTCGAAACCAGAAGAAACACCTCATGAATCATGAATTTGATGATTATCAATGATAATGAAGAGATAAGATTCCTTACTTAAATTTACTTTTATTGGAGTTCACTTATCTCAAAACCTTTCAATGATTTTTAATCTTAAAAGTTATCCACATATTTCAAAAAAAGATTTTACAGGAGTCAAATTTGATAATAATTTAACACAAGAAATACAGTTTAAGTTTAAGCACACAAAATATGTTTGTAACCTTCACAGCTTCTCTATTAATTTTATATCAACATATGATCCATGACTTCCTGATCACAGTTTTACAATATTATTAAACACATTTGTGAACTAAGGCCATGTCCATTGTCCATTGTTAGAAATTATTAACAAAAGAAAAATAGTTTGTTGAGATCCCTTTCATAAGTAGGATACTTTGAATTCTCTTACGCCTATCCTAGAAAGGTCATATCTTATGTCCAGGTCTCATTCAATACCAAGATCAACTTATGTTCCATGTTAATTAGATATTTTTATGAACTAGAAATAAAGAAATACATGTTTTGTATATTTTTTGAAAATCGACCCTGAAAAGTGTAAAATACGGGAAATCGTATCATGTTAAATAGAGATGTGAATTTAGTAAACACGCTTTACATTTTAGCATGATAATAATTGTATTCATGATTTTGCAGAATGAACTCCTAGATATTATAGTTTTTGATATTATATGGTGGATTTCAATAGAAAACTTATCGATTGTTCAGTAATTATGCCATTTAATATTTAATAGGACAGTATATTAAAATCTATCAATAAAAGGATAAGCATTGGTAGGCTGGCTCAATTCACAAATGCTCTAAGTCATTGTTTATAATATGGAGTTCACTTATTGAATTCAAAATTCACTCTCCGTTTAAACTCGACATAGATTTCTATTTAAAATCAAAGCGGACGAAGTCGCGGGCAAAAGTTAGTATTTTATATAAATATATCAATATTTAAACAATCTCACTATGTGAATTTATTTATATTTTTTTCCTTTAATTAACAACAAAAATAACGGTTCATGGTTTATCTAAGGTTTCATGGACATAGCATACGAGTATGTGTTGTAAGCGTGTACAAATTTTTTTAATTGATAATTTTTGTTTTAGATTTTTTTAAATAATTTTATTTATAAATATTTTATTTGAAAAGAAAAGATATGGCCAAGACCGGGACTCGAACCGTATAAAATAATAATAATAAATTAATGTTCAATTAACATTCTCCCCGTGTATACATCGCAAATCGCAAGAACACGGAGATGTAGGATCAAGTGAAAAGAGGTGATATGTCTGGCTGTGAAGCGAAGCCAGGATGGCCGAGATAGTTGAGGCGTCCCCACGGAGAGGTGAAGGTCCCGGGTTCGAGTCCCGCTCCTGGTCATATCTTTTCTTTTCAAATAAAATATTTAAACAATTATATCATATAAAAATAAAATAAATTATAATAATTTTATTAATATCTTAATTTTGGAAATGTTGGAATATTTAAAACATTATCTAGTACATTGCAAAACATTTGCAATCGTCAAACGGGTAAACCGTTATGAACTTTACATTTACATTACCGTTACTTGTTATATGAACATGTTATTTGTTACAGTATTTTCCAATTAAGTAAAAAGCTAATCTTTAAATTTACCAAAGCAATTATTTGTTATTTCAACATTTTTATTGGTCCATAGTGTTTATTTTTTGTTTTTCTAATTAAAAAGAAAAATAATGATTGGTTGTTTATCTAGGTTATCATGTACATAAGATACAAGCAGTGATTAGACTGCAGAGTAGAGTGGCCAGCTTGTATTGGTTGAATATTTCATGAGAGCTGACCTAGGAACCTCTCATCTAGCACGCCGCGTCTTCGTGGTCGCTAATGCGTCCTTCCTACTCGTTTTAGGATGTCATCTCCAGCGCTTATGTTTACTCACACAATAATCGATTAGTATTATATAGTATTGCATAGCAAATAAAATCTTGGTGGCATTTCGTAGAAAGGAACTAACTCGCAAAGAACGGGAAAATAAGTTTAAGGTAGTTCTGAAAGAGATTAGTATTTGCTATTTCAATATGAGAGAACTATGAAGTCAATTATTATAAAAACAACGAGAAATAATAAACACAAATTAAAATTGATTATTTTTTAAATTGAATCTTTTTTTATCAGTCCTGAAAATTGAACCATACTACTCATATATTGAAATATAGTTTTCAAAGGAGTAACTACAATGTACAAAATAAAAATGTTTGCGAAAAAAAAAAAATTGTTACAGTCGTCAATTCCATTAAGACTCGCCCACTTAAGGTAATATTATTTACTAAAATCATTAAGATAAGAACTATTTTGACTGATATTTGGCAAAAAAACGATGCTTGCCCGAGATTAATGGACTATTATCTGTAATTCATATATAAAGAATAGAATATAAAATAATTTTATTCTGGGACCAGGTTCCTTAAGAATAACAGATGAGTAAAAATAATAATATCATATTAATATAAATTTTATGAGGTATCTATTCTTGGTTTTTGCTAACTGTTTAGGGACAAGTTTTTTTGTTTTTATTTTTGGATTGTATGGCTTATTTGTGATTTTTTTTTTTACAGATTTGACTTATATCTTTTTTAAAAGTTATATTTTAGTAATGATGATGTATAATTAAAATTGAAAATGGCATTTGAATGCCGAAACGTTTTATGTTAAAAGAATAAAAGATTTTATGACTGGAAGCTGGTTTTGTTTGAAATGATAGAAATTACAATATTATATTAAATGATAAAATGAAAATAAGTATTCTGAATGAAAGATATATTATAATAGGAAAGAAAAAAATAATAAAACAAAATAAAATAAAAATGTAAAATTGGCACTAGCACCATATTAATTTCCCTAAGAAATTGATTTCAAAATGGTTTGTTATATTTTAAATAGAACCAATCCAACTTAATTTCTGCATTCACCAAGTATTGAACAATATTCACAGGATATATTGTAATATTTTACCAGTACTTCGATTGAGTAAATTAGTGGTAAACATTTCGTAAATGATACAAGTTTTCAATTAATTTATTATAATCCATTAAACGCCAGTATGTTTATTGTTACAATATAGTCTGGGAAAGGACTAAATCACAAAAACTTTCAAGGCTATATTTATCAATTTTACAAGAATTCCTCTTAGACTAATGCGCCTGTTTGTTGATGTAACAACTGCAATATAAAAATATTAATACTAGAACTCGTGGCATATCACAATGGAAAGTTACACACGCGTGAAAAAATATTGAAACAACATGAATTGCATAATCACCAATAACAGATGAAATGTGTCGACTACTTTCTATCTACGGTTTGATATGGCGTAGTAATATTATTTTTAACACTTCTTTATACTCGGAATCGACAATAATTATTAATTAAAAATAATAAACAAAAATAATGCATCACAAAAAAAAAAGTCTGATAATTTGCGACCAGCAGAATGGTTTCTAGTTATTATTTGGATAAAAATAAATTGAATTAGAAAAAAAATCCCTCCTCAAAATAGATATTTAAATACAAAATGCCTATAATATATATCATTGTTATTAATAATGAAACATTTTATCGGCGTTGCCTAGCAACTGATATAGGAACTACTAGTGTTTTGTCATACTCGATAAATTAAATTATAAATATTTTAAAAACCTAACGAATCACAAAACCACTTTTCCTGACTTCTAGAAAAGTAAAACAAGCTACCTCTTATCCCATTATAGCACTAAAATAATTATAAATATTCTTAAAAATTGGCAAATCAAAAATCAACTCTCTCTGAGATATTTCAGACTTGTCTAGATCGTTTCAATTTGACATATTTTACTGGGCTAACGGGTACATTGCTCAAAATGGAATGGGACAAGACGATCTTTACAAGATTTGTCTAGCAGGCTACAAGATGGCCTTCAACACCTCGTGATATAAAAAGGCATCCAGACATTTGTTTAAGATTCCTTGCTGACACATGTTAGTATTCGGTGCAGTGTAAAGTCAATAAACTAAGCTGTTATTAACAATAACAATTGGTATCTACTTAGATTCAACAGCCGATTAGATTTACAACTGAGAAGGAATCCAATGAGGAAAGTTCATCCCATCTTGTTAAGAATGTAAACATTATTCAGGAAAAGAGGTTGAAAAAAGAACACCTGGTCATAAGATACTAGAATAGAAGTATATATAAGGCAGGCTGTACAAATGCTCCTTTATAGAAACGGGAAAGAAATCGCATATATTTAATTAAAAATATCAACAAATATTTTTCAACTTTTTATTTTTGCCAACTAACCAAATTTACTATTCATATTTAAAAACCTGTGATTCACATATTGAAACTGAGTCAGAAAACCCATCCTTAATGCCCGAACCTTGAACAATGGTCCTCGTACAAAAAAGTGGTACTAAACAGTAGAAAAATAAGGATAACTAGGGAAATACATAAGACTTATCAGAACAAATACAATAAAAATCTTAAAGTACTTCTAGTCAATTATATCCTTCTTTTAAAATTGACTTGTTCACATTTTTCGCGAGTTTATTCAAGCAATCCATATACTCCCGAAACTACAGGAGTTCAGAACCGGGCTAAAACGATGAGAAATAAGGCGGGAAAGTGTCGTGTTAGAGGCAAAATTGCTTGTCTAAAATAGCGAAAAACACTAAAAAGCCAATTTTCGAAATGTCGGAGTTTTCTTGAACTCCTCATATAGAACTGCCCAAAATAACACAACCAAACTTTTAAAATCTTAAAATGTTGTAAAGCTAAACGATCATTTGTTGCTTTGTTTACTATAATATATTTAGCAACATCTTTAAAGAGTAGAAATCATCCATATTGCCATAGGTACACAATGTAAAAAGCAAATCGTAACAATCATTTAAAATGTATTTAATTTAATTTATTCAGAGTAACTTTTAACGAATCATAAGCCATAGCAAACCAAGGGTAGACAACAACAATGATTTAAAAAAAAGTAGAACAATAATTCAAAACCAATAATATCCGCGTGTGTATAGAATTTTATATAGATCTAGACCAAATCAAATACGAAAAACCATAGTGAACCTATTAAACAAATAATATCCTGAAAAATTACAGAACATCAAAAAACAAAGGTGCTTTTAAAATTAAAAAAAAATTCTTCTTAAAAAGCCGGAAGGAAAACAAGAACGAAAGTACGAAAACGAAAGTGAAATGAAATCGGATACTTTGAGATAATGCGTCGTGAAGAAGAACAGTTCCCAGGAACAGGGTATTAAATGAACGGTTACATAAGTCTCGTTATGTATATGTATACATGTACGTACATAACCTCATCAGTGGTTTGGGTTCAGTTCACAACCCTAATGAAAGCGGATTCCCATCACACTCTTTTTTTAGAAACCTTTTCAGATTTTGCTGTAAGACAACACCAAACGTTAGCAGTGTGTGGCTGCAATGTTTATACCGTGTTTATGTATGAATATGTACATAGTGTAAATTAAATAAATATATAATACAAATGGGAAGTGATGTCAGAAAAGACAGCTTCCATAGCCTTAGCTAAGAGTGGACTGAAGAAAGGAAGACGTTTAGTGAACAAATAGGTATGAGTACTGGAAGAATAGGAAAAACAAGTAATCACGAATGCTTCGCGTGGCCTGATATGATAATAATAACAATAATAGCGAAATATTTACAACGCATATAGTAATAACAATAAAATATTTAAGAACTGTTTATTTTAAAGCCGTAGTTGCCACCCACATCGCTTCGGATGCCTTCGGGGCCAAATATACAAGATACGTATAAGTTATAATAGGGCCTGTTTCGGAAAACGCATGCATATTATTTTTTAAATATCTGTTATTTATACTACTAAATAAAATACTCATAATAAAGCGTGTGTTTATTTATAAATAACCTCAAAACAAAACAATTGCCATTTGTGGATAATAATCAGCTATGCTTTCTAAAATCTTAGTAAATAAAAGATTCTTTCTCGTACCTCCTCCTCAATATGAACTCGCATAAATATGAATCCAACATATTTCTACTCTTTCCACCTTCTTTTTTGTTTCTTCGTTTGACTGAAGCCCAAACTGATTCCACCCTCTGGGTATGAGCACCTCTGTTCAAGTCAACGAAATTTTTTGAATGGCTAACAACGTAATGTTCATACCTCATGCCTTCAATTTGCTTTATTCCCTTATAGGCCTCCCAACAATTAGAATATATTGTTGTCCAGTTCGTATTGCAGCATTAATGCAAGAAGTCAGCATTTAAGCCGTTCTAGATGGGACAGAATATAAGAAGCACTCCCTAGTTTCCCTGCGTACGCCTCCGAACACCCATTATTGCGGATGTATCCTCCCCGCAATATATATCTTGGAGAAGCAGGATTTATCGATTTCAACACTAAGACATTCTCCTCCAATCATTATAGGCTTTGTTAGTATATCATTTGCACATATCTATGAGTTTTCTATATATTAATTTATGTTAATTAGCATTTATAATTAGATTACATGATAAATTTCTGAAACTTATGGAGTTATTTCGTATAAGTTATCATAGTTACCGAATGCATGCTTTTTCCGAAACAGACCCTTAAGATAATATATGGTAAACAATAAAAACATATATAATTATCTAGGGATATGGGCGATGAAAAAATATAATATAAATGGTGAACCCTTTAGGTAGATATAAAAAAACGAGACAGAGGGAACAGTTACAGAGAATAATCGAGTAAGTAATAAAGAATAACATTCTATAATTTATCTTAAATAATGACATTATGCTATGTTATTCTATATTAGTTTATTACTTCATATTATTCTTTGTTACTTATTCGATAATGCTCTATAACTATTCCCTCTGTTTTAAAGGGTTCCCCATTTTTATTATATTTTTTATCACCCATATCTCTAGATGACTACATATTTTTTGTTTACTATATATTATTATGATTTATATGCATCTTGTATATTTAACCTTGAAGAAGACCTGCGATGTGAGTCGAAACTATGGCTTTAAAATTAACAGTTCTTACCTAAGAGAATTTTTTATACATTTCTCTCTCTCTCTCTCTCTCTCTCTCTCTCTATATATATATATATATATATATATATATATATATATATATATATAATATATATATATATATATATATATATAAGAACAACTAATATTAATATATTAGTCAAGAATAATATATTTGGTTTATTAGTAATTCAATGTACTATGCTCATCTTCATTTCGAGAGGTAAATGTTTTTTTTCAGACTCAAGACAAGTATTCTTGGGTAAACTATTTTTAACTGGTAAAACTTAGTGACCCTTCCAGAAGTTCTGGGACAGAAAGGGGAGGTTTTTTCCCAGAACTGCTTTCACCTCCGATATTGGAATGCTCCAGGAGTTCCTGCCAAACATCTGAAAGTACTCATGTGATAATATGTACGAGACATGCTCGGCCCAATGTTATAATATGAGATTTAGTTCTAAAGTAAAACCTTATTATAATTTAAGAAGCCATTTATAAAAGTTCAGTATTAAATTTATATTATTATCTTCTTCTTTCAAATTCAATTTCACTATGCCAATGTTATTTCTTTGTTGTTCCTTCTTCTTCCTTCAGTATTGGTTCATCTTAGCACTATGTAACATTTTTAGCCATTTTTCTTTTCCTTCTTTCCACAGATCTTTCCATTCCAAACACGTTTTTCCTAAGCAAATTTCTCTATTGCATCTTCATCCCGTTTATTGTTTATTCGCCAATATTTCTTAACTTCTTGAATCCAGGATGTTGTAGATTTTTTGTTTCATTGAGTATAAATATTTAAAAAAAAATAATCGTTTCCTTTTTAATCGTTCGGTCATGTTTTCAACGTTGCTTACTTCACTATTACTTCTTCATTTCTAGAATTCTTTATGTTTTAGTAGACCCAGAATTCGGCTGATGATCTTTCTATTTAATACTTCTAATTTATCTAATTTATATGTCGGTACTTGGCATGCATTCTGCCTTCCCTGGATGCATTCTGATATGCATTCTCGTCATGAAGGGCTGCCAAATATTTTAGATAAACGCCTTTTGTTGTACACATTCATGGTAACTCTATATTTGATCTTTCCATTTTGTGTACCTTACTTAGAAATTTTTCTAAACCATTTTCATGAATGGCTTATTTGGAATTCTTAATCCTTTGACTTTGACCAATTTCTGTTATTTCGGATTTCTGGAGCATTGTATATATTCGTCATAAAATTGTCTTTGTTCTGAAATTCGTAAACCTGTTTTAGCCTATTTTTAATTTTTTTTTTATAAATAAGATTTTTACTGTGTTTGATCATCAAAAATCTGAATCTTAATGGCGTAGATAAAAATAAAATATAGTAGATTCAAATTCCGAACGTTAGACACAGCTTTTAATTTAATTTCAGTTTTCTAACTGACCATTTAAAATAGATGAGCCATAAAGTTAAGGAAATAAACATAAGGAAAACAAAAACCTGGAAATATCGATTTTTTTTAACTAATTCGACATCCATTTGCACGATGGACGCTATACGTATGTTCGTTCCCTCCATGCCAAACCTACTAAAGATGTGCCTAGAAGGTTAGAGGAATATATTTTATATAAAGAGATACATAGCCATCAATGGAGCAGACACAACAGCGACCCAAGACAGAGTACACTCAACCTGGTCTATATTTAGAGAGCTCTGCGAGTTGCAATGTCTAGTTCAGATATAGCTCTCTCTCTAGGCTCTACACTTAACGTACCGTCCTATATTAGTATTTATTTCGCATTAGGTACTCCAGTTAATTTTAACTGTTTAAAAGTAATTGGTTTTAATTATTCACCACTATACATAGATATCTATAATCATTTCTCAAAATGAATCTGTCAGAGCTGTTCTAAATTCAAAACTGAAAAAGTGCCAGAGAATTCTTAATATTTAAAGAAACATAATTGACAAACAATGCGTATTATAATACGTCCAGTGTACTGCTGGGTAGCTAATTTTCTGAAGAAATAGTCTAGTGGAGATGTAATTTGAGAGGATGCCACAATTAAGAGGGTTGCCGAAAAATTTATTGGAACATCCCAGACAAACTGTCGACGCAACACTCAATTCATTTCTGTGCCCTTTCGTTGACCATTCCAAAAAACATACTTCTATATCTACAGTTCCGGTGAATAAGTGGTTAAGTCTAATTTTCTCCAAAATGAGTTTTTCGTAGTTAAGTAAGCGGAATCGAGTTATTTTCGTAGTGAATAAGGGGTTAAGTAAGGCATTGGCTTGAAAAGGGGTTATTGTTTATATTACAACTCCATTTCAAGCCAAAAACTACGAGAATGTTTTGATTCCGCTTATCTGAAATCAGTTAACTCTCCCTGGACAAAATCCCACTTAACCACTTATTCACCGGGGCAGTAGATATCGTCCATGCCATTTCCAACTATCGAATGTGAAAATCGCTATTTTTAAGAAGAATTTAAAAAAAAACAGATTCAAAGTTCAATAAAAATTAGTGCATATAGTCAAACCAATGACATTTGTTATACATTGTTTTTGTGACTGATAGATGTCTCTATATGAATTTTATATCAATTATGAATCCTAAAGCAACTGGTATAAGTCGAAAACGAAAACTGGGTTGTTTTCACATTCGATACTTTGCGATGGCAGGGACGATATATGCTTCCACTGTTTTAAATAAATAAATATATTTGTACAGTTTTCAGGACAGTTGAAGAGAAAGGTGGTTTGACCGAAGCTTTTCCTCCAATGAAGGGAACCCTCGTTATAGCGGCTGGGTGGGTCTCAGGAGGATCTCCTGATACAAAGGGGGTCCATATATAATAATTTATCTGCTAAGACTGACTTGAAGCCGGGTTCGATATAAATATATTTAATATTGAACAACCCACACTAAGATATTTAAATATACACAACTAACGTATCTCTCTACCTTTTTGTTTTTTTAGATAATTCCAAGAGAATATAAATGGTTCGAGATTCGCCGACAGAGGAAGATGACGGGGAGTTAAGCTGCAATTTTACATGCCCTCGCTCGGAGTCACTAACCCAAGGAGCATGCCTTATCTACCACAGCCAGTCTTCAGCCAATTTAGGGACCATGTATCCGCTTATATTTATAGCCGAGGTGCTAAGTAAAGGGTGAAGTAATCGATAAATATAATATCTAGAGCAATGTTCAGATTTTTAAAAATTCTGGTAGGAAAAAGAAGAAAAAGATGGATAGAAGCAATTGAGGAAAGTATGCACGGCCAGGGTCTGAGGGAGGAAGATGTACAAGATAGAAAAAAATGGGAAAACGAATTAGAGGAAATTTTCGGTTGAAGGAAACCCTCAGGGAAAAAAAGTTAAACAATAGGATATGATATTCATTATTCAGAGACCAGTCTTAGACGAGACATAAGCATGTAGATATAAAAAATAAAACATATCAAGGAAGCGGGATCGTGTAGGTTGGGCAGTAGTAGTTAACTGGGCAAAATTCGACTTCGCCACTTAATCACCGAGGGTGTAGATATAATATAGGCAGCACACGATGGGGCAGCATAGGAGTAGTAGTTAGCTTAACAATCTACTAAACTTTGCTGGAACTTTATGCTGGAAACTTAACTTTATGAGGTTAGATAATCCATACTATAAAATGATAAACATAAAGTTAACCATACCACACAAGTCAATCCGCCTCCAATCTTAACGACGTACATGAGCTGACATATCACAACTGCTGATGATAATATCGAACCACCGGAGCAAGTGGAATCGTAGCAAGCCATTAACTAGTCTAAAAAACAAGGCACAAGGTTTTGACAGATTGCTCGCTGCATTATTCAAGAAATGCGGAGATCGGATATTCTGAGCATTACGAAATCTTCTTGTTGTGATCTGGATGGGGAAAATGATTCCGGCCGCTTTGAATAAGACGAATTTGTGTCCAAGAATAGAGTTCTCTCTTCTTGTCAAGTGCTATAAGGTCTTCTCCGAATGCATTGTAGCAACGATTGCTGGAAATATTGGAGAAATGTTTGCAGCAGTGCACCTCTATGTCTATCTTGCAAAGTAGATATTCTAAAAATCAGCTTTTAGTCTTCTAACCCTCGTATGGATCCTATGGGATCTCAGATCCTCTAAGGACTCTTGATAGGGGGGACAGACCTGAAGGTTGTCTGTGATCTCACCAATATCAACTTCCTGCAAAACAGTTAGCAGAAACAGAACAGCCTTTACCATTTACTGAACTCAAGATCTTTTCTAAATTATAGTGATATAGGTTTATATGTATGTATTTACATTTTTTAAGGATTCATCGTATTTATAAATTAATTTTAAGATCTTACTTATGCGACGTGGCATGGTTCATTTAAACTTTCGAAATTTGTATTTATTTATTTTTGTTGTAAACTGAATGTTCTACCTTAGGGTATTTGAAAATAATTTGATGAGCAGGATATTCGGTCCGACGAGGATGAGTCCACTGGAAAATTGAGATTATGATTGAAGCGGTTAAGGAAATTGGGAGTGATTAAGAGAATAAACGCCGAATTGCAGAATATGCAGTCGATTAGTATAATTGAAACGGTAGCGTCACAAGGCTCAAGATGGGTTTGAAAAGGCTTTAAGCTTAGTCAATGAACGATTTCCAAGATTATTATACGTTGAACCGACTATTGAACGCCAGAGTACAAGAGCGAGGCGTAGGCGGGAGGATTAAGTCAAGGGTGGTCTGAAGGATTAGTGTTCGGGTAGGTTCATAGAAGGAAGTTTGTAAAGTCTTGGATTCGTAAAGCCATTTATAATTATTAGATAATAAAATTTTCGTTAATGTAGAAACAATGTAAAATATTCATATTTTGTTTATAAAAATAGTAATACAATGAAGTAAAAGGAATTACTAAAAATACTTAAATTAATATTTAAGCAAATATTCTTACTTTAGATAGACCCACTTTGGTACTGAATTTATGAAAAATAGATACTTGGACAGCTGATTAACAACAGAAATTAAATAAATACATCTGCATAACAACATTATGGTTTCTGACAGTGATATCTCTAAATACTCAAAACCACAGAGAATATTCCTTGCATTTCCTGCCCAACGCAGGCTAGGGGACAGGCAGAAAAACATTTGCATGTTTTGTTTTTTTCTCAAGCCCGGACCGCCACAAAATAGCTCCCACAAGATGAACAGGCAGTTTCCGGATGTTGTTTTTTTTTTTTTTTAAAGTTATTTACAGGAAAGAAGATAAATATTATTCAATACTGAAGACGTCAAGAGAAGAGAGGAATAAAAAAAAAACATTTGATGAGAAAAGGCAGATGATACCAGGAAAAGGAGACAACATTTGTTCCCTTGGGTTCCTCGCTAAATGGAAAGTCATTAGTTAAGGCAATACATTGGAACAAGTATTCAAGCTTGGGTAATATAACAGGCAAACCGTAAACGGAAAATAAAGCCACTATTACAAACAATTTACTTATGCACATATTAATGCAATATGTACTTATTATGTGTATTTGCCTTAAGTTTACAAAACGTCATCTTCAAGGACATTTATAAATAATCGATTCTACCGCTATGGTTTATCGTTAATCAAGAAAATAAACCTGTTCATGAAGAGCCTTGTGTTCACAGAAGGCATTGCGTTTCTGATAACGGTTGTGCAGGACAGAATCATATTCAACTGCCAGATCCATGGCCGATAACAGCATAAACAATTGATTTACCACAGTGATTTACAGATTAGCAGTTCAGGTTATCATTTAACCATGATCAGTTTAATAATAATAATTTAATAATAATTATAAATAGTATAATATCGATACAGAGGACTGATGCGTCAACTGCCGTTCAGAGTTTCAAGAACTATCAATAAATATAAATATTCCTAAAAGTGAAAAGACAGGCTTTCAATTAATTTACAGTGAATTGATAAGGACTTTAATATCACACTCTAATATCAATATAAAATTCATACTTGATCATACATTATTAATATACATCTGAAAGTTGTATGAATTAACCATTAGGAATCCAGCAGTTCCTCCTGGGGTTCACTCATCATCTACAAAGTGCTTTCTCTTCAAATTATTTATTCCACTTTATAAAAGCTAATCCTAATGCTTACAGATAGATGAAGAAATATGCTGTTCAAATGGAAACCATGGTCCTCTTACAATAATTAAACTTTAGCCTGTACCTACGCCAGGCTACAATATTTTTTAATTTAATATATTTTAGATTAATTTATGCAATATAGAATAGCTTATCATTTAATTTCAAGGCTTTCCAGTGGTTTTTTGTTATGATATGGACTCTACTCATGGTCGTGTCAGATCCACAATAATTGGAATATTTTTATAAAATTATGTTGTAGTGGAATAAGTTTAGTCCTGATTTCACCCTCCAAATAAAGGCAATCATTTTATAGAGGTTGGGTGAGCCTCAAGAGAGCCAACATTTTCCATTTTTCATGTTTCATGCTGTTTTAGCCTTGATGATGTCAGCCCCGATAAGCTCGGCCGAAACGTCTTCTTACATTAACTTTATTAGTGTGTACTGTATGTTTTTATTGGACCGTTACTAATTTTCTTGCCATTTTCTAAATTACTCATTGGGATTATCCATGCATTGGAATACTGAAGTTACCTTATCGTAGAACTACAGCACGATTTCAGAAATTAAAGCGAAAATAAAATAATTCGGATAAGGAAGGGCATGCATCTACTTTCAGGGTCGTTTTTCTGTTTCTTAGAAGAGGCCATGGCTATAGGCTGTGCAAGAGATGGGACAAACAAATTAGATATTCCAGAAGGGTTCGATTGATGGAGTATCTGGAACAGGTGACTGGCTGGAACAGGTAACCGACAGGAACGGGTTTCCAAACTGCTAATTAGCCGAGAGCGCCGGGGACAAAGGTATGCTAAGCATTTCCGAGCCTCTGTAGCTATGTCGGTCATGGTGCTATTTATAGTAGCGTCATCGAGTGGCAGGCCAATAGCATGTACCTTCACTCCCAGTAATATTCTCTCTAAGGCCTTCGAGTCCGGTCCAGGAAAGGAAATAATTATAACAATAAATACTGTTTGAATGCAATTGGAAAGCAGCTAAAGAACAAACCCTCAAGTCTCTAAAATATTGGGAAATATCTAATCAATTAACCTTTTGCCAATACAGGCATCGCCAGGGCATATTAAACAAATACAAATAAAATAAATGACATCAAGGAGAATCAAATAAACTACATCTCACGTCAACATTCTAAACAGTCTCTTAATGCAAAGATAACAACCTCCTTCAGAGACATTTAATAAAATACTCTGGAAAAAAAATAATAAAAATATTATTAAAAAATAAAGTAGGGGTAATAGTTTCCTAATTAAGGTAGTTCCAATCTTAGAGTGTATATACAATTTTATCTGAGGACCAACCAAGAGCTTAGGAAATATCTGGTGATTTTTTTATAACTTGTACTGATATATATATATATATATATACTACCTTTTGCCCACAGCTTCGCTGGCGTAGAATTTCGTCTGCCACATAAAGTTTCGTAACAGATCATTTTAAATAAATAATTTAATTTTTTTTAACTATATGTTTCTCGTACATCCGAAATTTCAGATGTCCAACTTCAAAACTGACGGATTCCATACAATCTTTGAATCCCTATTATTTTAAAGGGGAAACCCTTGAAGCTGGAATCGTCCAAATTTCTTTCTTAGTAAGCTATACAAAGAACTTATCTGCGAATTTCAAGATGCTAAGTTCAGTGGTTTCTGCTGTGCGTTGAAAGCTGGGTGTTACAATTTTATATAAACTTCGCCTGTGTGGTGTGTAGATAAAAAGTAGACTTTGTCCTTCCCAGACTACCAAATGTCATCACAGACGGATCAGCACAGCCGTGAAACATACATTGAAACTGATTAACAAACGGGACGGACAGAAGTCACTTTCGTTTACTGTTGTTCGAGTCAGTAAAGGATTAGTATGTAATGTTATTGAATTTATTGAAAAGGATTACTTAGTATAACGGTTTCACTTGCCTTTCTGCAGCAGCGTGAAATTAAAACTGAAAGGATTAGAATAATGTGCATAGATTGTAATTTATCGATGTGTTTTTAGTTTTGGCGGTCCTACACCTTCTGCAATGTACTCCTGTAAACTATGTTACTTGATTTGTTTCGTTCAGAGAATATATGCGAGTAAGAAACACGCGAGCAAGCTACTCAGGGGGGAGCCCTGTAGCGATGCAAACAATATTTAACAATTAAATTAAATAACCGCGATTACCTACTGACCATAAGTTGGAGGTAATATTGGTTATGTGTTATATCCAAGTACTTTTTAATGATATTTATCGTTATATTAGGACCAAATTACACAAAATCATTACAAATTGTAGCCTATGTGTTATTCGGATGTATAACCTATATTAGTGTAAAGCTTCATTCAAACCCGTTAAGTAGTTTTTGCGTGAAAGATTAACAAACATACAAACTTTCGCATTCATAATATTAGTAGGATATATACATGCATATACTGCTCATACCACTGAAATTGAATTCGCATTTTTAAAATCAAGAAGATTTTAAAAAAAATTTGTACTACCACAACCCATAGATGCGGAAGCCTCGGAAATTCTTAGCATACCTTTGTCCCCGGCGCCCTCAACTAATTAGCAGTGTAGGCCAGTGATTTCACCGAGATTACGCTCGACAAGAAGGTATTTTAAAAGGGCTGAGTGGCCCCGATTAATATCCTATATAATAAGTTGTACAACTAGTGAACGTACCTAACCAACTAGTGTACGTACCTAACCAAATCATTGTTACATACTACAATGCCTTACTACCTCAGCTTCCTAAATTATTATAATTTAGATCTCTTTGTCTTTAATTTTACGAGCAATTCTAGTTATTTAAAGATAATGAACTTTTTAGGAATTATATATGTAAAACTAAAAAAGTCCCTAACTCGCTATTTGCATACAAAAAATATATCATATTTAATGAGAGAGAAACTAGTTGCCTTTCCAAAAGTATTTTGGATAGTTTGAACATTTTTTTCACAGTAATGTCTAGAAGCAACTATTTTAAATTTTAAAATAATTTATTTGTAAACTTTCAGTATACATACACTTAATAATCATGACAAATTTTTACTTTAAAATGCATTCTGCCAATGAACTAATTGTAGGATCCAAATATCATCTTTCATCTTCTAGCTATTACTTGCCAAAAAATTTAACCGATATATTTCTAAAGATATCTCAAAAGGAAATTCCACGCCACTGGAGACATTTCCTCAACCAGATAAGACTGCATTGGCACAAAATAAAAGACTGTTTGCACGACAGATATTTATGTAGATGTTGCTGTTATCCCACCTGCGTAGCAACCGGGCATTAAATAGTGAAAACAGCCGGCTCAGGAGGCACCTACGTCACTAATAAATATGCAACACTATTAGGAAATGTTTGTGCCAAAAAAACAATGTAAAGTCCAACGTTTCGGAATGTTAGGTAATAGAGCGTTCTAAATCAAGGGTGGCCAACCCAAATGATCAAACGAGCCACTTAGGAAATGCACCAAAGCTCCGCATGTAACATATAAAATTATATATCTCCTTATTTGATGAAGAGCCACTATATACTTTGTAATGAAAAATTGAGCACAATTAGTTGTTATTATTGTATAACATTACTATTAGTCTAAAATGGAAACATAGACAATATAATAGTAATGACACTAAAATAATAGTTTTAATTATTTTATTCGACAAATAAAATTTAATAATTAGGGAAAAAGTAACTGTACCACTACAACCCTTAAAGGGTCATGGTAGAAACTGTATTGTTCCTGCACAAAGGTTGTGCAGAGAAATGATTTGTTCTAGATCACGCTCAACCGCAATTTTTTTTTTATTCCTTATTTTAGGTACCCACTTTATAGAGGCTGGGTGAGCCCAAGGAGGGTTCCAGTCCCTTATAATCTATCTCCGGGTTCTAACAGATTCAATAAAAGTCAGCCAGCTTCCGGGATGTGAACGCAGGACCTTCCGCGTGGCAACTACCCTCTCCATAAATCCAAATTTTTAATATGATAAGATGAATATCGCGGGTAGGAGAAATGTTCAAGCTGTACCGGGGGTTGGCCACCCCTGGTCTAGATACAACTTGTTTATAAGTGCAATGTAATATTTAATAATTGTAATCAATATATATTTTAAAAGAAAGTGTACAATGTGCGTAATGCTAAACGATCAAGGGAATTTTATAATGTGATAGCTCTTCATCTCCCGTCCATGAAGAAGTTCCCGTTTTTTCCTGAAGGGCATGAAGATATAAGGGCTGGAAGTTTTGCCCTAGAAAAGAAATTTCTAGAAAGGTCCAGAACATTCGAGAGCATTCCACAACATTCTGGAACATCCCAGATCATTGTGGAATATTGCCTTCGACTGAAAATTGGATCGCCGATCATACTACTCGGATGTTCTCGGCCAAATCACCACGCTTTAAAAACCGGTATCTTAGAAACAGTATCTACCTGGTATTGAATTCAAGACTCTTTATGGTTTGTAACGGTACAGGTTTTAAATAAAACTGGCTAAAAGGCTCTGTTGTAAAAAGGTGCTGTAAAACTATCTATGTCTTGGTACCTGCATTGACAGATTTACGGTTTACAATACAACTTTTCAAAATTGTCTTTTTTCCATTTTCTTTCAAAGTAAACCTTTGAAAAGACCGTTCATTTATTGCCTGATTCCATAAAAGTGTATGCTTTATATCTTATATAGCTAATATAAATAATTTAAGTAGTTAAATTAATAATCAATAATGAATACAAAAATATTATTAATTAATTTGTCATAAAATTAATGATTCTAACTTAAAGATTATCAACTTCATTTCATGTAATGACGTTGTTTTTTTTCATGACATTCATAAAATAATTAAAACTATGAAATGTATTCATTATTTAGGAATAGTTGTAAAAACTCTAAGGTTATAATTAAATCTGATATTTAATAGTTTATAACCCTCATGATGTAAAATTGCTCGAAATATTGAACTGTGTTGTAATTATTCAATATTTTCGAAATGCATACTAAAAAATTGTAATAAAAATGTGAAATTTGGTAAAAAATATTTATCGAACTGTATAAAATTAGATTTATTTTGATAATTGTGAATAATTTTTAGATTAAAAGTGAGGTTTTACTTTTATCTTCTTGGAGATGGCTGTAAGATAGATTTCTTATATTATAATATTTTATATAATACAAAAATACCATACACTGCAATGGCGGTTGTATTGACAAACATCAAGAACATTATATTTAATATCATACATACACATTACACGTAAAGAAAACTGTTTAAAAATTTAGCAACGCAATACACCAAATGAAAAAAATAAAAAAGTCAGCAATCAAAAACGAATTAGCGGATATTTATTATTTCAAAGCGCAATTCTCTAATGAGCACATTTAACAACAAAACAACAATTAATTACGTAAAGAAAAAAGCCAGATTAATGAGAACAAATGAAGATCTAATCAATGAACGACTTGGGAACAAAAAGAATAAGAATACAATGAACATTCTCATCAATCTGAGAATGGTAGATACTCAAAATTTGTTTCAGGAAAACAAAAGAAATCCTATTTATTTAAATTAATGTAACCTAAATGTTACCTTCTTTGCTCCACATAATGACTTTATATTCAAGTGGAAAATAGTCGACTGGATAATTCGAATAGTGGATTGAAACGGTCAGAGGGTGCAGACAAAGATAACACAAAATAAAGAAAACTCATTTTATTGTGCCAAATTTCGGCCTAAGATCTAGGCCATCTTCAGGGCTCGAAAAAGAAACATATAATAACTATATAAAACATTGCAGTACAAGGAAGAACAACAAATTTTATGAGCCTATTCACGAAAAGAATGAACAGAACTAGAGAGAGCAACATAATTTTTTTTTCTTAAATTTTTTTTTGCAATGTTTTATACATGACAAGTTGTAATTTAACTACGTTTTCCATTCTTATTAAATCTCATCATTTACTACATAATGTATCTTTTATATAGTTTTATATCTTGTATGTTTTATATAGTTATTATACATAAACCGTCATTATATATTATGTTTTATTCATGGCGAAACGATGGCAGAGATTAAAATGAGTTTTCCTTTTTTTTTGTAATCTTTGACTGCAACACCTGACAATTTCCATCAACTGTAATGACTTTAGAGATGTTATAAGGATAGAAGATTATAACATCTCTGTGATTAGATTACAGGTACTAATCACCCTGTTAGCCATGCAATGTTATAGACTTATCTATACTCTTTAATTGCTTAATATCTTGTCAAGATTCGTAATGTTTATTTACTTATTATTATTTTTTGTTTAATTATTTCTTTTTAATTTATATTGTCACTTTTTACATGCTTTTTGATTTGTAAAATTTAGCCTTCTGGCCAGATAAATATTATGTTTCTTTTTCTCTTCATATTTGTTATTCTAAAGGGACTTAGTCCCAGAATAAAGTTACTTTTCTATTCTATTCTATTAATTAATGACAGAATATTAGTTCTACCAGTAACTGCCTATTAATTTAATATCGCAAAATTTAAGTGAATGAAAAATTAACATTCACAAGTTAGTATATGTAGCCAATTTGTGTTTGTTATAAAGCTATCTTTACAAGTTTACAGGGAAACACCGGCAGATAACGTATCGGTAAAGAAGTATATTGTTATTCAGTCCTTGACCAAGTTATTGCCCAGACATGGAATAAATTTCACTTTACCTTAACTAGCCAAACTGGGTTAAGAGGTGCGTCTGCTTCAAAAATGATTAGACAAAAAAACCTTATAAATAAAAAAAAAAGTGATAAGATATTTAAAAATAGAACTACAAGGCAATTTTTTTTTTACAAAACGAAACAAACAACTATTTTCTCCATAGCAAATAGTTAAACATCATAAAGATAAAAAAAAATTTAAATATAGGATGAATTTTTTGCTTTTTGTTTTCGAGTTCTCACTCATTTACAAGGTTTAAGATTTCCTGAATACAATGATTTTTTCTTTATTAATATTTTACCAATCTCTTACTAAAAACACTAATGGCATATTTGCTCAATGCAGTTTTAAGGAAGACTGTTTGCTTTGAAATCTCATCTAATGAACGAATGTATGCTAATTTCTAATTGATATTCTGGCCTAAATCAACATCAAAATATTGGAAAAAAATGATTGATGCCAGTTTCTAAACTAGCTTAGGACCAAATAACTAGATTAAAAAAGATAGATAATTAAATGTAAATTAAAAATACTTTAATATTATGAAACATAAAATACTCCAGTATGAAGTAGAAAATATGACAAAAATAATATTTGTTCTTTTGGTTTTATTTAAATTTTAAATATATATATATATATATATATATATATATATATATATATATATATATATATATTATTTGACCATTTCTCTATTTAGTCATATCTAAAGTATTTCGCATTTTCATAAAATAACATTTTTATGTGTATTATTTATGTCTTTACCATATTATTCATTAATTACTTTTTAAACATTTTTGTAAATTACATTTCTCCCTATAATTATCAACTCTTTAAATAATTCTGTCGTGTTTTCACTTAATTTATCACTATTGACTCGAGGAATTTTTAATGTATTTAAGAGGGAATTTATTTGTTACTAATTTTGTCTATACTAATATTTTTTATTATTCATCTTTTTTTTTTTGCTGTAATCAATAATTAATATTCATGTTACTTATGCAATCTTAATTTTCATACCTATGCCAATTGTTTTATCATACTGTCATTTTTAATATTTATTAAGTAAAACCTATTTATTAACGTTGAATTTATTTTTTACTAATTTTATATGTACTATTATATTAATTACGTTTTTCCAAAATAATGGTGCCAAAGGAGTCCCCATTGATGATAAAAACGAAGTTAAAATGCTCCTATTAGCCGACGATATAGTACTATTAAAGACTTCATGGCATGATACTCATAGAAACCTAGAATTAATGGAATTATATTGCGTTCAAAATTCATTAATTTTAAATTCTGAAAAATCTAAAACATTAGTGTTGCATAAATCCCCCAAAATAAAAAAACTAAAGCCACTATTTTGGAATGCTAAAATACTGGAATATACAAAATCTTACACCTATTTAGGAGTCCCATTTTCATCCTCCGGAAGGTTCTTTCTGGCATCTGAGTATTTTATTGAAAAATCTAACGTAGCAGGTGCGAAAGTGAGAGACATTATCAGAAGAGGTAAAAGTGATGCATGGGAGACAAAAATGGCACTCTTTGATTCTATGGTATCCTCAACGCTCCTTTATGCTGCAGAAATTTGGAGTTTAAACTATTATACAAACATAGAAGTAGCTCAATTAAAATTCTTAAAATACCTATATTATTGGCCGAAATGCACTCCAAATTATATTGTACGTCTAGAAACAGGTCGTAACCCACTTATCGTAACAATCCTAAAGAAAATTGTTAACTTCTGCCTAAAAATACTGTCTATCCCTGATTATAGATTACCCCGTAAATGTTTCGATAGATTTTTGGAACTAGATAAGAAAAAACAGGACTTGACTTTTAACTGGATCTCACAACTTAAAATGGTAGCTACAACCCATCATGTTGAAGAATATTTTGCAGATTTTCATAACCCTAATGTTTTATTAGCTAATAAACATGCTATTCTTGAAAAAGTAACAAATCATTTACTGTCGAAGGATATTGATAGAGCTCTTAACTCAAATTACAATCCAATATACAGAACTATTTGCACCTATACCAACCCTGAACCTGAAAGCTATTTAAAATTTAAGATAAACATAGAAAAATTAAGAACCGTGAGTCAAATAAGAACTTCAAACCCTGTATGCCTGAAAATATTTTATAGGAACAACACCTGTGTTCTCAGAACTGATGAAAAATGTCAGTGGTGCCATGGGACCATATTCAATAGTTTGAAGCATATAATATTGCATTGTAAATTTTTTGTTAACACACGGAAACAATTTCTGCAAAAATATATTGTCCAGCATGAGGATGAATTATCACTTCAAAATGTATTCACTATGGACAACGTGGAAAAATTAAACAACATTTTTTTCTATCTTCAGTTTATATGTAAAAATTCGGAATCCGGGCTTTAATTGTGGTTTATGATTGTAATGTATAGAAAGAATAACTGTTACAATAAAGTATCAGCGGGTTAGTACCTAAATACTTTAATTCCATTGTATTTCATTTATCTATTTCCTTAGGTATATGCCTTATTTGCCTTATTTGCGTTATTTGTTTGGAAGATTGTTATTCTTTTGTTATAATTGATACTGCTCTGTTCTGACTAAAAAATTTTGTTTATTTATTTATTAAACGAGTGTTGATTATTTAATTATTGTAAAATATTTACATATTGTAGATATTATATAACTGTAAATAAAAATAACTGTAATTAACTAACGATATACTAATTACTAAAAATTAACACTAAGTGGGCCAGACTCAATGGCTACAATGTTATACATTAAAGCCAATAAAGAATTTATTATTATATGTACTATTATATTTTATTATCAATTTTTTTATTGCTTTAATAATGTCAGCACCACAACCCATCTTGTTTTTGTATTATGTTTCTGTTTTTATTTAGCCCTGAAGCGAGCTTACAATGTAGGCCGAAACTCCGAAAATAATCGAATAGATTTAACTAATTGCCTCAGTTAATCTTTGACATTACCTTCAATGTCTTCTTCCTAAACTATTCCTTGGGTCAGTTATTCAGTTTATAATAAAATGAATAATAATCGATCCAAAGGTATATATTTCCCGTTCCTTGTCATAAAATTTTATTCGTCATAAAATAGTCAGCCCTTTCGCCCTGCGGATGGGAAGATATGGATCGAACAATGACCCAAATCGCTTCGCTAAAATGTAGGTCACCGTTTGAATAATTCGCTTCGTCGAAACAGTACGAAATATCTGCGTCAGTCGCGGACGCAATACGATTGTTTACAGCCAGGATAAATTATTCCAGTCGGAACGAACAGAGTGGATACAATGAATAGTGAACAGGCTGGTTGCAAATGAGCCGGTGAAGACAAATCCTTATAATCTTCCGTAAAAAAGAAAAATGTACATGTTGGTACTACTTCCACAACGGTTGTGTAAGGAGATAACATTCCGAAGATCTCCATAGTTCTTCCCAAACAATGCTTCCAAATTCAGAACCTTAGGACGTTAAAGGATCAAATCACGCCCTTTAACAGAATAAATAATCTATCTACCATAGCATTTATAAATAATTGGTTAAGTCGATTTTTTTCCAAAATGAGCTTAGGGAACCGTAATCGTATTATTTTCCGAATGAACGTCTGAGTTAGTCGCGTTGGCTTGAAAGGGAGTTGTTGCTTATCGAGTTCAATTTCAAGGGAATAAATAGGAGAGTGACACGATTCCGCTTCTCTCAATATAGTTATCTAGTCTGAATATACTTATAAGTCTATTTATTTTTCTATAATTTCTTCACTAAATTTCAGAGAAGTTCTTCAAGATAGCTTTAAGAAGATAATTGATGAAGTCATTTGGGATATGAATTAAGATACGTTACATTAAGGGTGAGAGATAGACAGTCCCAGGAGAAGCAAGTGAAGTGAGACGAAATTCAAAAGAAGTAACCCTGTTAAATAAAGGATTAGTTTTTTTTTGGACTGTTTACCGCTTCTCTCAATACAGTTATCTAGTCTGAATATACTTATAAGTCTATTTATTTTTCATTTCATCTTAGTATTTCAGAATAGCAAACCTGAAGTCCCAAAAAAATTAGGAAAAAATTAACCAGCCAAATTTCATCAATAATTCAAATGCAGCCTCATATCAACAACCAAACAGACCAATCAATCACAGGTGGACATTCAATGAAAAACTGTTTTTTTAATTGAATTTTTACCTCATGTAACCTGAATTGGTGTTAGCTACATCTCAGTGTTATAGTCTTTTTTTAGTTTTACAATTGCGTTAAAATGATTATTTCATGTCACTTTAGGATCAATTCTGTTGATAAAATTGGTAAGTATATCTTATAAAAACGTATTTTTTTTCAGTAACATTGCTACCCATGACAACCGTGCCTTAAGCTCAGTCTATGGTAGGTGTTGCACCTTTTCTAGGACAACACTTGTGCAGGAAGATGATTTGCCTGAGGCTACCCTTAACTCCCAGGTTCTCTATCAATAGAGGCTGGATGAGCCCCAGGAGGGTCTGGAGATTCTAATCTACATCCGTGGTTGTTTGCTTCAACATAAAAAGGAATTCCTCTTGAATTCAATTGTTATAATTCCAAACACTTCACAATGCTCTTTATTATGTCACATATTAAATTATACACACCACGAAGTGAGCATAGATATGTTATGTTATTCGCCCTAATTATAAATGGGACAAATAACAACATCCTAAAGGAGAAGCGCGGGGTGTTTACCAGCGGAAAGCCTCCACTCCGACCTCTCGCCTCTAATGACTGGCAGTCGAGATAAGATAGTGCCTTTGAGAAAAAAAAAAGTAATCTCTATCTCGTGTGAAGGGTCCAAGGGTGCTCCGCTTCCTGTGTCCGATATATTTGTTCCAAATGTAAACACCCAATATAGATATATATAGGTACAACTAAAGTAAGTAGAGCGATGAGCTGCAGTCCTGAAGATGCCAGGTTCGAGGAAATCTTTACACATAAATAATGTTGACAACTACTAAGGTTACTTTTAATTGGAGGAAATACTTGGAGTAATCTCGAACCAACCTGCACAAAGGTTGTCATAGAACCAGTACAGCGCAGTACATAGGAGAAAGCCAGTACTACTACAACACAAGACCCTTCGTGGATTGTAGTGGTACTGGCTCTCTGCTGTGGGGCCTGCGTAACCTCCTGGGGCTCACTTAGCCTCTATAAAATGGATACCCCTAATCGGGAGTAAACCTGCTGGTTGAGTGTATTCTCGACTAATCCACAACCTTTGTCAAAAGAACAGTGCAGTATATATCTCACACTGACACCAAGGCCATAAGTGGTTTGCAGTACTATAGGTTTTCCTTCTTTTGATTGATATGCCTGTTTAGACTACACAGGCCAACAAAACTTTAATAGTTGATCTTTATAGATTTTTATGTGCTGAATCTAAATCTGGCCTTAGTTTTTTTGTATCACCCATAGTTTTCCTATCAAATCACCTGCTTGTTCAAAAAACTTGTTGCTCTCTCTTTCTGTGCACATAAATGCTGATTCCAACCGCCAACAAGTTCTTTTCTTTCAGTCTAGAGCTAAACACTTCAGCTTTTTCTTTCGTTAAGCCAAGATCCCGAACCAAGTCGTTAAGCTCGATTTGATTAACAGTTTAGGCTCTACATTTTCTGTAATATACTGGAATTTTCCATCATCTTGTTCATCAAACTCCGATTGTACATCAGAAAATACTTCCGCTGAAATAGATTTTAAATCATCTGGTGGTTCATTCGGTTTCCAATCCTTAGAATCCAAAATTCTTCGTAAAATCCTCAATGCTTCTTATTATGTCACAAACAAACTCATTCGTCATGACCTTAATATCCCATATGTCGCTAATTTGGCCTAAACTAGATACCTATCCTTCCATGACCAGCTCCATACACACTTGAATCCGCTAGTCTCTCAACTTGCTTCCCATACTATTCCTGATAACCCTCCGAGGCGTCTGAAAACAAGATGGCTTTAAGACCTTCTACTACAGAACTTTATAGGAGTGCTACTGATGGGTAGTTTCTCCACAAGTGGTGTTTTTTTTTTTTCATGTGTTCATATTAGCAGATTTACTTGTAATATTATTATAGTTGTAAATATCAATAAATTGATATATACATATTAAAGCTGCTCAATTCTTTAAAATTCGCTTAATTTAATAAATTTAACTATAAAATGTGAAGAAATTGTGCGTGATACAGCTTTTTTAATATCATATTTGGATCAAGCACCCTAAAAACTATAGGAATAAGGTATTTTCAGTACAAAAGTTTTTTCATCTTTGGCCTGTGCTATTGATATGAGATTTATATTATACATTTACTCTTCAATAATGTGAATTTTCAGTGCAAGTCCTGAATTGATGGACCGTTGACTGGTTGGTTATTTTGCAGTATTCTAGACACAGAAGGCTTTATTTATTTATTTACTTTTTTTATTATATTTCATTATTAGCATTTACTTTCGAGATGTGTTGGCCGTGGCGCTAATAGAATCTTGTATTTCTTATTCACAACAATTATTCATGAAAACAATCTTACTATCCTCTTTTCTGAGAAAGTTTGAATAATTGCTACCAAATTTAATGTTCTTGTTTATCTTGGCTTGATAATAATACTTTATTTTCTCTTTAAGCTATATACATACTTACTTTAATTTACTTAGATCTATGCACTTGTTGAAAGCGCAAGTCCGGTACGAGGGCTTTGGAGTTGTCATTTTTTCAGTCATCAACCTGACAGCTAACGGTAGATTTCTGTCGCATACTACCAAGAGTTGAAGAGTACAGATGAGAGAAATGCTTTATTTTCAGCAGTGCTGTCCAATTATATTGGATTGCCTTAATACACAGCATACTGATCAATCCAATCGGACATAATGTACATTAAAAGTTTAACTGAAACTGGTGGGAATCGAACCCACAACCTTCTAAACCGAGCACTCTGCGTCCCATACTCCAATACATTGGGCTATCAAGTCCTTTCCGAATAGGTAGGGAGATTAATTAGTAAACTTAATATATTTTAAACAAACATTTACAATGTAATAATCCACTCCCTGCACATGTTTTTGCTTTAGAAACAGTACTGTCCCTAACATGTGCTGAACTCAAGACCCTTCAGGGTTTTTTTTTACGATTCCAACACAACGGCAATAACAACCATCCTTTTTAGCCATAGGACCGTGTTTTTGTCACTATAACCTTTTGAACATACTTTTTAAAAAGGCTTATGGTCCGACCCTTGTTTAGCACAGAGGTTTAAAACAACAACAAAACATGTTCTTCAAGGTTGTAAACAAAACTAGCTAATGATTTTTATGAAACTCATAGATTTTAATCTATGAAAAATAGTTCAGCCACTGCTGCAGTTGAAGAAAGATGCCGAGCCTGCTCTTAATGCTCAAGGAAATCACTTTGAACAAAATTTAATATGAACGTTAATGTTTAAATTTTATGATTAAAGTAATTGGAACAAATTAAATAAGTTTTATTTATTTACTATGCCTAGATAATTCATAACAATGAAAATCTTTAGGTGTGTATATCTCCTAAAAAAAGCGGTTGCGGAAGTACCTTCATAGGAACTTTTTTTTTATTGTTTTGAAGTCCTTTGTTCGAATTTTCAGTTTGGCTACTAAACCGTGAAACACCCTGTACATATTAGGAATGCCCGCTCCCCTATGGTCCTTTTTGACGACAATATCAGTAATATTTTTATCCCACGTACTTTGTGTTGGGTCGTACCGTTGAATTTCTTAAGGGGGGTGAAACCAGTTGGTCCCTTTTTGTCAGCATTTAAATAACAATAAGAGACAATGTACAGTTTTTTTTTTTTATATTATACAAAACGAAACTTGTAACAAGAAAGCTAATATTTGAAAAAACTCAGTTAGACATTTTAAATAAGCATTTGAATGGAATAAAACGAATATTTGTTATAACGCAAATTAAACAGACACAAATAAGTAATTGTGATCAAGTATTTAACCTAAAAAAATCAAATGATCTTTGACTATCGATTATAAAAACGACAATTCTTCATGAAGATACTACAGTAGAGATAACTTCTTGACATGAATTATCAATTATCGTAAAAAAGTAATCAATAAAATAAGTGCAACCTAGCATTTTAAGGTCTTATTTATAGATTTGTTTTGTAAAATGAAAAACACTTGATATGCCAACGTTGCGAGATATGACTATAGAATTAGAGGTTAGCTCCAGTAGGTGAGAGTTAGCTCCAGTAGGTGGGAGTTAGCTCCACTAGGTAGAGAGTTAGCTCCAGTAGGTAGAGAGCTTGGCTCCAGTAGGTAGAGAGTAAGCTCCAGTAGGTAGAGAGTTAGCTCCAGTGGGTAATGAGCTTAGTTTAGTGAGCTTAAGGTCCCGGGTTCAAATCCGATTAACCCAAATAATTTATTTAGTCTATTAACAGCCTTAGATGGACCCTGTGGGATCTACAGACACTCTGGGGGTCACTCAATAATAAGTGGGTACCCTCAATTAGGGAAAAACACCAGGCGGTTAGTGCGATCTCGGCTAAATCACGTCCCTGTACAACCACTAGCTTAGAGACCATGTGAACGCTACCATTAATCTTATTTATTTCTACTTATTTTTATTTTAATACAAAATGCTGTTTTTTTTTCTAATTAAATCTCTTTCATTTTTTTAAATATTTCCCTGCCATCGCAAAGTATCGAATGTGAAAAAAACACAGTTTTCGTTTTCGACTTATAGCAGTTGCTTTAGGGTTCATAATGGATATAAAATTCATATAGAGGCATCTATCAGTCACAAAAACAATGTAAAACGAATGTCATTGGTTTGCCTACAGGCACTTATTTTTATTAAACCTTGAATCTGTTTTTTTTTAAATTTTCCTTAAAAATGCCGATTTTCACATTCGATAGTTGGAAATGGCAGGGACGATATGTAGTACACCACAAGAAAAAAATTTATTTATTATTCTTAAGATGATGATGATTTTTAAATATTTTTATTTTCCGTCATGGTGCTCTCCACACAGGTGGCAACCTGAGCTATCTTGGTCCGTACCTCGGTCAGACACATATTTTTATTACTTTTCTTTTCAAATAAAAATATTCAAAAATTATACCAAAAGAAGTTGATGCATTGACCAATACAAATTGGTTTTCATTTTTTTATTCAAGCAATGGTTTAAGGTGATTATTCGTTTCACCACTTATTTATTTATATATATAAGTATATTTATATATATATAATAATATATATGAGATGAAAATGGTTGACTGGATGATCTTATGTAAAGGAGATGGTTGGGGGGTGCAGTCAATAAGAACACCAAATAAGTGAAGTACTTATATTATGTGCCGACGTTTCGACCTACAGTGTAGGTCATCTTCAGGGCTAACAAAGAAACAAACAGAACAAAAATGTAAAACATCAAAGTTGTACAGTAACAATACTAGTGACAATTAATGTAGAAAAATACAAAGTGGCAGATATGAAAATAGAAGATAAAGAATATTAAAAAGGAATCAGATTATAATAAATAAAGATATAGACAGATTTAAAAATTACTGATAATGAAAAGGCATTAAACTAGTGTTAGATATAATAAAAATCAGATAAAGACAAATATAACAAAATTATTGAAATAGTGACAGATATAATTATAGAAAATGTGATAGAATATAATAAAATTAAGATAAAGACAGATATAACAAAGATATTGATAATGGAAAGAAAAAGAAATAATGGCAGATATCATAAAGTAAGACAGATATAATAAAATTAAAGAAAATGAGCAGAAATGGTAAATAATAAATAACGCATATAAAATAAAAATAGAAAATAAATGTACAGACTGGATAGTACACTACAATATAATAATATAAAGAAAAATCAAAAGGAGGAGTTAAACAAAAGAAACAAAATGAGGATATTCACATATAAAGAAAGGTTGGAATATGAATAATACAGAAAAACTAGTAAAATAAAGGTGTAAAATGTATGATAACGGACTTAATGATGTTATCAAATTACAGAAAAGTATGGAACTATATGTACAATAACATTGTAAATAAAAGAAAAACTATTGTACAATAACACCAGTGTACAGTGACTGTTATGAAAATATAGTAGATAGGAATAGAATATGAAAAGATAAAATAGGTGAAAACGCTAGTACCGTAACAATAGTTTACAATGTATGTATGAAAAAAATTAGATGGGATTAATGAATTAGAAAAATAAAATAGGTATTTAAAAATATGAACACATGATTACCAACATATGATGGATGCCAAAATGATAAGGGGAAAAAATAAGAAAATTAAAATTGGAGAAAGGATAAAGAGAAGAGTTGAAAAAAGAAGAAATGAAGAGGAGACATACCGAATGATGGGAAGCGTGGCCGTTAAAGATCGCGGCTGGAGTGTACTGGGCCAATTTGTCCGTTGAGCACGAGGGAAGAGATGGGAGCGTAATCTAGTGGCCGGAAAGTTAACTAAAGAAGGAAACTATACTGGAGTATAGGAAAAAGGGATAAAAAATATAAATAAAATTAAAAAAATGAAAGAAATGTCGATAGAGTGATAAAAAAGAAAACATCAAAGTCGGAGTAACGGGAATTTATCGGATTCCAGCAAAAGAACGTTAAGACCGGGGGAAGAGATAGAGGCGAAATCTAGTGGCCAAAAGTTAACTATAGAAGGTAACCATGCTGGAGAATAGGAAAAGATGGGGAAAGGGAGTAGATGGATAAAAATAATATGAATATTTTTGTAATGTATTATGAATACAATAAAAATTAAAAAAAATTGAAACAATGAAAGGGATGTAAACCGAGTGATAACAAAAGAAACGTAAATGACGAAGAAACGGAAATTTAAGGTCTTTTGAGTAAATTAAAAATTTGGGAGTAGGTAGAGGAAAGGTGATGAGAGTCAGACTTAAGATTGATAGAGGAGGAATCTAAATTTATGTGGATGGTTTCAGAGAGGATGCGTTTGTCATGGTTATGGGCTGTAGCTAGGATAGACGTATTTTCAAAATCAAAGGTGTGGTTTAAGGAAATGGCATGTTCGGAAAGTTTAGAGGAGGTGAGGTTATGGGAGGAAATGGCATATTTGTGTTGAGAAATACGGTCTTTAAGGAAGTTTTTGGTTTCACCTATATAGGAAGAGTTGCAATTAGTAGAAGAACAAGGTATCCGATAAACGACATGGGAACGAAGCTTGAAGGGAATAGGATCTTTGATACGGGTATAGATATGGGAAAGTTTGTTATGGGATTTGAAGGCAATACGCAAATTGGGGATAGCGGAACATAAGTATTTTTGAATGCAATTAGAGAGGGTGGGTATATATGGCAAGGATCTGTATATAGGGATAGATGGTGGATGTGGTGATCGGGTGAGGGTGGGGGGGTTGTAGTAGTCATGGATGAGTTTATTAACAATATAGGGAGGGAAATTGTTTTTAAAAAGGATTTCTTTGATACGGAGGGTGTTGGTAGTATGGAAGCAGGAGTCAGAGAGGGATAGGCCACGGTGAATAATATTTTTAGCGACGTTAATTTTAAGGTGGTGTGGATGTTGGGAGTAATAATTAAGAAGTCGGCCAGAGTAAGTGGGTTTTGTATACCAATCGGTGGATAAGGTGTGGTCAGGATTTTTAATGATAAGGAGGTCAAGGAAAGGTAGTGACTTATTGGATTCGACTTCAACGGTGAAATGGAGGCGGGGATGGTATGAATTGAAGGAAGATAATAAGTCAGTAATGATGTTGGGATTGATGATAAGGAGGAGGTCGTCTACATATTTTTTGATGAAACAAATATCGTCGCGGAACTGTGGAAGAATGGAGTCTAGAAGGTCATTAAGAACAATATTAGAGAGGTCAGGAGCAAGGGGATTTCCCATGGCAAGTCCAGAAATTTGGGAATAGAACTGTCCATGGAAGGTAAGGTAGCCGGATTCACAGCAAAGTTTTAATGATTGAAGGAATGAGGACCGGTTAAGAGATGTATGGGGTTCTATTAGTGGCCAGTGGTTATCTATTATGTCAAGAGCTTTGTCTAAGGGAATGTTGGTGAAAAGACTTTCGACATCGAAGGAAGTGAGGATGTAATGATCAGGGATGGTGAGGGAAGTTAAAAGATCACGTAGGTGAAAGGAGTTATGGATATCGTATGGGTTATTACGGCTGAGGACTTGTAAGGATGAAAGTAAGAATTTGCTAAGTTTTGTAGATGGTGAATTGACGTTGGCTGTAATCGGACGGAGGGGGTTGTTGGGTTTGTGGATTTTGGGAAGACCATAAAAACGTGGGGCTAAGGAGTTATAGGAAATGAGGTTTCTGTAAACGGGATAAGTAATAAATTTAGAATTGACAAGGCTTTTTAAGTGGAGGTTGAATTGTTTTTGGAGAGATGTAGTAGGATCTCTCCATACCTTCCATGGACAGTTCTATTCCCAAATTTCTGGACTTGCCATGGGAAATCCCCTTGCTCCTGACCTCTCTAATATTGTTCTTAATGACCTTCTAGACTCCATTCTTCCACAGTTCCGCGACGATATTTGTTTCATCAAAAAATATGTAGACGACCTCCTCCTTATCATCAATCCCAACATCATTACTGACTTATTATCTTCCTTCAATTCATACCATCCCCGCCTCCATTTCACCGTTGAAGTCGAATCCAATAAGTCACTACCTTTCCTTGACCTCCTTATCATTAAAAATCCTGACCACACCTTATCCACCGATTGGTATACAAAACCCACTTACTCTGGCCGACTTCTTAATTATTACTCCCAACATCCACACCACCTTAAAATTAACGTCGCTAAAAATATTATTCACCGTGGCCTATCCCTCTCTGACTCCTGCTTCCATACTACCAACACCCTCCGTATCAAAGAAATCCTTTTTAAAAACAATTTCCCTCCCTATATTGTTAATAAACTCATCCATGACTACTACAACCCCCCCACCCTCACCCGATCACCACATCCACCATCTATCCCTATATACAGATCCTTGCCATATATACCCACCCTCTCTAATTGCATTCAAAAATACTTATGTTCCGCTATCCCCAATTTGCGTATTGCCTTCAAATCCCATAACAAACTTTCCCATATCTATACCCGTATCAAAGATCCTATTCCCTTCAAGCTTCGTTCCCATGTCGTTTATCGGATACCTTGTTCTTCTACTAATTGCAACTCTTCCTATATAGGTGAAACCAAAAACTTCCTTAAAGACCGTATTTCTCAACACAAATATGCCATTTCCTCCCATAACCTCACCTCCTCTAAACTTTCCGAACATGCCATTTCCTTAAACCACACCTTTGATTTTGAAAATACGTCTATCCTAGCTACAGCCCATAACCATGACAAACGCATCCTCTCTGAAACCATCCACATAAATTTAGATTCCTCCTCTATCAATCTTAAGTCTGACTCTCATCACCTTTCCTCTACCTACTCCCAAATTTTTAATTTACTCAAAAGACCTTAAATTTCCGTTTCTTCGTCATTTACGTTTCTTTTGTTATCACTCGGTTTACATCCCTTTCATTGTTTCAATTTTTTTTATTTTTATTGTATTCATAATACATTACAAAAATATTCATATTATTTTTATCCATCTACTCCCTTTCCCCATCTTTTCCTATTCTCCAGCATGGTTACCTTCTATAGTTAACTTTTGGCCACTAGATTTCGCCTCTATCTCTTCCCCCGGTCTTAACGTTCTTTTGCTGGAATCCGATAAATTCCCGTTACTCCGACTTTGATGTTTTCTTTTTTATCACTCTATCGACATTTCTTTCATTTTTTTAATTTTATTTATATTTTTTATCCCTTTTTCCTATACTCCAGTATAGTTTCCTTCTTTAGTTAACTTTCCGGCCACTAGATTACGCTCCCATCTCTTCCCTCGTGCTCAACGGACAAATTGGCCCAGTACACTCCAGCCGCGATCTTTAACGGCCACGCTTCCCATCATTCGGTATGTCTCCTCTTCATTTCTTCTTTTTTCAACTCTTCTCTTTATCCTTTCTCCAATTTTAATTTTCTTATTTTTTCCCCTTATCATTTTGGCATCCATCATATGTTGGTAATCATGTGTTCATATTTTTAAATACCTATTTTATTTTTCTAATTCATTAATCCCATCTAATTTTTTTCATACATACATTGTAAACTATTGTTACGGTACTAGCGTTTTCACCTATTTTATCTTTTCATATTCTATTCCTATCTACTATATTTTCATAACAGTCACTGTACACTGGTGTTATTGTACAATAGTTTTTCTTTTATTTACAATGTTATTGTACATATAGTTCCATACTTTTCTGTAATTTGATAACATCATTAAGTCCGTTATCATACATTTTACACCTTTATTTTACTAGTTTTTCTGTATTATTCATATTCCAACCTTTCTTTATATGTGAATATCCTCATTTTGTTTCTTTTGTTTAACTCCTCCTTTTGATTTTTCTTTATATTATTATATTGTAGTGTACTATCCAGTCTGTACATTTATTTTCTATTTTTATTTTATATGCGTTATTTATTATTTACCATTTCTGCTCATTTTCTTTAATTTTATTATATCTGTCTTACTTTATGATATCTGCCATTATTTCTTTTTCTTTCCATTATCAATATCTTTGTTATATCTGTCTTTATCTTAATTTTATTATATTCTATCACATTTTCTATAATTATATCTGTCACTATTTCAATAATTTTGTTATATTTGTCTTTATCTGATTTTTATTATATCTAACACTAGTTTAATGCCTTTTCATTATCAGTAATTTTTAAATCTGTCTATATCTTTATTTTATTATAATCTGATTCCTTTTTAATATTCTTTATCTTCTATTTTCATATCTGCCACTTTGTATTTTTCTACATTAATTGTCACTAGTATTGTTACTGTACAACTTTGATGTTTTACATTTTTGTTCTGTTTGTTTCTTTGTTAGCCCTGAAGATGACCTACACTGTAGGTCGAAACGTCGGCACATAATATAAGTACTTCACTTATTTGGTGTTCTTATTGACTGCACCCCCCAACCATCTCCTTTACATAATAATATATACATTATTTATATATTGTCATAATAAAAACATTTTCAACAGGCGGATCCATTGTCTAGTGTTTTATGCATATATATATGTGTGTGTGAGTGTGTGTGTGTATTTGGATTTTGTTTGATTGAACTTGAAGCCTTGCTTTTTACAATTTTCCCTTTTATATCCCATTAAATTAATTCATTTTACTCTTTATACGGTTTAAAAATTAAAATAATTTATTTATTTAATTAATAAAAGCTAAGATTAACTCCATTATATATCAATATATCCTACGAATATTTATGGCACAGTTTATTATTTGATACTCGTGAGCTTGTATGCTTTTTTCTTCTGTAATCCCCTCCCAGATATGGCCGCAAAACATTAGACACCCTGGGAGGAACACCCACTAGTGGATTCTTTACGATGAAGGATACGGCTCAGTGGGATCGTAAAGGCAGCTAGTAAACAAGGCGGCGTGTGTGTGTACGCGCCGTAGTACGGCGCGCGGTGGAAGGGATTGGCGGGAGGGGTAGGTAGGATAGGGAGGGGATAGGCGGGAGGGGTGTGTGAACGAACCCTTCCCGAACGGCCCCTTTCCCGCCATAAAGTTCCCGCGCTAGCGCCCCTCAAGAGGTCGTCGACCCCGGGCTCCCCTCGCTAAACTTAGCTCGTTACACACAAGTATTCACTTGCTATCTACATCCATTTTTAATAAATATAAAACGGCACTTGTTCATTAGCAGGTCTGCGGGAACTGTTGTACTACACTGTTTATAATAGAGAGGAAAATAGTTGACTGCAAGATCTAATAAAGGATATAATCAGTCTGGAGGTGCAGTCAAAATAACACTTCAACATAATAATACAAAATAATTCTTCTACATAAACATCATATTTGTGTATTTACCTCATTCATATTTAATACCTCCCACACAAATACTATCTAAAATATTTGAAATATGTTTATGCTATTAACGTAATTTTACACGTATTACCCTCTGTTAATTTGTCTATATTTATACATTTACATCTTACTTAGTATTAATAGGTATTCATATTTTTATAACTTTCTTATATGTTTATTTTCATACATTTTGTACCATTACCTGTATTACTAGTTTTCCATTCTTGTATGTCTCACCAGTTTCACATTCAATTGTATGTATTTTTCATTTTGTATCTTACTTTTTATATTCCTTTACTTTATCACCTTTCTGTTCACACATTTTGTTATTCTTAATTATTTTTATAAACTATCCTATGCTATATGTCTCCACTTGTCTATACTCTATATACTATTATATAATTCTTACTACTGCAATGTTCTTATAGTTATTTTTCTAGCCCTGAAGATGGCCACAATTGGCGGCCGAAAGTCGGCACTAATAACAAATAAGTTTTTCTTATTTAGTGTTATTTTGACTGCACCCGCAGACTAATTATATCCTACATTGTTTATAACCTGAACGCTGAAAACAGCTACAAGATAGCTTGTTACTCATATTATTCGAAATACAATGAATATTATATGAATGATCATGGAGATATAGTAACAAATAACATTTATTTCACATCATTTTATTTATTTCGGAGGACAAAATAGCTTTAAGACCAGCCATACATACCTCTCTAGCCACGTTCCTTTTCTCATATCAATTTTTCCATACATTTTCAACGAAAACACCATCAATTTCATGTTCTTGTCAAACACATTTCATTACTTTTTTAATATAAATTCATCCTTGGAACAGCTTATTCTTTCAAAGACGACCATTCCAAAAGTGTCACTCCTTTCATTTTAAATATTCAATTACAATCAATAACAAACCATACGGAAAACAATTTGGTAACAAACAAACAAAATTAAAAAGGTGAAAACACTAAAAAACAAGACGGAAAATACTTTAATAACACACACAGAAATAAATCAAATGAGATGTGTGATATGAAGAGGTTACAGGAAATAAGATATGATAAGGAGGAAGGTCCATGGAGACTGGCTAATACATAAGCACCTTTGAAAATATGAAAAGTACATGCATAATCGAAAAATTATTAGAAAAAATAGTCTGATCTATAGTGCTTACAAAATGAGTTTTGCATTATCAGGTCTCCAAGTTGTCGTTTTATCTTTTCATTCGATTCCTTTTTATTATTCCCATAAATAAAAATAATCGTGAGTTTTAGTATGAAATTATAGGAAATAAATGTTTCTACTTCATAAATTCAGGATGAACCATTTTATAGACCTCACAGAGCGGAAAAAAAGGTAGTTTCGAGCTATATCTATGCCAAATCACTCTACTGCACAACTGTTGGCTAAGGAATAGTACAATCCTTACCATTTACTTACTTTTAGTGATACCGGTAGACTATTCAAAGAAGTAGTTGCATTAAATTTCAAATAAAATTATAAAATTGTTTATACCTTTATTGAAATAGCTGTCAGAACTTAGTTATTGCTTCCGAAATAATATGTTTCAAATATATAATTGAAAAACACAGATATCGATTACTTTTTTTTAAGGAGAGGCAGGTTATGGTTGAAAAAATAATTGGAAACTTCCCGTTGATTAAGTGCACAAGTATTTATTACTTCAATGTGACAACATCCTTCGTGTTGTTGAATGATAATTGAGAAATCGAGCATCAAAGGAAATGCGTAAGCGGGGAAGTCCAATGTGGGCCAGGTGCAAGATATCCTTCTTGCAGCACGCAACTATCTAGAATAACTACATATTTACATATGTAAAACATGGTAGTCAAGAGTATAAATAATCTAGATATAACTTAAATATATCAGTCAGATTAGTAATCACTTTTGATGGCCTCGTTATCGATACATGTTGGAAGGATGGGACTCTTTGATCAAACCATTCATTTTGTAGGTCAAACATTTTTTCAAATAATTTAGGTTATTATCTTGACATTTAACAAAAAAAAAACCCAGTTAGTAATACATTTTTGAGAATCATCAAATCGACATATTTTATCCTTGCTACGTCTGTTAGCTACCGCAATCGAAAATGTTCGCACAGGAAATTGTAGTGCGTCTTATCGAAACAAAGCTACTCACGAAGATTCAGCTTGATCCTGGACTATCAATACATCGATTTTCCTGAGAGGTGATTGAAGAACGCTTATGATGAACGATAATTTGTTACAGTTATCTTTCATATAGGTATTATGAAAGATAAATTTAAAAACAAAAATTTTCATTTCGAAATGCCATTTTCGATCTTCTTGTAAGATAATTATTAATCATCAATTAATGAACAATGAATGAGATACCGTTCCTTTTTTTCCGCGTTTCTATTTATATGCATTACGACCGCAAAAATAGATAAAAATATATTTTTTGATATTTCAACTATGATTTCAAACTATTCACTGATGGTAGATAAAGTGATATATTTAATAGTTAGTATCGGGAACGAAAACAAATTATATGAACCACAAAAAGTATCTAAACTATATATTAAAAATAAGAAAGTGACGATCGAAATTTGAGGGACATATATTTAGACTTCCTCCAAAATGACTCACCAATTAAAGTTAATATATATTTAAAAAAAATAAAACCAAGACATATCGTAGACAGAAAAATGTTTGGAAGCAACGTACGAAAGTGGATAGTAATGTCAGAGAAGAAAGCATTGCAGAAACAAAATGTACATAAAAGAGAAAATAAATACATGAAGAAAAGTATGGACGAATCGACGTCAGAATGTTTTGCGCGGTCCTCGTGGGTCAATTCTCAATACATAAATAATAAAAATATATCAATTGTGCTAGTTAATAAGTGATTAAGTAAAAGTTTGTCCAAAATGAGTCTATTGTATTGAGGTAAGCGAAGTCGTGTCATTATCGTGTCGTAGGCTTCAAATGTATTTTTCATGGAGGGGACTTCCAATATAAGCTAGCAATTACTATATTACAAGTCAGTACCCAGTACAACAAAACTCATTTTGGACAAAATTCAACATAAGCAATAATTCTCTTGGGCAGTAGATAGATTCTATTAAAATACTTTGATTCTAAATTTTCCAAGAGTTTGCTAGAAAATATTTACCTGTTTGAACTGAAAACAAACCTGTTACATATCCACAATGTATGAGAGCAAAATGTTAGAATTTATTATGTAATTATGTATGTATTTATAAGTAATGATGTGATTATTATGTAACCATATCATGGTAATATAACGCAAGCCTAATGATGTATATGTAACAATTTGTTATCATTCCACATAACATTTGCCACGTCATTTCTATTTATGGAAAGCATTGCGTGTTAAAAAACAAAACAATAAACAAATAAATATTGGTATAAATAAAATATTTTATAATGAAATGTTAAGTTAATTTTACCTTGCGATGCGGTGTAATTTATTTCATTTTTCATTTCATTCATTTTTTTAAATGAGTAAATTGACGTCATTAACCACTGAAGTACTTTTGTAATTTTGTGTATTAATTGTATTGCTCAAATCCATGTATCAATTTAAATTAAAAATTTTTAAATTTAGTATTTTTAAAGTTTATTTTAAAACAATAACCTTCTTTTATAATAAACAGACGTTTTAATCATTAACATAATTTTATGTTTTTGCTAGATATATGCAGGTTACAGATTTACATGTGTGTGTATATACATATTTATATATTATGAGACAAGAGCGGAGTGGCTCAGTGGTAGAGGACTAAGTTGGCATGCCGAAAATCCCGCTGCTGGCAAGATAATATCTTTTATTCAGTCTGTTAGCAGCCGAAGATGGATCATGTAAGATCCAGGACCTTCAGGAGGCTCATCCAGCCTCTATAAAGTGGGTACCCTAAATAAGGGTAGGAAATCTTGCGGTTGAGCGTGATTTAGGACCAATCACCTCCTTGCTCAACCGATGTCCAAGCAACAATACAATCTCTACTATTTACTGAACCCTAGGCCCGTTCACGGGTTGTAGTGGTACAGGTTTTTACTTATATATATATATATATATATATATATATATATATATATATATATATATATATATATTATATGATACCTGTGCTCGTTATAGCCCAAAGCATTCAAGGTCTGCCGAAGCACGCCACACCTTTCTACCTTATAATGTAACTATGACATTCCTCAACCATTTTACACACTATTAATGTCCCTCTTATACAGTGTACACGACCGTGGATGTATCCTTGTCACCAGATATTCTTAGGTCAAACAACAATGTCCATACTACGGTGCATAATAACCATATCTTCTCTTCTACATTTCCTGGAAGAAGAGATTCGACAGCTTACGATCAGTTCGTTATTCTGCCAAAGAGTTTCAAGTTTACTGACAATCATCTGTAGTATAAGTTAATTCATTATCTTGAAGCATAAAGTAGGAGTAAGTAGCGCAAACAACTTTCATGCATCAACCAATTAGAAATATCATTGACAAGACATAACGTTACGTACACAGATAACAAACGTGTAGCTTTGCTTACACAACAGTACACGCCTGAACTAGAGGCACCAACTATATTTCCAGATCGTCGACACGCCTAGGAATCCGACATCAAATCAAAACATCGCACCACAAAGAACAAAGAGGCGTTGAACCCAGACGCCAAGAATGAGTAATCTTGGTGGCCACGGGCAAGATGATAGTGCGGGCTAAGCGAAATCCACATCTCAGTCATCTGTTTCCTCTCTCATTCATAGGAAATGGGAGCGAAATATTTTGGAGGTTGCGATATTTCGTATTCTAGGAACAGGCAAGGGAAGTTCGTTCGTGAAATCGCAATTGCTGCAGTTGCCATTTCTTTTTTTTCTACAGGATCGGTATATTAAAAAAACTATGGAGTTATGAAAGATAGGAAACTACAGCATTCAAATCAGCAATCTATAGATATCACTGAAATTAAATATAAATCTATATGAAGAAATAGCATAACGTTAATAAGCATACTTACCTAATAAGACATATAAGAAATATTATCAGTATAGATTTCCATTATGGAAATCACTCCCATATGCTAATAACGAATCATTTAAAATAAAAGTGAACAGAAAACAGAAAGTAAAACTCGCGATACTTGTTACAAGATATAAGTCAGTCATTTTTAAATATTTTTGTTTTGAAGAGAAAAGATTTGTCCTGACCGGGATTCGAATCCGGGTCGTTTGCATCTCATCAGCAGTGTTCTAAGCCACTGAGCTACCAGGGATCGTATCCTAGTCAGACAAATCCCCTGGTAGCTCAGTGGTTTAGAACAGTGACGACTCGGGTTCGAATCCCGGCCAGGACAAATCTTTTCTCTTCAAAACAAAAATATTTAAACATAATCACCATCAAAATAACAATTGGTTAAAACAAATACATAAGTCAGTCATCTGATTTTATTTTTATTTAATAAAAATTATAACTAAATGTAAATAAGCAGTGCTTGTATATATCTGTATATAGATTAGCATATAATATCACAATTAATTATATAAAATATATAAATATAAAATATATATAAAATACATAATCAATGTTAAATGGATAACTGTAACTGTTTATAATTATTTACTCACTAGTCTGTTTTCTCTTTACTGTAGTTCTTCTGTAATAAGATTTGGGCACTTACCTAGAACAGAAAAAAGGTATGTGATAAAGATAAAATAAAAGTATAGTGATATATAAATATATATTGTAACTATAAGCATAAAATGTTCTCCATTTGGAATATACTAGCACAGTGCCTAAGGTATGTTTACGGAATTGCATTTAATCAGCCTATTACATTCTGGCTGCAGAGAATAACTAATTTTATACACAAAATATATCGACTGATATTAATAATTTATGTTACCATATTTTATAATACCAAAAAAAAAAAGTTATCATAATATTATAAATAGGCGATCAAAGCATAGTATATTTATTAAATAACTCAATAATTAATATCATGGCTGTTTACAACAAGTAAAGAGAAAAACTGTTCAAAATCATATTTTCACAAAAAATATATATAGTAATAATAATAATGCGTTTATTTATTCTGGAACAAGTATCTTTAGAATAACAATACAGGTATTGTAAGCTATTGACATAAGTTAGAGTGTAAAAATAATTACATTTAATTAACATTTACAAATAATTTAGTAAGTGAGAAAGAATAATAAAAAAAAAATGGGGATTACCTCCAATAACAATATTTTAAAAACAGAGTAGAAGAGAAAGAAACAAAATTAAAATAAGTGAACAATAATTAGATAAGAAAAACAATTTATAGTTACATATACATATATCGAATTTATGCCAAGCAAAAAACAAAAACTAATTAAAAAAAAATTCAAGCAATTCAGTGATTTACACTTATTTCCTTTATTTCTCTTTTTTTTTTTTAAATATCCAACTAGATGATATTAATACATATGTACGTGGTTTACACAAATGTGCATTAAATATATAGAGAAAAATATAATTAATAGGTAGAATATGGTTTTGATAATGATATTTATTAAGTGGATTGTAAAAGGAATCCCTTAATTTTTGAGCATCTGCCGAAAAAATGAACCTGAATGGATAATTTATAATTCAATCGAATAATTATTCTCCATGAGAAAATCGTAATAGATCTTCTTAGGGAAAAACGAAAAACAAAACAACGAAATTACTTTGTTAATTACTTATTCAATTTTGTATGCCCATGTTTTATGGAAGAATTATAAAAATTCTTATATGTAGTTGTTGGAGAAATATTTTGTTATTGTTATCAGTTAAACAGGTAATAAACAAATGATATACCTGAGGACATAATAATTACAAATACCTGAACAAACAGATTAGCCTAGAACAATAATGACAATCAAGACACGGAGAGGAGAGGCAAACAATCGATTATTGAAAGCAAAGAAGATAAACATTGCTACGAGATAGAAGAGAAATATTTCTCTTATCTAGGCGGGACCGCATTCCTCTTGCCTTATCGCTAAGAGCCAGTGCACTGCCCGCCGCAGCCCAATGCGGTTGGATGACCTTTGCTTCATTTCTCTTCGAATTCCTTAATGCAACTCTCATTCATATACATTTCCGATAATATATATATATCTAAAAAATCTACAACACTATAATTTATGAAATGCCTCGGGTTTAGTACGTGGTAGAGTGTATATTGTTTCTAGGACAACGGTTGCGCAAGAAGGTGATCCGCCCGAGGTCAAGCTCAACCGCCAGGGTTTCCCCCATCGAAGGGTACCCACTTTATAGAGACTTATACAAAATATTACATAAATTATCTGATAACATATAGGTGCATATAAATAGTGAAGCAATACCCTGCGCCTACCACAGTATTTATATGAATATAGATTAGAAATTCTCAGAACGAGGAAGCCAGTTCACCGACGTTATGAAATGACTGAATTCTATTATTCAGGTATAATTTGACCGACAAAGATCAATGAAAATTTTCTTATTAAACAATTTTTTTTCCTTTTTAATATATTTCCATACAAAACAAAATACATCTCATCGATAGTTAAATTTCATCTCATCTGAAAGTTATATTTTATTTTTAATTAAACCTTAGGAATTTTTTTTATAGCGGTATGTTGGGAGAGACAAATAATGCCTTTAGAAAAATAACAAATCTTTTAAAAAAAAATGTACTTTGTTTTTGGAAATCCGAAGAATAAAGAAAAAATTGAGAAGCCTCGAAAGGAGGTCTTAAGGTTTCATGAAGGGAATAAAAAATCCTTAGCTATGCTGACCTTCGGAGGGAACGTTAAGTGGCGACCCAAACCTGTGCGGTGTCAGGTACTCGTTAAAAACCCCATCGAAATTATACCTGAGTAGGCAAAATTTAGGACTCTCACTGTAGCATCGTCTGATTAGCCACTGCAGCATGAAGTGATCTTAAATGAATAAACAACAAACAAACAAAGGATCAATGTTGCCTTCTATGCAATATATTGTACAACGCTAAGCAAAGGACGAGGCAATATGTATTATATTCTGAATTAGTTGGACCGCAGATGAGAATTTTTCATCTGTTTAATCAAAAATAATTCAAATAATTTATAGTTGAATAATCGCTGAGCATAACAGTTCTTTTTTTTTTTTTTTTTGGTGATGCTAGAAAAAAAAGTTGAAAAATAGCAGCAAGTGTATCTCCGTTAAGATCAATACGCCGAGAGATTATTGAGCTAAATTATTTTGCGAGGATGGTTACTTGACACGCAAACTCATTAATTTAAAATATAATAATTTATAGTAAGGAATGAATGAAAAACTAGAATACTTTAGTAATTGAGTAAATATTAGAAAGAATCCCAAGTCCCTGAGTAAAAGTCGCAGCATTCTTCATCAGAAAGTCACCTTGTGACTCATTCGATCTCTACTATATTCTCTTCAACATTTTAAAAATTAAGTACAAGAATGATGGTATTTATGGCTTAAATTTAAACATAAATTGAACAAATAAACAGATATTTAATCTAGTAACCGTAGTATGGACTACTTAATATAGTAGTAAATGGATGGACACTGATGGATCTCGGTCAAATCACTGCTCGCTTGAACTAATCACCTCATTTGCAAAGTGCAGTGCGGTTTCAGACCTTTCATGTGTTGCATTTATGCAGGTGCAGGTGCACTCAATTAGGATTGGAGGAGAAATGGTACGGGTGAAGGTAAAAATATAAAATCATAAGTCGTATATATACAACTATTTAATTAGAAAACGTTACGACCTACATTGCAGGTGTTAATCATTTTATTTTAATGACTTTTTATTAATTTTTATGTACGATCTATTCCTACGAACTACACTTGTTTCAACCGTTCCTTTATTTTCTTCCACATCTCTTTCATTCTGTCCCCGTGTTTTTGCTTTCTCTGCTGCATCCCTTTTTCTCTTTATTGTTTCTTAAAAACGCAGAGCATTCTGAAGTTCCTGCTTAAGTGATGAATTGAAGTTCCTTCAATACTACTCGGAGAAACCTCGAGCTCTTCGATGTCCTTTAAGGTACGTGAATATGAAGAAAAAGGCATTATACTAGAGTCCATTCTTTAAAGGGACCCACTGAATTAAATTCTAATGTTTTATTATATTTTATTATTCTGCCTCACCTTTCACCCTCGTTTCATCCTCATGGTAGTAAGATGGATCAATAATTTACCTATATCTTGACCTTTAATCCCTCAGACCTTCTTATCGGAAGAGGATAGAAGAAGAAGTTAACTTTCTTCTAAGAGATCTTATCACTTAAGAGTTGTTACAAAAGCAAACGCAATAGGGTCGAACCTTGGCACTGGAAGTGTTCATAAAAAGAAAATAAGGCGTTGCAGAAGCAACAGAGAGAGAAGAGAAAGGTCGCATTGCTGAGAAGCTAGAGAGGAATGCAGGAGGCAATGGTATACCAGGTGGTATTGGCACACCATCGCGATGGTATGTAGGCCGCCTTGCAGTGTCTGCGAAGTGGCCACCGCACCATCCCTACTAAAGCCCTTCGTACTATTGTTAGCACAGCTAAATCTAACTAAGGGGTTGCACGATGCTACCATTCCATCAAATCGATGGTGAAACAGAATCGTGTACTGGAGGTCTCTATACACTGATAGCAAGAAAAAAAACGAGCAGTTACTGCTAAATTTTAAAATAAATTTTGTATATAATAAACGATGTGTGATAATTGCAACGTTTATAAATTACAACTCTATTTGAAGTGTATAGAGTCTCACATGTTAGATTAAAATGAATTTAGAAGCAGAGTGAAGCATCAAGATTAAGAAAGACCAGAGAAGGGTGCAGAGGATCAGAAGAAATGTGCCTGTGAACGCATGGAGGAATATTGGAGACAGAGAAAACTCCAGTAGAAGAAAAATAAAATTTTAACCTGATCCGTGGTAGTCTGTGGAAAAATAACATGACATGTATTAACCATCATACCAAATTTGATTTTTGAAAAGGTGAAATGGTTTCCGAATTATGACTGGTTTTAAGAAACCTTGAAACAGAACAAGATAAATAAGTTAACAGAGGGATTGCAACATTATAACACAGTAACTAAATCAATTTTACTTCTTTATTATTGCTGTAGAGTTATATAACTTATAATCTGTAGTAAATATGAATAAGTAATTAAATACAAAAACAGGGAAGGAAGCGAGCTAGTTCACTGAGTAGGGTGCTGAAGGTTCAAAACCCGGCTGTGACAGATAAATTATTTCATCTCTTGACCGACAAAGATGCCGGAAATCCTGGCTCAAATCACGCTGCAGGCCAAGACTTTTATTTAGTCTGTTTGCAGCGGGAGAGGGATCACATAGGATCTAGGATCTTTATGGGGCTCACCCAGCCTCTATAAAATATTATAAAAATAGGTTACCCAAAAATCATGAGCGTGACCTAGGACAAGTCACCTTGCAGAACCGTTGTCCATGAAACAGTACAGTATCTACCATGTACTGATCCCAGACCCGTTCACGGGCTGTAGTGGTATAGGTAGTGTGTTATTTAATAAATATAATTCACAAAAAAAAACTGTTTTTTCACTGTTGCATAACAGTGCAAACGATAGTTTAAACCTACTTTTTTAATTATTATGAAATAAATAAATAAATTACAATAGTTATACACGAGATAAGCCCGGAGGAATGAGTTTGGTTTGCAAGTTACAATTAAAGCAAGGGAATGGGTTACCTTAGAAAGGAAACTAAAAGAAAAAAAAATTTAAATATTTTATTTGAAAAGAAAAGATATGGCCAGGACCGGGAACAGGTGAAGGTCCCGGGTTCGAGTCCCGGTCCTGGCCATATCTTTTCTTTTCAAATAAAATATTAAAAAAATTATATCATATAAAAATAAAATAAATTATAAAAGAAAAAAAGATAGAAGATCTATGGATATATTTCTCTCTGCTATTGCATTACTTCCTCCATCTCTTAAGAATACATAAATAATCGCTAATAATCAAAGCGCATTATGTAGATATAAATATATAATTACATAAATACCTCGATATCTCGGAACAAGTGACTTAACCCGCCTTGAACTTGAAGAATTCCTTCGAGTGGAATTTAAATTACAGGATCCGCGACTCTGCTATATATATATATATATATAGTTCACTTGCTGAGCCTGTCTTCTCCTGCCTGCTGCCCGCAAGCCTTGGTAGGAATGTCGTTTTGAATTTATTATAAATTTACCTTCCCGTTGCCTCACTAGCTGCTTGTGAGAGATAAACAAACAAGTATCGAATAAACAAGACTATATATGTATATTAAAAAAAAAATAATATAGACAAATTTACAACTGTATTATAATAATATAACGAGGAAATTGAACGAATGATACGTAATGACATAGGAAAAAGGCAAGTAGAGAAACTACCCACAAATACCAATTCAACTTGCAAGGACACGAGACCATCTTCTTTTCAGACTGAGGATTATCAGGAATTTCAGAGGTAGGTTTGAAACTAGTGGGTTGGAATGGGTATTAAAATATATATTTTTGATTATAAGTACATGAAACCTACTCCAAAAAAAAATTAAAATAAAAAATACAAATACAAGATAATAATAATATAACTATTCACTAATTATATTTCAATTCAATTATAGATATGTTATATTGAGCTTGTACAGCCCATCTAATGTTTTGATTAAGAAATAAACTACTTGAACATATATATAATTATTATGATCGGAGTATCAATATATATATGAAAACTAGACTAATGTTAATAATTCAAATTTAATAATTTGAAATTCAAGTAATTCAGACTATAATTGATTAAAAAGTTTAAAAAAAATTTTTATTAACTTTAAAAACTGCAATGAATGCAACTGTGTGCGGCAAAAGTAACTATATGATTTTGATTGCTTGATTGAACTTCTTTGCTTGTGAATATTTCATATTTTTTTTTTCCGTTTCAGCAATTAAACTTGGGAGAATATATAAAAATGGAACGCTATACAATTGCGCAAAGAACTGACATTGTTTTTCTATTCCTTGAAAATAATTGTTCGATAATTAATAATCAACTTGCATACAAAAGAAGATTTTATGGTGTAAGAACTGCTCCAACGGGTACAACCATTCGTTCGTTGGTAGATAATTTAATAATGGGACTGTCGGAGATTCAAAACGTACGGGCAGACCTCGAACTGGCAGAACGGCAGAAAATATTGATGCTGTGAGACAGAGCGTCGCAGAAAATCCGGAGACATCAGCGAGAAGACGATCTAGCCAGTGGCAGCTTTCTGAACGCACTCTTCGGCGATTTTTAAAACACGATTTGCACCTCTTCCCTCACAAAATCCAAGTAGTATAAAAACTAAATCCTGAGGACTTCCCATTGCGCTTGGAATATTCTAGAGCAGTTTTAAATCTCGTTGATCAAAATGAAAACTTTTTGTCAAATTTAATGATGACCGACGAACCACATTTTTACTTGAACGGTTTCGTAAATAAACAAAACAACAGATTTTGGGGATAGCAAATACCCCAAATATCTTCATAAAAAATCTTTAAACACAAATCGTGTTACTGTTTGATGTGGCTTTACAATTTACAAAATTTATTTAAAAAACAAATCATATAGTTACTTTTGCCACACCCAGTATATGGTACATGAAGGTCACATTAGTAGAAAATGTGTAAAGAAAAAGTGTTTGCTGAGAATTCGCCCAATTAATAAAGAGGAACAAAACTTTAGGACAAAAAGAACTTTGAGACTTTAATAAAATAGATTTACTTTTTCCTCCATTTTCATACGTGCAGTGCAGAAGTGCCCTGCTTTGCAAAACGTTTATATATATTTGTAATATAATTTGCTAGACTTCACAAAAGTAATTGTGTACCAAACAGTACAGCTGTACCAAACAGACCAGTCTCAACTAATAATAAGATAAAAGAAATTGATATCCTGCAATAAGAAAAGCTTTGATTGCAAAAGTTCATTAATAAACGAAAGATGAAAACTGTTGAAAAATTCGAAAAAATGTTTAGTTTTTTTTTTCTGATCCTTGGTTTTTGACGGTACTGTTGATACGAAGCAGGAGGAACACCGCAAATTGAAACGTAATTGGAGAGAAAAACATGAAAGGGGTTTATTGGACTCGTGAATTTTTTACGATTTTTAGTCAACATTTTTTTGTTATTGGATCGCCCACGAATGCGCCACCAGGTGCCTCAGATGACTGAATGACGTCACAGCCCGATAGACGGAGTTGCCTTTCTCCTTGTTTACGCCCCGCACTGGGATAAACAAAGCCATCAAATCCTACTCCTCCCTAGCCATCTTCCTCTCTTCATCGACGCTCTCCACGGAAAATGGAATCGCACAATTACATTGTGGGCTACAAAGATGACCATGTAACGTGGGTGGGTGTGGTACACAACACTAAATAATGTAAAAGGTAAAATATGTAACAGTATGCCAATTGTGTAAAATGGTGTCATTCAATTGTGTAAAGAAACAAAGCTTCAAGAAGTCAAGGGAAAGTCTGTACGTCTATAGAATAATATCAAAAAAATAAAATACCCTAAGCCGAAATCAAATTTGAACCTAAGGTGTTCCATTAGTATAATATATAATTATAAAAATAATATATAGCGTTGCAAATAGAAATTGATTTCGGTTTATTTATTTATTTTTTGTCATTAAGATAAGAAAGTGGATGAGATGGAAGATATTTGTATTTAAGTATCCTAATTACTTTTATTACTACGATACATAGTAAGTCTTTAATTACCTAATAGGCTATTCCTAGCCTTACATGGTTTTTTTAAATAATGATATTTAAAACTTTAACAGTAGGTGAAAGTGTGGGTTTCGGCTCATGCAAGAGACACCCCTAACTGTACAGTATCAGAATATTTAAAAGAGAAGTTATAAATATATAATAGTTTTTGTTATTATAATGTAATAACAAACAGAACTATAGTACTATAAAACGGAAAACTATAAGGAACAGGAATATATTACAATTTGTTAAAATAATTGGTGAGAAAGATAAAAGAGTTCAAGAGTCCCGGTTTTAGTCTTAGAGATGAAATAGGTTCGCCTATGTTGAATGCTACAGCTCCTTTGACTGCTGGTAATCCGGTCTTAAATCTGGTGTAACGCTTATATAGTAAGTACTGTTACTACATTATACGTATTACAAGCGTATTATCAGACAATGCCAAGCCTTCATCACAAATTTTGTCATTTCTTCCTATTCTTCCAGTATTCCTTCATTCGATCACTAAATGCCTTCTTCCTTTCTTCGATCCACTTGGGACTCTGACATCACTTCCCACTTTTATATCTTGTGCCCAAAGATGCTTTTGTCCGTGATATCCTCTGAGTCTACCTGGGCTTTTTTTCAGATCAATTTTGTGATGTTTGTCATCCATCGGTGAGTCTGGTCTGTGGGAGTCTTCTGAAGTGACCTTAAAATTGTGTAGTCGCCTCTATTTAATGTTTGCTGCCAGGTTGGACAACTTCTGTGTGGTGTCTCTTGAATGTAGCCTGTATCCTTCGTCTACGTGTTTTGTTCCAATAATTCCAAAGAATAAGGAAGAAAGGAAGAGCCTTTAATGAACGAATGATGGCGTTCAGTCGCGAATCAATCCGATTCAGACTGCAGGCAGACATAATCTCTCCGCTCTCCTCGACGTAAGCTAACCTCGCCAACCTTCACCGCATGTAGCCAGTACATTGGTGATATTCGCCCATAGCCCTAGATCGCCTAGCACCATATACGAGAAGTATGCCCCTGATTTTCTTTAATTGTAACAAATGCCTAACCTTGTAAATATTTAGATTTAATTAAAAATATACATGTTTCAGTATCTGGCCTAATTCATTTAAAAACCCGACTCTATTCTACTAATATATTTTATTATTTATTTTTATCCAGTCTAATCACGCCCTAACAGATGGAGTACTGGAAAAAGTGCCAGCGATGAATGCTTCGCGTGGCCTGTTGAAAGAACTGTAACTACTGTTGCGATAATAAAACTAATAAAGGTAATTTAAGCTTTTTGTGTGAAGTAAAAAGTGAAGAAAAGTGTTATTTTTCTTTATAATTAATCCATCAGTCAAAATCAAAGATTAATCATTCAAATATCTTCCATCACAGCCGCTTTAAAGCCTTCATGAAAACAAAAAAAGTAAAATGCATATGATGCACTCCATGATAAAACTGACAGTTTTACAAGGGATTACACGGAACTCGTTTCTTTCTCAAACTAACGGCATTAAAATTAAATGCATTGATGCACAAGTGGTAAAATAATTTAAAATAACCATTCAGGATACAAAACGCATTCATTCACGATTATACCAAGATTTTAATCAATGAATATACTTCACTTTATTTTTTAAAAATACATAAAAAGAGGCTATAATATATCAGGAGATTATAATAATTATTACGGTGATGTAATATATTTTAATATTCCTGGTAGTGGCGGAAAAGCAAAAATAACATATTAATATTGCATATAAATATAACTAGAGCCACTATTGTATTTTATAAACATTTATACAGGTAATATTAAATATTAATAATCGTATTAAATATTAAAATAACAACTTGCAAGAGCCGACGATAGAGAGCGGAGGAGATGAAGCTAGAGACGGTGGGCTCGAATAAATTCCCACATTCCGCCCTCTGATGAAATTTAATATTTCAACGTGGCCTGCCCTTGGGAGCTCTGCGCCAATTTCATCTTCAAAAAATATTCTATGTTTGAAGAAGAAGGAGGGGGTGTATTTAAAGAGCCAATTGGAGTAGGGCGTATTAATTAGAATATACAATATAGCATGACGCGTAACGCCAGTAATGGTTGTGTTTTTATTATTTTTAATTACCTCTCCCAAGGTGGAGTAAGCTGTACCAACCCTCATCTACCCTCCTTAAATATCACTGGATTTAAAAAAAAACAATTTAAATTCTATGAACCATTTAAAAAATGTGCAATTCTAAGAACCACAACAGGTACGAAAATCGTTCGGGTAATTTCGGGCATATTTTTTCAGAAAATTCCTTATCCTTTTTAAGAAGTTAAATAAATATTTTTAAATATACTAACTTTTTTTTACCTAGGACTAAGGGGCTACTGCCCGTCCAACGGCACCACCAAAGGCCAGCATGCGCTAACGTTTTAGTAGAAGTGCCCCAATTTTATTATAGAAATCAGTGTAAAGATCAGTGTAGGACTAAAGTTGTATCCCCCTACCGAGCCTATTAAAATATGTGTACTCACTTATTTTGAGATATTAGGTAAGTATTTCTTCCTACTTAATTCCTACGTCATACAAAGAACACACCCTTCAAGTTCCAGGTCTATACGATCAGCAGTTTAGGCTGTGCGTTGATCCGTCAGTCAGTCATTCAGGACAAAGCATTTTATATGTATAGATTTAGATTTATGAGGTGTGTAGGATCCCTTTTTAGTATGTCAGAAGCTATATATTTTGATAAAAGAAGTATCGTATCGAAAGGTCTAGACCTAAGGGTTATTGTATTTGATATAACGCGTATTACGGAACTGAACTAGAATTAAATACTGGTCACCTAGGGTGTAGTGATTAGTATAACAACTTACTATGCCCAAGATCGTGGATCAAAAAAAATCCTTAGTTACCCTTCCTTCGGGAGGGACGTAAAATGGGCGAAGTAGGTCTCTCCTAATTATACCTGGATAGACAAAAATTAGGACTCCGACTGTAGCATCGTCCGATTAGCTATATCAGCATAAAGTAACTTTAAATGGATAAACAAAAAAAAACAAGGATTAAATTTAAAAAAAAATATTGTTTACAAGTTATGGAATGAAGTTTCATTCAAATGGCACCAAGGTATCGCATTAAATAGGCGACTCAGCGCTTATTCCCTTTTAGATGGCATTATTTTATAATAATTGAAAGATTTTTTGTAAATGGCATTTTTTGGCTTTTAAATGGCATTATTTTATAATAATTGTAAGATTGTTTGTAAATACCAACTGCCTAGCAACCTCTGGTAAAATTCCACGACTATTTTCATTTAATTATAGTTTGTTTCATCTCAAAACAATTTTAAACTATTCGACCTTGGTCTGAATAGTTTGGCTTCAAAATATCTTTAGTGAATATCAGAAAAAAAAAAGAGAGAAAAAACGTTAATAACACGTTTTCATCACCGACTGTGAGGGAGAAAAAATAAATTAAAAAACTATCGAATCTTCATCTGTTTGTATAAAAACATAATTAAGTTTGAACCACTGAGGGCATTTTTGGAGATATTCATGAACTAAATCACAAAAAAAATCAAATGTAACTGAATGAAGAGTCTGAGTATATCTTAAAAACATAATAGGACTGAGCCTGGTAAATGTTGAAGGGATAGAACTACCGCAGGTGGGAGATTTCTGTTTGTCAGAATGGTTTTAAGAAATGTATCCTGGAAATCAAGTTTGACACTTTTTTAAAAAAAGTGAAAAAAACAACAACAGTGTTAATGTAATAGAGAATACGCCAGAAACCACAGTCGAACTGAAAAGAACAGAAGGACTCTCCGATATTCCTTGTGCGATTATTGTATGAAATATCGATCTAAACATCTGCTTTACATCTATATTTTATACAGTATCCAGATTAAACATCATGTCTGATCTTTTTTTTTTTAAATTATTTTATTGAGTTGTACAACTGTAATATATACATCTAGTACAATTGCTATAAGAGTAAATAATACATGATACGACATGTAGAGACACTACCCACTGGCAGCACTCTAATAAAATTTCTATAATAGAAGGTCCCGAGGCCATCTTCTTTTCAGACGCCTAGGAGGATTGTCCGGGATGGAATTGGATGCAAGGATGGAAACTAATGGGTTTGGATGGGTCTGAAGTTTATTATGGGATGAAAGGTATCTGGAATGGGCTAAACCGGTAACATATGGAACGTTAAGGTCATTATGGATGGTTTTATTTGTGACAAAATAAGGAGCGTTTAGGATTTTGGATTGCAAGGATTGGATACGAGAGGAATTCGATGGTTTGGTGGAGCTCCATAGTTCAATTCCGTAAGTCCATATAGATCTTATAACAGTCACATATGTCTGATCTTGATTTGTTTTCTCCAAAGGTACTATTTACGACTAAAAATAGTAGATTATATAAATAGCATCTTCGGATAAAGTAGGGAGTGCAGTGGCTGGAAGGTAAAGCGCAGAGTTGCCATGTCAAAGGTCCCGGGTTCGAATCCCGCTCGCTGGCAGACTTCTATTTAATCTGTTAGCGGTTGGAGATGGATCCTAGGGGAACTAGGACCCGCGTGGGGGTAACCCAGCCTCTAGAAAGTGAGTATACAAAAGGTCTTCTTTATACAACCAAAATGCCCCGGCTCTTCTTATTCCTCCAGTATTTGAGAGTCTTAAAGCTTTGATTCGGTGATTTTTCCAATTGAAGATGTCGAAGATGTACGGCGATAGTGAAGGTTACTAACAGGTGGGCGAACAAAGAGATTTGTGTGAAAGGGATTTGCAACTGCCTCTACAATTTTATTTATTTTATTTCATTCTATAGCATTTCCAAGTCTATTTGAACCTTTTCCAAGTCAACTGTAACCTTTTACAAATCAAATGCTACCTTTCCAAGTCCCAAGCAACCCTTTCCAATTCAAATGTACCCCATTCCAAATGTGTTAAAACCCTTCCCAAAGCAAATCTAACGCTTTACAACTCAATTGTAACCGTTTCCATTTCAATTGTAACCCTTGAAAATGTTTTGAAAATTTACCGTACTGGGGAATGGACGAATTTAGGCCTCAGAACTCGCCAGGATAAAATCATCACAACCTTTTTCTTCACAACTCTTGTTAAGACAAAAATGAGGGAAATAATTAAAAAAACAAATAGTTGATTTTTTGTTTCTGAGAAAGTTTATTTAAAAAAAGTAAAAACATGTAATTTGAACTTAACAACAGTATCTTCAAAGGTTTGGTAATAAAATAATTTTAAAAAAAATTTAATTTTTGTTTTTTTTTCTCAAGAAGTAAAAATAATTTAAAAAATGCAAAAAATTTAACTGGACTGAACATTATCACATTAAAAAAAAAAAAATTTATTCCTAAAGATAAAGAAAAGTAACACTGTTCGTTTAAAATTACGTTAAATTTTCAAAACATTTTCAAGGGTGACAATTGAAATGAAAACGGTTACATTGGAATTGCAAAGGGTTGCCTGTGACTTGGAAAGGGTAGCATTTGATTTGTAAAAGGTTACAGTTGACTTGGAAAAGGTTCAAATAGACTTGGAAATACTATATATTACGTACTCATTAAGTTAATTAATTAATAATTATTTTTTAGTACATTATTTTACAGTTTTTATTTATGTATATCACAACGGCAAATCCATCAGTAACCTATCCCTAGAAGTTCTGTTGTGTTACTGGCTGAGTGCAAAACTGTTGGGATGTAACTTTGTAATTTTTTTTTAAGGATGCTAATTAAACTGTTATTTAAAAGAAGCTAGCACTTCAAAGTGATGACCCCAACGTGATACAACCTAGCAACTCAAAAATACAACAAATAGAAAATACAACAAAATTTATATTTGATACATCTTGAGCAGAAATTTGGAATAATATGAAATAACACTACAACGACTAATCGTCTATCCAGAATTAAGTCCTGTTCGTGATGATTTATATCGAGGAAATGATGGGAACGTGTTATTCTTGAGCAGTGAGAACGAATACAAAGGAGAAGTTAATTTCATTTCGGTCAGAGACATCCGGTTACAACGATCTTCAGTTCCGGACTCCACGTGGGAGCCATTGCCCTTATAGCATTGACATTACGTTTATTTACGTTCAATTTATTTATTCTATTTGTATAGAGTGTAAAAACTGGTTGGCGACCTTAATACCACGTGCCAGTTTGTCTGTCATTGAAGCAAATGTTTGACATTCCTTCAAGTTTTTTTTACATAAAAAATCTGAGACTAACATATCGCTCCTTCAAAAGAACAACGTCACTGCTCAAAAAAAGCCAATTTTTCGAAAGAGATATTCGGCATTTCCATGCGAGTTAAAAAAAATTGACATTGGTAAAGTAAAGCATAACTATTGTAAATATGGCATTGAAACTGTTTTATTAACCAATAGAAATTTTTAAAAAACTGAAATTTTTTTTTAAACTTATGTCAGTACTATAAAAATTAAATTTGAATTATGATATCATTGAAAATATGATTTTATTAAAAAAAAAAAAAACGGTAATTATTCCGCAGGTTGTCGCTTCGAGTTGAGTCAGAAGAAGTTTAACTTTTCATCCATTTCTTTTTTAAAAATTTCCAAAAATACAAGTTATCGTGGGCTTGAATATAGAAAAGAGAATGAAACTGGTGTAATCATTTCTTCTAGAAATGGACGTTTCAACAAAGATATATTATTGTTAAGACCGTGGAAAAATTCCAACGAAAAGCCCTTAGTCTCCTAACTCCAAACAGAAATAAAAATTCTGTCCAATATTTCGCCCATTGAGGCATCAATCATCAAGGCATCAATCATTCAGGCAAAAAACAACAACAAAGCAACAAAAGAAGAAAACAAAACAAAACATGAATAAGGCACCCAAGAAGCATCCCACCACCTCCAAGGCTCAAATGCTACTAATGGATCATAAGGAAGGTTACTCCACCCCAGCTGGGTAAGGTTAGGTAAAAACAGCTGATAAATACTGGAGAATATGAAAATTCAACATACACTCACCAAACTACAAAAAGCACAACAGGAAAAAATAAATAATTGTAAACAACACCAAACCGTAAGACAAAAAACTATTTGAAAAAATAAAAGTTAGATTGCAATGAAAAGAAAAACAACATTATCAAGACACCAGAAAACAAAACAAAACATGAATAATGCACCCAAGAAGCATCCCACCACCTCCAGTGGATTTATGGCTATTCCACAAAATATATAAATATTGAAAAATAAAAAGAGACCTTACATAAATGTTAAGACCATGGAAAAGTTCCAATGAAAAGCCCTTAGTCTCCAAATTAAAACAGAAATAGAAATTATCTGTCCAATATTTCGCCCATTCAGCATCCTCAGGGTAGATAGAAAAAAATATGAAATATGATTTATGTAAGGTCTCTTTTTATTTTTCAATATTTATATATTTTGTGGAATAGCCATAAATCCACTGGTGTCTGGATAATGTTGTTCTTCTTTTCATTGCAATCTTACTTTCATTTTTTCATATAGTTTTTTGTCTTATGTTTTGGTGATGTTTAAAATTATTTATTTTTTCCTGTTGTGCTTTTTGTAGTTTGGTAAGTGTATCTTGAATTTCTATTTCTGTTTTAGTTTGGAGACTAAGGGCTTTTCGTTGGAATTTTTCCACGGTCTTAACATTTATGTAAGGTCTCTTTTTATTTTTCAATATTTAAAGATATACCATCTATACTTCGAAATGTTAGTTTTATTTCTAGATAAAATGATTACCGAAATCTACTCATTTCCCATATTTACTCTATCTTTTCCCCATACACGATAACTTCCCCAGCTCACGATAACTTGTATTGTCGGAAAATATTAAAAATGAAACGAATAAACAGCTACAACTTATTGCAAATCTATGCGACAACCTTCGGAACATATAACAAAAAAAAACTATTGGAAATGGGATATCTGATGCGGCGTTCCTCAATTGAAAAGCTTCAACCAATACAATTGCTACTGAATGCTTAACTAAAAAGGGCCAATTTTAGAGTTATGTAGTTGTTCTTTTGAAAAAGCGAAATTTTGTATAATTAAAGTTTTTACATTAAATAATTATTATTTTTCTTCACGAAACTGTCTCTTACCACGCGAATATAACTACTTTTCTTTCCTCATTTTCGTCTTCCTTTTCTTCCAGTATTTTCTCATCATTTCTGCGTACCTATGCTTCCTTTCTTTTGACCAAGCAGTGCCCTTCCATTTTTCTTTCTTTTCCACAAGAACATTGATTTCTTTCCGTATTGATCTCTATCTAGGCAGTCTTTGTCTGTTATATTTAATTTCTCTGCTTCTTCCCTCATAAGTTTTACATACCCTGCTACCCTCTAGTATTCTCGGATTTTGTAAAATATTTTCTTGTCAAGTCTCCCTTCGTCCATTCTTACCATGTGTTCTTAGAGTCCTAGTCTTCTGATTTTTATATCGGTTTCCTAATTAATATTTTATTATTTATGAAGGAGAAAAGGAAATATTAAGAAGAAATCTTAAATAGTAAGAAAATACTTGTTGATAAATAAATAAGTAGCAGTTTAATGTTTAATATTTTGTTTTTGATCTCCATCTACTAAATAAGTCAACTAAAAAATAATTAAAAGATATGTATTCAATTATTTAAAAAAAACATTATTCTTTATTAATAAAAACTTTTAAATATAATCCATTATATAATCCATATATACAGCAAGACAGAATACAGAGAGAGACCTCCCAGAAAGGTACGCACAACTAGAGCGACCTTGCGTGCCATTGACCGCGGCGCTTCAACAGAACCAGCCTTACAACCTTACACAGCAACATATAGCAACTTCTACTTCACTTCAGTATTTATAGATATAGAATAGAAATATATTTATGTATTTGTGCGCAAAAACAAAACTAAATATAATAAACAAAAAAAATTATAAAATAAAAACAAACATGCAAAAAATGAATTACAAATACTTAATTTTATTATATTTTGTAATATTTAATTTTATCAATATTATATATTTACATAATATAAATAATATATATTGAATATACATTTATATTATATAATTATAAATTAATTTTTTTTAATTATTCAATTATTTTTGTTTTGTTTGTTTTTATTTATTACTCAATTTTACTTTAAAATTCTTCATCTAAATTTATTTGAATAATATCTTACGTACATTAATAAATATTTATAGTGTATTTTGTAAGATTTAAATTTTGTTATTCAATTTACTTTCTAACATTCTATAATTTTCGTTTGGTTTATTTTTATATATAACTCTTTTAAAGTTTATTTATTTAAGAATTTATTGAATACATCACTTTTAAACCTAAAGACCTAAAGAAATGAAATTGAATACTAGAAAAGTGTTGAAGATAGAAATTGAAATCTGGAAAAGTGTTATAGATAGAAATAAATAGAAATTTTGAATCTGGAAAGAAAAAACAAAAAACTGCAATTAAAATACTGAAGGACAGTTTAGTAAATCTACGATCACAACTTTATGGGCAAACGATAAAAATAAAAGGATAAAAAAATTATCTTTATTTCATTCACTATATACACTGGAATATAGTGAGTGAAATAAAAATATTTTTTTTATTCTTTTATTTTTATCGTTTGCCCAAAAAGTTTTCATCGTAGATTTTGTTTTTTAATTAATAATTATAGTATCTTCTATTGAACGGCACATAGTGAATAAAGTAACGGAGGATAATTTCGCTTCATAAATTTCTTTATAAAATTTCGATCAATCTATACTTTTCCAATGCACAGTTCAATTAAGATTGACAAGATGGCCGATAGGAATGATATATATGATAATGAGGATATTCAACATCACCATTTTTTTTTTATTGTTTCCTCGACCTGTTCTGTCGTCTTTGGAGATTTCATTTTTTTTTTTTAAATAGGTTTTAGATATTCAAATTTAAATACCAATACAATGATGAAGCGGATAAGTACATATTATACATATTGATATGTTTTTTAAAATACTTAACCCAGTGTGCCCTACACAAGACAGAGCGTAGAGAGCAGAGGTACGGCGAAGGAAAGAAGTCCTTGAGGAGAGGCAGGGTGATTCACCCTTGCCAGGATCAAGGACTGCCCACTGGGAATATTCCACGGCTTCTCTTCACCTACTATTATATACTACTATTTACTATTACATACTACTAGACCAGCCTACTAGATAATTCGGGGCCTCCTAGGTTTTACAGAACAAAACAGAGCACTTTTTTGCAAAAGAATAAACCTATTTAAATTTCAAATAAGTATTCAAATAAATAAAACTCAAAACTTTGGAATGAAAGTTTTCTTTAAGTTAAAATTTGTAAATTTTAAATAATTAACATTAGCCTAGTTTTCCCATACATTGACACTCTGAGCAATAATTATCTACGATCTCAAGTAGTTTCTTTATTATTCAAAACATATGATGTGTTGCACAAGCTCATTAATAATATCAATAATTTAATTGAAATAATAATTAGTATAACGTTATATTATTTATAGCTTGCATTTTTATTTACATAGCTTTTTAATGAACTTTATTTTCAATTTATTGTTATTTTGATGGTGATCATTTTTAAATATTTTTGTTTTGGAGAGAAAACGAACCCGGGACGTTTGCATCTGCGGTGCAGTGCTCTAAACCACTGAGCTACCAGGGGTAGTATCCAAGTCAGACAAATCGGTGAAGAGAATGGGTTTTTCTGACTTGGATACTACCCCTGGTAGCTCAGTAGTTTAGAGCACTGATCCGGAGATGCAGAAGACTCGGATTCGAATCCCGGCCTAGACAAATTTTTTCTCTTCAAAACAAAAAGAACTTTATTTTCATTTTTAGCATTATTATCATCGTTAAGTTCAATAATAATTTCATACATTTGTACTTTCAATCATTTCATAAAACAAGACATTTAACTATTACGAATAAATTTTTTTAGAGGAAACAAAAAGTTCAAGTGGTTATTGGTATTTAAGATGGTATTAGAATCAATCGGACAACTATTAAAAGACATTTTAGTTAAATATGATATATAACGCAAATCCGACATTTAAACTAAATTTGATTAGAAGAATTTGTATAACTCAGCAGTGTAGCCATTCTAGAGCATGTGCCGACGCGAAACTACAAGTTTAGCCTCTACCAAAAGTGGCTAAACAAGTTTTCATTTAAAAAAAACTGTGCCTCTATAACCCAAGAACTTGGATTAACTACATCATAGATTCATTAAGAGATTTTATTCTATAAATTTAAATTAAATTAACCTGACAAACGCCTTGGTTGTTACCGATACCAACATAAGAGCTTTAACTTTTTCAGAATCAGCTCATCTGTAGTATTTTTTTTTGTTATTCAATATCACTCTCAATGTTCGTTTGGCAGTATATTTCATTAAATTCAAATGTGAAATATTGTGTTTTAATTAATAGAAGGCTCATGTACACAATAGAGACTAAATCATTTCTTGCTTTTTATTACCTTGGCCTGAAAGTATGTAAGTAACAAATCTTTGAACTCGATTTTCGACCACTTCATCGAAATTAGTTGAAACTTAGCTAAACTCTTCACAAGAGCTGATGACAACACAATATTTTAATAACTTTTTCTTATCATCTTGACCAGGATCTGCCTGATTAGCAATTTTTCTTATCCCAAGATTCGGAAGTGTCTTATGCCATGTACTAAGGCATACGAACACTGACAAGATCAAATGGGGAAATGCCTCGAACATATCACTTTAAATTTTTAATTGTAGATATGCATCAATAATACGAAAAAAAAATCGATATTATGATTAAAATTAATTAGAGAATGTATCGGAAAGATCTCTTAACACTTTACATAACCTTAAACTTTTACTCCTCAATGGTTATCGTCCCAGATGTGAAAATGGATACAATGCCTCGCCAATTAGCCGGATGGGAGATTAATTAGCTATAAAGAGCAGATAAGTTATGGAGAGAGAGTAACTCGTAAATTTCTATTGTATAGATACCGGAGGCGGTGTTTCCGCTTTCTGAACGCGCCGTCGCAATGGGATAAATAGAAAACACATGTCCTCTCAGCTGATCTTGTATGAGAATGTTCTTGGAATAATATAAATTTCTAATCGTTAAAAAAGTTAACATAAAAATATATTGTATTAGAGAGTCGTGTAAAATGGGATGTCGTTGCCTGCGACGTAGTGGTTAGCACATGCTACAATGCCCAAGATGGCGGGTTCGTAGTCCGGCAAATGGCATTAGACAATTTTAATTATCATTCCAGATTTTCCGAACTAAACCAGAAGGTTATAGAGTCAATAATTAGTGAAGTTTTGCTTATAAATATGTATTTTTAATTCATAATACATGGCATATGATATTATTACATCCTTTGTCAATAGTATGTAACAATACTTTACTATAAATAATGATGGATTGAATTGATCAAGAGGTGCAGTCAATTAGAATTATTCAGTCAACTATTTTCCACTCATACTATAATTAATATATGGTTGAATATCCAATAATAAAATTGTATTCTAAGTATAATTAACAAAAAATAAAACACTCACTTGTGGATAACAGATGACTTAACAGAAGAATAACCAATAAATCAGCCCTAGGATTTTTTAAAGGAAGTAAAAAATCCTTGGTTATGCCGTCCTTCGGAAGAAACGTTAAACAGAGGTCCCAAGCCTTTAAGATGTCAGATATTCGTAAAAAATCCTTATCCCAATTATACCTGGATAGGCAAAATTTACAGCTCCCAATATAGCATCATCCGATTAGCCATAGCAGTATAAAGTGACGTTAAATGAACAAACAAACCAATAAATCGGTTTTTTTTAATTATCTAAATTATCGCTTGTTACTACAAAAATAAATTTAAAGAAAAAATAACTAAAACAGACTTGTCCAAATGAATTCTACCTATTGCACAGGATTAAATTATTGCACAGGAGTTAAAACGAAGATATCGAGTTTTTACCCACCTCAACAGTAACAATTGGTGAATATCTTTTACACTGTGCACATTTAGCCAACCATGTCCATCTTAAACGTCCGTAATTAACGGCAGCTGCATTAGATAGAGACGCCTGGCGAAGGCCCCTTGAGGAGGTTAAGGGTTGTAGAGCCATATTTTGTTGCATTTAGTCAAAATACCTATCTAATCAGGATTCACCTGTGGTGTAGTGGTTAGCTAATACAACTGTACCCAAGTTAGAGGGTTCGAAGCCCATCAGGTGGCCTTAAGACAATTTTAAATCCTTGGTTATGCCATAATTCGGAGGTGGCGTAAAATGGGGGTCCCGAGCTAGGTCAGGTACACGTTAAAGACCCTTATCCTAGACAAAATTTAGAACTCCCGATGTAGCATCGTGCGATTAGCCTTAGCAGCATATAGCGACGTTAAATGAATCAAGCAATGACACATCGCTAATCTAAGATAAGTATCTGAAAATTTATTGAACTAAAAAGACCGGGTTTAAAGGTCAAATTTATTATTTAACTCGATCATACCTTGGATCCTCCATTACTGACTTGATATAATTTAGTTCGATATCGCGAAGGGAATAGATGAAGAGCGCAATAGATTCTAGAACTACGACATGTGATGAATCACGATTGCAATTTCCTGCTCTGACGTTATCTCCACTTCGATAAATGATTCAACAGGAAAACTCTTAAGGAAAATAAACAACAACTTACAAGAGGGACCGGAAGAACCGAAATATGGCAGACTCACCTGGAACAAAAACATGCGATGAATGTAGATGATAAGATTGATAGATTATTATTAATACAAAACAAAACAGAATTCTATTCTGGGCCTAAAACTACCCCTTTAGAATAACTAACATGAGCATAATGTATATCTGGCCAGAAGACTGCATACTACAAATGTGTAGATAAATTATTTAATCTGTTAAAAACTATGGACAGGCCTGGGCTCTTTGATCTTTGATCATGGGGTGCAGTCAATCAAGCATTAGAATTATCCAGTCAACTATTTTCCACTCATACTATAAATAATATATGGTTGAATATCCAATAGTAAAATTGTAGTTAAGTATAATTAACAAAAAACAAAACATTCTCTTGTGGATAACAGATGACTTAACAGAACAATAACCAATAAATCAGTCCTAGGATTTTTTAAAGGGAGTAATCCTTGGCTATGCCATCCTTCGGAAGAGACGTTAAACGGGGGTCGGTCGTTAGACCCTTCTAAGGCTCACACAGTCTCTATAATAAGAGTGACCTCGATTGGAGGGGTTGAGAGTGATCTTTGACAAACCACTTGCCTACCCGACCGATGTCCTATAAGACAGTGCCATTACAATCCTGTACAGTACAATACCTGCTCATAGCCTCTTGTACGGTTGTGTCCATTAAATTAATGATAATGGAATCAGAATTTTGTATTTCATTGAATCACGGATAAAAATTAATTTAACAATACATATATCATTATTATGCAATATTGTATAATTTTATGCAAATTATATAAATGTTTATAAATAAGATGCTATCATATAAGAAAGCAATGATTACAATGTTTTGAATTATATTGTTATAGTTGAGATTAGGCTCGCTAAACCAAAATTGTAGCCAATTCCGAGAAGAGAAATGCTTAGTAATTATTTTACGCATACAATATATAAACAATATTTTTTTACTGTAGAAAGCTAAACATCTTTTTATAATAATTATTCGTGCGATATGACCGTGATAGCATTGATATATATTATAGAGGCTGACAGGTCCAAGCTAAACGCGCAAAATAATCTGGCCTGGAACGTAGAACGGGACGACCTTCCATTGAGCTATAACCGCAAGCGTATTTAGCCCAGCTCAATGGCATCTATCCTTCAAAACATCACAGTCATTGATCTCTCATTATAAACAATAGCCAGATAAATGATCAATTTTATAGGCGTATAAAAACAATTACAAAACACCCGGATGAAATAGTGATAGAGAAGTTGGTATCAAATTGGCTGAGAAGTCATAAAATTGGTGTACATAAAATTAAATTCTAAAGATTGATAGGTTAATTAAATTTATGTTTATACAATATATTTCAAGGCATTGATTTAAATTGTCAAATAAACTTTAAAAAGTAAGACATGAGTTTGCTTTGTTTGGAGAGTTTTCCAAATTTTAACTTTATTTAATATTAATTATTTTACGAAAAATTATCTTACGAAATACCGCGCAATCATACTATTTTCATTGAACGATTGTCTATAATCAAAATGAATGGTTTATTACATATAAAACATAACAATAATTACCTAATTAGGAAACAGCAAAAAAAACAAAAACAAATAATATTCGGAAACCTAAATAAATTTCTTGAGGGAGCAGAGTGGCTCAGTGGTAGAGCACTGAGTTGCCATGCCGGAAATCCAGGTTTAAATCCCGCTGCAGGCAGTACTTTTATTATGTCTGTTTGCAGTGGGAGATGGATTATATAGGATCTAGGACCCTCCTGGGGCTCACCCAGCCTCTATAAAATATTATAAAAATAGAGTACCAAAATAAGGGGAGAAAATCTGGCGGTTGAGTGTGACCTAGGACAAGCCACCGTGGAGAACCGTTGTCCACGAAACAGTACAGTCTCTACCATGTACTGAACCCCAAACCCGTTCACGGTGTGTAGTGGAACAGGTTTTTTCTTTAGTTTTAAAAAAAATTTGGCATATCTAAAATAGAAATATTGGAATAAGATGTAGCTTTGTTATTTTTTAAATCGATGCATTCCATTTTTTCACCATTAAAAACACTACTAAATTTTGTGTAACCGCTTTAAGAAATCAGTAATAGTGACTATCAAATTTTAAATTTTTTAAAAATATTTATGATTTAATTTATCGAGATCAACAAAAGACCAACCGAAACGTAGTTCATTGATGTTCAGGAAACATTTTTATACAATAGATTCACACCAAATAATATAAATCTAATAAAAAATTTGACATCATAAAGTTATTATTTAAATCAAAATTACAGTGACAGCAAAAAAAAAAAAATCTTAAAAGATAAAATGTTAAGTTAGTACTTACAAAAGAACTTCTCTAATCCAATTGTTGTTGACGAAGATGACTTGGCCAATCGCCATTTTTCCTCCCATCACATTTATAAAGTAAGCCAATAAGGCTGAGTGAGCCTAAGCAACGACTCCAGAACCAGACCAAATGGTCGCTAAGAAATTAAAATATAAGAAAAAAAAGAAAATACAGCCTGTCACTAATACGAGGCCTTGGCGCTATTAGCTCAGCACCCACATCAAGCAACGCCGATCACTGTTCGTAAGAAAAATACATAGTGCTTCTTCTGTTGTAAAAGGCACCAAGCGAAACCGATTTTTATCATAAATTATTTTTTTAAACAAAATTCTAATCTAAAAATTCTCTCTTTTTTAAACAAAATAATCGCTCGATTGGTGCTCGACGAAACCATGGACTTCGCGAAATAAAAGCAAGGGCCATATAAAAAATAATTTCAATCTAGAATATTTAATACCACATTCTTTATAGAAACGTAAACTGGTTATAGTTCAAAGAAAAAGTGTTTACTATCAAGTCTAAGTAAACAAGACCATTAAATTTTCAAACGATTATTCAAGCAGATATCTCAGGAAAGAAGATAATAAGAGTCTTGTCACGAATAATGATTGCTGTAAATAAAAAAATACTTGAAGATGTTTAACAGTGCTATGACGAACATCAGTCAAGTAACCGTTATTATTAGAATATGATCGGAAACATAATACCCGGAAAATAACCGTAACTTGACTAAATACTAGACTAAACACATCAATGAAGATTAAATATAGCACATCTCACATCAGGAGTCTAAACAGACACATCAACCAAAAAAGCGAAAATCTATATTTCTACAACCCGCGAGGGGTCGTCAGTACATTGTAGAGACTGTACTGTTTCGAAAACAACGGTAGTGCAAGCAGTTTATTTGTCCGCGATTACATTCAACCGACAGGTTTTTCCCCTAATGAAGGGTAATCCATTACAGTGTCCCTTCCGAAGGACGGCATAACCAAGGATTTTTTACTCCCAGGAAAAATCCTAAAACTACCTGCCGGGCTACGATCCCGCGATCTTGGGCTTAGTAGGTTGTTAAGCTAACCAATGGGCCACGGATCGCATTATGTAAACGTGGTTAGCATAATAATCTACTATCGCCAAGATAGCGGGTTCATAGCCCGGCATGTGGCATCAGGACTTCATGAATGGAAGTAAGAAGTCTTTACCTATGCCGTCCTTCGGAAGAGACGTAAAATAGTGGTCCGGAGCCTTTACAATGTCAGGTACTCGTTAAAGATCTCTATCCTAATTATACCTGGATGGGAAGATTTAGAGCTCGCACTGTAGCATCGTGCTTAATGTGACGTTAAATGAATAAACAATAAACAAAAACTGTTTTAAAATCTATTTTAAAGAAAATCTTCTTACAAATGTACATTATAAGGATATCCATTTTATGAATAACAATGACTATTATTAGACATTCTTAAGACGGTTCTTTATCTATCTGAAGATCAGAGACTGGAAAATATATTTGTTTTTCCCCAACTACAGATCCGACGTGAATATTAATCGAGATAAACAAGAATAAACGCATCTATTTATATCCAGTGTAAACAAGATCGTAAATAAATGCTTGATAAAATAGCTGGCCTAAAATTGGGTTACCTGATAGCCATGACATTGGTCTCAGGAGGCCTTGAATGCAACTTATAGCGTTCTGTCCCCACCGCCGGGCTGCCGCGTCACTTAAGTCGTTCACGCCTATAGAAGAGAATAAACAACAATTGTTGGAAAACAGTTGAACATTTAAAAATGTTTTTCTTCGTAACTCTTATTCAGATCTATTTTATATTTATTATCTTATGATGGTGATAGTTTTTAAATATTTTTATTATGAAGAGAAAAGATTTGTCAAGGCCGGGATTCGAAACCGAGTCGTCTGCATCTCAAGTGCGGTGCTCTAACCACTGAGCTACCAAGGCTCCCATCTCTAAGCAAGACAAATCCATTCTCTTCACCGATCCTATATCCCCGTGTTATCACAATTTTTACGATGCATAAGAGGGGAAGAATGTTCATTGGACATTACTTGAATTAGGATCTCGTTGACTTTCGTCAATTTAATTGCGAGAACAAAGGGATAGAGGATCTTATTCAGATCGTTTGAACTTTAGCAGTCGGATATATATTCGTCAATTAGTGGAGTGTTTATTAGAAAAATGTATGAATAGTTTATAATAAATTGTACATGTAAATATAGTATTATATCGTGTATATTTATGCCTTTCTATACAATACTTATCTATATAATATGTTTTTATTTTTATACGCACATATGCCAAATAATCCACATTGAAAAAACAAATGAATGCGTTTTAACATATAGACTGGTACTAGAAAAAATCCTGTTCCTTTAAAAAAGTATTTGATTCAGTACGTGATTATACCATTTCAAACTGTTGTGCAGGGAGGTGATTTGGATGAAATCACCTTCGATCTCTAGATTTTTCTTCCAATTAAAGGTAACCGAAGCAAAGAGGCTGGCTGAGCTCCAGGAGGGTTTGTAGATCTTAGATGATTATTAATAAAATTAAATAACAAATAATTGGATTAGTATAAGCGCAATGATGTACAACTAATACCTTATGATTAAAAAATCTAAGCTTTCAGCGTCTAAAATAACCGGAAATAATTAGAAAGTCGACGTTTTAACGTTGTAATGGGTTTTCTGATCTTAAATAGTTGTTAACAGATCAAACAATTTATCTATTACAGCTGTTCATATATAAGAAGCTATTTACTACATTCTTAGATTAGTCTGTACTTCCATAGGGTCGATTCACAATGTTTAATAGAATAAATAATTTCTCTGTCATTGCTGATCTTGACCAGGGACCTAGAGATTAGTAACTTAGCACCCTGTGTATGCTCCCGATTATGGTGTGTACCCAAATTAAGGGTAGCACGTTGTAGGGTTTCGGTCAGCCCTAAGAGGATCTCCAGCTCTCATAGAATCGTTTTGCGGTTGTAAACAGAATAAATAATTTATATTCCATAGCCGGTACACAACAACACGAGATCGTGAGATCAGTAACTCAGTACCCTCCTGCCAAACATCCAATTACAAACTGACAAAACCAAATGTATTTAATTCAATTATGTTTTTATTTTTTTAATTCCTTTATCACTATTGGTTAAATTCAGGCAAGGAAGTAAACAAACCTACTAATATTCATTCGAAAAATTGCGGATGGCTTTTGTCTGAATGCTGATGCAGTTGAGAAAATAAATGATTAAACATTCCGAGTTCAATTGATGACATAGGCATTCTTCTTCAATTTTTTTTATTGCGTTCCATAAGATAGCATATTTTCAATGAATAATTACCTCTAAATAGGAAATTCATTGTTTGCATCGGAGGGAACATAACACGAGGAGTGACGTCACTTAGAGTACTACTAAACTATTCGGCAGGCCTAAGAGCCTTATCGTCCCTTAACTGCTCAATCCACTCACATTATTACATACACATTATCCTGTATACTACACCACTTATATCCTATGCCACCAATATCCTACACCATCTATATCCTATAGCGCCTATATCCAGCATATTTATTATACATGTCGCATCCATTAGCCGTCTCACTCCCCACACACACCAACACACAGTTTTGAGGAGATAAGGATGCAGACAATATTCATACAGGAGTTGTTTTTTATTTATCATTATTAAGTTAATTAATTTCCATAAAATTAAAATGAATTACGAACTCAGTTAATTACCAAGGAATAAAAATGTTTTATTTCAAACAAAAAAATTCTCACTTCTTTTTACTCTGAACAACGCTGTAGTGTGCTTAAACATCGGAAGGCACTAACATTAATGACTAAAGCAGTGGTTCCCAACTTTTTCTGTATCACACCTACCCCCCTATTTAAATAAAAGCCTTCATATGCTCTTCCACAAAAAATATGAAGTATGAAAAAACAAAACAAGTATTACATTGAAAACGAAACGTTTAGTTTTATTATTTGGTCTGCATTTAATAATTCGATAAGTATTTTCAAGAGAAAAATAACTAAAATTAAGTGAAATTATTTTTCAACTGGTCTCGCGCTATATCTGACTTGTCTTTAGTCACTGGTCTAAAGGAAGTATTTCTTAGGGTTATAATCTTTATTATTAGAAAAATAGATAGGCATAGACTGATGGAAACCTGATTCTCGAAAGCCTTAAAAAGAAAAACAATAAACCTTTACCATAGCAAAAAAATATTTGAGCTGAGTGGAGTTATAACTTCGGGTAAACCGAGTTTATGGTGATACTGATACTAATGCGCTTCTGGTGGACAGGGAGGCCTGTAAAAAAGTAAATATATTTAAGTAATTTAAGTACCTGGTTTCTTATTTGGATGCTACTGCGTCGTCTGAGCATGATGTCAGAGGAAAGATGGATCAAGCCCAAAAGGCTACCCGAATGCTGCATCCTGTCCTCTAGAATACAGAGATTCTAAAGAAAATTAACGCCATATTTTCACAGCTATAGTGGAATCCATCCTGACATATTCTTCAGAAACGGACTATGAGACCCCTCAAATGTAGAGGCGGTTGAGATAGATTTCTAGAGGGGGTGTCTAAGTGTCACCAGGCTAGATAAAGTAAAAAATGAAGAAATTCGACCGAGGATGGATGTGGATATATCTACAAGAGAAAGGATCGGGGCACGCCGCCTAAGATGGTACAGCCATGTGAAGAGAATGGCGCCTGGATGTTGGCCGCGACCGAGTCCATGACTAGGTTCCAAGAGGACACAGATGACCCAGAAGCAGGTGGATGGAGTTAGCCCAGGAGGAGATGGCCGGTAGAGGTCTCCAGGAAGAGGATTGGGTGGATCGAGAGGCATGGGGGCTCTGCTCTGGCAAGTTGAGGCAACCCATATTGGAACCCATAAAGTAGAGTAATTAAATAATCAAAAGATTGAAAAGAGAAATCTGATATTTGTGCCCAAGTTTGGAATATAATGGTCCAGGTGTTAAATTCACTTACAAGAGATCATGTTTTATGAGAACTTGCGAAAAAAGTTGCAAAGGAGGAATGAGTGTGATGAATTTAACCCTTTTCTATGATTTAACAGGAGAACAATCTAGAAGTTACTTTCGTATCACTTGTGATCAGTTCATAGAAATTTTGGAAAATAATTGCTATGATATAATAGGTCTGCCTAGAATCGAACAACACCTTCTCCTCCCTAACATATTCGATTAACCATACTTCCATATCCATAGCACATTCAAATGCAACATTGAACCAAAATAAAATAATTTGAGAGGCTGCATTGCGAGCAGTGTGGCGGGGTAAACTGAGCTTAGCTTCAAAACAGCTTAAAAAGACGAAAGAAGGGTGGAGTTTTTGGAAACTTTCCACGAACGGTAGCCGGTCACCCACAGTGGAAAAACTGAAAATTATAGAGAATAAAATAAATACCGTATTGCGTAATAAGCAATTGCTTTATCGTTTACTTTTTATGGTATAGAGGCGAAGAGGTATAACTCAAAAAGTCTTACTCTCTATCCCGAAAAAGAACACTAAATACTAAAATAAACTGTTAAACAAATACATGGTAAAACAGATTGGTTTACAGAATTACTTAATTACCTGTTAATTAAGTAACTAATAGAAAACACAATTAACTAATTCTGCCTCTAGCGGCTGAGGAAGTAATATATCAAGGCCTCCTAATGTCAGCACCCTCCCACTGGAAGGAGGAGTCGAGTTTTAAGTCTCGCCTCATCTCTGCTTAATTGAAGTTACCCTCGAAATTGAAGGCGAGCAGGGAACTGGGATTTTTACGTTTCTTAAACGATATTTTTTCATTTAAGTTCTAATTGGAGAGGGAGAGAGAGGTGGGGGGGTTAAAAATTATATATTGAAATTTACAACTGTATACATCAAGTAAATATAATGAAAGATAAAATATGACACGAAATAAAGGAAGTAGAGAAACTACCCAGTGGTAGTACTCGAATAAGATATTCAACTTAAAACGTCGCGAGGACATCTTCTTTTCAGATGCTTCGGAGGGTTATCAGGAATTGAAGTGGTTGCCAGGTTTGAAAGTGGTGGGTTTGAGGGGGAGTTAGTCATGAAAAGATTTATATCGGATTCGAGCCAATTCAGCAACAAATGGGATATTAAGGTCATTATGGATTACTTTGTTCGTAATAAAGTAAGGAACATTGAGGATTTTACGAAGGATTTTGGATTTTAAGGATTGAATACGAGAGGAATTCGATGGCTTAGTGGAGCCCCAAAGCTCTACTGCGTAAGTCCAGATGGATCTTATCGTCATGTATATGAGTCATTTGTAATTAATTGGGAATTGAGAACGTTTGTCGGTGTAATGTGTATTGTGTAATGATGAATAAGCCTGAAAAGGCAGACAAAATTTAAACTGGATATTACCCCAATTTATATTTACATATGATGTTGTAGAAACATCAGTCACTAATGCCCAGGAGTAAACAGTGTACTACTTGAGTTTGACCGGAGATAGTTCGTGTATTCGCTCATTGGGTGCAGCAAAATAGTTACTGCGCAATATATAACCGAATTTCATTCGTAATTTTTAATACCTTTGACATGCCAAAGCGGTCCGCCCCATTTTTTAGTGCTGTTTTCTTGTAGTGCTTACACACACAATATATGTATATATAAGATAAATTAGAGTTAAATCAAATGCCGTGTACGAAATAGAATGTGAAGATAAATGCGGTAAATCCTATTTCGGAACATCGGAACAATACTTCATTGTAGATTGTACCAACACAAATATAGTTGTGATTCAATAATAAAAAACCCCAATAAACCAGATCAAACAGCTCTCACTACACATTTTAGAAATACAGAACATACCTTTAAATTTGATAAACCTAAAATAATACACCAAGAGAAAAATGGTTTCAAACGAAATATAAAATAAATGATAACTATAGAGAAGTATAAAAATCGCGCTGTGTACAAAAAATCGGATGTTCAAGGTCTAAGCTCGTGTTATGCAAATTTAATTAATTCATAATGAAATATAAATACAAATAATAATAATCTAATATGATTCAACAATTAAATAAAACTGCCGTTCCTAAAAATGGATTACTTACTCATTGATCATAGCTATTGCAATACAAACATTCTATGATGTTTTGAGAGGTAACTGATTAATGAAAAACTGATCCATTCTTTGGAACTTGTAAGTACACCCTATCTATTACAACTTACACATGTCATTTTTTATATATTTTAGAGTGCTATTTAATGTTTTTACTAAAAGCTCATTTGTTCACTGTCAGGGCATGAGTATGAGACTAACCTAGTCTCGAAACGTCGCCTAAGAAGTTCGAGAAAGACTGAAACTCGAGAACTAATACTAAATATGTATATATATATATATATATATATATATATATATATATATATATATATGTATATATATATATATATATATATATATGTATATATACATATGTAGGACATACATAGGTATGCGTCCTACCTTACCCGTCGTTTAGAACCGCTAAACCATTATAACAGTTCAGTGTTGTCAGTACGGTATTGCTTGCCCCTTAGACCCTATCTCTAAATTATATCAATATAAACAATTTAAAACGCATGAGCTTCAGATAAGCGCGAATATGCCATAGATAACTTGTGATGAGCTCATAAATAAACATTATAAAATTTGCCCACATTGATAATAGATTTCCTTGTAGCGGGACCAACCTCTAGTAAGAACTTGAACAGAATATCTCTCAAAAATTAAAATTTCATTTATATTTCAGTATCGCGGTAATAATAAAATTGGCCCACTACCATTTGACATCTCATTTTTTAAGACGTTACATTAATTACATAACATAACATATATAATTAAAACTAAGACTATATTTTGAAAAATAATTTAATAAGAAATATAGATATATAAAAAAAGTGCGTTTCTTAATCGTAACAATAAACAAATTGTAATATTTTTAACCCTTTCATGCCCAAAGTGTTAAAATAATATTAAAAAAATATCTCCTGTGACTTTTTCTGTTAAACATTTTGTCACCCCACCATTTTTTTTTAATAATCCAATAATCCGTACAATTTGAGGTTAGAAAGACTAGCTTGCCTGTGCTGCAATCTGTGACATATTCTGGAACTATTCATGTAGAATACTGGCTACACTGAGTATTAAAACGATAACAGGAGTGCATAACAGATGTTGTAGCCAAACGGCTACATTAGGCATGAAAGAGTTAAAAGGTTATAAAGAAAAACAAATATATATATATATAAACATATATCTTTACATAATAAGAAACAATAAATAAATTCAAGATATCAAGTATAAAAATTTACCCTCTGAACCGTGATTTCCCCACATCATCATTCCAGTTCTAATAATAAATTCCATACATTCCTAACAGTGTCAATGCTAAAAGAATTACGTCACTGAAAGATATTTTTATCTTATACATCAAGAGTAAATATAGAAGAGCTATTTTTCTGAAAACGTCTAGAAATACTGTCGATAAACAAAAATGTTTTGGTCCTGACTCAATATAGACTTTTTTGGAAATCTTGATATAACCTCCTAATTTTTTTACAATTATAAAAGCGTCACGGGATAGTTGTTTTAAAAACAAATTTTTGAGAAGGTAATAAAAAAATGTCATTTTTTTAACAATGTCCTCCGGCAAAATTACTGGCGCCAGAACAACCTCTTGAGAAATATTTTTGTAATAAGCAATTTGACATTAAATATTTAATTCATAATGCAGTATGAAATATAGAAAAGAAATAATTTAAAATCATATTTTTTAAAAAATATATGAAATCACCGAGACAAGTGGTTCTTATTATTTTTTAATTGCATTTCATTTATTAGAATAAGAATATTAGGCACAATTCCGGAGTACTGTCGCATTATCAATTCACAACGCTGCAATACTGCTATTAACCGGAATTACTGGTAACTAACTACGTTGGATTTAAATATAATACTAGTAATCATTGGAATTTTTATAATTATTAAGATTACTGAACCGATAAACAGAACACAATGGATCCTTAATCTAACCCCGAGATCAAGGTTTTATTTAATATCTTTTTAAGTATAATTTCCACAAACCAGAGTAATAATTGTAAATAATATCAACTTTAAGAAGTAATAATTCCGATGAATAGGAAGTTGATGATGAATACAATGCAGTTAGATACCACGGATTCCGCTAGGTAGCACTCGTGCGGTGTGAATTGACAACACGGAGTTGAACCTGATACGGGCACGTACCTAAAATTTATATAAGTACTTTGATATTCGAATGAATAATTTCTGCTTTAATATGCTTAAGCTCAAAATGTAGTTTTGATCACCAAAATGGATCAGCCAAAGGAAAAAAAACAGCAACCAACTGGGTTCTAAAAAAAACTAACATATATCAGTAATACTATGTCGTGATCTCAGACAAATCACTACCCGCCACAACCGTTGTTCTAGAAACAGAACTGTCTCAACTTCGCACTCAACCCCAATCCCAGTAACCCAATCATGGGTTACTGTGGTACAGTGTTTTTGTTACAACATGCTAAAAACCGTTACAAAACATACGAAGAGTACTGATGGTGAACAGCAAGATGAGGGATCGAGAAGATGAATCAATAATGCAGCCTAGACCGGCCAGACGGGACAGCTACCAAACACAAACATATTAATGTCCTATATTACCTGTTATGTTGAACACGGTACACAAGGTACACGCACACAGATGCAGCTAATACTGAGTATAGTACCCAGCGAGAGAGCACGTGGGATCAATACTATAGTCTAGACCGGCCAGACACAACAGAGCCGGGTCAACGACCCCACTACATATAGTCTTCCCTCTCCGTCTATTTATAAAGGTACAGCTGCTCCTAACGCCGTACCTCTGTCGGTCAATGGCGGCATGTAGTGCTAGAAACATTAGCGATACCACCATGTACTATTTATGGTACATATTACGAGGTTATATATAAAAAAAAAAAAAAATGAAACAAACAAAAATAAAACGGCCTTCAATTAATCATCTCACTCTATCACTCGCATCAATATGGCAGGATATTGAAAAATTAAATTGAATTTAATTTTAATAAAACTATTATTTTTAATTAATTTAAATATATTTATTTACAGTATCTTAATCATAACATACATTTTTCTTTAGTATTTGTTCTATTGTTTTGAAATAAAATGTCCACGTGATTTCTGTAGAAATAGATTGAAGATTGAACAAAAGAAAACGAATAATTATTAACATTCTCGTATTTACAATAAAAATTGGTGTTTGCTTTGAGTATTTTTCCCGTCGTTTTGAGAAAAGAAAATTTTCAACATGATTTTGGAAGATTGTACGATTTTTTTTTTTATATCGTCTAATTTATAACGAAATTTGTCCTGTTATTAAAAAAAAAATAACATTATTTTTGAGAAAAAATATTGAAGTTTGAAATTGAATAATATTGAAGTTGAAAAAAATATTTATTCGTATTCTCAAATTTATAAAGTGAAATGCGATTAGTTTTGAGTATTTCTTCCGTGGTTTTATAAAAAAAAAATATATTTTTTAAACATGATTAGAGTATTTTTTCCGTTGTTTTGATAAAAACAAAATATTTTAAACGTGAATTTTGAAAAAATAAATTGAAGATTGTACGGGAGAAAAAATATTTACTTACATTCTATTAAATATAACGTAATATGGTATTTGTTTCGAGTACATGGCAACTCGAAAGCATATCGAAAATATCGAATGATTTTAAAAATATAAGGAAGAAATAGTTGGGGGTGCAGTCAATAAAAACACCTAAATAAGTGTAACTTATTTATTGTGTGCCGACGTTTCGGCCTACAATGTAGGCCATCTTCAGGGCTAAGAGAGAGAAACAAACAGAAATATATAAAAAACGTTACAGTAACAAGAATATAGTGACAAGTAATGTAGTAAAGTGGTACAAGTGTGGAAATTAAAATAGTGACTAGATATAATGAAATAGTGAATAGATATGATAAATAAAGATAATGAATATAAGAGTGGTTACAGAATATAATAAACTTAAAATAGTGATAGATAAAAATAAAATTGTAGATGCTGAACAGAAATTCAAATAGTGACAGATATTTTAAAAATATTTGCATACTTGCATCACTCTATTTTTATTTTGAACTTATTGAGAATTAAGTTCTTCTTCTTTAGTTCTGTTTCCTTTTAAAGTGTCTTTTAAATTCGGAAATTAATATTTATTTTCTACTTTTTAGTTCGTTGGCTATAAATGGTTAGTTTTTTTTTTCTTAATATACATATTCTACTTTTGAGTAGAGCTTCCTACAAAAGCGTGTTTTTTTAACTATTATTTTTTAACAATTTTTATTTTATATATATATTTATATATATATATATATATTTTATTTTATATATTTTTTATTGTTGAAAAATATTTGAAACTATCCAGTTATCCGGCCGGTAGTCATAAGTTTGTCTAAATTATTAATGCCTTAGTGCACACTTAAGTACTTTGCCCATGACACTACTGTTTACTTTGGAAACGAAAAAACCGAGATCCTGGTGAGGATAATGAGAAAAACTTATTAAAATAATTGGTGATTGAGAAGTGTGCAAAATTTCAATTTAGTTATGTGTTAGTGTTTGTGTTTTGAAGTGGCCGAAAATCACATTAAAAAATTACACGTACAAACAGGCGTAGCTAATAAAAGGGTGTTAAAAATAATCATTTTAGATTTTTAGACGTAATAAGTGTTATCATAGTTTGAATATTTACACTCATTATTATGGCATATATGTTTCTATATTTGCTATACCTGAAATAACAAGCGTCATATATCAACAAAAAAGGCAAACAAAAACAGAAACACATGCTAAGAAAAAATAAATAAACAAAAATAGAAAATAAGTATTAGTATTTAACAAACATATTTAATGAGAGATTGATGACGAAAAGAGTATTTGCATGGACCTCATCGATTCCAATAAAAATACATCCGTCATTGCAAGTCATTAAATGATTTTTTATTAGTCAATTCTGTTATGTCACCAACCAGCAAAGGATCTACATAATTTAAGTAATCCAAACAATAAATTAATTTACCTAATATTGGGTACATGTTTTACGAAAATCATCATCATCATTCGGCGCTACTACCCTTGCAGTCGAGTCTTGGCCTGCTCCACCATCCACCGCCAGTTTTCTCTATTTTACGATGATAATATTTTTTATTTGGAAACATTTTAAACAGAAAACAGATGGTGGTTAGTACAGTATGTAGAGTATCAAGTCCCTATTTCGAGCTAGATTATGGCATTTAAATTATTTATTCTTTTAACATTCGTGGATCGGCCTTTTAGGATCTGGAGGCTGCTTCGTGTATATCAAAGGAGGATTCGTATTTATCAAACAGAAAATTGCCAAAATCGATCCGAGGCTATAATCAATGTTGTTTCGTTTATTCATTTAACTTCATTTTATGCTGTTATGGCTATTCGGACGAAGCTACAGTAGGAGTACTCGATATTGCACGCTCGGGACCGCCATTTTACGTAACATCCGAAGGAAGGCCTAACCAAGGATTTTTTAATCACTTTATAAAATCCAACAGAGCACATGACGTGCTGCGAGCTCGCGATTTAGGGCACAGTAGCGATGTTATGCTGTAATCATAACATAAAAGTTAATGAATTCCGGAATTATACCTAAGATATTTGATAAATTATGGATATTAATTAATCAAAGGTTTTTGTTTATATAAAACGAGCAATAATCGTGAACGGGTCTGTGGTTCAGTAGATGGTAGAGACAGTACTGTTTCATGAACAATGGTTGTGCAGGGAGGTAATTTGTCCTCGATCACGCTCAACGGCCAGATTTCCCCCCTTATTTTGATTAGCCACTTTATAGAGGCTGGGTGAGCTCCAGGAGGGTTCTTGATCCCATATGATCAATATGAGAGATGTTCGTTTTCTAAGCAACAGAAGGTATCTAATAGTTTACATACTTGCATCATGACTCAGGATCTCGGCCGATTCACAATGGTGCTTTATTTAATCTGGGTTCATAAACGTTGGCCAAACATTTGTAAAAATGATGAAGATTTATTTTTATTTTTTATTTAATGAACATATATTCTCAATTATACATCCATCCAAGACAGAAAGATGGATGGTTTCGAACTTTTGGAACTAAAATTAGAACTGTTATTGCATTTATCTGAGAGGAATAGCCCCCTCGCGGTTAAAGGGAATGCAATAGAAACCCGGCTAGACCGATAGATTTTATTTAATGGTCAGCTGTTAGAAAAACGACCTCAATTATACGCGGTCCAAGTACCCGCCCTCTCCAAGAAGTTAATGTAGACCTTAGCAATGGACCACAACTTTATACTTAATGGCCAGCTCTAATAGTTATATTATGGTATTATGTTAATTTTATATTTATATTCTAATGCATCTATGTGATAGGTATCGATATTAATCAGACAGAGATTCAAGTGACAATAGCTCATCTCATGAAGATAACCTAATCTTATTAGTGAAGTTTATATTAAATATTTCAAAATCAAAAATAATATTGCGCTAGGATATTTTTGTTAATTATTTCCAATAATTAGTCTTTGTAATTATAATATAAAAAAACAGTAAGTATGTATATACATGCATCATATATATATATATATATATATATATATATATATATATATATATATGCATCATATATATATATATATATATATATATATATATATATGCATCATATATATATATATATATATATATATATATATGCATCATATATATATATATATATATATATATATATATATATATAGATATATATATCTTGATTGTATGTATTGTATGTAAGATATATATATCTTACTAATATTATAAATGTGAAAGTTTGTATGTTTGTCTCTCTTTCACGCAAAAACTAATGAACGGATTTGGATGAAACTTTACAGTAATATAGGTTATACATCAGAATAACACACAGGCTATAGCAAGCGCGGATTTAGGGAGGCGCACGGGGGCACGTTCCCCTCCCCGCCCCCGACAGTTTTTCAGGAACTGTGGAGAATCCATTATAGTACATAATTAAAGACAAATCAGGAATTTAGCATCTTGAAATTTGTAGATAGGTCATTTGTATGATTTAAGAAAGCAGTTTGGATAATTCCACCCTTATTATAATAAGGGTTCAAAGGTTGTATGGAATCAGTTTTGAAGTTAGACATCTGAAATTTTGTACGAGTAACCTATAGTGGATAAACTTAAATTATTTAAATAATTAAATTATTTATTCTTTTAAATTATTGTTAAAAAGCACTGTCAAAACACTTTATGCGGTAGTCCAAATTCTATGCGAGCGAAGCCGCGGGCAAAAGCTAGTATATATATATATATATATATATATATATACATACACAGTTAACTTCTAAGCTTTTTTTAAAAATAAAATTTATACATAGATTTTATTAATAAAATAGTAGTGATTATAAGAGGACCTTCTAAGGTATAAGTTGATTATTTATTTTGAAAAATTGGGATTCGTAGGGTATATTTTAATAAGAGTAATAATAATAAAAATAAAATTTTAATTATAAAATAGATCAGGAATAGTAATTATTATTATAAATTAACTTTTAAGGATAATTGCTATATTCACATAGGATGATAACTTAATAAGCTGTAGTAGTAGTAATGATGATAATCAATTATGTAGTTAATAAATTTAAAAAAAAATTAAAAATACTAAAATAAATTATGAACCTAAAAAAATTTACTATCATTATTTCGTGACACAGAAACGTATTTACAAAATTAACCGTTTCAAAGATAAGTAAGGTATGTAACACTATTTTCATGTTCTATTTTAGGGTTACAAAATCTTGTAATCACAAATATCAGCGTCGCCTAGATATAAGTTTTTTGTTTTCACTCGTAAATAACTATTTCATAAAGTTCTAAAAAATGGCTATTTCGTAGATAGGTTTTTTTTTTTAATGGCGACAATTAAAAAAAATATTTAAAAATGCGTAAACAAAAATTTAGATTGGAAATAAGAAACACAACAGTAATATTTTAATTAAGTAAAAACGAAATCGTAAATGGTTTTTGTGATGCGAAAATTTACATTATATTTTTATATATAAAATTTAATAACTTATTGAGGCTGTGCAATAAATATAAAATATACCGAAATATACAAATAATATTTTTTTTTTTTTTTATTTCTTAACCCCTTTGGTTGTTATTAATATTTGAAAAAATAACATATAAAAATTTGATACATTGTATCTCTTCTACTGCAGCAGCTGCATTTTAAGAGAGGATTGTCTGAAGGATTTTCTGAACATCAATTAAATGGAAGGAGTGGGGGATCCAGTGATGGGGCTCACTAGTTCTGTCTGATTGGAGTTTGTTAGTAGTTTACTCAGTCCATGTTGAGTGTCTGTACGTGTACAAATAATATTATAGGATTATACTATAATTGTATATATTCAGAGTTCAGTATAATATTGGGAGTGAATCTTTAGAATGATTCACCATTAAGTTTAATTGTGCGTTGATTAATTATTTTCAATAAGGAACCACTTTATTCGCTCAAGAAAAAATATATAACCCATCCCGTATTGTTTAAAAGAGACAAAACATAATCCTTAAAATTTATTAAAAAATAATAACTTAATAAACTAAAATACTGTATCATACTAAATAATAATGTATCATGTTTGAATTTGAAGTTTTATGGGAATAAAGACATAAGTTAAAATCAAAAAAGTGTCAAGCTTTTATACATTTTTTAATGGTTAAGAATAATTTAAATACCATCTTTCTTTGTTTTGAATGCTTTGTTTTAAAAATACCCAAATTTTTATTTTTTTAAACTCACATGAAACTTTAAAATATTTCTATAGAAAAATTAAGATTTTTGAGTTATGTCGGCCATTAATTTTGCATGTGTATACGTATGTGGGAACAATACAATCTCAAAAGAGCGGGATATAAAATAGTTCTAAATTTGTTAACTTAAATATCTACCTATGTAAATGTAGAATTGTATAAAAATGGCTTTATATATCTTATTACTTTCCTTCAGATATTTTAGATAGGACTGATAAGGAATTCATTCACTCCAGGTGGCCCGAGTGTTATTCAGAAATAATTAAATCCAACTAATTTAGACATAGCTCTACTTTCACCGTCCTAGTCATCTACCTTTTGCAGGACAATAAACATTTTATTTTTTGTTGTATCTAAAGAATGAGAGCACTCCAGCTCCAACAGTTGAGGCACGAACGGAACGAAGATAAACAACAAAAACTCCAACTCTTTGACCTAAATATTGCACTTGGAACGCCGTTCTCGAGGGTAAACAAATTTGCTGACAATGAAGGTATCGCGGTTAAAATTTCAGTACGAAGGAAAAACATGACCCCGTCACGAATAATTATCGGTAGCAATAATAATGATAGGTTCTTACAACAATTTAAAAAAAGAAATTTCAATTTTAGGGGATTGACCTTTTAAGAAAAGAACTAATTAAAAAAAAAATTATTGAAATTCACAACTGTTAATGTAAGAATACAATAAGCAATATAATGAATGATGCATAATAGCATTTATAGTAGAGAAACTACCAAGTGGAAGTACTCAAATAACAAATAATTTAGAAGACAACGAGGCATTCATTTTTTTTTATAAGAAAAAAAATTGAACATGTTTGCAAAAAATCGAATTGTAAAGGAGAAATCGATCTGTAATCCAGATGTGATAGTTGTGTGTAGCGTATTGTTCTTGCCTTTATAATTTTGTATGTTTGTTCCATGTAAGTCTTTTGTCCAAGTATAGTCCGAAATAACGTAGATAGAAGCATACACGGATCAATTTTGAGGCGTTATATATTTGTCATATATTTTGATACAAACATTTTATAAATAGATTGTTAATGGATTATTAGTGAGAGCAAACAGTACATGCCTACTCACTAACCTGATATTCTGATATTAATAAATACTGTATGAAAGAAATCACCAATATAACAGTCAGATAATTCCATTATTTCTATATTATGGAATTAATATTAAGCCTAATATTTTCTTAGTTATGATGTGTACGAATTAACTTAGAGAAAACGGATACAGTAATGATACAAAGATATTTTTACATTAAAGCGAAATCTATTTCTGCTTATAGTGAAGTAAAGTCATTAAGCACATATCGATTTAATAATCAGCTGAGATCGATAGCAGAGAATGACAGCTGTTTTCATTAGCGATTACTCATAGTAATAAGTCGTATTCGACATAGTAGTCCTAGAAATCGATATAATTAGTGTATTCGACGATGTGCCTTCACCCGCTCGTGGAGGTGCCCTCAGCTTCCGGCACTAATTGAGGAACCGGCAATGAGCTTCATCACCAGTCCTCTCTAATCAGAGCCGAGGATTGGAAATGCTTCAATAGAATCCATCATCATTATGGGATGATAAAGAGAGAGGTAGGAACAGGTGTGGTATCGGAGGGAGCTCAGTATGTATATGGCTAAGTTGTCTGCCTGAAAATTGGGTTCAAAAATAAGCAGATACATTTTTTAATCTCCTAAACAATAAACATTTGAGGCGTTTGGATTCAAAACCGGTTGCATACAATTAAAAAAAATCCAGGACTGATCATAAATGATTCAATTTTAAAAAATAATCAATTTAAGAAATTCATGTATGAGAGGAAAATAGTTGACTGGATGATAAAATGGAGAACGGAGATAGTTGGGGGGTGCAGTAAAAAAACCACCAAATAAGTACCAGACTTATATTCAGTCAGTGCTGACGTTTCGACCTACAATGTAGGCTTTACAATGTATCTTCAAGGCGACTGGGAGAAGCGGCTGGGTGAACCGGCTAACCAATCAATTGATTGGTTAAGAAATTGATTAAGAAATTGTTTTAATTATTTTTAGTTATTTTGCCAACAATACACTTCAAACAATAATTACTGATTTTTTAATAATATCTCTTTTTAAATCTAATTTGAAATAAAAAATATGTTGGATATGCTTTGATCAGAAAATGTCGTTACCTGGTTTGTTTATGGTTTATATTATTGAGACACTTTTAAAAACAAATCACGTTAATCAATATAATTAAACAATGCATATACATATTTTTGATTTTACATAAATCAAAAATGTAATCTAATGTAATGAATATGACCACTTTTGGTATGTATGTGACCACTGGAGATATGGATATGACCACTTATGGTATTGATTTTTGAAGGTTCTAGACGATTTTGAAACAAGCACATCTAATACACCATTTGTGGCATTAAAAGCTTAAACAAAAAACAAATTGTTTGGAAAACAAAAAACAAAACGCCTCATTTATAGATGCTCCATCATTGAAATAATGATTTGCTTATTTTGTGTTATCTTTGGCTGCACCCCCTGACCAATTCTATCCATTCTTATGAATATATCATTAGATCAAACGAAGAACAAGGATGTAGAATGGTTTCTAAGATCAGACAAGGTACTTAATGAATTCTATTGAAATATATCTGACGTCATTAGGAAGAGACGAGTTAAATTATATTGGTATTTAGAGAGATTAAATGATAATCGAATATATTAATGGAGGTTAATATATTCTTCTAAAAAAGGAAAATAAATGAAGTACATGATGATGTGAAAAGAGCTCTGAAAGAAAGGCATATTCATTAGAAGACCATGCAGAACAGAGATATCTTTATAGCAGAACTAAAGATGTTTCTGTAAAAAAAAAATATAATTAAGAAATTTAAAGCTCTTTAAAAGAAACTTAAAGGCTTTCACAGAGAAGAAACCAACAAAAGATATGGATCTAAATGGTCAGAGGAAAGTTACAAAATTTCAATTAATGAAGTTTGTATTTAAATAAAACTATTAAATTTCAAAAAATTAATCTATTGAGAGGAGATTATTTTTTATAATAATCCATTAAGATCTCCAATTGAAGTCCCATTTCAGGTGATCTTGTACCGACAAATTCTAATATCATTTTTTTTGCTCTTTATATTTTTATTCACACCTATCAAGTACAAATAATTGACAATCGGCAGGTAGGCTGACATTAAAATAACAGAATCACAGGCGGTATCTCTCCTGTGGCTTGATGATTTAATTTCCGATGATAATAGATCCCTCATCCACGTTCTTTTTAGTCTCCTCCCAGTGTTCTCAGGCATAAGAGTGGCCATTTTTTTATCAATGGGTTTGGTTGCCCGTTTAGTAATTACACAATTTAAAATACGAAGCATCAGTACATCATCGAAACTAGTGAGAATGGATTGAGAGATGGCAAAAGTGAATATAAATGCTAAATTATAATATTCCAAAAGGTTCCTCAGAACAATACTTACTATTCTGCGTACGAGGAAGTAAACAAAAAATTATTCGAAAATTAATGTAAATAAAATTGTAATTACTTTAATGTCAAACATAATAACTCTTCCTCATTGCTGCAATACTCAACCCGGAAAAAGTTGGCTTTTCCTGTAAAGAGTAATTTTATCTTTGCAGATGTTATATTATCTTACCAAGTCAGGGCTGAAATGAGAGTAAACAATGTTGGATAACCTTGGACGTACGATAGGCAAAGTGTAGTAAAACTAAGATATAAAGTCCACTCACAACTTTCTGCTTCTTTCCTATTGATTTAGATTTGATTTCTGATCCACAATTGAGTGGTGCAATACAGCACTATGATAATGTATTAGAAATTTCGAGTCAATTCCAAAATTCATTACGTAATTTAGAGCTAATAGAACACAGGGAAGCTCAGTGTATAATAACCCGATGCCTAGTGCTCTCATTTACTGCGCAGATGAAGCCAAATTCGAATCCGGCTGGGAAAGGAAAATTATTTAATCTATTAACAGCCATTGACATCGACTCCTTGGGATCTGCCGATCCACCTACTTGGAGAAAAAACCTTGGTGGTTGAGCGTGATCTTTCACGAATCAACTCCTTGAGTAACAGTATGCTAAAAAACAGTAGTGCATCCTAACCTAGTACTGAACCGAGATTCTTGAAGGGTTGCAGGTTTTACAACACACTAAAATATTTAACTACAAAAAAGACCTCTACAACCCATCTTAATGGCTTAAGCAAAACTCGGGTACCTACTAGCCGTTAAATCCAACGGCCACGCGCTCCATATTCGCCCTGAAGATGACCTACACTGTAGGTCGAAACGTCGGCACATAATATAAGTTCATCACTTATTCTGTGTACTTATTGACTGCACCCCCCAACTATCTCCTTTACATTAAAATATTTAACATTATTTTAATTAAAGGTTCCTATGATTATTTACATTATTACAATAATGTTGTACTAGAGTTATTACATCATCCCTATATGATCTAATTAACTTTATTAAGCTTTTATTATTCATTATATAACAAATAAACAAGCAAGGCACGATAGGGGTGGTCTACGCTAGTGGACCCAGCCATTAAGTTTTGCTTAAGCCGTTAAGAAGCCTGGCTGGGTTGAATGTGAACTTCGGAAAATCACCAACTTGTTAATACCGTCTTAGAAACAGTTCAGTCTACATACAAGACCCTCAATGGGTTGTAGAGGTCTTTTTTGTTTTATTTAGAGATATTAAAAGCTCATCTGACAGATTAATTGATTCCAATTATTGATTATATATGCAAAATCAAAACTATTGTTATTATGTCAAGCGATGACAGACGGGGACAGAATAGAATAATAAAATTTGAAACAGCCACTATAGGTGGACACTTGTTGAAGTAATCATTCTAAATAATCAGAATTAATCTTTTAAAAAATATTTTTTCATTACTTCGTATGTCTTGAAGTATGCGTAGTACCGTTAAGTACCGTCTAAATCCAAACACTGCACTACGCATGCGTGGGATACTTTTATGGGGTCAAGACGTCGGAATAAACCAAAAACGGAACAGGTGCTGACTAAAACTACCTTCCACGTGTGTTACAGGTGGTGAGCCTAGAGAAGGGCCGTATCCAGGAAGGAGTTATCATCAATTAATTACAACCTTCAAAGACATGGAAACCGTGCTTCGCGGGAACATATGTCTGGAACCTGACCACATCGCTCGTTCCAAGAACTTCGTGGTCTTTAATGCCGACCGAAAAAAAAAATGATATAATTATCTCTGTAACCTTGGTGAATAAGCGGTTAACTCGAATTTTGTCCAAAATGAGTGTACTTAGAGAAGCAGCACCACGTTATTCTCGTAGTACATAAGTGGCTAAGTCAGACTTTGGCTTTTGAGGTTTTCGCAGATATTACAACTCCAATTCAAGCCAAAGACTACAAGAATGACACGAACCAGCTTCCCTCAATTTTAGATTATTAGTTGCTGTTATTGGCAAGGACTGTTTTTATATTAACGGTTGCGCAGAAAATTCGTCGGCAGAGATCAATCTCCACTGCTAGAAACTACACTATACTCACTTTAGAGAGGCTAGGCTGGTCCCACTACTCCATATATCGGGATCTACAGATTAGCAGCAAAAGGCCCCAACACACACTTCATCGATGTTAAAAAATATAAGGTTAGAACTTATCGTATAGATAACAAATATATATCTTTCTTAATTAATATACTTAAAAAACAGGACATTTCGTACATGAAAGAGCAATGCATTGTTGATCAGGGTGATCACTCTTGCCACAGTATAGTGAGCATAGTGTTTACATTATATTGTATCCATAATATTTATTTATGAGGGGGACGCTGAGTTGCCATGCCGAAGGTCCTGGGTTCAAATCCCTTTCGTTGGCAGACTTTTATTTAATTTGTTAGCAGCCGGTGATGGATCCTATGGGTTCTTGGACCACACTAGGCTCACCCAGCCTCTATAGAGTGGGTACCCAAAATAAGGGGGCGAATCTGGCGGTTGAGCGTGATCTACGACTAATCACCTCCCTATGTACAGTTTTTTTTATTATTTATTTACTGCGAATGGACACGCAAAGCATTCTGACGTAATTTTTTGCATCTTCATTGATCTTTTCGTGGTGTATTCTTATTCTCTGCTCTGTCAACTTTGTTTCTGGTTTCTTCAATGCTTCCTTTTCTGACATTACTATCCAATCATTTACCTTGTTTTCGAACACATTTTTGTCAGTAGTGTGGTCATGTTTTTGTTTTTTTTAAACCAATTTTTACTTGGCTGATCCATGTCGTAGTTGACTTGACTTTATATATGCAAGTGATCATTCTATTGGCGAGTATTTCCTATTAATATCTCCATAAAACTTCAATCGTCGTTTTCTTATGTATATATATATATATATATATATATATATATATATATATATATATATATATATATATATATATATATATGTATATATCGTTTTCAGTTAATTTTGGACATAAATTATTTATCATTATTTTGCATGGAGTGTGAGTGTTACATGTGAGCTTACAGTTCAGTAGTACCTGATCTTTGTGCTAGTGGAAATGCATTCATTGCGTGTGTGAGCATATACATATATTTTGAAAACATTTGCCAGGAGTATAAAAGCGGAACGGTTCTCCCACTCTGCAGGCTAATTTAGAACGGGGAAACGCTCAATGCCGTTGAAGAGCCTTCAGGAAGTGACTAAGCCAAACTGAACATTATAAATCTCAACTTACTTTGTTGCAAGGGGCGAGGCAACATTGAAAGAGCTTCTTCTGCAAAGGCGGCTCTGCCAAAACTACAAAGGCATTGGCAGCAGGGCTTTCAACTAACTACCGCGAGAATTTGCGGAATGTTGCCACACTGCCAAAGATCCTACACGGTTCCGGACAAACAGGATAAACATATATCTTTCTAAACAAACCTCTTTCTAAATTTAAAAGTGTAAATTAAACTTTGAATATAATGAAGAGCTGGGAATACTGAACAATAATCCCCATATCACTCCTTCAAAAGAACAATGTGATAAACCCAGTTTTTCAGTAGAAGTATTTGAAAGTTCGATGTGAGTTTAAAAAATATAAAATTTTGGGCATTAGCAAAACATTCCTATTGCAATGATGATTATTGAAATTATTTTATTAACCAGTGGAAAATTTTTAAAGCTTGAAATTTCTTTAATTTTAACTTATGCCATTATTTCCATAAAACTTCAAGATCAAACATTATGATAATAACAATAATAATATAGCTTAGCGAACTCGAGGGGTCTATGCCGATACCACCAATCTCTGCTTACAAACTTCCGCCCACTACGAGCCAAATCCGAATCCGCTTGATCACTTCAAACACGACATAACTTCATTAAAAACAAAATGAATGTAGAAAACGTAATATCTATCCTGAATTAAAATGTCGTTCTTCTTTTGAAGTAGCGATATCAGTACAAGCATCACTACGATTGAACGAACACTGTCAAATATTACCATGGAAATACGCGATTTTTAGCCTAAACTTGGACACTGGGCAGCCCAAACTGCAAGAAACATTACCGCCGCGTTCAGGGTATGGTGTTGTAACGAACAGACCATTCGCCGTTGCTTAGAAAAATTTTCCAGAATTTTCCAAAAGATTTTGTTGATTTCTTCTGGTTTAGATCGTGTTGATAAAATTTTCGCCAACGTTTCGCCAGCCATGCTGCTGACTTCTTCAGGGCAAATCTTTTCTTTTCAAAACAAAAATATTTAAATATAATTGCAATTAATACAAATAAAAATTATCAATAATACATTGACGTCTGTCAACTAAATCTTAATTAAAGTAATGTTCAATGAAAATACTTCCCCGTGTATAAATCGCAAAAATTGCGAGAACACGGACATATAGGAATGGATTTGTCTGGCTTGGATACGACCCTTGGTACCTCAGTGGTTTAAAGCACTTTACAGGAGATGCAGACGACCCGGGTTCGAATCCTGGCCAAGACAAATCTTTTCTATTCAAAATAAAATTATATATAAAAAGATATTGGTTTTAGCGTAGGTTTTGATCAAAGGTTTTTTATGCAGAGGTGAAATCATCACATCCACATCTCACTGCAGGGATATTGACATAGTGCAACAAAAAGTTATACAAAAAAAAACCTGCATTAGTTAATCGGAAGGACCTAAACTCTAACATAACAGCAGACACCTCATGTTTCACGACAGGTAGCGAAGAAACTAAAAGAGCTGGGTTAGGGTGTCCTCCTACAACCACCTTATTTGCCAAAGCTATCTCCAACAAATCCCCATCTCTTCAGATATTTGGACAACTTCCTCAAGGGTAAAACTTTTAAAAATGATTCTCAAGTCAAACACGCATTTTCAGACTTTGTTAAGTCAAAATATTTTTGATTTGATTTGATTATTTTATTGAGTTGTACAACTGTAATACATAGATCTAGTACAATTGCTATAAGAGTAAATAATACATGATAGGACATTTAGAGATACTACCCACTGGCAGCACTCTAACAAAATATTTTTATTCAGAATTTTTACTCTTTTTTTTTTTTATACATTTTTCTAACGTGTTATTAAATTTATAATCCCGGAACTAAAAAAAATCAAGGTTTTGTGATGAAATAAAGTTGTTTTACTAAATACATTTTCCTTTGAAAACGGACATGAGATGACCCAATACTTGGAGACTTGTAATGGCAGATAAATTATTCAGATCTACCTTGTTAAAATGTTTAAAGGTAGTGCATCCCTAGCAATTCTATCCCTATTAATATGAATTGAAAATATTTTTAATATTTAAAGGATTCTATCAAGGTGGTTTGACTAAAAAGTCAGATAAATTATAATTTATCTACCATCAACATGAAAAAAAAATCAAAATGATAAGAACATCAACATTTAAAAACCAGATAAGGTAATGTTGGAGAAGAGTTGGAGAAGAGTCGGCACATTATAAATAAGTTATACTTATTTTGATGTTTTCATTGACTGCACCCCCAACTATTTCTTCCTTAAATACAGATAAGGTAATACACGTTTATACAAAACAGAATGCGGAAATACGAAAATGAATAACAGAAAAACAAAAGGTTGTTGCGAGTTGAAACCAGTCACTAGGACGATTTCTGAATTTAATGATATGTAGAGCAGTTCTTGACGGGTCATTTTAAATTTATGCTGATGAGTTTTTTATTTTCTTTTTTTCGATTCATTTTTAAAACCACGTGTAAATTTTGAACGAAGAAATGAATCAATAAGCTACTTCCTTAAGCAGAAAGAGAAAATGTTCCTTTAACATATATAATTTGTATATTTCATTAAGAATTATTGAGTAACTTTATTTAACTTACCAAATAAACTAATAATAAAAATAAAAGTTGTAATGGAGATAGATCAGACCGAAGAAGAAACCATAAAGATGGAAATATTGGAATAGACTGTTTTAGCTGTACCAATTGGAATGTCTGATAAGAACTATACAAAAATAAAAATAAATAACCATAAAAATAAAATCAAGGAGGTATGGAGTCCAAGGAGCTTCAAATCCACCGCAGGCAGATAATTTATTTTAATCTACTAACAAAAGGAGATAGATCCTTAGGGATCTGGAGACCCACCGCCAACCAACCCTCTTTAAAGTGGGTACCCAAAGTATGAGGAAAACCTGGCCAGGTTTATTTTTAGCGACTGCTAAGCGTAATCTTAGACAGATCACCTCCCTGCACAACCGTTGCCTTTGAAACAGAACAGTATTTACCACAAACTGAACTCAAGAATATTCATGGATCGTAGTGGATTCTTGCACTGGTTTATTTATTTATTTATTTTAAATATCTGACCACAGGAAAGTCGTTAGGAAAAATGAGCACACACAGTTTACAGCTAAAATATTACATATATATATTTTTTATATTTTATTTTGTTTTACAAAAACCCGAAAGCTTAAAAGAACCACGCCACTTCGAATTAGATATTCTTATAATTAATTTATAAAATCTTAAAAAAAATCTATGTGTGTGTATGTTTGCTGTTTATAATATAAGTTTTTATATTGTTTTGTTTATAAAACAGGTTTCGTTGTTCGAGATACCTTTTGAGCCTATGATTTAGTGGAAGAAAATCATGTATCATCTACATCAAATTAAAATCATTTCTTATAATTTTTGAGTGATATAGTTTTAGCAAAATTTTATAATTTTATGCCGGGTTTTGAAAATGCACAAGTTTGCCTCTTTATTTTGTGACTAAATATTTATTTCCATTTGTTGTAACAGAAAAGAGTAATAAGAAGAAAAGCATTATTTTAATATACGTTATTAGTTGCTATGAAATTACAATATATCATCATCAGAAATACATTGTTATGTGTATGTCTGTGTATAAGGATAGAGAGAAAAATGAGAGAAGTAAAAGAAGAGATAACGAGCCGCAGGTGGTAGGAGACCTCCTGGAAGATAGAGCCAGAACGAGACCTTGAAGGCAATAGAGGCAGATGGGACGTCAGGTGGTAGGCCTTGTACACGTGGCTCTGAGATCCAGGTGTCCAAGGGCATCTGCCGGGGTTGTTGATCTAGGGTGTACCGGCTGGGGGTACCTAGCGGGGGTCGGTGTACCTCCCTAGCAATAGAAGTACCTGGTTCTGGGCGAGTCAAAGGAGGACCTTAGGAGGATTAAGAAAAGAAAAGGGAAAGAAATCTGTTCACTAAGACCCATCTGAAAGGTATTGATTGACCTCATTACATAATAGAGACTGAACTATTTCGAAGTCAAAGGATTCTTGCCAATTTTTATCAACCTTAGTTCTTATAATTACATAGTGGCACAAGTTTACCAATAGAAAAACAATTTGTTAATATTAAAGAACTAAAGCTCAAAAGAGACATAAAATAAATGTTAAGGCATTAGCAAAAAAACAAAATTCCAACTTAAATGCCTCATGTCTATAAACTAATACAGGCATTAAAATACCTATCAATATAAAGCGAAGATTTAGATAATTGTAAAGTTGCTGGGCTTAGTAGCGAACAAATTCCTAAAAAATTAATAATCGCTGGGAAGCGTCTGAGGGGAAGACCGAGGCGTAGGTGGGAAGATTTAGAGAGATCTGAAGGATTTGGGTTTGGTAGTGGTCCGTGGACATAAGTTTGTAAGCAGAGATTGGTGGTATCGGCATCGAGTCTTTGGCTTCGCTAAGCTTTTATATTTATTTATATATCAATAAAAATCACATCCTCATCTAAAAAAAATTAGCTTCAATTGTCAGTGCTTACAAACCATAATAAATCAATTGCGTAGAAATTAATGAAAATTAAACGTATGATGGTTAAGAAATATATTAGGATTAAGGAAAATAAAAATACAAACAAACAAAAAACATATCCAGTCAATAACATAATTATCCAACTTGAACAGTAAACAGTAAACAAACAATATTTTTGTTTTGTACATGTACCCTATAATTATTTAAACCTATTGTTTATTGTTACTGTGGGAATTTTCCCTTTCTTTAATAATCCGCATAACAGACTTTATATTAAAACATTAATATATCCTTATTCACAATAATACATGTATTGCATGACCAACTAAGCGCCATCAGTTTTTCTCAATGAACTTTTGTAATTTACTTTAAAAGTATTCTTAAGGATCTCCGGAAATTATTTAAGCTAGAATTAGAAAACCCCTTTAGTGGACCCCGACAAACGTATTTTTTCACCAAAAAGTGTATCTACAATTCTGTATGTACTCTTAGATGTCTAATAGTTTCACAATTATAAACAGTATATAAATTGAAACATGTGAGTACCTTGAAGTTATTCCATTTCCTTAATAAATAACGCGACGATGTCTTACTAATTATAGTCAAAAAAATTCACCATTGAAATAAATTATATCTTTTATTATTATCAACCGTCCAAAAAAAGAATTTTTTAAAATGGAAACGCCTTTTTTAATAAGATTATTAATGTCTCAAATATTATAACACTGATTACTCTTTGCTCTAACTATTTTTCATTGAAAGCACTCTGCCTATACTAATAATATTTCATTAAAAATAAATATACCTCAGCTAGTGTTTTAAAACATAGAATATTAATAAATGCACACTTAAATTTAATTTAGTATAGATTATAAATGATTAATAAATTCAATTTATTTCGTTGATTATAGATAAAATTCATTTATCAAGTCAATTTACTGTTTTTTAAATAGATAAAGTTATTATAGTCATAATCACAAAATTTGTAAATCTCAAATCATTTTTATGAATGTATTAATTTTATAATGCTAAACACTCCTCAGCGGAAGCTCCGCACAACGGACAACACACTAACCCCTATAGTAGAAGAGGGGTTTTAATACATAGAGATACGAAATGGTATACTTCAATATATATTATAATATATGAACTATATAATAAAAAAACAATTGATCATTGCAGTTCAATAGAATAGCCCAAGGTTACGCTGAGGATACCAAGAGAGTAGACCCGCAACGCAGGACGGTCTGTCCAGCGAGCGTTACTCACTTTCACAAGGCACTAGCTTTGGAAAGAAATTTCAACCTCCAATAATGAATAATATATATTATTTATTTAAACATATTACTGTTTGGGCCTATATTATTTTTTAATGTAAATAAATATATAAATAAGCATCAGCTGAAGAAATTTCAATCTAGAATAATGGATTAATTTAAAATTTATATTTCATCTATTCCTGCCCTACAGTATCCTTTAATAATATCCCACTGGTGCCTGTAGAACAGATCCGATACTTAGGGTTGCACCTCGACAAACGATTAACCTGGAATCCTCATACAAGACTGAAAAGACAAGAAACCGCTCGACGTTTCAGGCTACTTCAATACTTACTAGACAAACGCTCTAAGCTCCCAATTAACTACAAAAGACTCATCTACATGACCATCATACGACCTATTTGGACTTACGCAGTAGAGCTATGGGGCTCCACTAAGCCATCGAATTCCTCTCGTATCCAATCCCTACAATCCAAAATCCTTCGTAAAATCCTCAATGCTCCTTATTTTGTTAAGAATAAAGTCATCCATAACGACCTTAATGTCCCTTTTGTTGCTGATTTGGCCCGAACCCGGTATCTATCCTTTCATAGCAAACTTCATTCCCACTCAAACCCTCTAGTTTCAAACCTAGCTTCCTCTTCAATTCCCGATAATCCTCCGAGGCGTCTGAAAAGAAGATGGCCACGTGACCTTCTTATTTGAACTTTGATTTGAGTACTACCAGTGGGTAGTTTCTCTACTTGTCATTCTCATGTCATTATGTAACACGCATTCTATTTACTTGTTGTATAATTGTAATACAGTTGTAAATATCAATAAATAAATTAAAAAAAAAAAAAAAATATTTCATCTACATAAATGATTGGGTCTGTACTGATTTACTGATTAAAATATAAGTGCACAAAATAAATTGCTAGTCAATGAGGAACCTCAATTACTAAATTAATTTAAAATAATTTTATTTGTTTAAGTATAGTAACGTTTGCTTCTACATAATTTCGTTTACAATGAATATAAGTATATACCTGAGGCATTGAGTAAATGAATAAATTTAAAATATAAATTACTCTAATTTTTTTTTATTATATTAACGTTTGGGTATATTTTGTTAGTGACAACCGATGCTTTTTTGTTTTATTTTAACGATTTTTTTTTACAACTTGGTTGTTTTACGTCTCTAAAAGGTCTCGCCACAGATCTCGATTCAGCTAGCCTCCTCTAAGACCCCTCCCTGCCATGCTCTCCTCCACATCCTGCAACCATCTTTTTGTTAGTCGCCCTCTTTTCAATCTTTTCGTAGGTTATTTTTTAGCCATCGTTCCTCTGCCATCTTCTTTAGTAGCCATATCATTTCAATCTTCTTGTTTCTACTTCGAAGAGGATCGTTGTTTCCTAGTCAACCAGTTGCCTAACTGTTCTATTAGGGACTTGCTGAATTCTGGAAATAGCACAACAGCGTCTTCAGAAGTCCATCTCCACGGCCAGCAGCTTCCTTTCATCCTTTTTCGTAATTGTCCTGTAATTGTTAATTAAGATGGAACATCTTTTTTGTTTTGAGGTTAACCTGTTTACTCCACAGAACAGCGTTAAGACACCCAATAATTTGTCTGCCTTTTACAATTTATATGTTACATATTTATTGAAACTTTCATCGTTTTTTAGCAATCTTCCTAGATATTTACATACTAAGAATACAATTACCTAAATTAGCAAGTACTAATTAAATGAAGAAATTAAAATCTCAACTACAAACAAAAATTTATAATTTATCACCTCATTTATTTAAATATGAGTATACCGATGTTTGAGTCATCTTATTGTTTTTCAAGAAATATAAGTATGTAACTAATGAAGTGGATAAAAAAAGATATTGCAAACTAAAATAATAAGTTACTTTAAAATTGAAATTTTAATTAAATTTACGTTTGTGTCTACTTACTTAAAAAGGAATAAAAGTACATAAATGAGGTAGTCAATAAATGAATAAATTTAAAGTTGAAATAATAAATTAATTTAAAATTTATATTTTAATTGCATTAATGTTTTGGCCAATAATATTCGTGATTAAAAATGCAATTACCTAAATAATTAAGTACTAGTTTTTTAAATTGTTATTAGTAGTGTGATACCTTATCGGCGTTGCCTAGCAGCAGACTATTTGCTAGTCACTTTAACTATAAATTATTTAATTTTTTACTAAACAAACCAAAAATAAATATATATATATATATATAATTTAATTGAATGCAGACTCCTCAATATCTAAAAACAATATTTAATAGGTTCTTATTTATTAATTACGTTTTTATTACAACAGGATAAGTATTAACTGGATGGTTTGAATTATTTACTATAATTATTATTACAGAGTTGTAAGATAACAAATATGTTCTCAAAACAGCGCGGATAACCACAGGAACGATAGTAATTATAACTATCAAACTGGGGACTGTGAAACACATAAATAGCGATTACTAGCGATAACTGCCACGCAATAGTACCCGTTCGTTATTCGATATCGCGGTTACTAAAATTAACTGATAACTCACAATGATTGCAAATGTAAATAAATCATTCTCTTTATTTAGTGAGTGACTAATATTTTTATATTAATATTAATATTCGCTATTATCAGTAATTTAATATCACAGTGATGTTAATTTCCAGCAGATATTACGATTATGTAATTCATCAATAAAAATTATAAAATAAAAATCTGGTGTGAGTTTTATTGGATATAAAACTAAATCTAACAAAACCTAAAATATCACATTTAAAGTAAGGGTTTTTTTTTCTTCTAGATTATAAAAGTTCATAGTAAAAAAAATATTTTTCATAATAATTACTATTAAAGTAAGGACAGATAATGTTTAATTATTAATTCAGTGTAAATAGAACCTAATCAATAAAGCAATAAAACATGAACTAATTTAAATAAGATAACATACGAATAAATGTAAATAGCATTTAAGTATAAAGAGGAAGCGGGTAACCGTGTAGAGTGTTGTGTTGCTGTGTCGACGGAGGAAGATAAATTATTTAATTTTTTAAAAGCCAGCGATGGATCCTGTGGGATCTACAGACCTTCCTAGTGCTCAACCACCCTCTATAAAGTGGGTGGCTTCAATTGGGAGGAAATCTGGAGGTTGATTAGTCAAAAAAACTGGATTAAGGCTTACTGTGCAAGGCCGTTCACAGACACTTCTTTATAGTTACTAATCCTAACTTAAACGAAAGCATTATTTAAATTTAATTCATCACAGTTTGTTGCTTTATTAACAATTGAAGTTGGTCTTATTACAAGAATGTTTGATCAGCATATATTGAAAAAGAGAAAACAGTATCACTGAAACTCATGTTTTTGGTTAATAGAAATACATTGTAGAAACTGTACTTTTTCACAGACAACAGAGCGCGATCTCACTCCCCAGATCTGTCCGAGATCGCGCTTAAACACCAGGTTATTTCTCCAATTAAGGGTACCCAATTTATAGAGGCCGGGTCAGGCCTAGCCCCAGCCTTCAGATCTCACAGAATCCATAAATAAAATAAATAATTTACCTGTTGCAGCTACATTTGAACCTACACACTGACCTGCCCCATCACCTTTACCAAGCCACATTAACACTTATGAATTATTTATTGAGCCAGTCTCGAGCCTGAAAATCATGTAATTAATAAGCGTTTTGGAAGGAAGACGAGAAAAACAAGATAGGGCGCTTACACAGTTTAATCTTCTTTTTTTTTTCTTTTGTTTTTTTTTCCCCACTCAAAACATTATCCTGGCAGAGTTCCAAACTGCCTTGGCCACACTACGCACACGATTATCAAAATGAAACAACAAGCTAGCAAATCAGTTTAAACTAACGAAAACGTATCATGGGAGGTTTTCTTGGATGAGAGAAGCGCGTCGCTGCGCCAGGAAAACAAGTACCCATTAAATTGAACATAAAAGCAATGCATGCATCATGGGTCAATCCATTTCAAATCACCCAGTCACTGTAGCTCAACATTTTTAATTTTTCTGATTCTTTTATCATGGATTCCCTATGGGTAGCCATTAACAAATTCCAAAAATTACAAGCCATGTTATTTAATTGGCAGCCATTTTAAGAATGAAATATAGTCTTTTTGAAGATCATTTCATGCTGAACACTCTGGTTTTTAAATTATTCTGGTATCTTGAAAAATGACTTGGCAATACGATTTTCAGGAAACCCCGTTTCTTTATCAAATTCGCCAAATAGTCATTTTAAAAAATATGCCTTGTAAATTTTTTCAATTGAACTTTTGTTAATACCCATAGGGAATCCTTGATAAAAAAATCAGGAAAATTAAAATTGTTGAGCAACAAATTATATTTACATTGGGTGATTTAATTGGATTGACCCTCATTTGTATCACTGAGATCCAACAAAAATATTAGATTAGATTAATTAAAACAAATCATATTATCTTATTTAAAGATTAAAGGAAAAATTATTTGAACGAGTAAATTATAGACTTTCACTAGCGTATCTATGAGGTCCAGAGTCATACACATTTTATTAGAATTAAGGTTAGATAAAACCGTAGTGGTGAAAAATAAGCCTCAATTTTTACTTTATCAGAAATAAAAAATATATAATCGAGATAAAAAAGAATATATCTATAGTTACATATACTTACATTTTAACATTTTAACTTCATTTATGACCTAACAGTATAAACTGTGCTATTTCTTAACCAACTGTTTTGCAGCAGGGAGATTAGACCGAGATCACACTCAACCGCCCAGGTTTTCCTTTCAATTAAGGGTAGCAACTTTATAGAAACTAGGGGAGCACCCGACTGGAGGGTGCGCAGATCCCACAGCGTGTGCTAAAAGAGAAAAATAATTTAACTCCATAGCTAGTTTCGACGCAGTTATGTAACTGTTCAGTAACTCAACGTTTAATAAACTAAACTTTCCCGTTTCAATCAGAAATGCAAATGAAAAAAAAAGAAAAACTCAAATGGCATCTATTAAACTATCTAATAAATAATGAACTTCTTTAGGCAGATGTAATCGTGTATATATAAAAATATATAATTTATTAAATATAGGTCAAATATTAAACAATACATTCCTGTTATACACTTGAAAAGATGTTTATTTTGTTCAATGATAATATAAAAACTGTAGATAGGATAAGAAAATCATCATAAGAAAGATAGAAAACTTACTGTAATAGGCATCGAGGTATAACACATAAAGGTACTCACCTGGAATAGAAAGAAACAATTAATTCAGCAACTTAAAAATTATTATTATTAGAATTAAAATATTTATAGTAATAAAAATATCAAACTATAAATATGAGTTATGAAACATGAAATAATAGATTTTTAAACGTTTCTACTGAAAAAAATTGGCATTATATCATAGCAGGAGGTATCATAATACTTTTAAAAATTTTTATAATTTAACCGATTAACAAAATATATACATATAAAACAAAGTCGTCGGCAGCGCCCGTTCGCGGTAAACTAAAAAACTACTGCACGGATTTTCATGCGGTTTTCATCAATAGATAGAGTGATTCACCAGGAAGGTTTAGGTATAAAATTTGTCGAGGTTTCGTGTAAATGTGTTGGAAATTAACGATAATTGTCGAAAATGTTCGAAAAAGTATAGCCGCCTAGGAGGTTTCAACGAAGACGCTGCCCAATATCTCTTATCTATCTATACATATTATAAAACAATTTCCTTGGCCTTGTCTGTCTGTCTGTTCGCGGTCTGATCTTTTTTGTTTATAATAGCTACATTATAAAATACATTAGGGATACAAAACATGTAGGCATAATATGCCATCCTACCTGTGCAAAGCAGGGGCGGGTCGCTAGTACTAAATACAAAGTTAGATCGTCGATCCGTTGCTAGGGAACATCGATAAAGTAATACTACACTAAAAAACATTTTTTATATAATAGAGAGAAAGAACACACACACGCAATAGTTATAAGAAAAGATAATGTTAAAAATAATAACAAACGCGTTGCCCCAGGAGACCCTGACATTTCCAACATCCGCCTCCACATCAGATCTAATCAGCTCATTGAAATGTGAACTATTTTATTATTTAATGATGATATCATATTAAATATAATACAGATAATAATAATTTCCATACCGAGTGATTATAACTAAGGTGATCAAATCTTAAGTAAGCCAGTAAGTCAGTAAGCTTGTTACTGAGAGATATAAAGTAACTAACCATATATTTGAAACATATTATCAATAGATTTGAATAAGCAATAAATTGGATGCCTTATAATTAAATATCATTCAATAACTAATTCTATAGAAATAATAAAACAAACGTCTTCTGAACAACGCTATAATGTTACGAAAGCATACTGATTAATCATTTTTAAGGAAAAAGTTTATCATTACCAAGGAAAAATACTTCATAATGTAATCAACACTAGGTTCCATCCATATTCACTTTGAATTGTTTTAATGATTGTCAGTGTTTTCAAATTAATTAGCAATTAAAAAACCTGAATGGGACAAAGAACTAACATATCATCGATCGACAGACTGGAGTGACATTTTACTATTTCGTATTAGTGGAAGAAGTAGGTTTAATTGGTAAATAGAAAAAACATTGATACAAAATTATTAATGATTAATAAGATCAGTTGTTGTATACTTTGGAAAGAAAGATCCTTAGAAGAGTAAGTAGCCCAACCAAAGAAGGAAATCGTTCCCTTATCAAAAAGAATCAAGAACTTAAGGACATACATGAAGAACCTGAAATAGTGCTTAGTATCAAAAAAGGAACACTAAGATAGTTGGGCCACGTACATAAAATGGATAGAAAAATGCTCCCAAAGCTGATCTTGGAGAGATGTTCAAATGGAGAAAGAGGAAGTGAGACCTAGACTGCGATGGCTGGACGATATGGAAGTAGACCTTAGGCTCCTTGGGTAGGAACAGGAAGAAGAACGGCGGAAGATCGTTCAAGGCTTAGGAAAATTGTGGAGGAGGCCAACTCTTGTACTGACCATAGCGCTGGGTGAAGAAGATCAGTTGTATAAAAGAAAAGAATTTTCGTTAAAAAGACAAGAGAACGCTATTTCTATTCCCAGGTTTTACATGAATTGGAAAATATAAAGCATTTCTATAATAGAATCATGAAAAAAAAATTTACCAGTACTACCCATGAAAATTCTTGAGGTTAAGGTATATGGTACAGATTGTACACTTTCTAAGCCATCGGTTGTGCAGAGAGGTGATATGGCTGAGATCACACGAAATAACGTAATCGACCCCCAATCAAGGGAACCCATTAAATAGAGGCTGGATGACCCAGAGGACATGTTTATGAATAGTAACAAATTAAATAATTAATCTGACAGAGGTACATTTGAACGCAGGATCTTCATCACAATACCTCTCCACACTTATCCAATCCGCTTATGTTTATATGATAGTGATATTTTAGAACTAAATAAATATGTAAGTAGGGGGGTTTAACCTACGTCACACCCCTTCAGGAAGCTGGGGGGCTCCTCTCATTGTTGGTCAGGGAGCCCATTGTACTTATCCAGGAGGAAATTCCAGGGAATTTCTACCCACTATCCCCACATCCGCCACCCGTGGGTGTTTATATAATAATGTCACTATTATCATGATGACCCTGTTCCTGGAAAATGCCGTCTAAACAATAGAGATTCGGTAGCATATAATAGGTTATTACGTAAAAGGTTATTTTAGGTTTGAATGATTAATCCAAATTTATACTGTTAGAAAAAAAAATTAAAAATTGATAACACTATCTTGTTTTTTATTTTGTTTTTTTAGCGTGTATAATCGATCAGAGAACGATGCTGAAGATCCTTCCTTCTGATGATCAACAAACGATCGCGCTGCAGAAGGAGTCGATCCCGAACGTAATGTCCGGCTCGCAAGAAACCTGAAGGTAGATAAGAGAAGTAGGAGATGGTATCTTCTACCTCTATGGCGGAGACCCTTCGGAGGACCTCTTTGCCCGTCCTCTCGTAAGGCTTATCTCTACCGTCCCGGTGCCTCCCATTACTCTTATCTGTCGAGGACATCTTCGCCGGGGATGGCCTCGTGGAGGATGAAACTGCGTTATATCGTCCTCTTCAAAGGATGGCCTCAATACTTGCTCTATCTTCAGGCCGGATCTGTGGTGAGATCGTATCTAACATGCAGGTTATACACACCTGGAAAAAAGCTATGGAGAAATTTTTTGCAAGTACAATATTTCAAGAAAAATGCAATGGTTCGACTAAAGTTGACAGAAGTAAGACCCATTTCCTCATTGAGCTAGCGTTAAATGAAAGAGTATAACTGTAAGAGACATATTGGTTAGGGATCATAGGAAGTAAATAAACTAAAGTCGTATAAACAAAAAACTTTACAGGAAACTATAGAAATGAATAAAAATGAATTAATAAATTTACACTCGAAAAAAGGTATACTTCACGAAATAGTTACAAGTATACCTTTTTTCCTTTTTATCTAGTTTTTTATATTTATATTTTTATATGTTCTCATTTTGTTACTACAAAATAGTAATAATTATTACCTGCTACTTGAAATGTACAAAGAGTTATGTGTATATTAAATTTATTAATGAATCAAAAATTGAGTTGATAATAATGAGTAGATTTAAGGACTCTTAACTCATCCTAATAATCATTTTTGTAACTTTACACTTAATAATACAAAGAAAACATCACAGTGAAAAGGAGTTGCTTTTATTCTTTTCATTTTTAGTTCAAAAAAAGAAGAATTTTCGGCGTTTCGTTTTATTCCCATCACAAGAAGATATTTTTTCTATAAATAATTTTTGTTTACTATTTCGCCAATTACTGAATCTTAAGATAAGTATGAGTTGAAACTACAAACCGCCCTAGGTCTCACCTAGCCTCTATTATGTGGGTACTCTTACTTAATTTTGGAAAAACATGCTGGACAAATCATTTCCCTACACAACCGTTTTCTTAGAAATAGTACAGCCCAAATAACCGAAAAGTCATACACTGAAACCAAAACTCTTCATGGGTTTTAGTGGTACAGGTTTATTGATTTCATAAAAATTATGTCCCATTTTTCATAATTTTTATAAAAATGGTGTATTTGCAAATTTCTTCCTTGATTTATTTACAATATAATTAAAATGGAAGTTAAGGCATTAAAAAATTTAATAAGTTTCTTTAACTAGGTATTCGATTTTGGGCACGTAGGACTGCTTGATTGCATGCATTCAACGTCACGTCAATAATTAGTATATATATTCTGTATTGTATATATTATTCTATAAAGAGTAATCACAGTTTAAACATCCCAATGTCTGAAAATTTATTAAACAAACCAAAAATTCAGTAACAAATAACAAAAATACAATTAAATAAAATAATAATACCTTATATAACAAATAAATATATAAATATATATGAATATATACTAGCTTTTGTTATTGTATTATATATTTATATAATACATAAATATATTGCTTCGCTCGCGTGGAAATTGGTCGGCCACATAAAGTTTCGTGACAGATCATTTTAAATAAATAATTTAATTTTTTGTGACTATAAGTTACTCTTATATCCAAAATTTCAGATGTCTAACTTCGAAACTGACGGATTCCATACAATGTTTGAACCCCTAATATATTAAGGGGGAACCCTTGGGGGTTGGAATTATCCAAACTCCTTTCTTAGTGCTAATTTAAGCTTTACAAAGAACCTATCTGCGAATTTTAAGATACTAAGTTCAGTGGTTTCTGCTGTTCGTTGACCGCTGTGTGTGTTAGTCAATCAGGTTACAGTTTTATACAAACTTCGCATGTGTGTGGTGGTAAATGAGACTATGTATTTCCCCAGGCTTGAGATTATCCATATCAAATTTCATCACAGAAGGATCAGCACAGCTACATCAGCCGTGAAACATAAATTGACACTGATTAACAAACGGGACGAACAGAAGTTTACTGTTGTTCGTGTCAGTAAAGGATTATTATGTAATGTTATTGAATTTATTGAAAAGGATTACTTAGTATAACGGTTTCACTTTTCGTACGGCAGCAGCGAGAAATTAAAACTAAAAGGATTAGACTAATGTACATATATGTAGGTAATTTATCGATGTGTTTTTAGTTTTGGCAGTCCTACTTACCACCGAAAATATGTAGATTTTGCGAGTAAGAAACACGTGAGAGAGCTACTCGGAGGGCACAATTTTATCGTTATTTATGACAAAATTACATAAAATCATTATAAATTGTAGCCTATGTGGTATTATGATGTACAACTTATAACTGTAAAGTTTCATCCAAATCCGTTCAGTAGTTTTTGCGTGAAAGGAGATAAACATACAAACTTTCGCTTTAGGTAATTTATTGATGTATTTTCAGTTTTGGCGGTCCTAAACCTATTGCAATATACTCCCGTAAAATATGTTACTTGATTTGTTTCGTTCAGTGAAAATATGTAGATTTTGCAAGTAAGGAAGGGCAGAATTTTGTCCGACTTACATGATATTTATCAATATATTATGACCAAATTAGACATCATTGTTAATTGTAGCCCAGGGGCGGATTCAGGATTTTTTCCTGGGGTGCACAACGGGCAGACGGGGAAAAAATCAACAATAATTTACAAATAAACTTGTAGTATCTATATAAAGATTTCAAAAGTTTATTAAAATATCAAAACAATAGTTTCACTCATGTGATTTGCCTATAATCATGTACTATAATGGATTCTCCATAGCAAAAAAAACTGAGGGGGGTTTGAGGCATGTACTCCCGTGCCTTACCCCCCAAAACCACCCTTGTTGTAGCTTATGTGTTATTCTGATGTATAACTTATATTACTGTAAAGTTTCATCCAAACCGGTTCAATAGTTTTTGCGGGAAAGAGGGATAAACATACAAACTTTCGCATTTATAATATTAGTAGGATATATATATACATAACAGGTAGCCTAAAACATAAACTATATATTATATTCAATAGCGACCTATACAATGGATAAAGAGACAGTTGCAGAAAAGTAGAATTGTGACCAAGGTGATCATTCAGTTGAGGAAGCGGCCGTGTGATGGCAGCACAAGTCAGGCCACTTCAATCCCCAACGGCCTTCAATTTGAATATAATTCTTTTAAAGCTAAATTATTTATTATTTAGCAACATAGATTATTTTATACTTTTTATCAGTATTAGTTGTGTATTTAATATAACTACACAAAAGTTATAATCACAATAAGCTCAGGCTTAATACACTATCTGTATGCAGGTAAATTTAAATTAATTAAATATTTTACAATTATTAATAAAAATGAATATTACCGCAAAAAATCTTTTTAAAAAATGCTATGTCAGCCAAATAATAATATTGAACATTGAAGAAAGATTTTTTTTCATCAGCCTTCATTCAAAATCAATACCATATACAATAGTAAATCCCCAATTATTTTTTAAAACTTATAACGATACCATGGGACGGTATGTTGTTACGGCACGGAGATAGTATATTAAACCAATATTATAAATAAATTTTCTGTAAAAAGAAACATTAAATAATTGAGAGAACCTGAAGGGAAAAATCTTGGAAAATGAAATTTTAAGCCTCAATAATAACAAAAAACAAAAGCTGCCCATATTTAACCAATCCATCATCAGCATCATCAGCATAGAAAGAGAATAACAAAATTAAAGATATACATCTATAAATCAGGTGCATCTCAAATTCAAAGCCAAATAATACTTCAACAAAATTAGGATAAATAACAGCAGCTGATAACAATTAATATACACGCAATTATAATACAAATATAAAGAGGTAATAAAAATCAAAAAAAGGTATAAAGGATAATAAAAATAAAACTTTTTCTCTTCTGTATTAACAAATTATATTTTCTAAAATAGCTGTGAATGAACTGAGTTCTCGATATTATTGACCATTTCATATACTTTTACTAACCTTCTTTTTCTTATATATGTTATGATTCCTTTATTTTTATTATTCTTCATGCCTAGTCCATGTATTTTCTATTTATTAATTTTTTTCGCATCTTTTTATCGGGAGTTTTTATTTAACCTTTCCCCAGCTGTATCCTTTAACCTTCCTTTTACTTCAATAATTACATAGGGACAAATATCACCAAAACCTTACATATAGCATGAATGACTTTCACTACAACTTTTGTATTTTCATTGTATTTATATGCATTTTGATAAAGAAGCTCAGGAGGATTTTACTCCTTTTGAAAATCCCAAGAGGGCAGGGAATCCGTTACCAAGGTTATGGAAGGTTGTTATGCTAACAACTACACCATAGGTGACTTGAAAATATTGTTCAAACTGTCGTCGAGTTGATATGTGTATAAACCTAATATTTAATCTATATGTAAGGATTACTTAAAAAGAGCGGAGAAAAAACATAATTTTTTATCACTATATATAATAAGATATAAGTGGCCTTGACCTATTATATAATGGACTATAAAAAGCTGGCATGCGATAATGTGTATGCAATAAATCACAAGATGTTCATACCGCTACGATATCAGTGCTTCTGATAAGAGTTGATATATCAGCCCGGATGAAATAGTTAGGAAATGGGCGACAATTTATTTTGATATCAGATTAATTTGTATAGTTTGGTAGCACAGCGGGTAGAGCACTGCCTTGCTATACTTAAGGTTGCGGTTTAAATTCCAGTTGTACCAGATAGATAATTTAATCTGTTGGCAGCCGCGGTTGGACGATGTGGGCGATCTTCCAGGGGTCATCCAGCCTCCCTAAACAGAGTAGCCTTAATTGTCTGATGAACCTTTCCGTTGAAAGCAATATCGAACGTAATCATGGGGGAGAAAATCTGGCGATAGAGCGTGATCAACTCTACACACATTTGTAAAAGAAACAGTACAGTCTCTACCACGTACGGGACCCAAGACCCTTCATGGGTTGCAGTGGTATAGATTTTTTCATATTTAATTAAATATTTAATCACACCATGAAATATATACTCAACGAAACATAGTATCGTTCAACACTTCTATGTTAAATTTACGAGAACGAGATAGTGAGTGAGAGAGGGAGAGTTATAAACTGAACTTTTGAATGAATGATGAATGAATTATATTACTACAAAATTACTATTAATATAAATATTTCTTTTTATATTATAAGGATTTTTAAAAATTATTTTACTCCTTCAAACTGGGTCTTTGTTGTTCCTCGTGTCTAACCTCACACAGCCCTTCCACAAACCCTGCCAATGTTAAAAACAAAGTGGAGTAAAAAATACGAACAAATGAACGTTTTATGAGACTCCATGACAACACAAGATCTCACGATAGTAAATATTGAATCAGATCTCTCAATAAATATCAGATGAATCGGACCATTCAACAACATTGTTTGTACAACGCGTTCTTTCTTAATAGTATTCAAAAACCTTCATTCTTAACATTCCCTTTCATACTCTTGAATGAATGAATATTTCACTCATAAAATGATTCATTTACGTTTCCATTTAAATTACTTATCTTAGGAAGAAGTTAAATATTTAGTGGCTAATTCTTTAACTTTTAGCGTAAAAAAATTAATAATGGAAAAATAAAAGTAAAATCATACATCAATCTCATCGTTTATTTAATATGTTTTACATCAGGCTTTGAAAGAAATAACATTTTTTTTCTTTTTGTCCGAAGTTGGCGTAATCCTAAAAATAGACAGATCCACAAAATGTTCTGAATGGTTTACTGTATAATGTTTGCACTCTTATCCCACTATTTTTTTTATTCTTGAGTAGGCCTTCTATGATAATTGTTTGAAGAGGAATGCATTCTTTATTGAATGCTAATAGTGTGCTTTCATTCTTGTTCGGCACTGTCATAAATGAAGCATTCTTTTTTTCCCTGGCATATCCCACCGAAAATCCAATGTTGTGGTTATACTCTTGTACAAATTCATTTTTTTATATTTTGGGATTAAACGAAAAAGACTTACAGGTTCTAAAGATTCATTAAATACGACTTCGACATTCATTTATGCTAAAAAATATACAACCACCTTATTTTGTAAAGAAGAATTAAGCATCATTTTGGTCGTATGTAGTTGTTTTTTTTTTTCATAACATGTAACCATAAAATAGAAATTCCGGATTAAACGAAAAAGACCCTTATGAAGTACTCGTAAGTAAGTAGGTGGGCAGTTCATATATCGATAATGTTGGGAATCGTGAAGTTGATGTATTTCAAAATTTGGTAAATATTGATTTAATAGATTGTAAAGTTAGTAATCATGAGAAAAATCATGAGTGCCTATTTAAATGATAGAACGATTAATTTTTGAACTAACAGTTTATAATAATGTTTATATTTTTATGGGAAATGCACGCCATAAATGATGTCTGCCTTTACTCAACCACATTGACTTTTTACACTCCACAAACCACCGTCAACTACCAACAGATTATACATACACACGCACACGCACACACACACACACACATGGAAACCAAAAACAACTAATAGTTCACTTCACATAATCAAATCAATTAATATACACCAATTACTTAAAGTATTAAGAAATTATCAAATAGTTTATTAATCACACGTATAAAAAATAATTACTTGTTTAAGCGTTGCCAAGGAAACAGGACCACCAGAAGAGCCATAGACTACTAGCTCCTAGACGCTGTGACCTAGATCGGGAGAAACAGCTGACTGGCCACAGCCACTTAGATAGCGGGCTCATTGATAACAGCTCTGTGAATGGGTGGCGTTCCCATTCCTTACAACGGTACTACCGTCTCTTTATATATATATATATATATATATATATATATATATATATATATATATAGGTCTTATATTTTATAGTAATGGCCTTCTCAGTGGACGAGATCGGATTCTTTCAAAATTAAAACTATAATTGAAATTTACAATTATAATTCCAATGTAATAAGCAAATAAGCTCAAAAGAGCGAAATAAGATTGATTAGTGTTATTGTTTAGTAAATATATATTGACTTTTTCGCAAGGTCAATGGGCGAAAAAGGGATAAAAATTAAAACCAAGGTAAGAACAATTTTTTAAATATTGAAATGAAACCCAAGCCGGCTAAACATCGAAAAGTTATTAAAATTATTCATTCAAAAGTGACGGACATATACACATATATACATCTGGCAAACATGAGGAGCTACTTACTGATTATTGTTAGAGTGGAGCCTGGCAAAGATCAGTTTGAGGGCCTACGTAAATCTAAAATGACTCAATTTCTGATCAAAAGTATCGAAGATTAAATGAAATGATTAAGAACATAAAACAGCGTGGATAAGCAGCTTATAATTAAATAATATTAAATAACTGATTTATTAGGAGCGGGAACATATGTTGAATTATGGAACCAGTCCAAGACTGCTGAATATGAATTATTTATTCTGTTTAAACCCGTGAATCGACCTTGGATCTGGAGATCCTTCTGATGCTCATCCGGCCTGTTTGAGGGATGTGAGTATAAATCAGGTTATTCTATCTTTCAGGATTTACCTTTTATTCTGGCGGCTTAACGATTAGACGAACGTAGATAAATTCTAAGCAAACAAATCGAAGAAAAATATATCTACTGAAACACATTATATATTACTTTCTTACTTCCGTGGCACAACAACCCGTGATAGGTCTTGGACTCCTCAATAATCCTCCTAGATCAACCGTGGTATGAGGATTTCAACCAATATGCAAAAATCAGAAAACAATTGGATTTTCTACCCTTTCGAAGAATGATTTCCGATTACCACGAAATGTTAAGAGAATTAAATTTGCTAATGAAGCTATATTGTTTATTATGTAAAGTGATAACTTAGGAACTGTACCCGGTTGAGCTAAGACACGATACATAAGTAATAGAGGATTAAACCTAGGCTAATTAATCGACGAATGAAAAACAAAATGTTCCAATTGCATAAATACAATAAAGAAGTAAAGAAAAAGAGACGACACTAGTGGAAAATAAATTCGATCGAAATACGTCAAGTGCGATATGAATCAAATGCCACTAAATCGAATCGCCAAAAGTCCTTGATAAATTATGGATTTGAAAAACAAAAAAAGACACAGCGAAGGTTAGGAACTGACAGGGAAATCAAGGCTGTATCTAAATGTTCTCTTTCCAGGGAAATCTCATCTCAACTGATACTGTATCCAAGGAAACCACGGTATCGATATTCAACTGCTTAAAATCTGTTTAAATATGATTGGGGAAAAAATATTTAGGTTTCAAATTACCTTTAATTTAAGGCGTACATGAATGAAAATTCTAGGTAACAAAATTAGAGAAAATTACTATTTTTAGGCGAAAGAAGACATTATATTCTAGTAACATTAACACACAAAATTGTTTGTTAATCGCAAGACTGAATTCCTATTCAATTCCTAACAAACAATAATTTGTAGCATAACTTAATCTTTATAGTCTCCCTGACAGTTGAGTTGGAATAGGACTATTTAACTCACTGCCCTCAAGATAACCTAGACCTCAGGACGAAACGCAGGCAAAATAATATAAGTCATTCTTATTTTCTGTAATCATCAGCAGTGTAATAAAAAAAAATCAACTATTTTCTATTTAAATATTATTATCCTTATATTATTCTTGAAATTGAAGTTCAGTTTTAATACTTATTCCTTACCCCCAAAGTAATCTTATCACAATACATCATATCAAAACACTTAGAGTTGTTTTGCATAAGATAAAACACTGAATTTATTTTGATATCTGGTTTGCCTGATATATATACATATATACTTTTTTTTATAAAAGAGTGCAAGATGGTAAAGGGGTATAAATTACAATATATAATTACCCTTTACCCTTCCTATCGCCGTATTTCCTAGCTTCCTTTCTTTAGCAAGCTATCCAATCCCGCCGACCATCATACATCTCCGATCTCCTTAAATTCATTAAATTTGTCGTTCCAATAATCTTTCAACCTTCAAATCCCATATTTTCAATCACCTTATATCCTTACAATTTCCAAAAAACCGGAAATAACATACTCAGTTTTCAGATTAATATTTTCTAACTGATAAGTGAATGATGTGTTTTTATTTATATGTAAGTATATTAATATCATTATTAATTAATATACTTAATTTAATTTTTAATATCATTATATATTTATATTATTGACGTTTCACTCATCCAGTTGGATATTTTTAAAAACAAGTTATATTAGTTGATATTGTTCATACTTTTGTTTCATTTTCTGCTTTCTTAGTTTCTATTTGACTTTGTAATTTGCATACATATGTAATTATCTATTGCTTATCTTTATAAGATAAGAATAATTATTGTAATCTTATTTCTGTTTTTTTATTTATTGTACTCTGTTTTCTTTTTCTTTTTTAAATGTTATCACTGGAGGTAATTCGCAACTTTTTTTTCTCTCATTAATTCTTTCTCACTTAATAAGAGACAATAATCCTCTGTATTAATATACTCTAAGACGTAATGATACCCTATATACCTGTATTGTTATTCTAAAGGGACTTGTCCAAGAATAAATAAAGAATTTATTATTATTATTATATTACAGGCAATAAATTACACAAAATAGACTTATTTTATTTGTACACTTAATTTTATTTGTCGACCTAATTTTAGGCCATCATCAGGACCAAGAATAAAATAAAACTGAAAATACTATTTAAAAAATGAGGTACTTAATTTTTTCTTTTATTCTCAGCCTTGGTGATGGCCTAAAAATTAGATCGAAACGTAACCACAAATAATATAAGTCTAACTTATTTGTGATAGATAAATTATTTAACTTTTTTAACCGCACCCTCATACGCATGGCGATATAACAGGATATTATTATGATGATAAACTAACCAATATTTTGTTTTTGTTTATGTGAAACAACAACAATGTTATTACCCTTTCGCCGAAAATTTTGAAGATATTAATATTCGTCACTAACTATATTTAAAACGTATTTAACATTTCTTACATTGTGATAACTACAATTTTTGGTTATTACATTTAAGTTTTATTATATTTGGAGTGCTACCGATGGGTAGTTTCTCCACAAGTGTTTTTCAAGTAGTATTGTACATATAGCAGATTTACTTATTGTAATATTATTATAGTTGTAAATATCAATAAATTAAATTTAAAAAAAAGTTTTATTATTAAATAAATATATAAAATAATATAATATAAATTGGAATAAGTTAATAATACATATAGGTGCGAAGACCTTGGGCAAGATGTAACGGTACTATCTGTAGTCCAAGGATACTCTCCCGTAGAGTTCTTTCTAACTGTTGCTAAGGGCCAATGTCTTCCTCTACAGGAATCATTCATTATATAATAACGAATGGTAGCTGAAAAACTCAGAGGCTGAGGAGTATGGAGAATGGATACGACAGGATCCTATTTTGATAGTAAGGAATGTTTCCTATAGAAGAACTAATTTGCAAAATAACAAATATCTCTTGATTATATAGTAAATTTAGATAGGGTATAGTGCTATACGTGACGCTATTCGGAACATTAGGAGTACCTAAATAAATATAATGGATAAGGGACATTGAGCGGGTATTATTTATATAATAATCTCCTAGAATCTAATAGTAGCAATAAAAGAGAATGAGAGAGATAGTTTTTATTTCTAATTAGTTTATTTTCTTTTGTATAATAAAAGCTCTATAATACAAAAATATAAAATACCTAGGAAGCACCCATGCAATGATTCCATGGTTATTTTATTGCATATTTTTTCAATAATGGAATACAGGAATCACATTAGCTCCAGTGATTGGCATAACAATCTTTAATGCCCATGATTCGTTAGTTATACAGTCTTTGGGAGGGGACGTAAAATAGCGGTACCGAGCCTGTGCAGTTTCAGTCCCTGGATAAAAATTCCTTTCCCGATCACACTTGAATAGGCAAAATTTAGGACTCCAACTGGAGCTTCGTCCGATTAGCCATAATGTGATGTTAAATAAATAAATGTGACTTCCTGCCCTCCTGTATCGTATAATAACATGATTCCTGTAGAACATGTTCGGTACTTAGGACTGCACCTTGACAAACGCTTAACTTGGAATCCTCATACTAAACTGAAACTACAAGAAACAGCTCGCCATTTCAGGCTACTTCAACATTTACTAGACAAACGCTCTAAACTCCCAATTAATTACAAAATAAATGGCAATCATTAGGCCCATCTGGACATACGGAACAGAGCTTTTGGGGCTCCATTAAGCCATCGAATTCCTCTCGTATTCAGTCCGTACAATCCAAAATCCTCAATGCTCCTTACTTTGTTACGAACAAAGTAATCAATAATGACCTTAATGTCCCGTTTATTCCTAATTTGGCCCGAATCCGATATCAATATTGTCATGACAAACTTCATTCCCACTCAAACCCACTAGTTTCAAACCTCTCAACCTCTTAAATTCCTGATAATCATCCGAGGCGTCTGAAAAGAAGATGGCCTCGTGACCATCTAAGCTGAACTTTTTATTTGAGTACTACCACTGCGTGGTTTCTCTACTTGCCTTTGTCTCAGGACATGATTTATCTTTCATTATATTTACATGATGCATTCTTTATACAGTTGTAAACTCCAATAAATACATTTTAAAAAATAATTAAATAAAATAAACAAGTAATATTATCTAACTGATTAAGATAACACTTCCCAATCTCCCCTTTATAAAATTTGAGGTTTAACTTGTTAAGATAAAAATAATTCAAAGATAATTAAATATATTTGATTTTTTTTTAGTTAAGATACCAAAATCACACGCTACTCCCCTATGATCCACGGAGCTCGATATTATTATACAAAAATTAGTTTTAAAATGGAGATTTGAAAAAAGTGTATAAAACGATGGAAGAGGCGAAAAGGGGCGTGAGATGAATCGGCGTAATCACCCAGGGCTAAGATAGGAAGACAAGCGTAAAGGGGAATATGGTGACATTTTTTTTTCACGAAGGGGAACCTGTAGGTGTCACGGGGGAAACTCTCCACGAAATTCACCTTAAGTCCGACAAAGTTACGTACGTAAAAGAACGGAGATATCAGCAGGCTTTGAGAGGATACATTCGGGAGGAAATAGAAGAGTTGAAGCGGCAGGGCATAATTATTGATAGCAACCCGCCGTTTAATAACCGCTTAAGGCCAGTAAAGAAGAAGAACATTACAGGAGCCCTATAGGGTAGTGATAGATTATAGACAATTAAACGACGCTCGAAGAGAAGGGTCTTGGGTATGTAGTTCTAGCTCACCCGCCAGGTTATCCCCTTATTAAGGGTACCAACTTTATGGCTACTTATAGAGAATAGGACAGCGGGATTAGAACCAGGCACCTTCTGCATAGCAACTCAGCGCACTACAAACTGAGCCACCCCGCTTCCAAATAACATCCACAAAATACAATGAATGAATAAATAATCCTATAAGAAAATGAAAACAATTATGTTCAGTACAAACTAGAAAATTCTGGGTTCAAGGATAACCAACCGCCCACGTTGTGGTTATTTTCCCCTTTTTAATTCATCGAGTAATCCCATCAGCTAATTGAGTGAGGTTTGCACGCTGGGTGAGGTTGACACGATGATTAACGATAACAACATTCATGATAACGCTACTCCATCATTATTTAATGAATCGAGGTTTAGGTCATGCACTTTCGAAATATTCATTCTTATGCAAATGTTTAAATAGACAAAATAATTTTACCTATACAAAATAATCTGTATTACTTAATTTATTACCACCGTATCGTGAACTGATGAATCCATTTCAAATAATAATAAGGTGCACAGTTTTACCAATATACTTACGCAAAAAGAGAGACGGAGTTACATTTAATTGGTCAGATCATTTAACCATGTAAATACGAGTACCAAATGTAGGTACTCATTCGGATACTGAGAGTACCTACGTTTCTTTTTTATAATTTTCGCTCAGGTCAGTGTTAATCGCTGTTACATATTCATACTTATATACATATTAACAGTAATTCTTGCAGTAATGGAATAAGATAACAATCAATAAACTAGAGCCAAAAGCTCAAAAAGAAACACTATTATTTATTATAATGCAATTGGGAAAAAAAACACAAAGCCTTATGTTTCAAATTCAGTAATACACCCACTTACCGGTCGACGTTTCGTACTTGTCGAGGTATGTTGAACGTCTTGGTGGTGGGGTGCTGTCTCATGTTTGGAGCCTGTTTGGGCTGTTGATCGTTGGGATGTATTGCACTTTTTTCTTCGAGATGTGATTCACATAACCCCTTTTTGTTTTTGGTGTCTTGATAATGCCTGAATAGGCGAAACGTCGACCGGTAAGTGGGTGTATTTCTGAATTTGAAACATAAGGCTTTGCATTGTGGTTTTTTCCCAATTGCATTATAATAAGATAACAATGTTATTAAATAAAAAACATTATTCTTATGTACACAGTATAGGATGATTATACCCAAGTGCTATCAAGTAGGCTGCGGATCGACTAGATGAATTTACTTTGTGTATTTGTACGCTTAACGTCACTTTAAATCAAGTTATGGCCAATCATGCAACAGTGCGAGTCTTAACATTGGCCTATCCAAGTATAATTGGGATAGGGATCTTTGGCCAATTGTTGCAACCCCACATCCTCTGGGCCTCCATTTTCGTCTGGAAAGGACGGCATAACTATTTTTTTTTAAATTATAACTAATTTCTTACTCCCTTTAAAAAATCCTAAGACCACCTGCCGGGCTGCGATACCGCGATCTTGAGCACAATAAATCGCAGGTTCGGAAAACCCATAATAACATTTTAAAATATTGAAATGGAAACCAATTAGAAATTTCTTATTATAATTAATTCAAAATTGATGGAAGAACAAATGTATGTAGATGTAATATATTAATCTGACAAATATTAAGAAGGCGCCTCGCAAAAGACTGCTTTAGGGGCCTATCTTACCCTAAAACGGCCCAAGTTCTAATAAAAAATATCGAAGATTGAGTAAAATGCAGAATTCAGGACAAAAACCTCTAAGTGTATAAAGCATTATTAATTAAATAATACCTTATTTAACATTAGGAGCGGGTTAATAAGTTGGTATGACAACCAATAGACCATACGTCATCCTAACTAGATGAAATTCTACTTCTGTTTGTTATTGTTCTCTACGAAGTAGGCTTTAACAGCCTCAACAAAAGAAATGATGTTTTTAACAATATTTATAACAATACTTTAAATTATTTTAATACTATTATGATTGTCAGGAACTGTCAACCCACAAATCTATAATATGATATATTAATAGCAAACATTAAAATAATATTTACTATACCACGATATCTGACAAGTGGAATATTTGTTCTCATCTTTCAGGTAATATTAAAAAAACAAAATAAATGCTAATCACATAAACGTGTGCAAATACGAATGGTATAATTGAAGTGCCATTCTCAAGAGCCTTAAAATTGAAACAAATGGATTAAATAAACGTGGAGCCTGATGAGGAAAACGCGCCTTTTAAGTCATCAGTCGTAGAATGTAATCACCGAGTTGTGAAACATTTAATAAAATATTACTTATCACTAATTATGGGGGTTAAACAAATCAATTTTACCAGTGAAATCTTATCCAGAAAATTATCTAGGCGAACAAAAGGAACGAAGGACTGCGAATTTAACCTATGAAGGCAAACCAATGGAGAGGTACCGCTGGGTACTTTTCTTCTATGTCACTCTGTATTATTTTCCAGTCAGCTAATCCGCTGATTAGTCAGTTACTTGTATTTGACAGGTGTGGATGAAAATATAAAGAGGGAAGAGGAACCTTTGAACGGTATAGGATTCAAAACATGGTAGGGGTTGTACTTTTTCTAAGCCACCTGTTGTGCATTCCACCAACTAAAGGCACCTGCTTTAATAAGGTTGGGTTCCAGGAGCCTCCTCAGATTCACTCGATCGATTCACGGCTATTAATAGATAAAAAAACCTAATCTGTCTCAAACGGTGTCGAACTCAAGACATAGAGATCAGTAACCAAGCACCCTAGTCTGTATTATTTATTTCCCTAGTCTGAAAAGGACACGGCTGGTGTTAAACAAAATAGTTATTAGGTGTAATATCTATATCAAGTTATTATCATATTGATCGTAATCATCATTAAGAAGAAACAAGGAACCGACTAAACGCAGGAAATTCTTGATATTTTTCGGTCTCGAAAACTGTGAAGCGGAGATAATTTTTCCAAGATCATGTTCAATGACCAGATCATGTTCAATCGCCAGGTTTCTCCCCCGAATAAGAGTAACCACTTAAAAGATGTTTTTCTCTGTTATAAGGTATCTTGATCATCCGGAGTTGAAATTATAAGGATGATGGAGGATAGGAGTAGCCTAAGACGAAAGTCACATTACTGGTTAAGAAACATTAATAGACATGAAGACAACCATTCAAAATGCAGAATATGGCGTCATACATATAATGCATATGGTATGAGGGAAATACAAAGAACAGCCAGAATGCGAGGATGAACAAGAAGAAGGATTATTGCCTATAATCATCCGTAATTGGTCCTCCATTTCCCCCAAAATATTCCCTCTCGCCAAGTAATCCTCTTGCCCTCGATACTTATTATCGCCCCTATCCAGACATAAAATATTTATTGCTCCCGAAGGGAAGAGCGGGCCTTCGTAACGAGTAACGAAAACACAAACAGAAGTTACGTGATCGGTTACGTGACATTGGAGGAGAGGAGGGACGAGAAATAGGGCGCAATATAGAAGCTTCCATATACCATATTATTGTACTCCTATACAGGTCACAGTCCCATGACTTAGTACCTGCATCGCCAAAGGTTCGATTCTGGTCGGCATTTTGGGTTATATCCTCTCCAGTTATCCTGTATCACTATTTTATATTAAAAAAAAAACTGTAACACCAAAATTCATGAGTTGGGTTCAGTAAGTGGTAAAGAGTGTACTTATTCTTGGACAACGGTTGTGGAGGGTGGTGATTTGTCCTAGATCACGCTCAAACGCCAGATTTTCCCACTATTTTGGATAACTGAAATAGAGAGGCTGGGTGAGTGAATCAAAGATCCACTCAGATATCAAAGGATCCATCCCTCGCTATTAAGAGATTAAATAAATCATCTGTGACAGCCCGATATTAACTGAAAGAAAAATAACCAAAATTTATTATTGTTGTTTTGTTTATCCATTTAATGTCACTGTATGCTGCTATGGGTAATCGGGTGATGCAACAGAGGGAGTCTCAAATCTTTTCGAACCAGTTATACTTAAGGTATGGATCTTTAAATAAGACCTTACACGGTAAATGCTCGGGACCACCACTACGAAAAAAACAAAACAAAAAAAAACCTCGAAAAACTGCGAGTTGCTGCTCAACTAGTTTGAATACAGGGCATAGTCTATTAATGATCGACACTTATCTTAATTTGAACTTATGCACTTAATTTGGCCAAAAATCTAAAAGAAATCGGGCGGTGATAACTTATTAAATTATAAGTTATTTTCTAGGTATTTATGTAAAAATTAGTTTCGAATAAAAATAAAACTAACACACTAATAATTTTCGTTAGCAAAATTTAATAAAGCTTTAGTTAATATAAAATAACTGCAAAAAAAAATAAAAATATTTCAAAGAAAATAAGTCCATGCGTCTAATAATAAAACTTCAATACCTCTCTAAGTAGAGTCATTAAAGAGATTCCTGAAGAGCAGGGACTCACCTGAAAAGAAATATTTATGATAAATACTATTCCAAAAACTTATATTAAATTATTAGTTAGAAGCTTAAATTACTGTACCATTTTTTTATAATTAGAACCGCAACTAATAAAATTAATTAATAATAAGTAAAATTAATAAACTAGTTTTTTATCTAGCTTTATTCATTTTTATTTCCTTTTTAATTACATTTCTTCGTCAACCTTCCGATTTTACGATGGAAAAAAAATGTGGTGTTTATTAAACAGCCAAAGTATAACACTGAGTTCACTTGTCCATTTTATCTGCCAGTATAACCGTAAAAAACAAAACAAAAGTATCTGTACTTCTGCAGATATGTTATCGAACGAGCTTTACCGTGATTTCTAAAAATATCCGAATTTCCATAAAACAAAAAGATATTTTTAAATAAAAAAAAAATCAAAACAAAGGAAATTAATTACCTCGTAACTTGTATGATAACGAGGTGATCCTAACCAACAAAGAATAAAAATTATATACAAACGTGACGATTATATACCTATTTATTATATGTACACATATATACTACATACACATATACATATACCTCTGACCTGTACCACTAAAACCCATGAAGGGTCTTTTCCTAATTTCATGAAATCCAATCCTCCTGATTTACTTCTAACGCTATCTACCCGAGGCTTAAAGTAAAATTTATAACCTTTTTAAAATTTTAAACAGGGGTTGAAACGTAATTTATGCTACTTCCTAAATAATAAATATTTGATGCGATATCAAAATTCAATAACCGATCTGACACGTTGTCAGGCGTCAATATTCCTACCTCCTATGTACTTTGTTTCTATTTAAAAAAAAATATTTTCATTTGTATAATTGATTCATTTACATAATTGATTGTGTAGTAGAACCGAACCAATTGGCCAATCGTTGATTGCTTTCTAAATATAGGGATAATTAAAATCAAAGCAATCCCTTCCTACGTCAGAGCGATCCCACCAAAGGCGTCACCGTCCTCGGCAAATATCAAACAGACTACTAAAATAGAGCCAAAAACTCAAAAAGAAACACTATTATTTATTATAATGCAATTGGGAAAAACCACAATGCAAAGCCTTATGTTTCAAAAAATACACCTACTTACCAGTCGACGTTTCGCCTATTCAGGCATTATCAAGAGACCAAAATCAAAAAGGGGTTATGTGAATCGCATCTCGAGAGTTGTATGTTGAACGTCTTGGTGGTGGGGTGCTGTCTCATGTTTGGAGCCTGTTTGGGCTGTTGATCGTTGGGATGTATTGCACCTTTTCTTCGAGATGCGATTCACATAACCCCTTTTTGATTTTGGTGTCTTAATAATGCCTGAATAGGCGAAACGTCGACTGGTAAGTAGGTGTATTTTTTGAAACATAAGGCTTTGCATTGTGGTTTTTCCCAATTGCATTATAATCAAACAGACTATTATAAAATAATGTTAAAACGCATAAAAAATCGAAACAATCAAAAATAGAAGAAATAAGTTACCTTGAACAGCCTTATAGTAATCGCAATAGGACAGCCTTATTAAAAAAAAACAAACTTAAAACAGAGGAACGTAAAAAAATTGCGCAATGCATGGTACCCATGGTATCGTTGCATTAGAGGCGACCTGTGGTGCAGTGGTTAGTATAACAATCCACTATGTCCAAGATCGCCTGTGTGCAGGGGGGGGGGGGGTGATTGGCGCTAGATCACTCTCAACCACGTTATTTTGAATACCCATTTTCTACAGGCTGGGTAAGCCATAGAAGTGTCTCCGATCCGACTGGATCCATCTACGGCCGCGAACAGATTAAATAAAAGTCAGCCAGCGAGCGGGATATGAACTTCGGCATGGCAACTCGGCGCTCTACCACTGAGCCACTCCGTTCCCAGGATTTTTTAAAAGGGAGTAAAACATCCTGGATTATGCCGTCCTTCGAAACCTGAAAATAGAGTCCCGAACCCTTTACGACGTAAGGAACTCGTTAAATATCCTAAAGCCATAGCAGCATAAAGTGACGCTAAAATAACAAGCAACAATAGAATGGTTACTATGCGAACTGTCGTACATCGACTAAAAGATCTAGAGACTACTTATAGACTTACTATGTCTCTGTAAAATAGGCAATCTTAACATGAGTCAGGAGCCATCTCTGCCAAAACAAATTCTTTCACAACCGTTGACTTAGAAACTATACAGTCCATAACATGAACCCAATAACCAACACTCCATGAAGGTGGTACAGTTTATTATCATTTTATAGGCAGTTTTTCTCCATTGTCCAGTTAAAGGGTTAGGAGTGTTATTAAAGGTAAATGGTTAAAACTGTAGCCTCGGTGAATAAGAAGTTATGTCGAATTGGCCTAAAGTGAGTTAAATGTATTGATGGAAAGTACTCGTTAAAGAACTCCACCCTAATGATACCTGAAAAGGGCTGCCACAGTAGCATCGTTCTATTAGCCCTAGCAGCATAAAGTGACGCTAAATGAACAAACAAATAACGAGAATGACACGATTCCGCTATACTCATTCTGGAAACAATTCGACTTGGCTACTCATCCACCAAAGCCCACAGAAATATCTATCCTCAGCTGGAAGACAGAACGGGAATGGAGAAAGCGCAAGGCTACGGAACGGCCTCCAAGCTGACCCACTGCCACGGCTCTGCCTTTCTACAGTAACCCCTTTCATAACCTCACCTACTTCTTCCCAAGTATACCTTTAGTTTATTTGTCTGCTGTACGAAATATACAATATCTCGTATAATATATCATATAAAGTGGATGACTAGAATTTTTATTAATATTTCAGCAAAAAGCCTTAAAATACAGAATGCGTACCTCGACTTGCCACATAGTAATCGCCAGGTTTTTCCCTGTGCTGAGAGGTACTCGAGATCATGCTCAATCACAATGTTTCTCCCGATTAGGGCATCCACTTCATAGAGGCAGATTGAGCCAAGAAGGATCTATAAATCCCAGATCCATGTCAAATAACAATACGTAAGAAATTTCACAGATATTTATTATTAATAGGTTGCATAGGTAAAGGCATAACGTTAATTTAATTTAATTGAAATTCCCTATCATAACGAAAATGCTGCTGCAATTTAATAATCCCAGAAGAAGCCTACTTATAAAAAATAATAGTGAAATAATAATAATAAAGGAGAAAAATTCGAAGAAAATTGCAACAGGTATTTTATTGTCGTTTCGACCAAATTAAACTAACTTCGAGATATAATTTGCAAATTAAAAATTTAGTTATTTTTTTGCTTGTTAATTGATTTAACATCACTTTAAGCTACTATGGTTAACCGGACGATACTATAGAGGAGTTTTAAATTTTGCCTAGTCAGCTATAATCGAGTTCCAGGCACCGTACAGGCTCGGGAACTCCATTTTAAATCGACAATGAAGGACGGCACAACCGATGATATTTCACTTTCTTTTTTTAAAAGATCCTAGAGCCACCTGCTGGGCTGCTAACTCACCACCCTGTGCATTGAATACTATGTATATATTAAACATTACACCACTAGTCAATCCCTTGTAAATTTTGTAACATAGTCATTTCATGGGACATGGAGATGAGAGATCCATTACAAATATTGGTTTAAAAACAAAAATGAATTTATAATAAATATTTTATTCTAGTAACGTTTGTTCATAATTGTATTCCTATCAATTGTTTTCACTTCATTTAATCCATAAATATTCTAAGCAATATTTTACTGTCAAAGACACTTAAGATGATTTCTTATTCAATTCAATTAAAGATTCCATATCAAGGATCGCTAGTAATCAAAGACTCTAAATACTTCGATTTATCGATATGGCAAAGAAAAATATTTAATTAATGAATCATTCCATACATTTTAATAATAATTTACTTAGTTTAAAAAAATAATGATCTCGCAAGATATGCTCGACTGACAAGGACGACTAGTCTTTATTTATTTTATCTAATTGCTATCCAGTCGACGTTTCGCCTATTCAGGCATTATCAATAATGATATGGTATTTTGGCATTATCAATAATGCCTGAATAGGCGAAACGTTCACTGGTAAGTGGGTGTATTACTGGATTTGAAACATAAGGCTTTGCATTGTGGTATTTCCCAATTGCATTAAAATAAATAAGTATAAAAATGAAAACTTGGTTTGTTTCTATTTTTGCGATTTTCTCTAAAACTAAGCAAAAACGAGCAAATCTCTAAAGGACTTTTTGTCTTAGTTTTTCGGTCCCCTATAAGTTCCTGAAGTTTTGCCATTTAAATTCGGGACACCCTGTATATTACTAGCTTTTGCCAGCGGCTTCGCTCGCGAGAAATTTGGTCTGCTACATAAAGTTTCGTGACAGATCATTTCAAATAAATAATTTAATTTTTATTTAACTATAAGTTACTCGTACATTCAAAATTTCAGATGTCTAACTTCAAAACTGACGGATTCCATACATTCTTTGAGCCCGTATTATTTTAAGGGAGAAACCCGTGGGGGTGAAATTATCCAAATTACTTTCTTAGTTCTCATTTAAGCTATACAAAGAACCTATCTGCATATATCAAGATGCTAAGTGGTTTCTGCTGTGCGTTGACAGCTGGGTGTTACAGTTTTATATGAACCTCGCCTGTGTGGTGTGTTGATAAAACGTAACCTTTCTCCTACCCTAGGCTTGAGACTATCCATATCAAATTTCATCACATACGGATCATGAACATATCATCACTTAGTCGATGTATGTTTCACATCACAAACGGATCTGAAACATACATCGACACTGATTAACAATCGGGACGGACAGAAGTTACTTTCGTTTACTGTTGTTCGGGTCAGTAAAGGATTAGTATGTAATGTTAATGAATTTATTGAAAAGGATTACTTAGCATAATGGTTTCACTTATCATATGGCAGCAGCGAGAAATTAAACATGAAAGGATTAGAATAATGTACATATAAGTAGGTAATTTATCGATGTGTTTTTAGTTTTGGCGGTCCTACTTACCTACTGCAATATAGTCCTATAAACTATGTTACTTGATTTGTTTCGTTCGCCGAAAATATGTAGATTTTGCGAGTAAGAAACACGTGAGAGAGCTACTCAGAGGGCACAATTTTATCCGACTTGATATTTATCGTTATATTATGACAAAATTACACAAAATCATTATAAATTGTAGCCTATGTGTTATTCTGATGTACAACTTATATTACTGTCAAGTTTCATCCAAATCCGTTCAGTAGTGTTTGCGTGAAAGAGAGACAAACATACAAACATACAAGCATTTATAATATTAAAAGGGTATCAAAACAATAGTTTCACTTATCTTCTTTCTGTTATTTTAACAGCTATTGTCGTGTGATTTGCCTTTAATTATGTACCACAATGGATTCTCCACAGTACCTACAAAACTTTCGTGGGTTATCCACCCTTTAAATCCACCCTTGTTGTAGCCTATATGTTATTCTGATGTTTAACCTATATTACCGTAAAGGTTCATCCAAATCCGTTCAGTAGTTTAGGAAAGAGTAACAAACAAACATACATACATCCATCCCCACAAACTTTCGCATTTATAATATTAAAGGGATTAATAGAGGATACAGTTATTTCGTTAAACAAACAAAAGAATTGCGAATCGGGCATAACTTTTTTTGGTGCCCATTTAAAACTTTAAAAAGAGACAATCGATAAATAGAAGAATAAAATGATAATGAATATATAAAAAGCGCTATTTCGACAAGACGACAATGAACTTTTTGGGGGAGATAAGAAGAGTCTAGAACAACGATAAGAAGCTGTAATAGGAAACTCGTGCCTTTTCGCCGGAATTCAAATTTATTTTGATGGTAGGATTTTGCCATGACAGGTGTATAGTAAAGCTTTAGAATATTTATGGGCGTATATCCAATAAATAAATAGATCAAATCTCCAAAAGGATTATTATAATAAAACACAAGAAAGAACTTTAGAAAAAAATTGTTAACAATAAGTAAATACGGTATAGTTTATTCGTGTATGTGTTTTTTAAAATTACTTCAATGCTATTCAGCCTACTTTTTAGAAGGTGTCGTAACGGTGACTGTTAACTATCTAATGAATCTCAGATATTATTGCTCGTCTGCTTCAGTGATTATCACCAAGTCCCCTTAACAATAGTAGGAAGAATGTTAAAACCCGATAAAAATAATAAAAAGGCATAATCCTCTAAAACTAATTAAAAATTCCAGACCGAGAAACTGATCAATACTCATTTACGTGATAATTTTTTTTAACGAAGTAAAAATGATCAATACTTCACCCGCAATACCTATTCGTCTTAATCAGACTAGAGAAATGAGGCTACCATAAAAGTTACTAACAGTAAAGAGGATAAAAGATACAGTTTAAAGAGCTTTTATTTTTTAAACTATATTGAACTTCAATCTATGAAGATTTTTTCTTGGGTTCAGTACATGGTGGAGACTATACTGTTTCTAGGACAACGGTTGAGCGAGAAGTTGATTTATCCGAGATCAAAATTTTTATTACTTCAAGGGTAAACGGAACTTACTTTATAAAAGCTGGGTGGTGACTGCTACTGTATTTGTATTTATTTATGTTTCATTATAATTTGTAGCATTATTATCGAATTTAAGCGCAACAATACTTAGATCGTTCATTTCATAAAACCAAGACCTTTATCTGTCTCAAATAAAATATTTCAGAAGAAACGAAAAGTTCAGCCAGTTACTGATGTTTTTAATTATTATTAGAATCAATTGTACAACTATTAAATGACCTTTTAGTTAAATATAATTATACTTATAAAAATGAAAATTAAACTAAAGTTCATTACAAGAAATTATATATTTCATAGACATACCCCTAGGTGTCGGCAGTCTCGAGCATGTTGCTGACAAGTTTACCCTCTACCGCAAGTCGCTAAACGCGGCTAAAAAAATTTTCACTTCAAAAAACTAAAAACACCACTGCATCTTATAGCAAGCACTTTTTTGCCAACGTTCCGGCCTAAAATTTGGATGGGAAAAAACCAAACAACGACAACAACATTGCAGTAACACAGACAATAAATAGTTAATTAAACAGAAAAGATTGAGAAAAAAGTTTCATTAATATTAATTACGAATGTTAACTATTGTTACACATTAATTTGTCCATAATAAGCCTCGAATCCAGTGGCTGTTTTATTATTTCCGCCTACAGCCACCAATTTCTTCACCAACTTAAAAGATCTGGAGTACATCCCGTTGAGGTAGTACTCGAGTAGGTACAAATATATTCTCTTACAGATTCCAGAAGGAGATGTATAAATGCAGATCTGTTCCCTGGGCCTTGAGACATATCCTTGCGCAACTAGTTCTACATTCGAAGGGAAAACTCCTTCAACGAGTGCGACATGAGAAGTGCCCATCATCTTATGTACCGAGGGGCCATCGCGTCTCATCCATTCTTATCAAGTGCCCATACCACAGAAATCTTCTTTCACTGATATCATTGAGAATGTTAAGCTCCCACATTATTTCTTATAACTTCATTTGGGAATTTCTGCAACCTAAATATGGCACTTCTTCAGAAATCCGTTTCCAGGATCAGTAATTTATTCGCTGATTGCTTCGTCATTGTCCATAATTATGAGCTGTATAACGTAGTACAGACTAAGAAGGAGCATATGCTTATATAAACTTTTAATAAAAAAATCGATACACCGAAATTCTTCAACATCCATACTCTCCTTATATCGATAACTGCTTTCACTTAGATATTTTAAATAAAATAAAATAAATATACATTCATCACTAGAGCCGAACAGCTGGGACCACCATATAATGGATGAGCGAGGAACTGTGAGATGCCTTTCCGCACCCACTGGCACAGCGTCAATAAATTAGTGGATATCATCAGATTGGCAAGAAACCAGCACACAGGCATCGGCCATATTTTTTCTCTAATATTAATTATTTTTATTTTTCGCCAAGTTATAAAATTTCATGCCCTGGATATTTCTGCAATATTAATCAACGTAGGGTAAAATGGAGTGAAGCTTACACTTAAATAAAATACTGCATTTGAAAATTATACTCCCTTTAATTTGCGTGTACTTATAATATGTATATATATATATATATATATACATATATACGAGGGGTGATCAAAAAGTTCCAGGACTGATTTTTTATTAATTTATTTAAAAAATCTACAGGCTATTGGACGTCGTCCCGTTCAAAGTACTCTCCTTGGGAAGCTATACATTTTTCCCAACGATGTTTCCACTGTGTGAAGGACTTTGAGAAATCATCTTGTGAAATGGTGTGTAGCTGCTCCAGCGATTTTTTTTTTAATGTCATCTACGGACTCAAATCTCTTTCCCTTCATGGGTCTCTTAAGTTTTGGAAACAAGAAAAAGTCTGCAGGGGCAAGGTCAGGTGAATATGGAGGCTGGGGAATGACCGTCATTCCATTTTTGGTGCAGTAGTCGCGAATGAGCAGTGCGGAATGAACAGGCGCATTGTCATGATGCAGCACCCACTCACCGCTCCGCCACAACTCTGGTCTCTTCCTCCTTATTGCCTCGCGCAAATTTCTCAGGGTTTGAAGATAACGAAAGCGGTTAATGGTCTCACCTCGTGGAAGAAATTCATGGTAAACAACACCCTTCCAGTCGAAAAAAACAGTAAGCATGACCTTGACGTTTGATTTGACCTGACGTGCTTTTTTGGGGGTTGGGGAGGATTTTGTCTTCCATTGTGATGACTGGACCTTCGTTTCCACGTCGTAGCCATAAACCCACGTTTCATCTCCAGTAATGACTTGTTGTAAGAAGTTTTCATTAGCATTTGCCATTTCAAGAAGTTCCTGACAAACTTGAACTCTGTGTTCTTTCTGCTGCTCAGTCAACAGTCTCGGAACAAACTTTGCAGCCACCCTTCTCATCTGCAAATTTTCTGTTAAAATCTGTTGACACGAACCAAATGAAATGTTCAATTCTTCAGCCATCTCACGAATGGTTAGTCGACGATTAGAACGCACGAGACTGTTCAATCTTGCAACATGATCGTCGTCAGTCGAAGTTGATGGGCGCATCATCTTCACACGATGTCCGGCCTTCCTTGAACCTTTTGTACCACTCATGACACCTTGACCGACTCAGACATTCATCACCGAAAGCCACTTGCAACATTTGAAAAGTTCCAGTAAACATTTTACCCAACTTCACACAAAACTTTACGCAAACGCGTTGCTCTTCCTTTACATTCATTTCACAAAATCGCCGAACACAAAAAACTTTTTTTACGAAAACAGCAGTAACTTTGCAATGAAGAAGGTTATCAACAAACTGAATAAACAGCTGAGCTCAGGAAGAGTCACGCTAAACAATGCTGCCAACCGCACTGCTCTATGACACTCCATTGCCGCGCAATCTCAACAGTCCTGGAACTTTTTGATCACCCCTCGTATATAGCTTTTGCCCACGGCTTCGCTCGCGTGGAATTTGGTCTGCCACATGAAGTTTCGTGACAGATCATTTTAAATAAATAATTTAATTTTTTAAAACTATAAATTACTCATACATCCGTCTAGGAAAAATAAAAAAATAGATAAGAACATCTAATTATATGAATAACAGTATAATTATGAATGATTGTGGAATATTTACATTCTTTAATAATAATAATAATAATAATAATATTATACACGCACACACACACCTGGTTTGGACGGCATTCCAAATTTAGCCCTTAAGGTGGCTCTCAAAAAGCGTCCAGACTTTTTTAAGGAGGTTTTCAATTCCTGCCTTCATGAAGGATCTTTCCCGGCTCCTTGGAAGAGACAGCGTATCGTTCTGATTCCAAAGGGTAAAGGAAGCTTCGAGGATCCGTCGACCTATCGCCCAATCTGTTTGTGGGATACTATATGAAAGGTATTTGAGTAGATCCTATCTCTCAGGCTTCAATAATTAACGGAAGGCGAAAGAGGCATCTCAAAGGCTCAATACGGATTTCGAAAACAGCGATCTACGATAGAAGCTAGAGGACTAATGACCGAGATTGCCCGAATAGCGATTGCAGGAGTGAGGTGGAAGAGGGATGCGAAGAATTATGCAGCTATCGTCACCTTGGCAACGCATTTACCAAGGCGAACTGGGCCTGCATATTGGGTGCTCTACGGACGATGGTAGTCCCATCGTATCTATTGAGGGTTATCAACGACTATTTTATAGATAGGGTACTATTTTATGACTCGGATAGTGGTTTCAGGAGGTATGAGGGCACTGGTGGCGTCCCACAGGTCCTCTCTTGTGGAAAGGTATGTACGACGGAGTCTTTAGGTTACCCATGCCGGATGGAGTTACAGCTGTTGGTTTCGCCAATGATGTTGCAGTTGTGGTCGTGGCAAAATATATTGAGGAGATTATCCTAATTGCCAACAAGACTGTCGCTATTATTCGAAGATGGCAGACTTCTGTAGGGTAGCAGCTTGCTGACCATAAGACTAAGGCGCTCCTGGTCAGTAGCAGGAAGCCGATTAAAAATGTTACTCTCACAAAATTCGTTCCCAGCCATACTTGAAATACCTTGGAGTCCTCATTGATGCACATCTCCAGTTTAACGCACATACGGAGTATATCAGTGCCAAAGCGGCAAAAATTATTTCATTATTGACGCGCCTTATGCCGAATATTGGAGGACCGAAAGAGAGTCGCAGAATGTTTCTGGCAACTGTTGTCTCCTCGATCCTTTTATATGGAGCTCCAGTCTGGAAAGAAGCCATGTCTACCGCATCGCACTGGAGACAGATGGTCTCAGTGTAACGAAGAGGTTTATTGAGAGTGGCAAGTGCTTTTCGGACTGTTTCTTACGAAGCTGTATGTGTAATTGCGCGCCTCCGGTCGAGATGCTAGTGGAAGAGAGAAACAGATGGTACAATCGTAGCTCTCAAGTATCAAGAGGCGAAGAGAGGAAAATCACCATCGTACGTTGGCAATAGCTTACAGTTAGTTGGAAGACTAATACCAGAAGGTTTACCTACTAGTTGGTGTCTGACATTGGTTCGTGGTATGATCGTAGACATGGTGACGTGGATTTTCACTATTGTCTCGACTATATTAACTATTGTAACTATTGGAACTATTGTCTGGACATGGATGCTTTAGTGCCTACCAGTACAGATTCAAACTCAACGACAATGCTGAATGCCCAACTTATATAAGGGTAGAGGAAACAGCAGAGCATGTTTTTTTTTAATGTAACCGCTTCACTGACGAGAGAAGGGAATTGAAGCTGGCTTGTAGAAAGAAGGTGACTCCTGAAAATTTAGTGAGCTGCATGCTAAAGTCGGACGAACAGTGGGCAGCGGCGAAAAAAGGCCACAGGGGTCCTCAAAAGACTGAGATAGGAGGAAAGGGCCAGGAGAGAAAATAAGAAGTAGAAGACTGGTGCCTTCTTGAAGAGGAAGAATCTAGACCAAGAATACAAGTTGGAAATGGCTATGGCTGTGTGTCGCGACAGCCATTCCCCTTCACGAAGCAATGCCTAACGGCGGTCCCGTGGAGTGTGGAAAACAGGGCCTACCCGCGTCTTTTGAAGATCTCCACCTGCCCACAAACAAAAAAATTAACACACAAAATTAAAAAAAAATGTATCTCCTTTCGTTTCTAATGGATTTCAAATGTGATCTTGCTAATCAATCACATAATTAATCTAATTAATAATTTATATATTTATATATATATATATATATATATAAGTAAGGTGCATCATCATAATCAATCCTCTTTACCGCCTAAGCAGTGTGAGGAGGAATTCTGCACAGCCTTCTCCAGCTCTGCCGGTCTGGAGACTGTGCTCCACCTCCTCCTAGGTCATCCACTTCCTCGTTTTCCCTCCAGCGAGCGGGATTTGAACCCAATACCTTTGGTATTGCAACTCAGTGCACTACCATGCAGCCACTCCGTACCCTTCATGAAAGTTATAATGTTCCATAACCAATACATTTGGGGTCAATTAGCCAGTGTCCTTCCCGACGACATAGAATGGGGGTGCGGGTCCTAGGACAGTAAAAAAAACAGTCTAGAAATGCATGGGAATTAAGGCTGTTAGGGGTAGCAGGCGCACGAAGTTCTATGCGGCTTTTCTCAAAGCAGGGAAAGACACCTAGGACTCCAGGCGACAAACCATAATACGGTTTTTTAAAAGTATAGGGAGTAGGTTCATCTCTACAACACCCAGTCTCTGCAAGTTACCTCCAGTAGAATGATGTTCCTCAGTTACCAATGGAAAGGAAAATGTTTGTGGAGTCCCGAGAATGGGTTTCGAACCCGCAACCGTTGAGTTGGTAAACAGTTGTTTTTAATGTCTTCCATCAAATAGTATATTTGTATCCATATTGATTGATTGAAACATGCCTTCACAAATTTGTTACTAATATGAGGACAAACAATATAGTTCCCAAAAGCCGCCAAGAGTTAGTTGTACAATTATTGATATAATTTCAAGAATCGGAAATAGTTACATATTAATATACATAACCTCCGCGAAGTGTTTTGTCTGAGGTACAACGTCTATAATTAAACTTCTGGCCCGAGTTATGGCGACTTTTTCTTCCACTGGAGGCGGATGGTCTATTCCCGTCTAATAGCGGCCGTAACTTAGACTAAATGATAAACTAACCTTTCAAGATCTTTTCGTTCCCTCGGAGATATTTACTGTAGGCAGTAAAGTGGTTGGCAAGATCCGACCTTGAACCCTAAGCTTCTTCTCTCCTCGTCCAAAGCTGTCCTGTACGACAGAATCTCGAGGTCGCTGCAGATATATTGCTATAGCCACTAGTACAGTAATTTAGAATGAGAGTGTCTAGGTCGAAGAGCCGACCGTAATTCTGGACTTTAACCAGATCTATACCGTTAAAATGTCGTGCGTATTCTAGGCTTTCTCTGTCAATTTAATATTAACAGCTATAAAAATAATCATTAAAAAAAAAAGAGATTTATACATTGTTATTAAATTGGCGCTAGAACCCACAAGCGAGTCTCGGCCTCCTTTAACACCAATCTCCATGCTCTTCTATCGCTGGATGTTGTCATCCAGCTGTTCGTATCCAACGTAAACTCCAGTTTTCTTCGAATCATTGTCTACGCAATCTGCCCATCTTAATCTTGGCCTACCGACCGCTCGACGTCCCTGCCACTGTCTTGTCAATACCAGCCTTGAAGTAGCACTCATTTGCATACTAGCGACATGATCTGCCCATTGAAGACGATTTAATTTTATCACTGTACCCATAATTAGGTATGGGTCAAACCATTCCACCTTCTTTACAAAATATATATATTCCACGTTCTTACATGTTTGATATAATTCTTTTTGAATAAGAAAACAATTTTTTATTTTTTCTCACAATTTTCATCAATCATCCCGATATTAAATGTTGCGCCATAAAAGAGTTGTTACATAACAAAAAAATGGTAGAAATTAAAATGATTGATAATGCAAGCAGAGGAAGTACTTGCGTAACACTGTGTCCTAGCAGAGTTGTTTAGTTATTTATTCGTTTTTTTAAAAATATCTTAATCGAATTAAGGAGTTGTAAGTAATTTTTATGGTTTTTTGTTAATATCAGCGTTTATGCGATGAGATTTTGAGAGAGAGATTTGAACCTTTAGGACAAAGAAGGTCGTGGGAGAACTTGTGCCCTTGATAAGCCCTTGTGTTTTCCGAGCTTGGGTCAAAGAAAATCCCACAATAACTGTTCGAGAACTTTCAGGGAAACTAGAAGTCAGCAAATCAGTCCTTGATGCGATTGAAGGCGATGGGAAGGTGAACAAGCTTGAAAGTTGGCAGAGTTTGAACTCATAAAACCAAATAATGCGAAAATCGCGGTTTGACAACTCAGTAAAGTCCAACAGACATATAAAGTTAACCATTTGGAGGGATTTTAAAGAAAACATAAAATCATGCCTTTCCGGACAACCCAATATTTAAGGCCAATTCAAGGGTCACCTGTTGAATTAGTGGTGTAGCGTAACCACCTAGCATTCAAAAGATCGTCTTATATCAGCATCTTCTACATCCGTCATACTGGAAACGCATTGCTCGGCACCTTCTGGTACAATAAGTCAATCTGATCTCAACCATCAGCGATAAGCCAAAACAACAACTTACCGACAAACCAATTATCCCGGATAGAACGATTGATCGATTGATCCAGCGCGTTACATAAACAAGCATGAGCACATGTTGGCACTACTGGCAACAAGACATACACATTTACAGTTAAAATAATCGTCAACAGGAAAAGCCTCCAAGATATCTAATGATGCCTGCAGGGGATCCTAACGAGAGTGTCCTTGGCTGCACTGGCGGAAGTGAAGTGCCACTTGAATCAGATTAATCGATAGTTGACGCCTTTCAAGGATCGAGCTGCCATGAGATGACACGCGCGATCATAATCACTTTTGTCTCAAATCACACCTTCTTATTTATTAGTGTTTTAAACAAAAAATAAATCTCTTTAAACGAGATAAATTTATATATTTAAATAGCAACAGTAAAAAAAAATTAACGACCAAACTAACAAAAGATGTGAAACCAAATGGTCAGGGGAGAGGAAACGAGATCGATTGGAACATTAAAAAACAAAATATAGTCTTCGCGTAGTCTTTTAGCGAATAAATAAAATTCAGAAAAACTTCAGAAGCAGAGCCAAGAATATGGGTCGGTTTCAGGATGAAGAAAGACAAGAGATGATTGGACAAAGCTGGACAGAAGATCAAAAGAAACGTAGCAGAGGACCCATGATGGAGGAATATTGGAGGAAGTTGTAACGTGATCCGAAAAGGTCAATACAAAAAAAAAAATTACTTTAAGCGATTCAAATAGCACTAAAAATCGTAAAGTGATAAACGTATACATTCATAAAAATGTCAGCACTCATAAAACTGTAAACCGTAAATAGTATGAAAACGATTAAACGAATAATTGGAGTACAATTTTAACAATTATATCGATTATTGTCCGATACTTGTATTGAGTATCTCAGACTAATATCCCCTCTCAAAAAAAAATAATAATAACAAAAATAATCAGTTGTTTTGAATAACAAAGACCAAAAAATAGCGATGTTGTGATTTCCCTGTTATTTCAGATCAGCCTTCTTTATAGCTTTAGTTTCTTATTGATGATGTAAATATTGTATTATATTGGGTGTTTTACATCTTTGAGTTGGTATCACTGCTTTGTTTGACAACCTATTACAGTTACTTTGAGGTCAGTTTGTTTTGCCCTTTCAATAAGGAATAGACTCTTACCAGAGCAACGCTTGCAAATAGTTGGAATTTTTTTCAAAATAATAGTTCGCGTAACACAGATTACGACCGTCATATTTGTTCGTCAGATCTGCTAATTCGGTTCAATACGGATAGTTTTCACACCCCGTATACTATAAATATAAATGATAATACGCATCCAGCTTGATAAGTCGCCAAACTGTTTGCAACCAACAAGCATATGGCACAGCAACTTTTTTCCGATAATATTTTGAGAAGAATTATAAAACATGTCATTTTGGAATGCTCGAAACTTGCATTGTCCCATTGGACAACCCTTTCGGAAAAGTATGTGAAAAATTGCAGAACACATTACGTTGGCCTTTTTTGAAAAACAAAACAAAAGGATAAAAGAGCACATATTTAATTTTCATGGATGACACTGAGATCATTGGACTATGGACTATTCAAATAAATAAAACCCGCAACAGTAAAACTCACGAAGAGTCTTCGATTCGGTTTGTGGTAGAAACAGATGTTTCTTTACAACGGTTGTGCAGGGTGGTTATTTGGAGGAGCAAAGATTAAACTCAACCGCCATTTCTACACAATTAAAGGTACACAACTAATATAGAGTAGGTGGGACAAAGGAAGGTATCCAGATTGCATAAGGTTTATCTATAGCAGTTAACTGATTGAATAATATATCTGCCGTGGCTGAGATCCGAACCAGGGAAAAATAAATAAGCTGTTAAAATATATTTAAAAAATATAGATAATTCTAAGAAAGAAACTTAACTGATACTGAATAGTAAACATTTAAAAAAAAATTACATCTGTACAAAGTAACTTTTAATAGCAACGTTTCGTTTTTGTTTTTTACAAATATTTTTTGTCATAAATCATTTTTACACTTCGAATAACATTAAGAAACTATTATATAAACAAACTGTTAATGACGTCACCAATCAGAGCCTCAAGAATCAGAAATCAGTATGCCAAGGCCGATTGTAATGGCACATGGATTACAATGCCACGGTAATATCCTCCATATCTTCCGTCTATATAAGAATATAAATTTTTTTCAAACATTTTGTTAAGTTCGCAAAACAAATTTTTCGAAAAGAAAATTGATCACCAAGGAGAAATAAGATGGTGTTCAGATTAATTAATTTTCAGTAGTTAATACAACATGTATTTCATCGGCTTATGGTCAAATGCAATACCCCACTTTACACGCTTTCCACCCCTTTTAACGCGACTTCGATTTTTACAACATATATACATAAACGTGTACATACATACATTATACCGACATGAGGATATCCGGGCGGGGTTAAACGCCTCCTAGATATAAATATATACAGAAGGCGCCCTATGGCTAGACACCGGCCAGAATTACCTTCTAATTACTTCTGTCTCACCTTCACTGCCCACGGGCAAAGTCTAGTACGCACTTACTTATTCATTTTATATAAGTTTACATTATAACCTTTAAAAAGTACCTTCAAAACTAATAAATAATTGGGTGATGAAAAAAAAAAGCGCGGGATGCTTATCGAGATATATTCATAATGATTCTACTTTTATCAATATCGTTCAATAAAATATTTATTAACATTAATATCAAGCAACCCACGCTTTTTTGCAATTATTTATCATTTTATTCCTATTTTAAACATTTTGAAAATTATTTCCTACTTTTTTTAGTTTGGTTTTCTAATAAAGAGTGTTTTTTAAACTATTATTTATTTTCTACGTTTTAGTTGCAGGTCTCCCGAAATGAAAAATAAATAATCCTCAAGATTCTGCTCAGGTTAATGAGACAAACTTATTAAATCATTGTATTTACATCGATCCTTGAGAAGCTTGCAATGTTTCAATTTAATTCCATCTTTTGAAGTGGCCGAAAATAGAGTTCTAAGTTTTCGTTCGACAGATACGTACATGCAGGCGAAACCAATAAGCAAAAGTGTTAAAAATTTAGACATCTTCATTTATTATTAGTTCACCATTAAAGTCCGGATGGGGAAAAAAAAAGACGCAGCTATAACTTTTAACAGAACAAATAATATTACTGTCAAAGCCCGGGGATTCGGGTCTTCGTCAGAATAACTCATATCATAATAAGCTGAAGAGAAAATAAAATCATTAGATAAATCCGTAATTCCTAATGCAAGAATAGTTAGTGAAGGATCAAAGGAAAAAAGATTTTTTTATTTTTTTAAATTAAAGATTTTCTTCCAATACCTTCATACGTATTTATAATAGTACTTTTTTATATGTCTTCTTCTTATGTAACACTACAACTCGTGAATGGGTCCGGGGTTCAGTACATGGTAGAGACTGTACTGTTTCAAGGACAACGGTTCTGCAAGGAGGTGACTTGTCCTAGATCACGCTCAACCGCAAGATTTTCCCCCTTATTTTGGGTACCCTATTTTTATGATATTTGGTAGAGGCTGGAAGAGCCCCAGGATGGTCCTAGATCCAATATGATCGACCTTTGGCTGCAAAGAGACTAAATAAAAGTACTCCCTGCAGCGGGATTTGAACCAGGATTTCCGGCATGGCAGCTCAGTGCTCTACCACTGAGCCACTCCGCTCCTATTACTAATAGTCATTTTTCTATAACCTAGCATTAAAAAAAAAAGCATTGAACCAAGAATCATTCATTAAGTAAGTTGTAGTAATTATAATAAACATTTTATCTAGATCATAAATAAGTTGATTCTCCTCGAGTAAACCTCTAATGCCTGGCTCGGAGGCCTGCGGTACAACTCCAATTTTATGGCCGGCCTTATCGTTTTTCGAAAATGTAATTCTTAACATTAATTTGTACTATCAGAAATAAAAATTTCTATTCGTGTTTTTTTATTTTCGTAGCACACTAATGATGAATATTCATATTTGTTATTTTAATCTCTTCTGAAACATCGGGGATTGATATTTTCGTGAGTGACATCTGCATGGAGCATTTCACAACTCCACAAATCGCTCAGATAACAATATATTTTCCTGCCAAGATGGAAGTTTTATACACATAAACATTTGTAAACATAGATATTTCCTTATTAATGCATCATTCATTAATGAAGCGATGTTACGAATGGATCGTGTTAAATCTCTTATTGTGGATAGTAATAATTCATACGGAAATCACTATTAATGATTTATAAAACTCTTAGAGATTCATAGATTATTCTAATGATAGTTAAAATATTTTTTTTTAGAATAATTTATTGATATTTATAACTGTAATTATATTACATCAAGTAAATCTGCTGTATGAACAAAGGACATGAAAAAAAAAAACACTTATGGAGGAACTACCCATTGATAAAGTTCTATAGTAGAAGGTCTCGAGGCAATCTTCTTTTGTGACGCCTCGGAGGGTTGTCAGGAATATTATGGGAAGCAAGTTGAAAGACAAGCGGATTCGAGTGTGTATGGAGCTTGTCATGGAAGGATAGGTATCTAGTTTGGGCCAAATCAGCAACATATGGGATATTAAGATCATGATGGATGAGTTAGTTTGTGACATAATAAGGAGCATTGAGGATTTTACGAAGGGTTTTGGAGTGTAAGGATTGGATACGAGATGAATTGGATGGTTTAGCAGAGCCCTAAAGCTCAACTCCGTATGTCCAAAAACGTCTGATAACTGTCATGTAAATGAGTCTTTTGTAATTAATTGGGAGCTTAGAGCATTTATCCAGTAAATGTTGAAGTAGGTGAAAACATCAAGCAGTTTCTTGTCTTTTCAGTCTTGTAAGTTAAAATATTAAAAAATAATTATAGGAACCATGGAGGTACGTTCTATCGGGTGACCAACCCCTTAGCTCCTATTGTATAAAGACACCTTTATTCCATCGTTAATTTCAAGACGATATGATTTGGAATGATGAAACAACATTCAGACCTTACTGCTGTAGATCCCAAACGGTCCGTCAGGTAACAGATGAAATAATCTATTTCCCTAGATTTGAACCTAGAACTCTGAGCATTGCAAGTCAGCTCTGCTTAAGCTACCACGCTCACATCTTATTGACTTGTAGGAGCGTGCAAGCTAACCTAGAAGCTTTCAGAATTTCGTTTTACTTTATGTAGGTTATACACTAAGTAGAAGAACTAATCACCAGGTCTTATAGCTATGACTCGTGATGTGTCTGAGTAATTATTTGCAAATCCGAATATTTTTCGATTTATTTTGATATTTCCTGCCTGACAATGCTGACCCAAATCTGGTGCGCATCTTCCAGTAACCGCGCATTAACTAGAAGGGTTGCACAATCGTCGTCCCGAATCAGCATACACCGACTCAACAGGCAACGTGTAATCAGCTTGCGCAACTGCGGGGTTACGCAACATCGAAGAACAGCTGGTTTTTCCATTTGTTAACAATTTGCGCGCGCGCTGTAATCTGCGCAGCAACTCAACCATGTCAATGTCTCCGCCAATTAAATTAAACACCAACCTTGGCATGAGCCATCAATGTCTTAGCATTGGAACAGAGGTCGAAAGGAGCCTAGCTAATTGCTCGTTCCCAGATCATATTACAACGCACGTACGTCACTGCTAGCGTACGTAGGAGAGAATAATTAAGGCAATTACGATAGAAATGTATTCCCAAGACGACATTCTTACGTAAAATAAGCGACTAAATCATAAAATATTTTAAAACCTATTTATGTATACGAGAACGCGCCAATGAATTTGTCATGGATTTTTTAGCAAAAGCGTATATAGAATCAAGCAGAAAAAAAAATGTACGTCAGAAACAGAATTAATAATAAATTGTTAACAACAATGTATGCAAAAGAAAATTTGTATTTAATATAAACAAGCCGTCATCGTTGCCTGTTATTAACACATTAACATCCACTTATTTTCTAATTAGAATCAACTCGTTTTAATTTCAATTCAATAAGTGGGAAAAAAATAAATTACAATGTTCAAAACAATAATACTAAAAAAAAAAAGAGTTGGATTTTTCAAGTTGCTAAAAAAATATGTGGAGCAAGGAAGACATTTTGACTACAAGTTATTAAATCCATGCAATATTTGTTACCATTCTTTGATGATATCATTTAATTTATACTTTAATTATTATTTAGATCCTTAGCCTTTCGACCATAACAACTGTTGTAGCTTCCAGTTGAGTTACAATTCATTTCAATCAATTCATACATCATTTCATCAAGAAATAAAAGTTTCAATTAATATTTCGAAGCATAGATGATATATGTATGTTAGAACGTTTATTTTTTTTTATAAAATGATTACCCAAGAAAAGAAATTCCCATGATTGCATTCTCTTTTCCACACTAAAGCTCGTGATAATTTGTATTTTTGAAAAATATTAAAAGGGAAACGAATGAAAAGCTAAAACTTGTGATTCAACTCGAAGCGACAACCTCCGGAACAATTACTCCAGTTAGTTTCTTTAAAATAAAATTTCTTTCCGACTGCATTCAATTTTCAATACCCTCTGGATCAAAGGATAATCACCTGAAATGCCTGAGGTTGCCAGATGCAGGTATGGGATGCATTCCAATTGGAATACGATACCTACGTACGTAACAACAAGGTCATGTAGTGATTGTTGTAAGAATCTTATTCATGGAGGGAGCTAATCGATTATCATTATCGAGAGTTCTTGACCTCAATCGATGTTCTAATGACATCATGAGCGAAATAAATCAGCAATTAAATATCGTATCCATGTACAGCAGTAATTATTGAAATTCAACAAAAATCGCTGATTTTGGCCATCACGTTTGATTACAGTATCACTCATACGACATCTTATGCTTTTACATTTGCTGTCTCATCACAAAAGTGGGGATACCTTTGGGCTACCACTTTACATTGAAATATTTATACATACCCATACCTCGGTACACTCAGGGAGGAGAGTGGTTCACGAGTAGAGCACTGAGTGACATACCGAAGGCTCAAATCCCGCTGTTGGGGAGCGTGGTGTAGGATAAATCACCTCCCTTCACGACCATTGTCCAAGAAACAGTACAGTCTCTACGATGTACTGAACACCAGACCCTTTCAAGAGTTGTAGTGGTACAGTTTTTTTTTTTTGCTTATAACTGTATCAGACTAAAAATCTAAAGGGTCTTGGGTGCAGTACAAGGTAGAGACCGAACTGTTTCTCGGACAACGGTCGAGCAGAGAGGTGATTGGTGTGGGATCAGGCTCAAACGCCAGGTTTTCCCACGAATAAAGGTATCCACATTTTAGGGGTTCAGTTAGGTCCAAGAGGGTCCTAAAATACCACAAATTCCATCCGTGGATACTGACAGCTTAAATAATTTAGCTGACTCAACACACTGTATAGCTTTTTACTCATTTAATTCTTAGTTCAATAGGATTGGAATTTCTACTTTATTTCTAAATACGCCTTCTTATTATATAAATTATTTAGATTTCCTTTATTATGAACATTATTTTTTAATTTTAAATATTTGTGTTATATTGGAATTCCGATATTTACGATACCAGAAATCACGCTTAGGTTCGTTCGATAACTTATCTGAAGATGTACAGATCAATTTTTTTAATTATGATAAAAGATGTGTTGATATTAAATTAAATGAGTGATAACAGCGTTATACTTTAGGGAAATATACGTTACAACTGTTTTTGTTATGATCATAAAAATCGGTAAACTGTCGAAAAAATATAATTGAAGAATACGGAAAAATGCAAAAGGCTATATTACTAATACTAATTAATAGATCATATGGCGATCACAATACCCCATAGATTAGTTTTATTGTTTTTGATATTAGTTTAAAAAAACCTTGATTGTAAGGAATGACGTATAAATACTACAACATCTGCTATTTAATAGAACAAAAAGTTTTTTTTTTTAACGTATTCCACTACAACCCATGATAGTTCTTGGGTTCACAGTACATGGTAGAGAGTCTTTATTGGACAGCGGTTCGGCAGTGTGGTGATTTGTGTGAGATTATACCACAATTAAGGGTAATACTTTGGTTCAGCAATAATTGTTTTTGGGTATGCCCCAGGAGGTTCTTATGTTCCCATAGGATCAATCCGTTGCTGTAAACATATTAAATAATTTATCTGGGTATCTCTTCCGCAGGTTGTCACTTCGAGGAGAGTTAGAACAAGGTTAACTGTGAATTCGTTTAATTTTTAATATTTTCCAAAAATACAAGTTATCGCGAACTTTAGTATGGAAAATATAATGTAATTATGGGTAATGCATAGATTTCTTGTTGGGACTCAACTCGAAGCGAAAACTTGCGGAATAACTACCACCTAATCTAATAAACTATCTAAATATATAAAAATTATACATATATATATATATATATATATATATATATATATATATATATATATATATATATATAATACCTCGACGGTATACCGTGTATACCTCGAAAAATTGCGAGAACACAGGGATATAGGATCAGTGAAGAGAATGGATTTGTCTGACTGGAATGCGTGCCTTGGTAGCTCAGTGGTTAGAGCACCGCGCTAGAGACGCGGGCGACCCGGGTTCGAATCCCGGCCAAGACATAATCTTTTCTCTTCAAAAATTAAAAAAAATTTAACTAATTAAAAAGAACCATAAGTAAATAAATAAATATATATATGTAAATCTAATATAATAATATAAATCTATATAACTATATATAGATAGATATTAACTATATTATCCAATATAAATTATGCCAAAAATTTACTTCAAAATTAGGTCAATGTTGTTTAAATTTAATAAAATTAATAAATTATGTTATCACAGGAAGATTGAAAAAAAAATCATTGTATATTATTTGACGACTTTTCTTTACTATGAGAATCTGTATAACTGAAAATGTTTTACTGACAGTTTAATCTTCATATGTTTTTATTTTATTAATTTATATTCACAAGATGCATTAAATTAAATTAAATTTCTAATAACGGCGGCTCAAACTTCCAGGCTTAATGTTCCAGGAAAATCTCATTAATTCAATTCTAGGAAGAGTTTTCAAATATGATACGGCTTTCAGTGTAAATAATGTTTACAAACAATTGTTTTGTGTTTTTATTTCCTTATTTCCAATACAAATTTAAATAAAAACCAATGAACTAATTAATTAAAACAATTACAAAATTTAAATGCGTTGTTTTGGTCTGTGCAGTTGTAGTTATATGTAACATCATATTATTACTTTCATTGGTTCAAGAGAAAAAAGGAGATTATGGTTAAGCTTTTATTTTGCAGAATGAATTTATACTGAGAAAATATTTCAAATCATAACTAGCATAGAGTAATAATAAAAATAAAAGTACTTAGGGGCAAAAATAGGTTTAGAAAACTTGAAATAATTATGATTTTGAGTAAAAAAAATAAAATTAAAAAAAGGAGGAGTTCTTGTTTTATCTAAATTAAATGCGCCGGGTGTCCTTGCGGTATGTCATTCAAACAAAAATGTTAAACAAGTGTGATTAAATCTACATATAACGTGGTTTAAGGTCCAAAATCACAATTAAAAATAGAAAAAAATCTACTTTCTTCATTTTTATTAACAATAAAAATAAATTAAGAGATTTATAAATTCTAAAAATACACTTCAGCAATAAAAATAAAATTAATAAAAAGAAAACTGAGGAAAAAGGACTCAAAATCAAAGGAATGTTGAACACCTTCAGAACAAGGTAGCACACAACTCAAGGGCAAAAGAAATATTTTAGAATTGGAAAAATTTGTCTTAATAATTATGTACAAACTTATGTTTAATTTGAGTTAATGTTTGTGTTTGAGTACGCAGCGAGGAGGATTATTGTAACCGGCTAGAGGGCTTTGCTCCCTAGACGTTCATTGATAAGGGCTGATAAACGTACACAGTTCCGTCTTCTATCTGCTACACAATTACCTTTCGGCAAAAACGCTAATGGGATGATTACTGGGTCTTCCCGCTCATTATGTAAAGGTAAACTAGGTCACTTGCACAAGGCTCCTTCGTGTGGCCCACTTATGAGCCAAAAATCAATTCCATGTCCCTTTATTGGTCTCCTAACGTGGCTTTTTATTCACTCGTTGGTAAAATATTATTAATTACATTATAATTTAAAATTCTATTCGGTACAGAGAAACTGGGGGTGAAACGGATGAGCTGATAACGACTGATAATGATAATCGTTCAAAAATTGTTCATTCCTACAAACAATTAAGATATATTTCGTAATTTATGTTCTACAGCTATAACATTAAACGAAATAATAAAACAAATCATAATTCTTGAGAGTCCAACAAACTTTAAAAGGGTTACTAGTAACTATTTATATAATTATTGAATTTAAAATTATCCACTGATATAATGTGACTCAACTTACCACTTGTCCTGAAGAATCTCCCATTTTCCAAAATTATTGACAGCTAACAAATAATTTCCATTTGAAACACAAAACGAAACCAGGTCGAAACATTCCCCAGATCATAGTCCCATTTTACTGCTGTAAATTCAAGGGAGACCACTGGAGACTAAATCTAGAGCTTCCTACTTCTGACAACAGAGAGCTCCACGGATATATATAATCGACTTTTATTTAATAAATATTTATAACTAAATCACATTATCCAATTCATTTAACGCATATTTTTAATTAATATCATAAATAATAGCCACGTTTTTATTAAACACTATGAATTTAACTGAGAAATTCAAATAATTTCTTTTAACCTACATAACCTTCATTAATAGGGATTTTCTATTTTAAGTACATATATTTGTAAAATTAAAACCTTCTAAAAGTTACAGATTTTTTTTTCAGTATCCACTAACGATCTATTGTTACTTGGTAAAAATATATACAAAGTTTGACGTATCAAACATATGATCGTAATAGTGTCCATGGTTGCCGTAAAATTTCAGTTTGAGTGTTTATAGTGTTTTTAAGATTAGGTAATGTTATTGTTTGTAATCAGTTTCAAGTGAAATCGCGAAGGAAATCCTTTATGGTAAGTTATTCAAAATTATTTTCCAAATTGAAGATTTGTTTTGTTGTCAAAATGTAAACTGACCGCACCCACGCAATCAGTATATTAAGAAATGATTAATAGTAAATTACACAATCTATTTTTATTTGATATTGTTTCTGAGAAAAACCGCGCTTTTCTATCATATTTTGTTCTATGAAGTGAACCTGTAACTTCATCCATGTCTGTTTATTTTCTGCTCAAGATAAAGGTGAATTTTGTTATATTTATTTTACAGATTTCATTATATATTATAGTTTTACATTCATATAAGTGGTATATTAATGTTAGTTATAACTGATTATGTTATTTTTTAATTTTTCAATTTGTTGTCATAACCTTACTTTTGAATTTAGCTGCAATATCTTTTAGTTCATCCTCCATTTGATAAAAGTTTATTTATTTATAACCATTAATAAAGTATTTGCTTTTTCCACCTATAGTCACATGTTTTCGTGTTCTGAGAACTATTTTTGTGTATTGTTCTCTTAAATTTATCAACATTGATAAGTACAAACTTATCTCAATAGTGAATTACATAATGGTCATAGGTTTGTGATTTTTCTTTAAGAACTAACTGATCTTCTTCACGGTCTTTCTCTCAATCCCCTACTTTTTTTTATTTGCCTTTTGTATTTAAAATCATTTGCATTTTGTGGTGTTTACTAGAAAAAACACCAAAAGAATTGATTTGATACAGAGTTATATTATGATTTATTGGTAATAGATTGTTTAACCTTACTCGACTAAAGTAATGATTCAATTTATAGGAGCATTTCTTGTTAAGATGTTTCAGAATCGTTGATTTTAGTTATCAATATTTGTTGCTATTTATGATTTTCAAGCAGGCGCTATTGATTGAAGTAAGGCACTTTTTAAAGAGCTGTTTTCTTAAAGCTGAGTATTTAAAACAATTTTTGCGATACAAGATGTCTGTATGTGCGATAGATACACATTTATGTCTTAAAGTTTTCTTATTAAATAATGTAATTAATGCTTAGATGAAAGAATCGTATCAAAGCTATGTAGAACATTGTGAATGAAAATTTACATCCATTAATCCATTCTATTCCTCCAGTGGGTCTTTTCGCGCTTTTTCAAACCCCTCATCAGATGTAGTATCAGGTCGCTGCCTAATACTAACCAGAACGGGATTGCTAAGATTAATTTTTTGTGTCTGCTGCAACATAAATATTAACTTATCTAGCTAGGAATAGAACCCATACCATTCCAGACCAGGCACATTGTTTTGTTTTTGCTCAGCCGATATGGTGATCCAGATTTATCGAAGAATTTGCTGGTTACACATTCTTTCTTTGTGCATTAAGTATACTGTTAAACTATAAAATATAATTTTTCATTATGAAACCGTACAATTTTATCGAATTACTAAAAATGTATTGTTTCAATCTTGTACTATGTCAATAGTTAATAAACACTGTGCTAATTATATTGAATGGATTTTTTATTATTGGATATTTTTTTAATTTCAGTATTAATACACTTTTGTATTTAGTGTTTATAGTGAAATGTTGAAGATGGTCTGGGGTGCAGTAAATGGATGTTATCCAAATAAATAATTGTGTATTTTATTTTGTGCTCATGTTTCGGCCTATTTTTTCAGCTATCATCATGGTTGAGAGATTTAAGAGCTTAGGAGCAACTAAAAAATGTTTTTTTGTTGCCTTTTTTCATTGTTCTTAGTAATTACATCCATCTGTTCTGATAATGACCTAAAAATTAAGTAGAAACGTTAGAATGAATATGTATTGCTTAGTTGGGTAATATTCATTGACTACATCCCGACCATTTTCAACATAGCTCAAGTTAAATACAGCCAAAGATTTCCTCATCAATATTTACAAAAGTAGTTCTATGGATAAGAAATTATGCGTCTGATTATACATTACGAATAGAAATAACATACATATGTTAATGCTGTCAAAACAATACTGCTTATCTGCAACTTTTGGTGAAAATGAGTTAGTAACAGTAACGCATTCTACAGGTTGAATTACTCACTGTTAAAAAAAATTTTCAAGTTTGAACGCAAGGAAGTGCTGTAATTAGCAATTGGAAGATAACCGATATACATAAGATAATATAACATATGACTTGTTTTTTTTTCCTCTCCTGTAAAATCGCCCAAAGTGTAGATAGGTGGAATTGTTTTGACAGCGATATGTTTGTTAGTTGATCTTTTATTATGTTTTTTTTTCAGTTATAACACGTGTTTTTTAATTTTTTTATCAGTATCTGTTTTGCAGGTTGTCGCTTCGATTTGAGTTACAAGTTCTAACTGTTTAATCGTTTCATTTTTAATATTTTCCAAAAATACAAGGTACCGTGAGGTTTATTAAGGAAAAAAGAATGCAATTATGAATAATGAGTAGATTATGTAATCATTTCATCAAGAAATAAAAGTTTCAACTAACATTTCTAAGCATAGATGATATATGTATAAGGTAATTTTAAGATGAAATTTGTTAATTAGTTTCTCTGTCAATTGAATCATTCTTATTTTTATTTTTAATCACATTGTTTGTACCCTGGAAATGTTAAAATTTTAAATTAGGTGAAGTCTGGGTTCTCCACTGAATAATTATTCATATGAATTATAATTCATATCTTGTTGTTTATAAACATAACTCAAAAGATATGTTCATTAATCTTTAATATGTTTCTCAGATAATTTCAAACCTTATATTCATCAGAAAATTCCACATTGCCATCATTCGCAAGTCACTGAATGAGTATCATTCACTGCTAGTTATGCCTGATGTCAATTGTAATAATACTAGATTATTTTTTTAGAGAAGAATTGGTTGACTGTAACTTCTAATATGAGGAAGAAATAGTTGGGGTTGCAGTCAATAAAAACACCTTAATAAGTGTAACCTATTTATTGTGTGCCAACGTTTCGGCCTTCAATGTAGGCCATCTTCAGGGCTAAGAGAGAGGAACAAACAGGAAAACATAAAATTTCATACTAGATTATTTTTATTGTTGATAATCTATCAGATTCTTTATAACTTATACAGTTTTCCCGATAATTTCTCCCAATCAATAGATGGATGCTTAATAAATACAAATTACAAACATTATAATGTTTTTTATGATTTGAAAAGAACCATTAGAGATTTAAAATTCATAATAAATACTTCTGATCAATTGATACACAGATTATCAAAGCTGGGATTAACAAGATTTTACTATACTTTCTTCACCATTTTTCTTGAAGTTGTTTTTCATTATCCTTAAGTAATAATAGGTTTTAGTTGCTGTCTAAATCTTGTTATTTGAATTTTATCACATATTAAGTTTATATACAAGATTATTTAATTTTGGAAACACATTTTTGCAAGCAATTTATTTTTCTTTACTTATTTAGATGTTATTTATATTAACATGAAATGAAAAACAAATAAAAATTAAATGGATAACATAGTGCCTTAGAGTCTCATTAATCCCAGCTCTGGTAATCTTTGAATCCAATGATCTGAAGTATTTATTATGAATTTAAAAATTTTCTTTAATTATTTGTTGAATAGAATACATGATTTAGATTAATTTTACATGTGAAATGTGAAATTACATTTAATCCAGTGTTTATGACAGAAAATTGTCTGCTTTAATCTGGAAAAGTTTATGTTACGAATATTTCATACAAAAATAACTATTATAAACGTCGGCACAAATCAAAATAAGTCTTGACTTATTTGGTGTTTTTTTTACTGCATCCCCCAACTATCTCCATTCTCCAAAAATAACTATTGTTAGTACTTTTTTTACTTATTTACTTTTTAACTATTTTTCATTTATTAATATTTATTAAAATTATTTTACTCTTGCTTACTTTACATTTTAATATTCTGCTGTTGTTTTTTCGTCCCTTGTCTTTAGGCGATATTGGCCAAGGTCAGAAAACTGGTGTTTTGCAGTTGTAAATTTACATATCCAATATTTCTCTGTATTGTTCTCCTTTCTTACAACAGAAAGAATTGGCACAAGTTTTCAATATCAAAAATTAATTTTAAATAAATAGAAAATATGCTTGATTATGTTCTGATGGCTGGCTAAGCATAGTTTTTATTTTATTTCTGTGCCTGGTTTTGGTCTCATCAGTACTCTATTTCATTCTTACTATCCTCAATTATTATTTGCAGTTTCTCTGCCTTATATCACTGCGACTATTTTCCAGTCTACCTTCTAGCATTATGATCTTTTACTCTCTCAATTTTTTATTAGTTGATGTATCAATTTCTGTACAGGCTTTCAAGTCTATGATAGAATAACAATTTTGATGTAGTTTCATTCTACAGTTTGCAGACTACAGATTCTTCTATTATTTAATTGTTTGGCAGTTGATAGTTTCAGAAATATTATTTAAATCTGTAATGACTAGTCCATTTCCTCTTAGAGTACCACCATTCATGGTTGAAGAAGTTTGCTCTTTTAACTGAAAGGATTGTTTATTAACAAACATGGATTTAAAATTTGCTTAAGACATCAGCATTTTTTTTTTTACATGTGATTTTTAATTTTTACACATTGGATCTTTGCCAAGTTTTTACTTTTTTGTACAATTCATTTTTTAAGGAGATATCTAAACATTTTTTTAATGAAAGGAGCTTAATCTTCAATTGTATTTAGTTCATTTATTTAATTTGGTCCAGTGTGCTTCGGAGCTATTCTAGTAATATTATGAGAATAATACAATGATTTATTTCTGTTTCACATTGATCACCAAACTATTTTTTATGACTTGGAAGCATACTGCTTCAGGTAGAAATTAATAAGTAAAATATAATTGTTTCATTTTTCTTGATAGGTTTAGTATTTAATGATTCAATAAAATTAGTTGACATTATGAAATATTTAGAGTAGTATTTTACGATTACAATAACAGTATTAATAGATTTTTATGATCTAAAATACTGTTGACTTTTATTTATCTTAAGTTATAAAAAAAGGGCAATACAATTTAATTTGCCCTCTGCCAAAAATTGTAGTTCTGATCCTGCTGATTTATGGATAGTAATAAAAATGCATAATTTATTTTTATTAGCATGTATTTTTGAAATTTATTCAACCCAAAATAATTTATGGGATGTGTTTATTGAAAATTATTGTTCAGTGGGTTCTAAGTATTGAGAAACTTTATCTCATCATCATTTTTCTATGCAATATTTATTACTGTTTTCTACTGGTTATGGTTAATTATAGAGTTATATTTAATTTCTTTTGTACAATAGTCTCTCACTTTATTTTTTTGAACTTATAAAAATAAATAAAATCGGCATGTTTGTTAGAGGTATTAAAAAAAAAATTGATTAATGTGGATAATATAAATGGTTATGACGTTCCTTACTTAGTAAATAAGTTCCCTTGGAATAATAAAATATTACTTATTATTTTTATTATTATATTTAATGCCCAATCTCGGTTTTAGGTACAATTATGAGCTTTTAATGCTATCTATAATTTATTGTAAAATTTTTGTTATTTTTTAACAATACCACAATTCTATTTTTGCTCTAGTTTTATACTTGGTAAAAACTTATTATATATGTAAAATTTAAAAAAAATCTATTTGTGCTCTCTGGCTGACCTTGCTTAATAAATTAGATCGTTCTTTAGTTGTTTTTTATTTTTAATAATTATTTATTTGGCAGTTAAAGTAAATAATGATTTTTAATTAGAATTAGAAAAAAAAAATTGTGTAGTTTTTAAAATACGTACTAGGCAAGTAATAATAAATTATGTTTATTTGGCAAGCCGAGTTGTTAAAAAACTAAATGTCCTTTGATTTTGAGTTTTATTGCTTTTTATCCGAGATACCAATATATTTTACTTGGCAAGGCTCAAATTAAACTGATTTATCTTAATTTTTTATTTGTTAATTTATTTTTTCATATGAATTTATGTTTGATAGTGAATGCTAGAGATGAAAATAAAATTGTGAATAAATCTTCTTTTGCGTTGAATTTATAACATAAATACTGGATGTTTTGATTTAAGTATTAGCCTATTGTTATGAAGGTAATTTTTAAGTTTAATTTTTTAAAACTAAAATTATGATTTTTTTCTTTATCGATTGATTTCTTGCATTTTATTTAAAAGTTTCATGTATTTTACGGAGGTGGGTAAAATAAATATTTTATAACTTATTTCCAGTTTGACGAACTGGTCAATACTTAGATTAATTATTATTTAATTTTAGTGGATATTTTTCATCTAAACAGTGATGATTGTTATTGTAAAGAGATGAGACGTCCTTTCATGAATTTGTTTGGTTCTAAAAAAAAAAAGTCTATATAATAAGATAAGATTTAAACTACATTTTTATATACTTTTAATAAATTATTTTATGAAATCTAAAATATACTATAATAGTCTAAAATAATAAACCTAAACTCAAGTGCTGTTTTGTTTGCAGTCCAAATTTATAGCTACTTAAAATAGTATGACTCTTTCACCTTTCAATTCATTGATATTTATTTTGAACATGAATGAATAGTTATATTAGTGAGTTATAATAGCCTATATAAAATTAATGAAACTGCTAAATAAAATTATTCATTTTTTATACAGCTTCTATTCTAATTCTTTTAAGATGTCATGAAAATAATATTGGAGAAAGATGAAACCACTTTGCATATTTTTTAAATAAAATTTGTCATAAAAATTGTTTGTGAATTTGGAATTTAGCATAGAAAGGTTATATTATTGTAATGCTCAGATTTGATTCGATAGTATTGATGAACGATTATCTATATTGGATATTTTTGTATAATCATTCTCATCAGCAATTTTCTTTTATAATTAGATTTGTATAACGAGATCAATAAAAATATTCCATTAATTAAATTAAAAGACTTAACATATTCCATTAATTAAAATATTCCATTAAATTTTAAATGTTTTTAAGATATAAGAGAGAAAAACTTAAAAAAAAACTATCACTACAACCCATGAAGTGTCTTGGGTTCTTTATGTGGTAATAACTGTACTGTTTCTAGACAAACAGTTGTGTAGGAAGACGATTTATCATGGATCATGCTCAATTGCCAGGTTTTCCTCCAATTAGGGTTACCCATTTTATAGAGGGCGGGTGAGTCCCATGAGGGGCTGCAAGTTCCACAGGTTCCATCCTGTGTTTGTTAGCAGATTAAATAAATTATCTGCCATAGCTGGATTTGAACACGGGAGCTTCAGCACGGCAACTCTCTGCTCTTCCGCTGAGATGTCCCTCCCCATTTCAAACTAATATTTTACATTATAGATGAAGTAATTATAAGGGAAACCTTATAAATCCTTAGGGTTTAGTCAAACATTGTCTACATTCTTGTATCTATTTTTAATTGGTTTTTATTCTCTTTCTGCAATAAATATTTGTTATAGTAATCATTTTACTTGGTGTTCGACATTTGAGTAATAAAATTATAATAATTTTTTATGCCAAGAAAAAAAATTACAGGGTAGCATTAATAGAAAACTTCAATTAGTCAATTCATTAAATGCATCTTGACATTTCATTATGTTGCATTCAGTCACTCAGTCTTTTGTGGGGCCTTTCCCTGTCTTTCGTTTTTATTACATCTGTATTAAGACTCAGATATGAAAAATGTAAAAGTAAAAAGAAATATTTCATACATATTTTTTTTTTTGTATGTTGAGGTTCAATCAAAAAGTATACATAATAGCATATTTTGTGACTTTCAATTGTTGCGACAATCAAACTCAGGCTTATTTAACAAATTTAAAAATGGACAACACATGAATCACACTTACAAATTGATGACAAAATATATTCCACTATATTAATTAACATTGTATAACTTTAAATAAATTGTACTATGGAAGTCTGGGTACACTCCCACAAAAACAAAAATAAAGAAAAATAAATTAACTTAACCACTCTCAAAACTATCACCCATTCTCAATCAGTATCAGTTTGAAAATTGTTCCTTGAGTATAGTTATTTTGATTAATGTAGTGCAACGGATATCACTGTCAATTTCTAATTGGAATTTATTTATTTATGTACTGCCCTTTTTCGAATTTCTTTTATTGATAACATTTAAAGAAGGGGCATTTTATATTATAGTGGTTTATATTCTTAATGTTCCCGATAATTATTTAATTTCAATTTAATGAAAAGCCTGTTATCCACAGTTAAGAATATGAAATATAGAACTATGATGTAGGGTATGATAATTATGATAATTTTAAAATTATATTAATTGAATAAAATTAAGATCCTTAAAAACTAATGGTACACAATGTTCATAAAAGGCATTAAACACATGGCTATAGTTATATAAAATGTGGATATCCGAATAAATTCCTTTGGTTATTGAAAAATATTTTTTACTGTTACGCTTTCCGGAATTACTAATTTTTTTTAACGCCACTCAGTGTCTTTACAATTCAAAAGTTTCTCAGAAAAAAAAATCCCTAGACAGGTTGCCATGTGGTGTTATGGAATATAATGAGTTCTTATTCACGAACTAGACAGTGTCTATTTTTATAATTTTAGCTTTGTCAAGAATAAAAAATGTATGGCGCTGAATGGCGGTGTTATATTAAGACAGAGTCAGGAAGTGGCCTGCTGGGATGAGAATCCATCCTGAAATAAGATGGCCTACCTAGCGCCCGCTAGTGCTACCTGTACCAGTACAATTTCAAATTACGAAGCATCATTTTAAATTGTAACTTCCCCCCTGTTTTTGGAATATAAATAAATTTGATTTAGAGGACTTTTGATATTCTCAGGATTAAAAAAAAAAAAAAATCCAGTTGAGTATTATTAAGTAAATATCTTAATATTAACAATAGGGAGGTAATATAACAGCTGAAATAGGTTATATTGAAATATCTGATGTGGGATACTAAATCGGTGATTCAAAAGGTGGTTCTAAAACAAATAAATATTGAATTCTCCTGTGATTGCACTTATTATTATTAATTAGCATCTATTATTTTATGTAGAATAATAATAAAAATAACTATAAGAGGCCAAGGGAACCGGAAGGTTATTTGGCGATACCACCAATTACTGTTTGCCAACTTCCATCCACGACTTACCATCCACACACAACACTTAAGAATATACCAACTTTGCGCTTTCTCCGCAATCTCCTGAATTCTCCATTTGCGGAATGCATTCAGCACATTTTTTGAATCCTCATTAAACAATATTGTGTTTACCTGCACCCAGACTATTTTTTCTATCTCGTACTTTTTTTTGTTGAGAATATTATGCAATAGGAATAATGATAGCAGACTTACAATACGACTGTATCCACATATACAAGAGTTGCAGTGCCAAAGGTTCCGGGTTCAAATTCAGGTGTGGCATATTTTATTTGATCTGTTAACAGCCGGGTATGACTATCGTGGGGTCTGGAGACCCTCCTTGGGCAAATCCAACCTTTATAAAGTGGGTACCCCTTATAGGGAAAAAACCTGGCGGTAAACGTAAAGCGTGATCTCGGAAAATCACTTCCCTGCACAACCGTTGACGTATAAACAGACAGTCCCTGCTACGTACTGAACCCAAGATCCTTCATGGGTTTTTGTGGTACAGGTTTTATTTATAAAAGTGATGAATAAAATAAAAATATACAAAAAACCAAGCTCTATAAATTATCAGATGGTCTAATTTCAAATTCATATAATTTTAATTTAACAAACTGTTCTTAACATAACCGTAATATATCAATAACTAGCGACCCGCCCCAGCTTTGCTCGGGTAATGAGGCATATTATACCTACATAATTTGCCTGTGTGATGTATTTTATTTTTTTATCACGAACCGGCCACTAAGGACCACGCGAATATCATTGGTTAGGCTTTTTGGGGAATCTTGATTTTTCTTTCTTCCCATCTCAGCTATAGTATTTTATTATATTGAAATTATAAAAACAAAACCAAATTTTATATACGGCATATAGACCGACAGGCCGACCTCAGCGCTGGCAAACACATGTACAGACACTCAACATGGACTGAGTAAACTACTAACAAACTCCATCAGACAGAACTAGTGAGCCCCATCACTAGATCCCCCACTCCTTCCATCTAATTAATGTTCATAAAATTCAATGTACAATCCTCTCTTAAAATGCACCTGGTGCAGTAAAAGAGATACTACGTATCATCATTAACATGCTATTTTTCAAATATTAATAAAAGACAAGGGGTTAAGAGAGAAAGAAAAAAAAAATTATATACGCATTTATTATCACGAGATTAGGCAAGCAGCGTCTTCAGTGAAACCCATCGATATTCCAACCCATTTACACAAAACCTCGACAAATCTTTTACCCAAACCTTCCTGGTGAAAACCGCATGAAAATTCGTGCAGTAGTTATTAAATTTACCGCGAACAAACGTGGCCGAGGACTTTGTATAGATAGAAGATGTGCAACCATAACAAAAACATAACAAAACAATACATTAGATAGATTGTTTGTAAGATTCAGTCTTTTTTAAATGTATAGTGATTTTTTTTATGTAACAGTAAATTTTGCACTAATTTTAGAATAAATACCCATAATGTATTGGCAGAAATGTGTTCCTGACCACAATGTGTCGGGCGTGTTCAAGCCTGGTTTACATTGGTATAATTAGTAGTCGATTTCGATGGTAGAGTGCCTATTATACCCATACTAAGATAATGTATACAGGTTGTGCTAGTGGCAGTAGAGCACTACAGATAGTAAAGTGGATATCACCCGTGGAATAGTGCACTCTACTATCCCACCCCCACTTCCACTATCTTACTCTACTCTACTGGTTTGATTGTTGGCTCTACCAATGTAAACAAACACAAGTTTGGTTTTAGCAGAAGATAGTATGTCTTTCTAGGTGCTTATGTGCTTCGGCCATTTTAGTAGAACATTTAATCCCAAATTTTGCTTACTACTTATAAACGAAAATGGAGTGGACGGAACATGAAACTATGAAATGAGTGGCAGTGTACACGGATTACAAATATTTATGGGATATCAGCAGTCCTAATTGTAGAAAAAGGGCAATTTCAGCAGTCCTAATTGTAGAAAAAGGGCAATATCAGCAGTCCTAATTGTAGAAAAAGGGCAATATCAGCAGTCCTAATTGTAGAAAAAGGGCAATATCAGCAGTCCTAATTGTAGAAAAAGGGCAATATCAGCAGTCCTAATTGTAGAAAAAGGGCAATATCAGCAGTCCTAATTGTAGAAAAAGGGCAATATCAGCAGTCCTAATTGTAGAAAAAGGGCAATATCAGCTGCCTAAGAAGAAATCGTAAAATTTATGGCAAAGAAACATTTTGGTATTGCCGAATTATAACAAAAAAATAAAAATTTCAACTTCATTTAATAAAATATCTGCAGCTTGAACTAAACATTTTTTAACAACGGCTCGATATTTTTGCGTAACCTGCTTGTTCATTATTACGTACGTTAAATCGAACTATCTTTTCACGTTACTAGCAAACGTGAATACAGTTACTCAACCAAAATGAGCATAGTAGAGTATTTCAGAAAAAAAGTATCTCAATATCAATCTTCTAGGGTACTGGACTTTACAGCTTATATTTTTTTCTATGGGTGTATAATAATACAAAAAAAACCTTTAGTCCAAATTCATATATTGTATCTATTTCCTATAAACGTTTCGACCCTCGAGTGGTCATTTTCATTAGTTGCAGTGGCTGACTATGGGTGGACCTCACCCAGCTTCCTTTAAATGTTAGTCTACAGAAGAAAAAAAAGATTGAGATGTACTGACTAAATGGTGATATGGAGCGTGTATTGAAAATGACCACTCGTGGGTCGAAACGTTTATAGAAAATAGATACAATATATGAATTTGGACTAAAGGTTTTTTTTGTATTATTATACACCCATAGAAAAGAAGTATGCTAGTGAAGTCTACTGCTGATTATACCAATGCAAACCAGGCTTCACGGCTAAACTATCTCCATGAAAAACCATAGGCTTGGAAACAGTACAGCACTGTTTACCTAATATGTACTGAAAGCAATGTCCTTATGATTTGTAATGGCAGTTGTTTTTTTTATTAGCATAAGGTTAATTGTCGTACTTGAAATTCCTTCCTCAAATTTGTTTTTCCTTTTCATGTGAATATAATAATGTATTTAAAGTTTTTTTCTTAATAATAATGATATTTTAAATTATTCCATCATTATTAAATTTCATACTGAATATATTTATATGTATCTACAAAATGTAAAGTATAGTACAACTGACAAACAGTTGTAGCACGATTTCTGAGAGATAATTTTTAGATTCTTTTTCCTCATTGATTTACACGCCTGCGTCACCGGGGCCTATTTGTGCCTTCCAGAAATAATTTAATTGTTTTTTTTTGTTTTTTTGGTTGTGGGTTTAGAATTATTTGAATTTACTTTTTTATCGTAAACTTCTCGGGAATCATTCTTCGTTTCATTCCTTGTATAATCGTTTATTAAAAGAGGCCTGGTATTCTTCAATTGTGATTTATGACCTCTGCGCAATCTACGCCTCTGTTCTCTTTACCTTCAAAACATATTTGAGACCTTCCCAGGGCTGTAAATTATTTAAGAAGTGTTGTTATTTCATTTGTTTGGTTCAAAACCGGACAACTGACTAATATTGTTTTGCAAGTATTAATACACAATTGTTTAGAGAACAGATTGTAGTAAGGAAAAGAATAAACCGAGTTCGGCAGCTTTTAATTTCTCCAAAAAAAAAAAAAAGTGTATGGTATTTCCATACATTTTCGATTTGACTTGAACAATTGAATAACAGATGAATATATAGAATAGCCAACAATTTTATAAGACATTGTTAAAAAATAGTATAAACAATTAATGCTACTTCTCTGGAGGAACACCACGCTAGGCTCCTTTGTTTAAGAGTTTTGATGTAACAAAATATATCACCGACGTATATAATTTATTTTTTAAAATAACAATAACATATAATAATAACATGTAAACATCATTATATCTACAGGCCAATTTATCACTTTAATATATAATATTTTCTTAAATAAGTACTTGTACCTTGTACTCGAAAAATAAATTAAATTAAATAGGATTCTAAATAGTCTTTTGGTTCCTTCTTCTTTATTATTTCGCCACTTGGTACTTCCCTGCATTCTTTCAATAGTTTGAGAATAGTCGTTTAATGGGTTAACAAAAGTGTACGGGTTGTTAACGATCTTATTGCTTACTGTACAGATGTTTTATAAATGAAAAACAACAAAGAAGACTAACAGAAAACACACTCAAACCCTAACAAACATCCTCTCAAATATTCTCCGATTCTATTATTTATGTGCAAATATTAAGTAATAGTATTATAAATTCAATATAAAAAATATATATAAAAGACAGCAAATAGAAAACTTAAACAAACATTACCGAAAGTCAAAACGTTACGAAATTGCTATAAAATTCATCATTAACAGCAGTGGCACTCCTCTAACAGAGAAGTGCCCAATTAATATATTAGGTTAAAGTAATGGTTCAATTAAGTAATCCATTTTTTAAACAACAAAAGATTATCAGGTTCACTTATTATTAATTTACTGATATCAACAAGGATGTGTCCGGGAATCGTCATATAATCGTCGAACAGGCTCGAGGAGAGGTTGAGGCGGATTATGAATTGTTCGCTTCGATTTGTCTTCGATGCCCCGAGGAGGTCTCATGTGTCCCGCCGTTACGTTGAGTTAAAGTGGCTTTTTCCTTCTATCCGCAGGCTCTATTTCCTTGGTTCTTACTTATATCAAACTATCAACTCACAACATCCATGTTACATCTATAGTCTCCTACAATTCAAATCCTCTATACAATCCCAAGGCACAATATCTCTCCCTTCCGATCTTTATATCCGTTCCCATAGAACCAAGATCGTTCCTTTCTCGCCCGTTCTATCTTTCTTTGGAACTCACTCCCACCCGATATCCGTCATGCGTCTTCTTAACCTCATTTAAATCCAAACTTTTCCAACATCTTCTAAATTCTCAATCAGATGATTTATAATCAATAAATAATTTATTGATATTTTCAACTTTATCGATTGATGAACTACTGTAAATATTCCTCACTCATAATGAAAGCATTTTATTTTTTTATTTTTGTTACTAAATGCTATCATGTATTTACTGGTTTTTTTTTCCATAAGTCTTCTATATTGTAAATTTGTCTGTTTTTTTATTTTAATTTTGCATCACATTTTCTGATTATCCACCAAAACATACCTGTTTAGTTATTTACTTTCAAGATATTTTGTAAATATTGTTTTACTTAGATGTAGGCCTTTGGCCAGATAAATTTTTACTTAATTATGTTCATCTCTATTATTCTAAAGGGACTTGGTCCCAGAATAAAATTATTTTTCTATTTCTATTTCTATAATATAATCCTAAACCTGACGAAAATTATAATTTTAAATGAAAGACGTAATGTATTTAACGGAATGTCGTGATCATGAAGTTGAAGTTCGTTGTATTCACCATGTGAAAGCTTGTCGAGAAAAAAAAGTTTTATCGAAAAAGCTTCGAAGAATAATCACAAAAAAAAAAGTTGCGACGTATTAAGAAAACTGTGCTAGTCCTGTCTGTTTATAATGCTTCAATTCCACAAATCGTGTACGCACATATAAAAACCACATTAGATGTATACATATGGTGTTTTATACTGCGTTTATTGTTTCACTCCACTACACCAACTATTGCGATATTAAAAATTTATGATTAGTGCCATCTATTTAAATTATACATGTTTCGATCAATCTATCTGGCGCGACGTTCACCGTTGGCGCCTAGTTGTGTGCCGGTCAGCGGTAACCCCCGTTGCATTCCATGTGTTGAACAGATCGCGCTAGTTGTTAGGCTTAGTAACGAATTCCTAAATAGGTAATAATCGCTATAAAGACTGGTTAACGCCTGAGGTGTAGGCGGGAGGATTACCTTAAGAATGATCTTTTGGGGTTTGGTGGTAATCCCTGGATGAAAGTTTATAAAAACGATTCATTATTATTATATCTGTGTCCCGGAATTTAAGCACACCATGCCCACAAAATAGGTAATATTTAAGGTAAATTGTCATAAATAAATATGACCAATACTTCCAATTACTTTTCAATGCCAAATACAACGTGAATAATTTTCTTTTAACTGGTTTTATAAGTAAGGAACAAACAAGTACAAAAATGTGACATGGTGTCTTTAATCTCCGGGCTACGGGTATACATATATCGCTCCTTTAGTAGAATTGACATTTTTGAGTTAAGCCGTCAGTAGCAATTGTATTGGTTGAAGCTTTTAATTCAGGAACAAAGTATCTGATATTTGATTACCAACATTTTTTAATTTGTTTTTATATATAGTCATATTTTGAGTTGTATCATATTTGAACTTTGAAATTTGAAGTTTTAAGGGAATAACGACATAAGTGTCAATTAGTGGAGCGGAGTGGCTCAGAGGTAGAGCACTGAGTTGCCATATCGAAGGTCTACTGAAGGTCGCTGGCAGACTTTTATTTTATCTGTTAGCGGCTTGGGATGGATCCTATGGGATCTAGGGCTCTCCTGGGGCTCACTCAACCTCTGTAAAGTTGGTACCCAGAATGAGAGGGGAGATCTGGCGGTTGAGCGTGATCTAGGACAAATCACCTCCTTACACAACCGTTCTCCAAGAAACCGTACAGTCTCTGCCATGTACTGAACCCCAGTCCCTTCATGGGTTGTAGTGGTACCGGTTTTTTAAAAATAAAATAAATGTCAATGTTTTAAACATTTTCTAATGGTTAATAAAATAATTTAAATGCCATCATTACAGTAGGAATGCTTTGCTTTAACAATTCGCAAATTTTTAATTTTTTTAATGCACGTGGAACTTTCAGGTACCTCTATTGAAAAATATTATTTTTTTTGTTTTATTATAAATAATTTCTTAATGAACTTATACAGTGATAAGGAGGAGCCTATTGCCCTGGTGCCAAAATGGCTTGGAAGTTGTAGTATTACTTTGTCTTGGTTCCTGCATGTATGTTATGTAAATGAGATAAATCATCTAGGACTTAATCATTATGATCATAGATATCTTTATTTATGGACTATAAATTAACAAAGGAAGAAATGCTCTAGTACCTGATGTAGCACCTGCCGTTCCATATATCCCTGACAATGCCTTCCCAATCATGCCACCCGCTCCAGGCTTCCCATAATACCATCCTCCGGGGCGACGTAGAGTTCCGATTCTAAAACCGCCGGGTGACACCCTGACTATAGTTTATCGCGCCATATAGAAGAGGGAGTGGACCTTTTTCCAGCTTCTTTATTGCCTTTCGTTGTCGTCGAGATGGCTCCCAGAATAGCCGCGCCCGGAGGGACAAGATCCCACAACCGGTTGATACCATCACTCACCGACCGGTCGTCGTTAGTCACCGCTGTCTATGTCCGGATCGATCTCGACGTATTATTTCTGTCCGCATCGGATACGTTCTGACATTCTCTCTGTGGTCAGCTGTCCGCTATAGTCTGTACGAGCCTACGTATTGGAGAGTGTCGGAGGAACGTCAGTACTCCTGGATGGAACAGAAGAGTCTTTATTGAATTTATATGTTCCAAAGTAAATATTCGCTGCGCCCCTCAGAAAATAATAAAATATTTATTTACATAAAAAAAAACTACTACTAAAACCCGTGAAGGGTCTGGGGTTCAGATCATGGTAGAGACTGCATTGTTTGTTTCTCGGACAACGGTTGTTAAGGTCCTAGTTCACGCTCAACCGACAGATTCCCCCCCTATTTTAGGTACCCTCTTTATTGTAGCTATCTAGGTCCCGGGAGAGTCCTAGATTCCACAAGATCCATCTACGGCTGCTAACAGATTTACATAGATGAGCGTAATTAATATATCTGTGTTCAATTGACTATCTTACAAGCTATTTAAATAGGCTTTTTTAATTTAAATAAATAAGGCTCCCAACCTGTGAGGGGAGGGGTGAAGGCACGTCAGGGGGGGGGCGAGGATATTTAAAAAATAAAAGAAATTCTCAGTTAGTTTTAGTTATTTTGCTCAGAGCAGTACTTTTTTTTATCTTAAATTGAAATTTATAATTTTGTACCTTGTGACAGTTTAACAAAATGTTTTTTTCTCCCATTTTTCTCCTTAGCATTATCTTTAAAAAATATATATTTTCGTAGTACAAACAACTTTCACGATAAGAAAAAGATGGGCTAATTTCTATGAACATATCCAGCGAATGAATGCCAGTAGGCTGACGAAAAGATTATTTGTATTCCTTAGAAATAAAAAATTTACCAAACTGGTTTAAGGAAGCAGATATAACTCGGGGTTGGTTAGGATATGCTTAAGAATGGAACTGCCATAACCCGTTACCAGAGGACAAGTTTTGAGGCGAGAACGAAGCGGACGGTCAAAGTCTCCGGGGAGAAAAATAGTAGGAGATCGGAGAGTATGAAGTGATACTTAAAAAATAAATATACCTCTACAACTGATGAAGGGTTTTAGGTTTAGTACATGGTAGGGACTATTACTGTGCCCACGGTTGTGAAAGCTCTGGTAATCACGCTCAACCACCATGTTATCCCCGAATCAAGATAACCCACTTTATAGAGGCCTGGATGTCTGTAGAAATCCGCAGGTCCCACATGATGAACCCAACGGTTATGTTTGGGGAGAGGGAAAGCTCAGCGTGTAGAGCGCTGTACTGAATATCCCAGGTTATTCAGTTAATCATTTCTGATCTGTTAATCTGTTAACAGTCTGGGACAGTAGTGTCTGAAGACCCTCTTGGGGCTCACCCAAGCCTCTGTAAAGTGAGTGAAAAATTTGCTAATTTGCTACTATTGAGTGAAAAATTTGGGGGTTGAGCCTGATGTTGAAATCAGCTCCCTGCACTGCTGTTGACTTGGAAACAGTACAGCCCCTCCTTGTGCTGAACCCCAAGACCCTTAATGAATTGTAGCGTTGCATATATATTTTTTAATATTTACGTGAATGCATCAGAGTCTATATTTTGAAAACATTCGTCCATTATCCTATACAGATATTGGTACATTTGGCTATTATAATAAAACATGGAGTCGCTCTTCTATAATAAAGCGTGGAGTATATTAGGTGGTCCTTTATATAGGGGGGTTTATTAATGTGTAGCGCATATTATATTATATTATAGCCCATAGTGGCGAGTGCGAGGCAGTATTAACGACCCCACTAGACAGGTCTGCACTAGCACATGACATCCTTCACATACTGAAGGCGCTGAAGTAGCCATGATGTAGGGCTCAATGCATCTCTTAGCCTCATGGCTATTTCAGTACTGACTCCTTCATAATTATATCTATTGCCTCTCGCCTGCGTAGTTCTACGCACCGCTCATAGGGTTCTCTCCTATAGCTCCTAGTCAATGAATTATCGTCGCTAGAATAGTAGTAAAACCTATATTATAATGCTGAATTTATTTTGAACTGGTTTTGAAAATTAATAAATACTTAAATTTGGCGTCTATTTAAATATTTATTTATTTTAAGAGTCGGCAGTTATATAAATTTTATAAATATTTGGATGATCTCATATATTTTTCAAGAGTAGGTGTTAACTACTCTATTCAGAGGAAAGGTATCACGGGGCAAAGAGAGTGCCAAGTCGTCCAACAGGGCCATTGTTTACAGTTTTGTCCTCTCGCTATAAATTATGATTTTACAAAAAAATATATTTAGGACCGCCTAACATTTTTCTCAAATATTTTCGTTCTTTTATTTAATTTCTATAAACATTCAGTATTGCATAAGAATTCTTCCAAGAAAAACAAAAAGAAATATCTATATCTTATATCGTAACAGGGGGGGTGGCGTCTATTTATATCAAGGAAATGGCTGTAAACTGTGTCGTTGCTATCAGTGAGCAATATATAACCTTTCGTCGTCAGGGCTGTCGACCAATCAAACGTCAGCATACTTGCTGCTATAGCAGATCTTAGCCAATTTAAAGCCAGTATACTTATTACTCTACCAGATTTTAGCCAATCAGCGATCGGGATAATGCTGGCTATACCAGCCCCCGATCGGTCCGGAATGTTAATTTATCGCTCGCAGTTGCCTCCCAGCGGTGAGACTAAATCATCCTCCTTGAAGAGGAGACAAATTTATCCTTCATTTCTCTCTGTCATAATCGGATATAATTGAGTGATTTACTAACCGGTTATATCCTCTAATCTTAAGTTGTCGTAATTTTTTTCTTTTTTTTTTTTTTTTAAATGATGCCTCTAAATATATTTGTGGGTGTGAGGTATGTGATTAGGGTTAAGTTTAGATGTAGCTGAGTGCAGCTGGTCAGTGGACAAAATTACACGCACAAAAATAATATTATTAAAACGACTGGATTGCTTAGCTCTTTATCCAGAGTTCTGGACATACGTCGAGAGGTAAATTATTGCTTTGCTGAAAGTCAAGATTCGACTTCCAGGGTCCACTTTGCTCCTTTATGCACTTAAATAAACAGCCTGTCGGATGAGAATGGTCTTGGCTCAACTTTTTGCTTAGAAACAGTATAGTCCCTACTGTGTACTGAACCCAGGCTCTTCGAGGGTTTTATTAGTACAGGTTACTAACACCGTAGGATTGTGAGATATTAGATACGTTATAAAATCACCTATTATTACCAGGTGTTTTATTATCAATTGTAAAAATAAAGTTCAGTTAATTGTTGGCTACGAATGTGTAAACCATACAATATATTTAGTAAAAATCTTATAATGGCGACGAGGATGGAATCATAACTCTATCGCTAATGTACATGCAGCCATTTCGTAACACGAGTTCAGAATCTCGATTTTTGGATTTTGTTTCCTGTAATCATTTTCACTGTAATAGGTTAGACGAGGCGTTCAGTATAAAAAACGGATAACTCCATAATTAAAAAAAAAAAATCTCCTAACTAGTCGAGCTATGTTGTCTACCACTTTTCCGCCTTTGAGTCCGGCTTTGAATATGAAGTTTCGGAAGCATAAAAATGATTGGCTAATTTAGTGAAAAAGTAAGTTGTCTTAATTTCCAGTTGATGTAAATTATGATAATTTCATGTCGCGTCATAAATTAATTTATAGTAATTTGCGATTAGTTCAGAAAGACGTACTGAGCCCCATCACTATACCCCCCCCCCCCCCCCACTCCTACCATCCAAATGAAATTCCTATCCACATTCCTCTCTTAAAATGCACCTGGTCCAGTAAAACAGATTCTATCTATTCTACTAATACTAAATGTTATCAAAATAATAATAAAAGTCAAGGAGCTTGGAAAAAAATGCAATTAGTTACTTGAGTATAGCATTTTTCATAAATGATGAGGTGGAAACACCTTCCTGAGGGTCTTATAGTGCTGACTACTGTCATCAGATACCCGAATTGTTACTATGGTAACTGATGAGAACATTGACAGGATGACAAGGACACAAGGATATGTCTTTAGCTCAGGATGACTGGGGCTTATGATACAATATACCGAAACCCTAATGGCGTAGTAATGATAATAAAACAGTCTGAGGGTAGTGGTTATATAGTTAGCGCTGAGGGAGATATCATGGAACTTATCAGGCAACATGCACTGCATTTAAGTGGCAGTGAAGCTTCAATTCCACTAAGTGCTACTGCATCATCAGTGGCATTACCTACTCAACTAAACTATCATTCATATATCTTTATATATATAAATTCTTCTGTTCGTTCGTTTTTCACCGAACTCTTAAACGGTTTCAGTTTTAATGGAATTTTCTGTGCGGGTTCAAGTGGGTTCCAGAATAGTTAAGATTCACAATTTGATCCAATATAGATAGCGTCATTTAATTATTTAACTTATTTTTCTTGTTGTTAATTACCTCAATTTGTTTGAGATTTACATTGGATCCGGCTTTCAGCACTGCCTTGCGCTATCGAAATTTTCGGAAATAATTGTATTACGATAAAAGATCCACTCATTCACTCAGAATGGGTGGATCTTTTATTGTTTTTTAGTAATAATGAGACCGAATGTTGTTTTGTTTTTTAGTAATAATGAGACCGAATTTTGTTTTGTTTTTTAGTAATAATGAGTTATTATATAAAATAAATAATGATGAGATGTGGGGCATAATGGTAGGAATAATAATACATGCTTATTTATTGAACGTTGCTTCGGGGTATACAAATGAAGCTGAAGATTTTCCAAAATCTTAAACTATTTTCATTATATGATTATTTTAAACCAAGACAGTTTTGGATGATGCGCGATGCGCATTTAGAATATTGTTAATGTAAGCAGTGACAGACTCCTAATGGGTTTCGTGTGTTACCTGCCTCTGGTTCTCATCCTAATGTACAAGCCGTGTAGGACGTCTTAGGGTCCTCAGCTTCTGTAGATCTTATGATCCTGGGGTCGTCGACCCTGTTACGATAAGAGATTTAATGAAATATAATAGCATGATTGCGATTAATTAATAATGGTCTATAACTTAGGTCGAAACGTCTGCACGCAATGAATAACTTTCTTAGTGGTTTGTTTTTTCATTGTCTACTCCTAACCAAACCTCCAAATATCTCTAATATATATTCACTGCACTATTAAGTTATCATTTAAACCTATTGTTGTCTGAACAACGGATCAAATTGTCTATAAAATATCAATTTATCATTAAATATTGAACTTATTGGATCATATTAAGTTTATCGGAAGCTACTTATCTTAATGTTTCTATTATGTTTTATACTAGAGACCTACCCCAGCTTTACTTGGGTAATAAGGGATATTATGCCTGCATAATTTGTTTATTTTATTATTTATAAATTATAAAAATAAATCAATAATTTTAAATTGAAACGTTAGCCTTCAAATAAATATTTTTCCTTATTTAAGATAATTTTTTCTTACCTTCGACCGGTTTAAAGTTTTCTTCCTCATATATATATGTATATGTAAGGTCAACTAATATTATTCAGAATTCTTTTAAATACATAAATAGTATTTTTTAAAATGCATTTATTATATATTTTTTTAAAGTTAAGAATACATATAAAAGTAAGAATAGCTTTTCCTTTATATAAATTTAAAAGTATTTATCCTTCATTGTACACGTAAATGCTAAGAACTTTAATTCAGTTATTTTTTATTCGGACTTATTAATTTTAACTTAGCCGTTGAATTAAATACTTCACTGAAATCATTAATAACTTTAAAATTCACGAATAAATTATTTCTCACTCTCCTATTTGAATTTGGATAAAATAAAAAGTAAAGTAATAAATTTGTATGATTTTTATAGAATTGATAATATGAAATATTTATATATAGGCACCATCTCCATATAGAGCCTATATATGAAAGTTTATTATAAACAAGGTTGGGCGTTGACAGGGGATTCTGAATCGATTCCCACTCCTGATATAATGTCCACTTCCCCTCCTCTTGTACTAGGGGCGGCGTGTGTCCGATGGGATTGGACATTGAATCAAGATAATGCAACAACAACCAACACGAGGTACAGTGATATCTGTTCATGTTCGATTCCACTGAGGGTAGCCATAGTTAGGACTATTATGACCAAATAAAATTAATAAAAGAAAATAAAAAAGAATAGATACTTATGAACAAAAAAAAAAAATAATAAAGTTGGGCGCCTGGCTATCTTATTGCCCCAGATTTTAAAAATACAATATAACTACTCTCTCTTCTTCAGAGTTAGTGTAAGGAAAAGAAAAGAAAGAAAAAAAAGGTACATACCATAATGATCATATAGAAATACTCATTCCCAAGCTAGCATTCAGGCGAGAAAGGGCTGGGTTTTAAGCGATAAAGCAGCAAGCTAATTTACATGCATCTATTTACAACAAAATAAAAGTATTTACAAAAATTATTTACAAAAGAAATACAAAAGAAAAGAAAATAAAACAAAAATTTAATAATCAAGAAATAAGGAAAAAAGATTATATATATACAGACCAAAATAAATGACAACTTCCAAATAGATGCCATATATACAATAAAATAAGCCAATTGGCAAAAAAAGGCAGGAAAAGGTAAAAGAAAAAAAGGTAAAGAAGCATGTGCGAGGCAGGAAGGTAAGAGCCTAGGTAGGAAGGTTACCAGTCAGGTTTTCTTTTTCCCCACAGTGTTGCCACTCTTGGTTACACCTCCCCTTCTTCGGGAGCGTGAGACCCCTCACGCTGCAAGTCAGGATGATAGGTCTTTAGCTGCGCTGCGTGACCAAGTCCGGCCGGTGTACCTGCAGTGGTCACTAATTGGTAAACGTTTGTCGACCTTTTCTGAGCAATTCGAAAAGGTCCTTCGAATTTCGGAGCTAATTTACTGGCGAAACCTCGTTCAGCAGATGAGAGAGGGTGAGCTCGTCGCAGCACTAGATCTCCTACCTTGAGGTCGCCTCCTTGCGGTTTCGGTTGTAGAAGTGGCTCTGGCGTGCTGATGCTCGGCTGAGTCGTGCCTCCGCTGTCTTCCGAAACTCGTTCAACCTATTTAAATGTTCGGACCAAACACAATTATCGGGAGGATTTAGAACTTGGGCGCTACTTATTTTACTAAAATAAGAGTTAGGGGGTAAAAGTTCGCGTCCAAGGTTTAGGTAGCGACAAGATTTAAGTTGGTCTAGTAGAGAGGACATATTAGGCAGAGGATAAACATCTGGTTTGGTTACAGCGTTAACCTTGCGGTAATCTATACAAAAACGATATTTTCCATCCGGCTTTTTCACCATTACAACAGGGCTAGACCAAGAACTGTGTGACGGCTCTATGATGTCTTCCTGTAGCATACGATCCACTTCCTGGTTGATAGCTTCTTGTATGACAGGTGAAACTGGATATGCCCTTTGTTTTATTGGCTGGCTCTTTCCGACGTCGATATGATGTTCGGTGAGATTAGTAAGGCCAATGGAATCATCGGTGTTGAGCAGTTCCTCTTGTAATAATCTGTCCAATCTTTTAGCTTGCTCTGGTTCGAGTCTTCTAATTCCTGCTATTTGCTCGTGAGAAGCCAAGGATTCTTTAGAAAAGGTAGTTCGACTTGAAGGCATATCTCTGAACCACCAAGATCCCCCAGCAGCGTCTATTACCACTCCTAATGCTCTCATGGCGTCCATTCCCAAAAGGCAAGGAACTGTTAGGTTCGGAAGGACATAAAAAGATAGTTGAACCTGACGGCCGTTTAAGCTGGCTAGAAACGCAACAGCATTATTAACGGTCTCACGGGCTCCATTTGCTACCGTGACAGGATAGGAGGGTATAGATAGCAGTGAAATGCGTTCTTGAGGTAGAGAAGAGAGTCCTAAAGAACTGATGTACGAGTGATTGGCTCCAGTATCAATAAGTGTTGAAAGAATGACTCCTCCTACGTTGAGAGTGACGAAGAGCCTTTCTTCCTCCACCGATAAGGTGGATATATGGTTGAGCTCTTGAGAGTTGAGGTCTCTGTTCGAGGTATTAGGGTCAGTAGCGACCTCCTTATGCTGGCCCTTTAACAGTTTTTCCGGCTTCTTGCAGTTAGGGCAATCTTTTCTGGTGATGCCACGAGTACCGCAACTGTAGCAGAAATAGGTTGTTCTGGGCTTAGAACATTCCGGATAACGGTGTCCAGTTTGAAGGCAGTTCCAACAAAGAGGCTGTACGGCGGCTACTTCAGGTTGGTTCTTAGTGATACCAATGGATGAAGAGGGCTCAGGCTTTCCTTGAGTAGATTCCGAGGAAGTTACTTTTTCCTCATCTTTACTCTTTTTCTTCCTAGTATTCTTCGTCTGCTTCTCTACAATAGCTATATTATTCTTTTTAGCCGGTTTTCCAGGTGCTTGAGGAGGTTCATAGGCAGTTTCAGGGAAAGCGCTTTTACTTTTAGCAGGAGGTGCTCGAAAAGTCTTTGCTCTTTCCTCAATCTTTTCTAATTCTTGACCTAATTCAATTAATTTAGCTAGAGATGTCGCTTCAGATCTTCTAATGTACAATTGGTATCGAGGTAAAAGATTCTTATAAATTGTAGAAATTTGTTCCTCTTCTGGCTTAGGTCGATCCAATTTTTTTAACAAAGTTCTGAGATTGACGATGAAATCAATAATTTTCTCTTGATCTCCCTGTGTTCGTCTATCGATTTCCTTCTTAAGCTTTTCCTGGTAGTCAAGAGGAAAGAATGTAGCACGAAAAGCTTTTTCAAAATCGTCCCAATCTTTCCAATCATCTACTTCCAATCGACACCAATTAAGGGGCGTACCATGGAATAATTCAGGTAGATAGGCAAGCAGATCGGCGTCAGTTATTCTACAAGTTCGACGCTTTTCATTTAACCTTTGAAGAAAATCTTCTGCACAGGGGGTCGACGGTGTATTGTCAAATTTTAGAGAAGTGAAAAATTGTAAGGTGTAATTCGGAGGAAAGATCCAGTTGGCCGTAGCAATTGGTGGTTTAGTTACTTGATGAGGTGGTCCTGGTTCCTGATCTTTAGGCATTCTCGCTTCTATATAGTCCGAAGATGTCGAAGATACTGTCCACAACCAAGGGTTACTCAAAAAGAAACTTTTAATTACAGTTCTTAAGGCTTCAACTGTGCCGTCGACTGGGGTTAATTGCCAGATTTCTTTTAATTCTATTAATTCATGCTTTTTTAAATGATAAAGCCAGCTTAAGCGCGGTTCCTCCAAGCTAGGTTGACTCTCCTCTGGATTAGTCATTAACTAATATGCTCGGATAGAGAGGATAAAATTAATATCAAGCATTCGGCACGAAATTAAAAAAAAAAGGGATAATTGTGTTTGATTATGTACATAAAGGAAAATTCACAAAATTTTTACCTCAATGCTAATATTAATAATTGGAAAGATGAAAAATTAATCAAATAAATAAATCAGAAACATGCAAAAGATAAAGCATAGAAGGCAATATAGCATTAAGCCAACAAGATAGAAATTTACAAATATTTCATAAGACAAAAAGGTAACTCAAGATATGGTTATAATTAAGGTAGAAAATTGATTAAACCAATGATGATTAATTTTGGTAACAAAAATGTAAATAGAAATCCAGTGATGCACAATAAAATAAATAAATCTTTTCTGAAATTAAACAAGATAATCTTAGAAAATCAATGATAAAGAAATTAGATAATTTACCAAATTTAATAAATGATCAAAAAATATATAAGCCAATAAATTCATGCAATTAGAGATATCTATCGGATTTAAATTGATTTACGGTGATAAAATTTGAAATTCACAATTTTATAAAGAAGTAATTCATTCAATTATAAAAATAAGGGTATTAAGAAATGGACCATTCAATGATATTCTCTTATAATTCAAACTAATTCAATAAGAAAATAAGTTAGTTTCAGTGATCAGCTTAGATTCAAGGTCATCTGTAAGTTTAATGAAATTACAACAACTTATAACCTACTGTAATGCTTAACCTTCAGTTTAACATATACCTTTTAGCTTGAGTGACCAGGCCAAGTGCTATCAGTGATCACGGCTTTATAATTTAATTCTACTTCTTTTCTTTAAATAAATACATTTCCTTGGTTTATTAAGTTATTTGTTATTTATGTTCTTATCCTATGAAGATTTGCTTGAATACAACAAAATGTGTACTTATAATCCAGGTATGAGTAATGAAACTATCTCCAATCAGTTTTATGTTCAATTTAATGAAATAAATAATGAATATTAATTTAAATATTAATAATTCATGCAACTTAATATCAATTTCAAATAATAAATCAGGTGTATAAGTATTCAAGCAATTCTTATCAATAAGAATTGTTCTTAACCTTACTCTTATCTATCTTCTACTTTATTATTTGCTACTTTATATACTTCTAGGCCCCACGTTTCGGCCGCCACTATTTATATGACCAAATAAAATTAATAAAAGAAAATAAAAAAGAATAGATACTTATGAACAAAAAAAAAATAATAATAAAGTTGGGCGCCTGGCTATCTTATAGCCCCAGATTTTAAAAATACAATATAACTACTCTCTCTTCTTCAGAGTTAGTGTAAGGAAAAGAAAAGAAAGAAAAAAAAGTTACATACCATAATGATCATATAGAAATACTCATTCCCAAGCTAGCATTCAGGCGAGAAAGGGCTGGGTTTTAAGCGATAAAGCAGCAAGCTAATTTACATGCATCTATTTACAACAAAATAAAAGTATTTACAAAAATTATTTACAAAAGAAATAGAAAAGAAAAGAAAATAAAACAAAAATTTAATAATCAAGAAATAAGGAAAAAAGATTATATATATACAGACCAAAATAAATGACAACTTCCAAATAGATGCCATATATACAATAAAATAAGCCAATTGGCAAAAAAAGGCAGGAAAAGGTAAAAGAAAAAAAGGTAAAGAAGCACGTGCGAGGCAGGAAGGTAAGAGCCTAGGTAGGAAGGTTACCAGTCAGGTTTTCTTTTTCCCCACAGTGTTGCCACTCTTGGTTACACTATTAAAAGCCATTGGAACTTTTTCACCTTCCCATTCGCCTACAGTTGGCCATCGACGGTTGATTTGCTGACTTCCAGTTTCCCAGCCAGTTCTCCGAGTTACCAACCAGCCGAGTCTCCAACAGCTGTTCTGGGATTTTCTTCCACTAAAAGTCGGAGAAAATAGTCCTTAATTGCATAATCTTCCACGGCCTTCTTTGCCTTATCGGCTCAAATCTCGGAATCTTCAGGACTACCGTTGAACAGTACACTCACTTATACTGCCTTCGCCCTATACTTCTGGACGTGTGGGTCCCGTTAGGACCCAGTTTGAATTTGCAACACAAAAATCACGCTTTGACATCTTTGTAAAGACTGAATTATTTTGAAAGAATCAAAATATTACAGCGGTAAAAAAACATATATAGAAGAGGATGAATACATGTTTACATTTATAAAAGTCAAAAAATCAACAAACGTAAACAGTTTACTATTTGGAGGATATTTTAAAGAAAACATTAAATCCTGCATTATTTTACGCGCAACACAATGTTATGGAAAAAAATTAAAGGAGCCTGGGGGATGTCGAATGATGACAGAAGTTCTAGTACACTTGGAGTGATGTTAATAATGTTCTCCAATATCTTGGTCGTTGTAGTTTCGCTCTTGCTTCGCTTTAGACTGACTATAAACTGGACTCAGACAAAAAAAGGATCAAATAAATTCTACAGGAAACTGTCTAATAACCACCTAGTTTATTAGATGTTAAATATTTTTCCTTCTTTATTAGCATTATTTCAAAACTTTTTTTCTTTTATTTCTTAGCGAGGCCTGAGCACATGCGATGGAGCGTAAGGGATGTGATTTCCTGGATTGTGGCTGGTATTAGTGAAGTCCTTGGATATATTTTTATAAAGTCGTAATTATGTCAGTTCGCATGGCGTAGGAATAAACTGCGCATCACGCATTAATTTTATATTTTATTTATGTATAAATCAGGATTAAGATAATGCAAAACCTACGTCACAACCCCTTATGCTTAGTGCAGTTACGTGTTTACTATTTTATTGCCAGTATTTATTGACGTTCAAGTATTTTTACTTTCACTTGCGTATATTTACGAAATATACAGCAAAAGTAAAACTATTGTTATCGTAAAAATATTCAACATTTTGTGCTTACATGGTAATTATAGCTCAGAAATGAGTACAAAAACAAAACTGCGTGTATAAAAATTAAATTAAAAACTTGTATCACTACAACCCATATAAGGTATTAGTACGTGGTTGAGACTGTATTTCTTACGTATATTCGTTCCATTTACAGTGATATTAAGATGTTCCTGAGAATATTAAGAAATATTTATTGTTCCAATTTGTATGGACAACCTTTCAAAACTTAATAATATTGGTTTTATTACCGCTCTTATCATTGTTATTTTTTGCCGAATTAGAAAAATGAGACTTCAGGACAAATGCTTAATTAGCTCTTGAACGGTCAAATATTGGTTAGATCTTGAAAATATAAATTTGTTGTTGGTATTGGGAATCATTCAATGCCATTTGTAGCTATTTTGATATTATAACATTATATGTACAAATTGTATTGTAATCAATTACATCTTCTTAATTTTGATTAATTATTGTTAATAATTAACTAAACAATTTCTGATGTCTCGTCTATTTTTAGAACTTAGCATTTATTCGATTCCCTACAATGATTGATTAGCTACTGTGTTCGGTAAAATGTTTTAATTTTTTTTCGGGGACGGTTATTGGAGAAAAAAGACAGACACACATATAGGTTTAAGAATCATTTGAAGGTATGAAACAAAAACAAATAAAAAACCGTACCACTACAACCCATGAAGGGTGTTGGGCTCAAGATATAGTAAGTTAACGATTGTGCAGGGTGATGGGACCCGAGACCACGCTCAACCGCCAGGTTTTTCTCTAATCAATCCATTTTAAAATCAACGAACTACAAAAAATAGGCTGAGTGGAATTGTACTGGAAAAGTTATCGCCTGCTAGAGGCCTAAAGGCTGACCTCGGGGAAGAACAAATATTTAGCGAGTAGAAATAGCCTCCAATCCAATTAGGTTCGGTTTTATTCTCTATTGTTCAAGATGCTCCTTAAAACGATCATTTATAAGATAATTATAGAAAGGGCTATATATATTTTTTTATTAAAAATTAATTTTGCAATAGTGATTTTCAATGGATATTTCAAAAAGTATCCTTACTTTATTGAAAGTTTTCTCCACCCTTTTGTGGCTTTCTCCAACTGTATACAACTCGACGTTTTGAAAAAAATTAATAATCATTCCTAAGTCTATAGATATAGACCAACTGTGGTAGTTTTTAAATAACTTTTCGAAAGAGCTTTCTCAAGATTTGTAGTTGAAAGAGAACCAATCGAAACTCTTCCAATATTGCTAACCCAAATCACCTGTTCATGAAGGTCTTACAGAAGGAATGAAAGCTTCTGGGTTCTTGCAAATACATTTGTTGGTAGACAGAGATAAAAACGATTTAGACTGCACTTGAAGGTTTACTCCGTTCCAGCTTCTCTTGTCTTCAGCATAAAGTCTTTTTTAATAGACTGATATATTGACGTTTTACTTTATTTACATTTACTTTAATTACAAAGCTAATATAGATGAGACTTTCATAAGGCCTATTTGGACTTACGGGTGGGTTATAGCTTTGGGGCTCCATTAAGCCTTCGAATACCTCTCGTATCCAATCCACAATTCTTCTTCAAATCCTTAATGCTCCTTACTTTATTAAGAATAAAGTCCTCCATAAGGACCCGAATGTCCAATTTATTGCTAATTCGGCCCGAACCTACTTTTCATGAAAAACTTTATTCCCCACTCATAAACCTAGCTACTTCTTCAGGTCCTGATAATACTCCGAGGCGTTTGAAAAGAAGATGGCCTCGTAACCTTCTAAGTTAAATTTGCTATTTAGGTACCACCACTGGTTCACTGGTTAGTTCCTCTACTATGCCATTATGTATCATTTCCGCCATTATATTTACTTGTATTAAAATAATTTAAATAAACTATTCTTTTAAGTAATTCAATATTTTTCATTATCTGACCATGGTAGAAGTCATTCGTAAAAAAAAAAATTCGTCACATGTATTTTTCATGTGTTAACAGCTTATAAGTTTAATTCTTGTGTATTATTAAACTGCGTTTTTTCTTTTCTCGAAACTTCGCTCTTTTTTATACATATCTTAGCAACATCATGGATAACCGTTGTGAAATATTTTAAAGAATCTTCTTACTTCTTACTTTTTTCGAGAAAAGAAAATTGTAGCATCCACTTCATTTCCTCTTTATTTGTGAAAATAGAGATTTTTTAGTTTCAATCACCAATTTGTTCCTTAAAACACGATTGTTAAAATAAAATGAATTTAAGCTATATAGCGCCATTGTATCTACATAACGTAGATATCTAATAGCTTCAACTACTGCATCGTTCATTATTCTCATTTGTTGCCATTATAGAAATACATATCAAATAAGATTTGAGTGTTACATTCGGTTTTGAATTTCTTAATTCAACAATTTTTCAATTTTTATAATCAATTTAACTGTATTAATTTCCTTTTTTTTATATATATTCAATCTATGCATATATTCATAGAGCATTATCGTTTTGATCTCATAGTGTTTGTTTATTTTATGTTACCCGTGCGACCTTTTACAGTGTAAAAGTCCGTCGGTTTCCACTTGAATCGAATGAACTCTTTCCTTCCTGCAACGAGACATATGCAAGAAGACAGAAGCTGTCTCCCGAGTGTTGATGTATATCCGCCCGGAAGGGTACAAATGGCCGCGGTTCTGTTTGTGTGTGCCTGTCTTTGGTAAACAGGAGGTCATCGACATCTTGTGTGTTTTCCGGTCTGCTGCCACTGGCATTCGTCTCTTACCTAGTGGTCATCGTGGCATGTGATTATTCCATCAAACAATCGACGTACGCATTTACATGAGACAATAGGGGCTTGCTCCCTGAATACATAAATCTATTATTCGATGAGAATTTAGTAAGATATCTTAATTTTTCCACAACTATCCATGAAGGGCATTAGGCTCACAACATGGTGTAGTTTGTTTTGTTCCTAAGCCGGTTATGCTGGAATATCACGTTCGACTGCCGATTTTTCTCCAAATCCTCTAACTCAGTCTTTATTAAGGGTACCCACTTAATAAAGACTCAGGGAGCTCCAGAATGGTCTGCTGATCCACCAGAAACACCCTCGGCTGTTAACGTTTTACATGATTAATCTACCTCAACAATATTTAAAAAATATTATTTTTCATCGATCCTATTTTAAAATAGTTCTGTGGTAAAAAACAATTATATCTCATTTTTGCTTATTTATTTTCTTAATATCCTAAAAATTATAATATTCTAAAGGACTTCATAATCTATGATTGCATTAGGTATACCATATCGTTAATCAGTCATTAGAGGATGTTTCCTAATTACGTGAAAATTTTATGAATAACTTTCTCACTGGGTACTTTTTCACAGTCTATAAGTTAGTCTAGTCTGCTCATTTTATCAAACTTTTGTAAATTTCATTACAAATAAACTCAGGGATATTATAATTCTTGATGTATCTGTCTATTTCTTGTATACGCAAAGTGAGTAATGGACATCAGTTATGATTTTCTTTTTGGTTTAACTGAGTTTAATTATTTCTAATGAATTTAAAGAAGTAAATTTGATTTTTATTTATTATTAATTTTAGTAGTCATGTTTATGATATTGTATTTGGACTGGTTCTCGCAGAGGTTTTTCCTTGGCATTCTGTATTCAGCAATTGTATTCCAAAAATCTGAGGATTAGTTTACTAGGATTATTTTTTTCTCTTTACACCTTCTGTAAATATGTAATACAAGTTTATATCTATAATCAATGTGCATAATTGATAAATAATTGGAATTATTTTAATTAATTTACTTTTATTTAATTACTTTTAAAAGTTGAGTTAGTACATAAAAAGCTAAACGCCAGCAGATGGCAGCACCTGACGGCAGGTGTACAGGCGAATTGTTCAATCCCGCAAAGCGGTTCAGCTTTGCGGGTTGATCGGTTAAGGGGCAGCTATCTCTCTCTCTCTCTCTCTCTCTCTCTCTCTCTCTCTCTCTCTCTCTCTCTCTTTCTCTCTCTCTCTCTATATATATATATATATATATATATATATATATATATATATATATATATATATATTTATTTATTGCGAACAAACACAAAAGTTTGTTCGTAATAAATAAATATATATAAGCATTTCGCAAAGCATTTTGCTGTTGTTTTCTCCTACTTCCTTCATCTTGTCTCCATATATATATATTAGTTTATATAAAACAGGTATGTAATGTTATCTCTTGTTGCATAAATTATTGATAATATATAAACCTTTTGAATTAAAATTAATAAATAAAATTTTAATGATTTATACTTATTTCTTTGTTAAAATAGGGAGCGGAGTGGCTCAGTGGTGGAGTACTGAGTTTCCGTTATCAAGATCCTGGGTTCAAATCTCTCTCGCTAGCAGACTTTTATTTAATCTGTTAGCGGCCGGAGATGGATCCTATGGGATCTACGACCCTCCTGACGCTCACCTAGCCTCTATAAAGTGGGTACCCACAATAAGGAAGAAATATGTTGAGCGTGAGCTAACAAAAATAACTTTTCTGCACAACCGTTGTCCTTGAAACAGTATAGTCTCTACCATTTACTGAAACCCAAACCCTTAATGGATGGTAGCGGTACAGGTTTTTTTCTGTTATATTTCTCCAATCTTGGTGAATTGATGGTTAAGGCGAATTTCGGCCAAAGGGGCTATGAGTTGATTTAACTGGTGGAAGCTGAATCGCTTCTTTCTGGTAGTGTTTGGCTTGGAATGATGTTATAATATATACAATAACTCCATTTGAAGCCAACACTTGACTAAGCCACTTATGTATTATGAGAATGACACTATTTTGGACAAGTTTCGACTTAACCACTTAATATAATAAGGAAATAGGTTTTTTAATGTGCGATATTGTTATTATTATTAATTGAGTGAAAATTACCGTTACTCTAACAATTAAACAGAAAGTTACATAAATTAACAGGTTTGTACATCTGTCGTAGGATTTATATTTTACCTATAGCCCGCGCACTTATTATTGTTAATTAGGCTAATCTATTTAGTTTCGCTTTCGCTGAGGCAAAGGGGCTGTCATATATTTTGGCTATTTTGCGAAACGCGGACTAGACTAGATGAGGCCGGACACACGAAGTGGTGGCACGACGTCTCAAGGACCCGCCGGCTATAATTAAGATGAATCGCGAGAGCCATAATTTTTTCCCTTTTGTTGTTTCAGCGCCTGCTTAATAGATAATTACTCATCTATTTCGGGAATCTTAAATTGAAAACTGGAATATCTCGAGTAATCACAGAACATGTTAGAGGAATCGGTATTCTACAGATCAAAATCAGGAATGAATTACGAGGAATAATGAAAAACTACAAGGGTTATAAGTTTTGAGAGGAACTCAAGTGACGAAGATGACCTCTGTCAGAAGAAAGTTAGGAGCTAAAGAGATACTGGCAGAGCTTCAAACCTGTTAGAAGAATAAGGCTCAGAAAATTATATTGATTGTTAATTTACAGTCCATAGTGGCTCAATACAGTTCTCGAACGGTATACGACTTGTAAGAAAGATAAAGATTTATTGTGGCATTGAAAGATACAACAAAGTAACATTTTAACTTAAAAACTACTCAAGAACTAACTTAGTGACTACTCTGATATATATATATAGTAAGAGCTGATATATATATATATATATATATATATATATATATATATATATATATATATATATATGCACACATACATATAAAAGAGGGGGTGCCAAGGAAGTTACTTTGCTGACAACACAGAAGAAGTAAAGGGGGTTAAGAGTCCACTAGTACACACAATTACCCAAGGTCATCAACCCATTCTTATAGTAATGTCAATTACAACTTATAATCCATTAACAATACGAATGTAAACATGAAAGTTAGAGATGAAGGTTCAATGAATTTTCTTTTTTCTTAAATAGTTTATGAAATATGTTGACAAATTTCCTTTTATTATTGTCATAGTAGACTGGATAATAAAACCTGAAACCTGTACCTCTACCCACGAAGGGCCTCCCAGACCCCATGGAAGCCCACTTCAGTACAGAGAAGAGACTGTACTGTTCCATGGACAACTATCGTGCAGGGAGGTGATTTGTCCTAGATCACGCTTAACCTTCATCACGCCCAACATATTCCTCTTTAATTTGGGTACCCACTTTACAGAGGCTGGGTGAGCTTCGGGAGGGTCCGAGATCCTAGATCCATCTCTGGCCGCTAAAAGATTAGATAAAAGTCTTCCAGCGAGTGGGATTTGAACCGTGGATTTTTGGCATTGCAACTGAATGCTGTATCACCTAGCCATTCTGCTCCCGTCGACTGGATAATGCTTATGATAATGTTCCGTTGTTCTTGAAACGGCACAGTTTCTACTATGTACTGAGCCTGAGACCCTTCATGCTTCAAAGCAGACGAGAAAGAAATATACATAAACAGCCCAACTTTACAACTTGTAAAATGGGGGTTGGTCCGGCGTTAGGCGGATAGGGAGTACCTCCTAATATTTTAATAAAACAATAGTTAAAATTATACTATTGGATTTTCATCCTACGAATCTATTTATATTCACACAGATAGGTCTATTGTTATATTTACTTTCATCAGTTAATTTTTATTTTCCTTTGTTTCAGGTGAGTTCTTTATAATTTATTCTCTTCTTGACTCTTCATGCCGTCAATTTTGTGAGTTGTTAATTTTGTATCTATGTTTCTTTTTAAGGGCGTATTTTAATGTTTGATAAAATATAGTTACATTTTCTTTATATATTGTTATTCTGTTTTAGACAATTATTTTTACTTATCTGTTTTAAATTCATTGACTGCTGCTCCTATTGTTTTCAACTTGTCTTCATTTAGGCCACAATGTGCGCATTTACAAAAATAAAGTTAAAGAAAGAGAAAAGAGGGCGCCTCTGCAGTTCTAGTTAATTCAACAAACACTCTGCAGTTGATATGGCAGGTTATTTATTTGAGCCAGCTTGCTATTAGCCGATAAATCCAACTCAGTAGCCTGTAAACATGCCTTATGTAAACCAGCAATAAAGTTGGTAAGAGCTATTATGATGGATTGTTAATCACTTTGTTTTTAGAGGCTCTGTTTATATATATGTATATATGTTTATGTTGACTTGACGTTCAGTTAGTGATCATCAAAGGTGACACAAACAGCTTCCTAACGGTATCATCTAGTTTATGATTGGCCTTTGATCTATAAGTGATAACTGAGATATTTATGGCAGGACATCCGCCTATAATTCCTTCCTTAATAGAGGATCAGATGTTTCTAGACATAAAATGTTCCGTTTCTATATTTATATAATATTAGTTTAGAGAATAACATTTGTTAAATATGAATCAATACATTAACTATTGTAGAAAATATTTCAAGGATCAGTTGTATTTTTACTGAGACAGCAATACAGATCCAAGATAAGATAACTAAATCATTTCCTTTCTTCTCCTTCCTCTAACTCCTTTGTTCCGTTAAGAGTGGAACCCTTAGTCGACTCAGTCTCTGTCCCATTTGCAACTCCTCATCCTCTTGCTGTTCCCAGTTTTTCAATGCAGTCCGAATACATACTCTTGGGTCTGCCATGAGGACGTCTTGAACACCTGGCCTATCGAATAGTCTACAGACGTGTCCATTATCAGATTATTTTCCTCTTTTACCACTGTGCAGTGTGAGGTTCTACTTGTAGAGCCTGGACAATTGTCTTTTTTCCTGAACCAGCTCTCTCTTTTGGCTCCAGTCCATTCCTCTCCTCCTGAAAGCATCCCTTACACTTTCTTCCCAAGATACGCGATGTTTTCCTTTGGGCCTTTTTCCTTCCTTTCGGAAGTCTCCCTGGCGATTCTCTCTGTTTCCTTCCTAAGGAGTTATCCTACCACCTTAGTTTGTGTTCATCCAGGGTAGTCTCAACTGGTTTAAAATCGAGATTAACCTTATACCCTTATAGTTGTATCCCGTATCTTATCTCTCCGAGTTTTCCTTTCTACTTTTCGCAGGTACTGGTTTTCAATAGCTTGTATTAGACTTCTGGGCTTTGAGGTCAAGGTCCACGATTCGGAAGAGTAAGACAGGATAGGAAGAAAGGTCGATTTATATACGGCCAGTTTGGTCTGCCTTATAACTTCTCTTGTTCCCAGGAACTCCCGTCGGACCATACTAAACATCTTCTCCGCTGCTTCAAATGCTTGAAATGAGCACCTTCGTTGTAAAAATCTAAAACTCTAATCGTTTATTATTTTATTATTTGTTAAAAAAGCGAAACTTTTGTGGACAACCAAACCCGTTCTGGCTCTCAGCGACTACCTAAAGAGTTTGCCGATTCTGGTTGTGATTAAAAAAATCTATACTGTACACGAGTAAACGCTTTTTACAGGATTTTAGAATCGTTCCTTTAAATTGTTGATTAGATTATGTATTGTAATAGCTCTGTCATTCTTTTTAACTGGCCATCTCCATGTTTCTATTGTATAGATGATCGTTGTTTCCTGGTCTAACAGTTGCCTGGTCTTATTGCACGTGTTGAATTCTGGAAATGGCACAACAAGGTTTCTACAACTCCATCTCCACGGCCAACTTCCCTTCCATCTTTTTCATTATTTTCCACATTTCGGATCTTTATAGGATAACATTTTCAATCAATGAGCGAAACAAAATTTGTTCTTGTTGTAATATTAGATTATCTATTTTTCACTCAATTTTCAAGTTTATCAAACAGTATAAGAATGACAAATGTGTATTTATTCTTTACGAAATATATATTGAGAGCATTGCTATTAGAATAGGATATATTTGTATTCCCAGGCACTCAATTTCGCGGAGAACGGTTATCCCCGGACCATTGGTTCTGAATATACTTGTTGCAAAGTGGATTCGAACCTGATTTATTAGGCCCTTTAGGGGTTGGGCTGGATCGAAGCGGTCCTATATGGGGCTAAACAAATCCCACTCATGAGATGTGGGTTCGGGGGAATTCCTTTTAGACCAATGTGCCCGGAATTGGTTTGGGTTATCGTAACGACTTAGTGGCTGTCTTCAAAGTAGCTGGGGGGCATTTCTCATTTCCCCGCAGGATTATATACTTATTTTACTTCATTTGCTTTATGTATTAGTTTTAAATCATATATTGGTTATATAGAAATATTTAGAATATTGTGTGTTATTTAATACTAGCAATACTGAAGGTTCCAGATTCATATCCGGCTGGGGCAGATAAATAATTTAATCTTTTAAGAGGCAAGGATGAATCCTGTCCGGCCTGTAGACCATCTAGGGGCTCACCCAGGCTTTAGAAAGCCAGTACCCTTAATTGGGGTGATAACCTAGCGCCTGGGCATGATCATGGATATATCACCATACACGATCGTTGTCCTAGAAACATTACAGCCGCTTCCATGTTCTAGACCTAAGATACTTCGCAGGTTGTTGTAATACATTTTTTAAAAATTTATTTTATTTATACCCCTTGTATACATCGCAAATAGCGTGAACACGGGGATAGAATGGAATAGAATAGAAAAGTAACTTTATTCTGAGCCTTAGTCCCTTTAGAATAACAGATACGAACAGAAATATACACTTATATGGCATAGGTGAAGAGAACTGATTTGTCAGACAGTGTTACGAACCAGGTTAGCTCAAGTGGCAGAGCACCACGACGGAGACGTGTGAGACCCGGGTTCGAATTCCGAACCTGGACAAATCTTTTATTTAGTAATTTTTTAATGTTTATTATTACTTTTTCTACGAGTGATTAAGTTTCGGTTCTCGGTAGGTAAGATTTAAAATTAATATTAATAATTAACGATAAATCATGGTATGAAATCTTAAGTCAACAAAGCAAGAAACATTTATAAAACTTGGTTTTATTATTCTTTTACGTTTCACCTTATGTTATTGCAAAATCCATATTTCTATGGCAATATACATGAGTGATTGTAAGATTAAGGAAATTTTAACGATAATATTTTTAAAACGTTTGCCTATTTATAAGTTTGGCAATTTATAAATATAGAGGTTTTTAGATTTAGTATACCGAGGTTTTTTAAAAAAATGTCCATGTAAAAATTTTACCTCATCCTCTATCATTTTGCCTTGCTAAATACATCAATTTTTGAGAAATGAAATTACTTTTCATTTATAAAGCTAAACATATTTCATAACCATTAATCATTTAAAAAAATAAACCACCCCAACCCCTACACACTACAACTACAACTACAACACTACAACCCCTGAACGGGTCTGGGGTCCAGTACATGGTCGAGACTGTACTGTTTCATGGACTACGGTTCTGCAAGGAGGTGATTTGTCCTAGGTCATGCTCAACCACCAGATTTTTCCGCCTTATTTTGGGTACCCTATTTTTATAACAATTTTTAGAGGCTGGGTGAGCCCCAGTAGGATTCTAGATCCTACATGATCCATCTCCGGCTGCAAATAAATGTCTTGCCCGCAGCGGGATTTGAACCAGGATTTCCGGCATGGCAACTCAGTGCTGTACCACTGTGCAAATCCGCTCCTTTATCATTGCGAATGTTAAAAATGCATGATTTTATTAGAAAACTGACAGTTGAACAGAATGGGGTATTTCTTAAGAAAAATTGATTCTTCACCTTATAGCAGTGTGGAAAAAAAAAAAAATCGGCCTTACTGAACATAGTAAAAGTTGTAATGAGCTAAAATTTGGCAGTAAATGTCCTACTTAATATCGATACTATGGATATATTGGCAAGTTGCGAGCAGCCGTCAGTTACTGGGACATTGTTGGCTAGTATTATTAGAGCTCCGCGAACCTAAGGCATTGTAAAGGACTTGGCAAAGTCGAGATATATTTTAATTATGAAAAATTAAACCTGGTTTAATGTTGTTATATATTGTCCTGCTGAGTTCTATGTTAATAATAAAAACAACATCCTTGGCAACGCATTCCCTACGGTGGCACGAGGCCTATCTCTCAGTGCTCAGTCAATTATAATTTTCAATTTGATAGTTTTAATTTTTAAACATATTTTTTATGTCGCTGTGTTTTTTAATCTGGAATAATTTTTTTACAGGGATGTTTAATTTTTTTTAACGCTAACCACAACATACTGCTATCGCTTTTTCAGTGAATTTCATAATTTTTTCAACCGATTCATAATTTTTTCATCAAATTTCATAATTTTACCAATCGAATTCATAATTTTTTCAACCAATTTCATAATTTATATATCAAATTCACAATTTTACCAATCAAGTTCATAATTTTTCTACCTATTTCATAATTTGTATGATTTCGCGGTGTGGTTGTCAGAAAATCATATAATACATATTTGGATATAACACATATTTGGAAACAGATTTTGATGTATTAATTATTAAATACTCTGACGATATACTTATAAGGAGGTAAATATAAATATATTTATATCTATACTTATAAATTGATGAAATAAATCATTAAATATAATTATATGCAGGAGATTACCTCTTCCAAGTTCTGTATTCCTCTGCCAGAAGACGCTCTTGTTTTTGATTTAACTTTTGAGGAAGCATATTCTGCCGGATTTAGCATTGGGAATATGGTGTCACTTATTTTATTATTTGCGAAGATCGCGCCATAACTTTTCCAACCTGCTCACTTTTGTGCATTGTCCATCACTAAAATACTAAAAAGGAAAAGCTGATCAAGTTTTTCAAGCAATTCAATCAAAAACTGGCAACATAAATCTTTATTACATGTTACAGAAGCTAAAACGAAAGACACAGTTCCTCTTTTATTTCTTGTAATGTGAAGGCTGCATTTCCTTTAATTACTTCCTCAATCGCAGCAAGAGTTTCGGGTGTCAAACTTATACGATGGATACCACCTCTTTTTTTGGTATTATATGATTTCCTGACAACCACACCGCCACATCTTACAAATTATGAAATCGGTGGAAAAAATATTGAATTTGCTTGGTAAAATTATGAATTTGATTGGTAAATTATGAATTTGATTGATAAAATTATGAATTTGATTGTTTTTGAAGCAAAAGGCCTAGAGGCAGAAGGAGACACTCCTGGCTGCAGGATTTAAGTCATTGGTATCACGTCTAGCAATTATCTGGAAGCATCGAGATCAAAATTAAGCTGGACATGTTAATAGCAAACGTTCGAAATGCCCAGGGCACGAAAAGAAGATGAAACTAAGATTGACCATCATTAAGTGCAATATCAGATCTTATGATTCCTCAGCTGTAAGATCTGAACTGGTTGCAAATATTTTCCAATATTCTTTCAAAAATTTCTTAGAATGCGTAGTACAGTGAGCAACAATGCGCACACAGTGATTGGAATGAAAAACCTTTACTACGCATGCTTCAAGCATTATATAACGCAAAATTGTGAGGCTTGATGATTTTTTTTATTGTTAGGTTTTTAAAAATTTTACATGACTTTGTTCTGAATCAAGAAATACAATTTTCCTTATGAATTTATCTTATTTTATTTGAGTTTCGAGCAATTCTGGCTCCAAAACCTAGTTGTCACAGCTAAAAACAAGAAACCAATTGATAACAAGAAGTAATTAAGTAATAAATATATATGCACTTGTATACGATGTACGGATACATATAATTACGCCCTTTACAGCCCTCGGAACATAACGGTCTGTTGGTAAGCCACTAATTCAGAGGTTTGGGTTTATTGGCCTGGTTTATGACTGGCTCCCTACTAGCCATTACCGACATTACACTACGCCATTATACATACAACGAGGCGAATAGTAATTGTCGTAATAAAATGAAAGTAACTGCCCATTATAGTAGAATTAGTAGATGGAGTACTCTATAAGAAGCCTTAATGTGACCGCTAAGCCATACTCTAACTGTATGTTAGGCTTGTTGGCTGTAAATATAAAGCTGTGGTTAACGAGAGGCTGTATACCAGGTCTGCAAGTTTAAAATGTCGTTTTAATTCCAATAGAATGCGCTCTTAGCCTATTGAAGGATTTGCTTATCTCTAAACGCTATTTTGTTTGTTAGTCATTTGTTTACAAAAGTCAGTTGTTTTTAAGTCGTTTACGTGGACGTATCATACCTTTCTTTGGTGTTAAAAATGTCTAATTTTAAGCCAAATAAAGAGCATTTGCGGCATGTCATGATTTTCTTATTCAATCAAAAGAAAAAGGCATCTGAATGTCATCGAATTCTTGTTGAGACTTATGGCGATCTTGCTCCAACCGTCAAGACATGTGAACGTTGGTTTCAAAGTTTCAAACGTGGTGATTTTGATGTTACTGATAAAAAACGAGAAAATCGACCAAAAAAGTTTGAGGACGTCGAATTGCAATCTTTATTAGACGAAGACAATACCCAAACCCAACAAATGATGGCAGAACAGTTGAATGTCACTAGACAAGCCATTTCCGATCGCCTGAGAGCTATGGGAAAAATTCAAAAGGTTGGAAAATGGGTTCCACATGAATTGGACGAACGACAGATGGAAAAACGAAAAATTGTGTGCGAAATGCTGCTTTTACGCCACGAAAGAAAGGGTTTTTTGCATCGAGTTGTAACTGGCGATGAAAAATGGATTTATTTTCAGAATCCCAAACGAATAAAATCATGGGTAACGCCAGGACAACCATCCACATCGAGTGCAAGACCGGATCGTTTTGGGAAGAAGACAATGCTGTGTGTGTGGTGGGATCAGAAGGGAGTAGTCTACTACGAGCTTCTCAAACCCGGCGAAACAGTCAATACCGACCGCTACCGACAACAAATGATCAATTTGAGTCACGCATTGATCGAAAAACGCCCAGAATGGGCTCACAGGCACGCCAAAGTCATTCTTCAGCATGATAACGCTCCTGCACATTCAGCCAGATTGACTAAGGAAACGATTTCTTCGCTTGGTTGGGAACTCCTACCCCACCCGCCGTATTCACCTGACCTGGCGCCTTCTGATTATCACCTATTCTCATCGATGGGACACTCATTGGCTGAGCAACACTTTAACAATTTGGAGGATGTAAGAAAATGGCTCGATGAATGGATTTCAAATAAAGATGAAGCATTCTTTTGGAATGGTATCCATAAATTGCCCGAGAGATGGACAAAATGTGTAGAAAGCGAGGGCCAGTACTTTGAATAAAATATATTATGCTTTTTTTTTTTTAAATTAAATTATATTTTAAGAAATAAACGACATTTTAAACTTGCAGACCTGATAGTTGTAATTCAATTATTTTATTTTAGTTTTACAGTTAGTACATAATTATTTCAATGGTCAAAGGAATTATCATGTACTTGGTATTTCAGCAAATTATTGGTTTATAATTGCTAACTAGCATAATCCTTAGCGACTAGCGCAACAACTGATTAGCCTTATAGGATAAGAAGAAGACTAGCTCTCTTTATAATAACGAATAAAAAATCATAAGGTTTTTACAAAAATATTAAAGAAGATAACAAAAATAACAACAAATAAATTACATAATAAATAAAAATTGTGAAGACGTTACGAGAAAACAGACTGAATAAAAAATCCATTACAAGCGCTTAATTGTACTTGCTTATAGAGCATCTGTTAGGGAATTGAGAAGATGTTGGGATGCACGGGTGTGAATGAGGATAGGGTAGAAAAATGGCGGATGTTAGAAGAGATTGAGCTTCAGATGGTAATGGACCGGGTACAAATGTCGGAAAGGCGAGACCTTGTTTCCTATTACCGAAATGAAGGAGACTGTATATGTAGTACGGGTTTTGAGAATTGATGGATTGATTTGAGTATGAACCTAGGAAGATTTTTATGAGGATTGAAGGGAAGAGCCACTTTAATTTATCGTCAAGGTAGGTAGGATACAGGAGACCGCCTCGGAGTACCAATGACAAATCTTTGAGAGCAGATCTTAATTCACTTTAATCTGCTCTCGAGCGCATTTGAGAGGCCACACGACAATAGTTTAATGTAAAGGAGATAGTTGGGGGGTGCAGTCAATAAGAACACAGAATAAGTAAAGTACTTATATTATGTGCCGACGTTTCGGCCTACAGTGTAGGTCATCTTCAGGGCGAATGTTGGATAACGTACCAGCCGTTATATGTAACGGCCACGCTATCCAACATTCGCCCTGGAGATGACCTACACTGTAGGTCGAAACGTCGGCACATAATATAAGTACTTCACTTATTCTGTGTTCTTATTGACTGCACCCCCCAACTATCTCCTTTACATTAGATCATCCAGTCAACTATTTTCATCTCATACAGACAATAGTTGAGAGATGATGTGAGAAGCTTATCCGTAAGATGCCAAGAAGTGCCTTATAATACTGTTTAAAGAAGCTGTAGTTAGATATAGATTTTTTATGAATCATTTGTCGTTTCTCCAAGATGGCATTTGTTTTTCAATGTTCTGTATTTCTGTAACATTTTGTTTTGCAATCATTGTTCACGCAGAAATGTTAACAATTGTTGTTAACAAATGTTTGTTTAAATGACAGTTGTGCTTTATGTGCTCATTAGCGTGATCTCGGACAAATCGCCTCCCTGCACAACCGTTGGCTTAGAAACAGACACCATGCACATGTCCCCCCCCCCATGCAGACTGTAGGCCTGCCGGTAGGTAACCTTGGAGCTGCTACGATCCAGTTCAGGACAAGAGTGCTGTCTATCTTGGGCCTTATTAGTAACGGTTTTGTTGCTGCCATGTTAAAATCATCAACGTGACCACTGCCAATTCTATTTATCTCCGGGCCACCGCCTCCGTTGTCCGGGGCGGTGCCAACCTGGGTGCATTCAGTCCTTTAACAAATGCTATTTCATTAGCCAGTCATGACAGTTGACATTTCCCTTTTCTCTTGAAGCATTTAGCAGTCCTTTCATTGTTGTTTAAGGCTTCAGTTGCCGGTTACATTTAATATTTATAATCAGTCTAAACAAATGGCTAAATTTATATTAATAATACGTTTTTAGCCAAAGAATAAAGTTATTTATTGAGTGACTGGTCAATAACAAAAAACGTCATCACTAGTTGAAATCAAACATTTTTCCCCAGAACTATTGAAGTTAAAAAACATTTATATATATTTTTTACTAATGTTTACCATAAAATAGACGTACTTTTTTTCTTTTATCGGAAAATTGCTCGATGCCACAGCAGGGAGTTCTAAATTTTGCATATCCAGTTATAATTGAAGTTGTGATCTTCAACTGACATCTTAGATGCTTGGGATCCCCATTTTATGTCCCTTCGGAAATACGGCATGAAAAACTAATTAATTAATTAATCATAGTTCTACCTGCCTCTCCACTAACCCGCGACCGTGAGCATACAAGATTTTTACCCCACAAGTAACTGCAGTACTTTTGTATCAACTACAATAGCAGCCAAAATCTTAGATATTTTCGGCTACTTTCGGTATTGCTCTTGTTGGAGTATTATAAATAATTCTAAAATCCTGAGAAACGATTAGGCTATATCAAGAGATCTCTCGGGCCAGGCGAGATTTGTCGGAATATAAAATGGACACAAGGCATTCCTGCTATTTTTCGACGACTTAATTCTATTTCCCCTTTCAGCGGGTTGGAACGCCATATTTCTTCGTGAAATAATCTTTTCGCGCGGTTTTTCCCAGGTCCGTAACTCTCTCTGAGGTCGTTATAACGAACGCTTCGTTCTCCGTTCCTCGGGATCCATAACCATATTTTAAGGTTTCTCTTTCCTTCCCCTCGCGTGCCCTAGTTGGACTGTTAGAGATGAAGGATGTTGCAGAGACGTGACGTATATTAGGCGATATCAAAGGAGATGGGATTCCTTCGGGAGCAGGGACTAAGTAGAGACAATATATCCTCATCAGGATAGGAGAGGGCAGTCACACCTGCCGGCGAGGAACTGCACTAAAAAAAAATGCTTATACTGCCAAGTTTCAGGGAAGAAGAGGGGTATGAAGAGCGGATCATTTCTCTTGAATAAACAGGGACTATACTTGTTGTTTTGCTACTTATATGGCTATTAATGGTTGTATGATCCCAAAATCATGTTTTTCATCTCTACATATCTAAATAAATATATCATAAATCATAAAAACACAGTACCAACATAGAAGAGACTACTATTTCTCGGGGAGGTGATTTGTCCTCTATTTCGCTTTATTTCCCCAAATAAAGACCTATGTTTTAATCACATAAAAACGGGTACTTGTGATTTAGCAGATACACATGAAACCTACTCATTATCTCGTGTAACCTCTACTTATCACTACTCGTGATAACCTTGCCTTACGGCAATACGGGTTTTGACGATATTATAGAGACTGGGTGAGCCCTAGGTGGATCTTTATAAATCATACTCGGCCCTTCCGTCCCTATAATATTAAATAATATATCTACCTCAGCCGTAACTTTCAGCATAACTCATCTCTCTACGCTCTGAGCAATTTTGACTCCCCCCCCAAAAAAAAAAAATAATAAAGAAAGAACATCTATCGAAATTTATTCATTTCAGGCATCTTCCGGACAAAGCATTTTATGTGTATAGATATATATTGGAGTTGCTCCTAGATTCTACACCCTTTAGCTCTGATTATGGCTATAATAAGTATGGCTTAGTGTATAATTATTTTACGGCACCTCCGACCATTTTATCAGTAAAATAAATAATTGATTTATTTTTTTCCTTCTATGAATGTTAATTTTTGTACAATCTCATAAGTTATTTTTTCATTATATCTAAATAAATACCATATTGCATGTCCGTGCACGTAACAGGAACACAGAGAAAACATGTATGTGATCCGAAAAGTCCCTTCCAAAAAGAGTATGTGTGTATCATATATATATATATATATATATATATATATATATATATATATATATATATATATATATAAATATATGTACATCTTTGGGCGTGTGTGATCTTTTTCTTGTAATCTGAACACAATTTTCATTATTCTGTTTTCTTTTGCGTTCAATATTCTATAAAAGTTCGTTTAAACTAATTAAAATGCATTTTGTTAAGCGTTTTGGAGTGAGTCTTTTGTCTCTGCAGAACGAGTGTTTGGACTGTTGTAATGAGATATGCAGCATTTCTCCTTTGATGTGAATATGCTCTAATAATGCATCCGTTGACACCTTAGTTTTTTTTCTCAATATATTAGTGATATAAGGCTTTGCTTTTAGGATTTTTCCAATTGTATTTTTATACTTATTTTAAGGAGTAGAGAATCTCGATGGTTATAGCCTTGACTTGATCTGGCGAAGGTCTTGGCTTCAAATTCCTATATATTCGCCCCTGATCGTTAAATTATTTAATCTCTTTACAGTCACAGATGGGCTCTGTTGGATTTATAGACCATTCTGGGGCTCACCCAACTTCTATAAACTAATTATTCATATTGGGGAGGGGTACCTGGCAGTTGGCCATGATCTAGGGCAAATTACTTCCAAAAGCGTTGACCTGTAACAATACAGTCTTTATGCGTACTGAACCAAGTCCATTCACGGTATAGTTTTTTTTTTTTTCAATTACTTTAAGATATTATATTTATGAATGAGGCATTTGTCTCCTGAAACGTAGTTTATAGAATGTTAGGAAATTAAAAAAAAAAATTATATAAAGATGACTTACTTTCATCTTTAATATATTCCAGGAATATATACTATTTTTTTATATTTAAAAAAAAAATAATCACTAAAGTTTTGTATCTTATATTTATATTCATGATGTTTCTTGATAAAAAGATAATTTCTCTCTCAGATCGTTTCCCAGTGTTACTTATTCATAATTTATTTTTCTTCCCTGCCTATCCCTTCGGTCAGATCCCTCCTTCCTGTTATTAACCGCCACACTTCCTGCCGACTCCGGTCGCAGCCATTAGCCGTCGGGAGTTGAAGACGTGGGCCAGCTGACCCAGGATTATATTTAGTGTAGGATTTGGAGGAGGCTCCAGAGCGGTAATCCCGGTCGTTTCAAAGGGAATTCCTCCTTGGCCCCTATTATTTACTGTATATGTGTATGTATATAAATATATATATATATATATATATATATATATATATATATATATATATGCATATATATATAGTGAGGAGCGAGGGCTAACCCAGATTCCTTGAGGTTGCTGACTTCTTCCCTCCTGATTTATAGTCCGTTTGTTCCCTCTCTCTGTCTTCTCTCCATCTGCATTATTTATTTATATATTTCTTATATAGTTTCGAAGCAATCGAAGTCGACAACTTCCTCTGACATGATTCTGTAATGCTTCACTCAAAATACTTCTCTCTTATAAAAATACAGAGATCTCATCAATATTTACCTATTTTATAGTTCATAGTTATGATAGTGAATGGGGTCGTTTGATATGAAATGTCCATTTTCATTGAAAATATGAAGTATACAAGAATAATGTTGAATAGTATTAGTTCAATAAAATAAAATGTTCTCACTATATAAGAGAATTTTTCTTCTTCCGCTACACAAGAATCATTATATAATAGACTAGCTTATGCTTTCGTGAAAGATCATTTTAAATAAATAATTTAATTATTTTTTTAAAATATAAGTTACTCGAACATCCGAAATTTCAGATGTCTAACTTCAAAACTGACGAATTTTATACAACCTTTGAACCCCTATTATATTAAATGGGAAACCCTTAGAGTGGATTTATCCGAATTTCTTTCTTAAACTATACACAGAACCTAACTACAAATTTCAAGTTCCTGATTAGTAGGATATCAAAACAAATGAGTTTCACTCATGTTCTTTCTGTTATTTTAACAACTATTATCATGTGATTTGCCTTTATTTATGTACAATAATGGATTCTCCACAGTACCTAAAATACTGTCGGAGGGAGGGGCACGTGCCCCCTTGCACCCTCCCATAAATCCGCGCTTGCTATAGCCTATGTGTTATTCTGATGTATAACCTATATTACTGTAAAGTTTGATCCAAATCCGTCCAGTAGTTTTTGCGTGAAAGAGAGTCAAACATACAAACATTCACGTTTATAATATTAGTAAGATTATTTATAGATTTAGCAAAACTAATTTTACAGTAATCATTTTTACAAATTATGTTAATTTTAATTTAAAGTTAATGATTACATTGAAAAGTAATTTAATTGAGATGAATGTTCTATCATAAATAGAACGACAACAAGATTTTATTTTCAAACTTCGCGCGATAGCAACTTTCGCTTAAACATTTTGGTTAACTTATTGTTAACTAACGGGACTGAACATTTTTCGAATATGAGCTAATGATCAACGCTTTATAGGTATACACATCTCCCTTAATTATATTTAATTTTCGTCAAGCCTACGACGCCGCTAGAGCCAGCCAAAAGAACATCACTTTTTGGCTCTGCGTGAAGAACACAATAAATCCTCTTCTAACAGACTTGCCATACTACACATTATTAAAATAATCTCTTAAGTGCTTTTGTCGTACTGAGGACGTGGGAAGTCAGTTATGGGAAATTTGTCGCTGAGAGACAAAGATTTGGCCTTTGATATAATAATTCAATTTATTAGATTTCTTTTCATTTACGAATTTTATATCTCTACTTGGTGGACTGTACTGTTTCTTTAACAACGGTTGTGCAGGGAGATAACTAGACGATAAAATTAAGGATATTCACTTTATAGGATCTGGGTGAGCCCGATTAGGGTCCACATATAGCTATCAATAGGTAAAATAATTTATCTATTTGCACTAAAGGCTATTAGCTGTAAAGCAACTCAGCCCTAACTGAGCTACTATCTGCTATATATATATATATATATATATATATATATTAGATCTAAATATCAAAATTAGTATTATGTATTTGAGTCAGAATTTATAAAACCACCATCCTTCTTTACGGATGTGAACCGTAGCCGATACTGCTGCTGAGGGATGAACGACTTCTTAAGGTATTCGGAAATAAGGTGTTACGCAGAATCTTCGGACCAAAAAAGGATGAGACCACAGGAGAATTCAGGAGATTACACAACGCGGAATTGCGAAGCATGTACCCGGTTATTATTCATGTGATAGCCTGACGAAAATTAAGATGGGCTTGTAAAGTTGTTGGGCTGAGTAACGAACGAATTCCTAAAAAGTTAATAAGCGGTGTGTCGACTGGTAAACGTCTGAGGAGTATATCGAGGAGTAGGCGGGAGGATTGCGTTAAGTGTGATCTAAAGGATTTGGGTTTGGGTAGTGGTCCGTGGACAGAGGTCAGAGGTTTGTACACGTAAGAAGAGGTTGATGGTATCGGCATCGAGCCTTCGGGTTCGCTAAGTCTTTTTGTTTATTTATAACTAAAAAATATGTAGTAATATGTATTCTATAATACCTATAAGTAATATCTACCTGTATTTTAGTTTGACTAGGACTGAGGTAAAGAGGAGAGGGACAGGGTAAGAGTGCATTCATCAAATTAGAACTTTGTTAGAGAGTGCCAGGAGATTTAATGATCCCCTAACTGGCTTGGTATTTCCTCGCGATTAGAATCCCTCTTTGTCTTTATATATAGATCTCGGGGCCTCCCCGTGCCAAATCTACCTTTTCCTGTTGCTTCTCTTCCATATCGGGGTCTATTCTCAGCCGTCGGAATGTTTTGTTTTCTTTTCTTTACAAGCATTACAAGGAGCCAATCAATCTGTCTTTGGAGAATAAAATTAATTTGAATTGATCCGAAACTGCTTAAATCACCGGCGCTATACTATCAGTACTGTCCATGTTGGCTGCTTCAATTATATCCCCTCGAGCTGTACTGGTATTTATCTATAACCATTGACCAGGCGATGCGTCTGTACAAGAAATACCTGAAATCCTCCTCATAAAGTTGAGAGAGAGCAGACCAAATATTATCGATATTGTGATCCCCTGCGATAATAATATAAACTCAACTGTTAAAGGTAAATTACAGAAATATATGGAACTAGCGACTGAACTATTAGGTCGGCTGGAAAGTTAGTAGGCTGACATATAATTGGTGTTAGTAAAATTAAATCTATATAATTTTTAATTAGTACTAACTTTAAAAGGAATACGCGTATAAATTTGATTGCTGTTGGACAATTGGTTCATGATATATGCCTTTCAGTCGATATGTGAGAATGGATTGCACACGATAAACCGAATCCCATGCGTGGAAAGATGCAACGGTCGGCTGGTAAGCTTATGGCATCAGTAATCTGGGATACGCAAGGTATAATATTCATTGATTACCTTATAAAGGGCCACACCATCAATAGGGATTATTATATACTGTTTTTGTAGCGTTTGAAGGATGAAATCAAGACAAAAGCAGCATGTGACATGTCAATGGGAACGATGGCAAATTTGCAAGAATTAGGATACAAGTCGCTTTCCCTTTCACCAAATCTGGCCACTGGTGACTCATTCCTGTTAGTAGAACTCAAAGAATGTTAAAAAAAAATAGATGATCATATGATGTTGATAATAATGAAGAGTAAGGGAGTAGTGAGTGAATATAAGAAAAAAGGCAATTGAAATGACGTGATCCTTAGTAGGCAAATACGAAACAAATAAAATAATAAAGAAGGCCGTTCAAGACCTAGTAATAGCAATAGGGTCACAGCTGGAAGTGGCGTGTTTATATAAAGGAAAGCAATTGTTTTAGTGATCCCTAATGTTAATAACTCCGGATATATCAGTAACGAGCAGCTGAACTGAAAGAACTCTAGCGTATGTTGAGCCTGGCGGCAATACCAATAATAATTTCCACTAATGGACTGGTTCCTAAATCTTCAGTGTGTGATTTATTTATGAGAACTTTTTTTTTAAATCCCTTTTATTTTATAATTAGGGGTGAACCAAAATTCGTTTTAATCACTTCGCGAGAGCTGTAGGTATATTTTAGGTAATAATACTACTTAAATGGTTAAAAAAAATATTGAAACTCACATTGAACGTTGTTAAGCCGGTCCCCACTTGACTGAGTTCTTGTCATTGTTGATGGGAAATTTAAATTTTTTATTTTATGGCATTCCTCAGATCAAGTTGGAAAGATATTGCCCGGGGGTAGCCTACACTGTTATCCGATTTATTAGCCTCAATATCTTTGCCCCCGATGAGTCGACCTTTCCGAATTCCTCTCTCCCACGCATACACATATATATACAGCTTCTGGGAGACTCTTTTATTATCGAAGGTATAAATAAAGCCGTATAGATAAAATATATAAACTCCTGAGATGGGGCATATATATCAGGCTGAGGGAGCCCGGGTAGGGCGGTAGGAAGGACCAGATTTAAAAATGAACCTCCCCCATCGATGTTATTAGCCGCTATTTATCACCGTATCGTGACATCTGCCGTACTATTTCGGTCGCGGGACCAGCACATTTTCCCCCAAACACCTTCGCCCTCCACCCCCGTCGATATCTAAATAGTGCTCCTGTGTAGCCGTTCGTCACTCTCCTCCCTTGGGTTCTGTTCCTCCTGTCCTTGCCTCTTCATATTTCTTTTTGGTTCCAGCGGGCCCAGTGAGTAATGCGGCTACTACTCCTGGCATTCGGTTGTCCGAGAAAAAACATGCGATCATTCTTTCTTTTTTCTTTTTCTATATACTAGTATATACATACAGTTTTACGACTTTTAAGGATGGAAACTCTTCTTTTGTGTTTAGTTTTCGAGTATTTCCACGTGTTTATTTTTTTTAAACAATTTACCATCTGAAGTTCTATTCCCATCCCCATGATCCATTTGTTTCATACCTTTGGCACGCTATGTATTAACATATATTATAAAACCAATGTTTAACAGTGATTTTGATTATTAAAATTATTATATATATATAATACGACTTTATTACAACAATACGTCACATGTCGTAGCCTAATTCATACAAGCCCTGTCGATTTTTAAAATTATTAAAAACGTTGAAAAAACTTATAAGAGCAGAACATTAATGAAGACTTACATGGAACGTACATACAAAATTAAAAAGACAAGAACTGACTAGACGGTACAAACACCTGTCACATCTTCTGGACTACAGATCTTCACTTGACTTGAGGAACAAACGACTTATCTATAATAGTATACTAAAACCTGTTTGGACATATGGAGCAGAACTTTGGGGTTCAGCAAAAAAAGTTCACATACACAAGATACAAACAACACAATCCAAAATTCTCAGAAAAAATATTAATGCACCGTGGTATGTTTCGAATCATACTATACACAACGGCATAAACATTCCCACTATAAAGTCATATATTCATAACAAATACATAACATTCCACTCATCGACACAATATCACCCAAACCCACTCGTTCTTCCGCTTTCCTACTCCTTGTTACCTGGACTTGATAAAAAAAGATTAAAAAGGCATTGGCCAAGAGACCTACTCAACAATTGATATCGTTATTTTTTCCAAAATAACTGGATGATCATGGCGAATGACTTTTTGTTGAAACTTCATTGCGTATGTGTAGAAGTTGAGGATGAACGAATGAGCAACTGTTATAAAAGTTTGCCCTCCTTTATTTGCTTTTGTTTTTTTAATCCATTTTTTCATTATTCTATTATCCATTGAGTGACAATTTTTAATTTAAAAAAAAACCTGTACCAATTCATCGCATAAGGGTCTTGGGCTAAGTACATGGTAGAGAACGGACTCTTTCTAAGATAACAGTTGTGCAGCTAGGCGATTAGTCCGTGTCTACGCTTGACCGCCAACAGAATAAATAATTAAATAATAATAACAGATTAAAAAACTGAGGTGACTAATGGAATACCTAGGTCCTTGTATAGGTATTCCATCACTACAAGATTTACACTGTCATTAGTCTACCATAAAATTTGTATTCTGTGTCCTGTTATAAGACTTATATCTAAGTAATAAAAACCAAAAAAATTTCAACTTCTTAGATGTTTAGATAATAATATATTTTTGTGTTACACTTACCAGGTCTGCAAGTTTAAAATGTCGTTTATTTCTTAAAATATAATTTAATTTACAAAAAAAAGTATAATATATTTTATTCAAAGTACTGGCCCTCGCTTTCTACACATTTTGTCCATCTCTCGGGCAATTTATGGATACCATTCCAAAAGAATGCTTCATCTTTATTTGAAATCCATTCATCGAGCCATTTTCTTACATCCTCCAAATTGTTAAAGTGTCGCTCAGCCAATGAGTGCCCCATCGATGAGAATAGGTGATAATCAGAAGGCGCCAGGTCAGGTGAATACGGCGGGTGTGGTAGGAGTTCCCAACCAAGCGAAGAAATCGTTTCCTTAGTCAATCTGGCTGAATGTGCAGGAGCGTTATCATGCTGAAGAATGACTTTGGCGTGCCTGTGAGCCCATTCTGGGAGTTTTTCGATCAATGCGTGACTCAAATTGATCATTTGTTGTCGGTAGCGGTCGGTATTGACTGTTTCGCCGGGTTTGAGAAGCTCGTAGTAGACTACTCCCTTCTGATCCCACCACACACACAGCATTGTCTTCTTCCCAAAACGATCCGGTCTTGCACTCGATGTGGATGGTTGTCCTGGCGTTACCCATGATTTTATTCGTTTGGGATTCTGAAAATAAATCCATTTTTCATCGCCAGTTACAACTCGATGCAAAAAAACCTTTCTTTCGTGGCGTAAAAGCAGCATTTATTTCGCACACAATTTTTCGTTTTTCCATCTGTCGTTCGTCCAATTCATGTGGAACCCATTTTCCAACCTTTTGAATTTTTCCCATAGCTCTCAGGCGATCGGAAATGGCTTGTCTAGTGACATTCAACTGTTCTGCCATCATTTGTTGGGTTTGGGTATTGTCTTCGTCTAATAAAGATTGCAATTCTACGTCCTCAAACTTTTTTGGTCGATTTTCTCGTTTTTTATCAGTAACATCAAAATCACCACGTTTGAAACTTTGAAACCAACGTTCACATGTCTTGACGGTTGGAGCAAGATCGCCATAAGTCTCAACAAGAATTCGATGACATTCAGATGCCTTTTTCTTTTGATTGAATAAGAAAATCATGACATGCCGCAAATGCTCTTTATTTGGCTTAAAATTAGACATTTTTAACACCAAAGAAAGGTATGATACGTCCACGTAAACGACTTAAAAACAACTGACTTTTGTAAACAAATGACTAACAAACAAAATAGCGTTTAGAGATAAGCAAATCCTTCACTAGGCTAAGAGCGCATTCTATTGGAATTAAAACGACATTTTAAACTTGCAGACCTGGTAGTACATTAAATGAATAGTTGCCTGGAAGATGAGTGTGTGCTACATTTTTCAGTTGTATTTATTTTTTGTTGAACAAGGTCCATGTGATGGCCCCTACCGCTGACGTTAGTTTTTAGTTGCCTAAACAGTCAATAGAGGTCAGGGAGTCAATAGAGACAAAGTTCCAGTGGAAGAAAGGCGCATGTGAAGATATCCTAACCTTACTAGTGTTACTTATAAGGGCTTAAGTGCAAAATTTATAAATTGGAAGAAGGGCGTATGTGACAGTCACCTAATTAAATGACCCGTTCTCTTATTTTGGCTCTCCCGTAAACTTTAAAAATTTAACATACGCCCTTCTTCCAGTAAACTTTTCAAATGTAAAATCGTGTCACAACCCTGTCGACTACATCATTTGACACAAGTCGCTACAAATTCACCTCAATTCTCTAGTTGTTTGCCTCCTCTTTTTTACCACGAGAAGATTAAAAATACCATGTGCATGGGACCTGATGGTTGATCACTACTTGTTCTCGACTCGTGAGCCGTTCAGGCAGGAATGAAGGGGAAACAAATAAACGAACACACAATAGCAAATATGTTACAAAAAAATTAAGAGTTCCAGCTTTGATTACTTGTTACCTTATTGTTGTTGCTGGAATTAAGCGATATTGAAAACCAACAAAATGTATACGAGGATTGTTCCCACATCCTATGATAAAAAAAATGTAAATATTTTTAAATTTTTATCGAAACCAAAGTTTTAAGCTCTGTGGAGAGTTACCTGAGGTCTAGTAATTCACTTCATATTGTAGTATCGTTTAAGTCACGCTGCTATTCTTGTATGTTCAATTACAGCCTCAATAGATTGAGTTAATATTCGCAAAAAAAAATCTTTAACGTTTGATTATGAATTAAAACAGTTTTTTTTCAATTTCTTTGCAATGAATTCCACTGAAAAGGTTAAATAAAATCATTCTTAGGTTTTTCGACCTAATAATCAGTTGACATAATTACATACTGCCCTGAATTCGTCTCTAATTTTTCTTCTTCATTACTATTTATTTTGGACGATGATGACAGCGCCGTTTCACGGGAACGGAAGTCGTTTGAATGTAGGCTAAGTGGGAAAAACCATGAGCCTCGGTTTGGGCCGGGTGGGGTTGTGTATAGGAAGTGGTAAGAGTGGTACCTCATCTCCTTGGGAAAGAATTCGCTACTCCGTTATTATTGTTTTGACTTTGTGACATGTTCTGCGGTCTAAGGTAACTCAGCGTGTTGAGTTGCAGGCTCGAATCAAGCTGTGGAAGGTATTATTTCTAATCTGTTAACAGTCATGGATTGGTCCAGGGGTATCTGCTGACCCTCCTGCGGTTTACCCAGCCTCATTCAATAGGGTCAAATAATTAAGGGAAACTTGGCAATTAAGCACTAACGGGTAGTTTATAAACATTATAAAGAATTCCTACAGTGTACGAGTATTGAACCCATGACCCTTCATGGTTTGTAATGGTACAATTTTTTTTTAAAGGTTTTGTATGTTCGTATTTTGGATTTATCATTCGCACAAATACATGGGTTACAATATTTTGCCAACTGAACACGGATACTGTAATATTAATTACTGTTAGCCATGTAATGCTTGCATTTTATTGTTGTATAGAATCTCAGGGAATATAGCGTATGCTTTGCATCATAATATCAATTTAATAAAGAATGAGTAAAGATCCTCTTGGGGTTCACCCAGGTTGAGTAAAGCGGGTCCCATAATTGGGGAAATTAAGGCGTGACCTCGGGCAAATAACCTTTCTGCAAAACTATTGACTTAGAAATTGTTCAATCTCTACCATGTACTGAAACCAAGACAATGATTCAGGCTCTGACGCTGCCGCTGTATGCTTCAAGGATTCGACACCGCGCTAGTGGCGTGATGTTGAAGGCCGCTATCTAATTAGAATGTCAGCTCACACTTTGTAACGAGACCGCGGCTGCTAAGAACTGAGCCGGAACGTGCTAATTGACTCATTTGTGTTAAAGTCATGGGGGTCGGAGTCTTTACTGAGAGGAGTTGCCCTGTCCTGTTCGGGCGCCACTTTAATTATATCTAATCCTCTCTTATTATAATTGATTATCTCCTACCTATTGTTGTGGCTACTATGTTGTGAAAAATATACTTAAACTAATTGTATTGCAAGAGGGTTTATTAGATTTTTCAGAGTTCAACAGTAATATTAATTTTATCCCTAAATACTTCAGACCTACATGATCTTTACTTCTACATTCATATATTATATTATTCTAAGATCTAAATCTAAAACAGTTACATCTAGAAACTTTATTATTGGAAGTAGTGACCAGCATTGAAGGATTGCAAATTTAATACTGGAAGTATTGACCGAAAAGGCAGGTTTACATCTTTATTACCCGAAGTAGCGACCAAAAAGTAAAGTGTAAAACTAAATAAGATTATTAATAGATAAATCTAAAGATAATAAATTTTCTTGTTTAAAAACATATAATTATAACTGAGTACTTTTTAAATTTAGTATTTCTGACTTTAATGTTAATGGGTCCCGGGTCCGCAGATTGCACAGGACCAATCTTTGAATCAGGAGTCTGTTGGCATAGTTTATATTGTATACATAGCATTGTGAATTAGTAGCATAGTGTTCTCAAATATTGAGCTATCCCGCTAAGTCCTATTATTAAGTAATATTTATTATAGAAATAATAATTTATTTTTTTAACTAATGTTGGAAGAATTAGTTTGTGTAGTTGATTCAATTCTAGGAGTTATTATTAAAAAAAATGTTATTAGCCTTCTTCAATCGCTGATTTATTCAGCTATTATGTGATAAAACAGCTCCACCACTACATCCCTGATAAATTTCTCCGATGATCTGCTCCATATCCTCACTCCCTACGTGGTCTCTGCAGAAGAGGCCTCCCTTCCTCGACGAGAGAAAAGAGAGACATGGAAAGGCGGTCAGCTAGCCATTGCGACAGGGACGGAGGCGTCAAATAAACAACTTGGCCATAGATCAGCTAAATATACATCGCGCAGTCGTGCATTTGGTATCTGTCCAACTCTCTGTCAAAACAAAAGGAACACATTTTTTTTTTATTCTTCATTAGGTGTGGGAGGGTACGGGGGAGGGTGGGTATTCTTGGGGACCCAGAACTTTGGGTACATCGAGTGTAGGAGGTGCAAGTCTGTTCCATGTCACAGTCTGCAAAAGTTCACAGGAATAATTATACGTCCTGTCTAGTCAACAACTGGCCCGTGACTCGACATTCCGCAAGGGGATCAAGGCCTACCAAAGTGGTTGTCGCCATTTTTAAGTTTGGATTTTGTCTTGCGTTTCTCCTGACGTCATTACTCATTTCATTAGCTTGAACTTTTAAGTTGGCTATAATTTTTTTCTTCATAAAAAAAAAATCAAAAACTCATCTATACTTAACAGACTAAACGACTCTTCTAATATATTTTTGTTCTGGAACAGTTAATTGAAGATGGAATTCACATATTTTATGACCATCGCAACTTGATCATATAACCTGAACTGCTATAACCCATGAAGCGTTTTGGGTTCAGTATGTGATAGAGCCTTCACAGTTTCTTGGATGACGGTTGTGCAGGCAGGTGATTTGTCATAGACCACGCTCAACCGCCAGATTTTTTCCTTTTATTTTACTACTATATACGGTGGGTGAGTTCCAGAAGGGTCCTAGATCCCATAGAACCCATCTCCGCATTCTGCAGTAATTATCCATCTACAGTATTCTGGGCCACTCCGCTCCTTAACTTGATCATGTTGTAATATTAGAAGGCATAGCGAACTCTTTATGACTTCAAATTACTGACTTATAGTATTATAACATTATCGGCATAAACCATACTGCCAGCGAACGCACAATCGATTAAGAAATAAATTATACAATTAGGTCATTCTTTAATTAATTTCAAGTTTCTCATTTGCATATAATCTAATGGACATTTGTGGCATTGATCACATTAAATATTGAAATTTATAGGGGATGAAAGGATGATAATTATCATATTAAATGTTTGTAATTACAAATGGCCTAATATTATCCTCCATTAATCCAGAGCTATATATACAAACAGATTTAAGGGATATGTTATGGGTATTTTCATCAGTTAGTATATGGCCATTAGTTATGATTTAGGCTGAGGCACACCTGTTCCCTTTGATCCCTGTTTATTTATATCTTCCCTTTAAGGATGTCCAGCCTCGTCGGGAGTGATGGGGAAAACCTCTGCGATGAAGGACATCAACCTCTTCGAACATATCCCTTCTGGACGTTTCTTCAGTTTTAGATTTGACAAGGAATTATTTGGATAGATTTCATACGTTGTTCACACATTTATTTGAAGGATTCAGTTTTATGATTGTTAATATTTATACATAAGTAATTATTTATTTTTTACATAAATATAAATAAATATAACTTGCTCGAATTTATGCATCTATCTTTGTTCATCTACAACCAACACTACGAGCCAACGAAGACTAGTTATGGAAAATGTTACGTATAGGCACTTTATCACATGTTGGTTATTGTACTATTTTGGTTTAATTGCAGAAATTTCTATTCTAAACCACTCGCCTTTAATAATAAGTAAATTGACCTTATTTCCAGGATAAATAAGTATAATGTACTGTTTGTAAGTCAATCGTTATGCAGGGAAGTGGTTTGTGATTTGGTTGGGATCTGGTTTTACTGCCAGATGTTTTCGTTTTTACCGGCTGGATTAACCCGAGGAGAATTTATAATAATAGTAATTTCAAAATGTTTAAAAGCTGTTGGAGACATTGCATCAAATTTGCTGCACTCCAGTTTAGTGGCATTCAAAACGAAGTTAAGTAATTAAAAAGTTCATAAATTATTGAACCACCTTATGTATGAATTATCTTATTTATTTATTTATTTTCTTACCCTCCTTTATTTACAAATAGCATTTGTACTATATATGTATACTAGTGCTAAAATTTTGCCTTTCTTTATCTTGTGATATTTTAAGGCGCCTGCTCTCTTATCGCTGTGTGCGCTGCTTATTCATGGTCTAGCCGTTGTCTTGGCTTGTATGGATTGGGGGGGGGGGCATCCAGTACATATATCAATGATCGAACTATCACTTGCAAATAATGTAACGAGAATATTTGAAGAAGTCACCCAGAACAAGATTACTGTGTGTTCACATGTGATGTAGTGGTAAGCATAACAACTTGGGGTAAGCATGGCCCGGCAGACAGCTTTAATAAAACGGCCTGGCTATCCCATCCATTAGAAAGGGCGTAAATTGGGCCGAGCCTTTACGTTACTAGATCACTATCCTAATTATACCAGGATAGGCAAAGTTTAAGACTTTTATTGTTACATTTTCTGTTTAGCCATGGCAGGATAAAGTGATGTTGAATGAATAAACGAACAAACAAGAGTGCAAATAGTATAATGATATATCAATTTATAATAACGCTCTTCGCCATAGGACTTGACAATGATCTAGTCTGGATATGAGAATCTAGGATGACGTCACTGGTAAATTGTACCTACAGATCCTACATTGATACCTCAGTTAGCAGATTGTGGTATATCCATTTATAATTCACTTCTCGAACGGAACTATTTGGCACTGAGCGATTTCCGCCCTCCTCAGGACCCCCGCTGACAGTTATTTCAGAGCAACGGCCGTCCATCTTTCTCCCTCCTGACAGGCTCCCGATTTATGGTCCTTCCCTCCCCGGAGGTAATTAGGGTCCGTTCAACTCCTTGTTGTTTACCCTTTGCTTGAAGAGCAGAATAAAGAAGGAAAGTGGGCTAGCCGCGGTGACCTACATCTTGGGAGGGAAAGTTAATCTCCTCGGGAAATACAGGGCCTATCGTCGCTGAGAGATGTTTTCCCATTTCACAGCTGTCATTCAAGGAGATATATTTAGCCCGATCCTCTTCGGTTTGTGTACCATTCAGGGGTTTTAATCAACGTTCTTCCGACTTGACAAAGCGTGAAAAACAAGCATGAAAAAAAGATAAACATGCTACAGTAATGACACGATTGGTTCTCTCTTCGCTGGTGCTTGCTGTTACCAATCCACAATACTGTACTAATTATTAAACAAAACATAAGGCGCATGCGAGTGTTGAATTAACTTAGCACTTGATGCTTCTTTTCAGCACCCACAAACGCTTTACGAGAAGTTATATGACTTATGCTTGATTTTACTGTCTTGACTGGTTACCAATGTTATAAATTAATTGAAAAAAAAATGACAAAAAAGTCATTAATAATTTTAATAAAAATTATTAAAATTCTGAAAGCAGTAAAGGTTATTAAACATAAGGCGCATGCACAAAAAATTAAACCACAATGTTTCTAATCAGAATCCTCAAACTAGTTATACAGCTTGTATTTGCTTATATTATTCTGGCGTGTTTTTACTTTATTCCTGTTATTAATTTAATTTAAATTCTTGATTGCAATCCTGAAAACAATACAATTTATATAATTAGACGGTGGACATATTCGCGATTGTTAAAACTACAACGTTTCCAATCAGTACCCATAAACCCTTTTCTAACAAATGATGTCAGTTTTTTTTTTACTATCTTGCTCTGTTAGTACACCTATAAATTCATTATTACTATTCGGAAACATTAAAAATTATTAATAAAAACAATAGACGCGTGCGCGAAAGTCAAAACAAAGGTTCAAAACAGCACTCTAAAACGCTTTCTAACAAGATATGTAACTTGTAAGTGGACATACTTTTACTATTCTGACTTTTAACTACTATTATAAATTTTCCTTTAAAAAGTGACTAATAGCTCACTTATTAGTTGGCTGACTATGAGATAGAACACACCCAACATATTTCTTAAAATAGTGACAATGGAACTATTCTTTTTCCAAAAAAGAAAAGTTTATACTTTTGATGAGATAATTATATATTGAAAATGACTGATGAGATAATTATATATTGAAAATGACCAGGTCGGATCGAAGTTTATCAATAGATTTTCAATTCTCCGGGGTGTTGGGCTCTAACTTTTAAAAAAATCTAATTATTTATCCTATGCAATTATTACAAGCATTTGGATAGTTTTTTCTATTAACTTTTTTTTTTATTAAACACTTTATTGAAACATTACAATCTGCCACTTGTGGGTAATTAGTAATGGTGCTATGTAGCTACAGCCATCCCATAACACAACAAAAAATGATATAAACAAAATAAAATAAGTGAATGTAATAAAATATATACATAACAAAAGGAAATTAATGCAAAAATGATAATGCAATAAAATCTAGATCAAAAAAATAATCTACATATTCAAACCCTATTTACAATTTGCCTGGGTCCCCGAACTAAGCTTCTTCCCCAGGAATGCCGGGAGGCCCCTGCACCCTTTCCCAGCCGCGCCACTGGAATTAAACTCCAATGGAAGCTTGTTAAGGGCGCTTCACACACACACACACACACACAGGTCGTGAGTGGTGAATCTGGCCAGTGCCAGTACTCCAAATAACATTATTATAACAAGTTTCGGAGCCATTGCAGGTTTAGACGACGGGGTGGATTGTATCGATGTGTGGAACTGGATAAGGACTGAGCCAGGGGGTTGGGATGACAAGCAAGGTTTGGTGAAAGTTGGAGAATTTAGTAGGGATGAGGTCAAGGACGAAAGGGATCTTGAGATCATTATGGAGGATTTTGTTGGAGGCGTATAAGGAGCATTGACAATAGTTCTCAGAACTTTGGATTGAAAGGATTGAATGCGTCTGATATTCGATTTTTTGCGGTCCCCCACAGTTCCAGTCCATGGGTCCAGATAGGTTTGATGATCATCTCGTATATTAGTAGTTTATTGTCTATTGAAAGATGAGAGGCCCTACATAACAATCTGTATAGTTGGCTGAATTGTCTGTTAAGTTCTTGTCTTTTGAGTCTGGTATGAGGATTCAATGTAAGTCTTTTGTCTCGGAAGAAGCGAAGATATCGTACTATGTCGAAATAGGTAGCACGGTTTCATTGAATTGGACAGAAGGGCATGTTCCCCGGCGAAGTGTAAAAGTCACGTGTTTGCATTTTTCCTCGTTGACTTTGATCCGCCGTTGGTTACACCAAATTTCAATGAGTGAAAGGTTCCTTTGGAGGTTCGAGGAAGCCATTTCAGGATCTGGATGAGATGATAGGATGGCTATGTCGTCTGCGAACGTTGCAAGGAAAGTTTCAGAAGTATTTGGGGTCAGCTGTGTGCAATCAGTATAGGATAGGACCCAAGACGCTGTCCTGGGGGACTCCAGCTTGAATTGGGTAAAGTTGGAGTATTCGTTGCCACAGCGCACTTGGAAGTAGCGATCAGAGAGGTACGATCGAAAGACTAGGAATAAGGATTGAGGTAACTGGGTTTTGAGCTTGAACAGCAAACCGACGTGCCACACCCGGTCGTCGCTTGTGCTACGTCCAGAAATGCGCTTGTGCAGTAAGTATTGTTTTCTTTCAAGAGCAGAGGATACGTATGTGATCGACAACTCGGAGCGGAGACCCTGCTGGACCGACGAGTGCCTGGGACGGAATGGACGGAATTTTTCTATTAACTAAATTGAAAATAAAAATATATATCCCTGGAGTCGGGGCTGCTTTTATTTATTTATTTTATCATATTAAAGCTATCTTCTAATTCATTGCTGACGTACAGTAATAAGTAAACCGTTATTTTTTTTATTAATTAGTTGGTTTTTTTTTCAGGAGACCTCGAAGAAGCACGTATCAAGGGAGCTAGACTTGAATCAAAGCCGGTAAGTTATATTATTTTAGATTGTAACTGGTAAAGCTAAGTATAATGTATCAATTTGATCAAGGTCGAATACATTAAAAGTAAAAAAAAAATAATACAAGCGTATCTGTTCTTTCGAAATAGATGCTCATAATATGATTTTACCTTTGTATTAGAACTTAAAATAGTTTTTCCAGTTTTTTAAAAGTTAAAGCAACCATTTTCACCTTTATGAATAATAGAACTCTTTATTTTGTATATCTATAAAATTTTATATATTTATTCCCTTAGATAGTTCATTATTGTTTCGAAAAATAAAAACTAAATAGTGTTGAATAATATAGAGAAAGAGACTGAGAGAAGTGACCCAGATAGGAGATAGGAGCGCACGGATATAGCAGAAGGTAATTGCCCTCTTAGGGAGAAAAATCGTTTTCTTTTTATTAGTCCACCTGCGCCCTACTCTCTACTCCTCGTCCTTTCGTCTTTAATTTAAAATCCAAAGAAAGGTTAATTAAAAAACAACAACGAACTATTAAGAAAGCCATATACAATTTGATGCTATTTAGTTATCAAACTTTTTCGAAAATTTATTATTGGCTTTCAGAAAATTCTCCATGACAATTTATAACTACTAACATAATGTTGTTTTCTTCATATACATTTTCTTTAAGTCATTATTTAGGAACTACAGGCCAACCTTGCATGCATATGATTAAAAAACTCGGTTCATATATTTTTGTTTCTATTCAGGTATAAAAAAAGTGAAAATATTAATTTAAAATTTTTTTCTTTCTTTATCTCTATTACAAAGCTTCTCTTCTCGTGGTACTGAGGAATCAAAAATAATTTCCTTTTAGTTTTATTCAAGTTTTGTTTTCAAGAATTCTGAAACGTTCAGTCAAATTGAGCTTTTTATTTGCATCAATAAAACCTATAATTTTTAACGGAATCAGTTCGTTAGGTTGTCGCTACGAGGTGAGACAGAACAAGTTGAATCTTTAAATTCGTTTCCTTCTTAGCATTTTTACAAAACAAGACATATAATCGTCAGCTTTTTAATATAGAAAAAAGTTTGCAATTATGTAAAATTTGTATATTTTGGTAATCATTTCTTCAAGAAATGAACGTTTCTTAAACATATCATCGATACATCGAAATGTTAGTCGAATCATTTAAGTAACGGTTAGCGAAATCTACTCATTAGCCATAATTACATTCTCTTTTCCATATTAAAGCACACGAATAGTATTATTTTCATTAGTTCAAGAATGTTAAAAAGGAAACGAATGAAAAGTTTAAACTTGTTGTGAATCAACTCGAAGGGACAACCTCCGGAACTGATACCTTTTTAACTTTTAAACATTAATAAGAGATGCATTAATTTGCATTTTGCACTCTTTAATAATATAATAGTAATTTATAGTCCGGTGTTACCTAGTAACATATGACTGACCGGCATTGCAACGGATCTTGGGACTACTTTTTCTTCAGTCTTTTGTCCTGCTCGTTCAGTGTCTTGTCAGTTTTAATATAGCGATTAGATTCAATAAGAAATCTCATACGAATATAAGGAACTTTATTGAGAGGAATAATTTTATAATATAATAATTATAATTATATGAGAGCACTATTGATCATATGCCTTGTTATTACATCAACTATTCTATTTTATCAGCTTAAACACTTTTACTTAACATGCACAAGTACTTACATCTTGATACAAATTACCTATAACCTAATAGCAAGTATTTTGTTTCGTGTTTCTTTACTAAAGATACTTACGTCCTACTATAATCCTTTCGTATCTTTGATGTTTATTATAAGTCGCTCCTGATTGATGCCTGTGTTTACGCGTGGATTCCGGGTCGAGTGGAAAAAACCCCATGTTTTCGAAAAGTTGTGTATCAGATTTAGAATGAGCGTTGTGAATTATTGTGTCCCCCTGCGCTACTCCTGGAGATATATATCCAGTTCTCGGAGGACAAGTCTCTTCCACTGGAGCAAGATTTTTACTGTCCAATAAATAATCATCATTATTCCCTTTCATTTTATTATTCCATCTATAATTTTTTTTTTAACAACGAAGTTTTACTTGTCACAATATGGTTTAGAAACCCCAAATACCACTTCATAGCCCCAATAATTGGTTTTAATTACTCACACCATTTTGCTGTTGATAAATAAATAAGGTTAACTTATGATAACGAGGATTCAATTGGAAAAGTCAAAAGAAAATTGTCTCAGAATTACTGAAAAAGGTACATTTTCCACAGGTCGCTTGTGAAGCTTTTTGAGTAGCTTCAAGTTGGTTCATAAAAAGTTTTAGCTGTTTATTCGTTTCATTTTTATTATTATCCAAACATACAAGTTATCGTGAGCTTTAGTTTGGAAAAGATAATATAATTGTGGAGAATGAGTAGATTTCGGTAATCATTTCATCATGAAATAGAAGTTTCAAGTAACATTTCTAAGTATACATGATATATGTTTGTTGAAACGTTCATTTCTAGATAAAATGGTTACCGAAGTAAACATATTCTCTTTTCTATACTAAAGCACAAGATAACTTGTATTTTTGGAAAATATAAAAGGGGAACGAATGAAAAGTTATAACTTTTGTGACACAACTCGAAGCGACAGCCTGCGGAATTAATGTTCTTCACATCAGCTCTTAGTTTTCTTTTAATGCAATATCACAAATTTACTGATTTAAACATTTAATGGCGCATACCTTGGGGATAAAAAGGTACTAGTTGTGTAGCTGTTATTTTCGTAGCTAATAGCAGTTACCCCAAAGCCCCCTCCGCATTATCATGCGCCCTAGAGAAGGCTACTTAGCTCCTTTCAATTAAATTCCTCCTGAACTAACAACAAATATGAGCAACGATGAACTCTTATTAAGAGCTGACCTAGTTGAGAACGAGAGGAGGAAAATACAAAGAATGTTATCGTAACTTGTTACGAGGGAAAACCCTTTCTTGTGTCATTGTGCCAGATTAGCGAAATGATAACCATTTCTAACATAACATTTTACATTTATAAAATGTAAAAGGTTTGTCTTAAATTAAACCAAGATATATGAACTGTTTAGGATATTAATTAATTAATCCAACTGTACTACACGCATATGTGAGTTTGTGTGGTGTGTATGTAAATTTTCGATTGATTTGTGAATAAGTCAACTAACGATAAATTCACGAGTACATCATCATTTTTGGCCACTTCAAAGCATTTAATTAAATTGAAACTTTGCACTCTTCTCATGGACCACCACTATCCTAAACAGCATCTTCGTTATTTGTGATTTATCATATTCAAAAACTCTGTAGCCCTATTCTTGTTTCAAATTTTATTCAAAAATTGTTTTTAAGCAATTACTTATTTTTAAATCATAAATCTTTTAGGTTAGGTTACTTTTAGGATATTCGAAAGAGAAAAAAATCCAAATTATTATTGTTTTAAATATTTTTTTGTTTTGAAGAAAAAAGATTTGGCCTGGTCGGGATTCGCACCCGGGTCGTCTGCTTCTCCATAGCAGTGCTCTAAACCACTGAGCTACCAGGGGTCGTATCACAGTCAGGCGAATCCGTTCTCTTCACCGATCCTATATCCCCATGTTCTCGCAATTTTTGCGATGTATACACGGTGAAGAATGTTCATTGAATTGCGAGAACACGGGGATATAGGATCAGTGAAAAGAACGGATTTTTCTGACTGGGATAAGACCCCTGGAAGCTCAGTGGTTAAGAGCACTGCGATGGGGTAGGAGACGACCCGGGTTCGAATCACGGCCAGGGTAAATATTTTCTCTTAAAAAAATATGTAATTTAATTTAAAAATAAATAATAACAATTAATAAAAATAAAAATTGTATTATTGTTTTACTTACCTCAACACATACATATCGCAATGAAGTAAAAATAATCAAATATAATCTTTATTAATATTAATATTTATTATATTATAATACATCTTTAATAAATATAAACAATTTTTTAAGGATTTCCGCGAAAGGTTTTTATTTCGTTCTCTAAGATATATTGCTTTTTTGTTTTAATATACCTATACAATATTAAAATAACTATGTTTTTATTGTTAATGTACACACTAATATATTTGTATATACATACTCACATATATAAAGCCAGACCGTGTAAAAAATTCCTACGAAAAGCTCTTTAAATCTCCAAACTAAAACAGATATTGAAATTATCTTTCCAATATTGGATATATATATATATATATATATATATATATATATATATATATATCTTCGCCTGTAACATTCTTCGAAATCCTCCAATCCAAATTTTTAGTAAATTAATTTTTATTAGCTAAGCTCACACTGAGCTTAGTGTTACTTAGCTATGTAATAAGTAATAGATCAAGAATATATTTATTGATATATTTTTTTTTAAATTTGGATTCTACACGTTCTCGTAAAACTAATAAAATTTCAAGTTACAAAGAAATAAATAACGTTACATGTTATACGTAATGTTACTACTTGAAGCTTGTATAGCGGTCAAGGCTAGTGTATACTGAGAAAATGGCGACAATGGGGTCAGTGCATGTTGATTAGGGAGAACTCTTGCCTCTCTGTATTGTTTTGTAGTTTTGTGTAGTCTGATCTTGTGTGTGTTGTGTGCTGTGTAGGATGCGATATGGTAGGTAAGTTCTCCGATTGATAGAAGTAGGTACCGGTCCATATTATTAAGGGACCGGCGTCTATTAAGGATGCCCATTGAATATTTAAACAACTTTATGGATCTATTCAGTTAAACAGCCTAAGTAGGTAAACAATAATACTTGTTCTATAAACTTGAGATTTACCCTCTTAATTTTTATAAAATTTATTTTTAAAACGTTTAAAACCGTTGTTTCTCCTATCACGTTAATAATATATTTGCATGTCATTATAATATCTATGTATATATGTATTTAATCAATTCTTACTCTCATTGTTCTTAACACATGTAAAAATCGGAAATCGGTATGACTTTCCTTAAACAAGATCAAATGACCAGCAAATTGATATCACAAAGAATGCTCCTGATTAAAATTATAATTTACGTGTGCCATATAAATTATTATTAAAGCAACGTGTTCAGATTCAGGGGTCATCTAAAATGATGCTTACGTTGAAGACTTATTCATGCGATTACAGCACTTCATCTACTGCATACAAGAACACTATCTTCCTGCCGATATCGATTAGAGGCGCAACATATTACATAATATATATTACTTACACTCTGTAATATATTGCCGTGGCTTAGATAGGAGGAGATGAGACTTGAGGTTTGATAGCGGGCGCAGGGCCAGGCTAAATATGCAAGCCTTCTTTTACCTTGACGAATGTGTTAGTTTTAATTGAGTTTGTTTTATAAATAATTTAATGGCCTAGTCTACGTCAAGTGGGTCGTTTCATGGCTGCTTCCCTTTTTTTTTGTTATTTTTTAAAATATATTTTATTCACATACCAAACCAATTTGGTTACTGCATCTGTGAAGGGTCCACTGGAATATTATGTTTGATATAGAAATTTCGGCTTGATGCATTTGTCTTAATAAACATGTAGAGAGCTGCTATCTTTTTGAGAGAAATATTATTCATTTACCTGAAATAAATATGTATATAAATTTATAGGTGTATAAATATACTTGTATATATTTATATAAATATGAACTATATAGAATAGAATAGAAAACAAACTTTATTCTGGGACCAAGTCCCTTTAGAATAACAATAATGAACAAATAAAAAAAAACCATAACCTTTATCTGGCCAGAAGGCTACATAATAATACAAATCATGAAATAACCAACAGTGTCAAAACATAATAAAAATAGAAATAGAAAATAAAATAAAGAAGTACAAAGTACGGAACTTGACAGGATTTTAACTAATTGTCGAAAATAAATATATTGATATTAATCAAATACTGATAAATAACATTAATACATGTTATAATGTATGTATATATATACTTCATGTTTCTTCATATCTTTAAGTCGTTATTTCAGTTTACTCAACATACAAAATTAATTTAACAAATTATAACCGTACATTATACAAATTATATCTGTAGCCTCTCGTATGTCTTTAATTATAACTTCTGTGATATCAAGTTGGCTTTGTCACTATCACAGCAAATACTAAGTTTAAAAAAGCACTCGCATATTAGCAAGTAGTTTTCTTTGCAAATATACATACATAAAGAATAATGATTACATGTTAATAAAAATAATAATAGTACCAGGATTGAGACCAGCAGCATAAATCATTTTTTGTTATCGGCTGCTGTTGGACCCAGTGAAATTTTTATTCCCCCTCTTAGAGGGGCTTAAAAATCGGTGCTTTCTCAGTCAGCATTAAATGAGTGTTAAAAATATTTTTTGAATTCTCCTATTTGTACTATATTTTAGAGTTTTTTTGGGGAGTTTTCGTACTAATTTTTTTCCATAACATAATATTTATTTCATTGGTATATCTCCTGAACCTTACTCTATTTTTATTTTTTGAATAACGTAGACAAGCTACTAAAGGCCATCTATACATACATACTACATCAATGAAAATTCCCAAGTAGTAAACACACTTTATTATTTTTCCGAAAACCCAGCTCTTAGAGGATTTTGTTTGATCCCATTCATATTTTACCTATCTAATAATACACAGATCCTGTAGCGATTCTTTGAACATTGCAAGGTTCTCTGGAACCTTCTTACAAATTTTTAAACTAATCAAATCCTGATTAAACTGGTTACAACATGAAATATGTTTCAATTGAGTCGGAATGAACAAAGGTACAAAGAATAAGCATATACAAGTACAAAGAATAAGCATATACAAAACCAACTAGTCGTTAATACTGCCATTCTTTCTTCCTACGGAACAATTTATGTCCATCTGTAAACATCTTCAATTTATTTAGTAGCCCAGCTGACTTGTTAGTTAGTTAGTACGGTGGTACGACGATAAATCGATTTCCCAAGAGAGCCAACCAATCAGCTTTCAATCTGGGCCTGTTAATGGAATGAGAGGCGCTGATTGGCCGGCCGATCCTTGATTAGATCCTGGCCCTCTTTTTGTCTTCTCTTTGATCCTCTTCGTGACGAGATCTACCGTAGTCTAGATATAATTGCCTCGCATCTTTTGTCTATCCTTGTTATGAATCATCTAAGTAATTATACAGATGTATCTCAGCTGTTATGTTTGTTGGCAGGATTGTGTATATTATGTGTGGGCTTATTTTTAGTAGTCTTAGGCTACTAAAATAAACCTCTTGAAAATCTCGACATCTTTAGCCTACATCAGAAATTACTTTGTACTGTTACCAAATGTGGTGTGCATTGTTGATACCCAAACAGACTAAACCGTAGTGATCTAGTTGGAAATTACAAATTAGAATCTATGTCCGATGAAACCGCTATAGAAATAAAACAAGTCACGATGAGGTACTTGTGAAAGGAAAAGGGAAGGTGCTTCAGAAAGAATAGACAAGAGAAGAGAGGATCCATTAATGTCATGGGGAAAACATATTACTACCTTTATTCGAGTGAATGACTTACAGAGATAGGTATTAGCAACATGACTGTCCTGTATGGCATGCTGTGGGGATTCTCACCTCGATCGTTTAATATTTACACAACGGATGAATTTTGACACTCTCATTCGAGACTACTATAGGTAGCTGCCAGCGATTGGCAAAAAGGACCACACAGGATACACTTGTCAGGCCAGTTCTCTCAGCATTGTCAGTAACAGTAACATGATATACAATTTCTAAATTCAACAATAAGATAAATTACTGAAGTGATACGAACATGTAAAAGGAAAGCTTAATGATTTACTTCCAATAGAAGTTTATTCGTGGCAAAGTCTGAGGATGATGCAGACGAAGAAAAACCTGATTTATCGAAGTAGAGAAATATTTGGTATGAAGTAGGCCCTTTACGTTACGGATAAAATAGTCTAGAAGCAGTCCATGCAGGATCTAGATTAGGGAAACCATTGATAGCTATAATTGAATATCATATTATTTAGTATTGTGAAATGTCAAATATACTGTTTATAAACACCCACATTATAATAATAATGTAGAAGGCTCAGTGTATCCAAAGGAATCACCAATCGCTGCTTGCAATCTTCCTTAGTAATTACTACCCAAACTCAAACCCGCAAGTCAATCCTATGCTCCCACTTAACGCCTCGGACGTATAACCGATTTGTTTGCCACTCATAATCTGTTTAGGAATTCGTTGGTTACTAAGCCCAACTGGCTTACATACTGTAACAATTTACAAAACGGCATTTTAAGAAATGAGAGGAGGGCTGGGGAGGCATGGTGGGGGAAATGGGATCAGGCAATGGAATAACGGGTTCCATATGCGCGGCTGGCCCGTGCCGACTTCTGCGCAGGTCGTTTTCAAAATTGTAGACAATACATTTGTTATGATTTTATTAGATTAAAATAATTATTTAAATAATAGTGGGCATAGGAATAAGTGGTTAACCCAATAATTAGAAAGAAATGATTATATAATTTTAAGAGAATTCGTACGTTAAGAAAGCGGTTCATCGGGAGAGGAAATACATTATAATGGGACCTTACGATTGTGAAAGACACCAGAGCATTGAGGAAACAACAAAAGGAAAGAGATAAATCTGTCAGATAGTACGCGACGAACTGTAGAATATTACCAATTTGGTGTTTCATATATACGAGGTAACAATTTTAATTTAAAAAATAACCAATTAATTATTTGCAAGGTTTATTTCTGTTTTTATTTTCTTTTAACGTTTTTGAAATTTGAGGATGGTATTCTTAACACCATTATTATATGTTATTTCTGAGCACAATTCAGATTAGGTTATGCGAGTTGATCAGATGTGTATCAAAAATATTTACATTAATTACAATAATGCCGATTCATAAAATAAAAATCGGACACAAGATAGTTCACCTTAGATGTACACAAAAATATGTATTACTTAATTATTGTAATAATCTAATAATTTAGATAAGAAGTGAACACAAGAAGGGAGCCAGTCAATGGACTAGGCAATTATTGAAGCAGAGACAGGCTTCCTCACTAGGCTCGGCTGGTATAGCAGAGGCTCAACACGTGGTGGTAGGGAAGCAGGCTCAACAGACGGGGGATGAGATGACCCAGACTGGAGTATCGATCTCCCCCATCCCCTCAGGTCGAAGGCTATCTATCACCTGGGCTCTTTGTGTATATGTGTGTGTGTGCGTGTATCGTCCATAGGACCTTAATCATTTTTGCGGGATATTTCAATAAATATAAATATTAGAAATTTTATATTATGTTTGCATATGGCTGTTAATAGTTATAATTCAGTTTTTAAAAATCTTCTTTCCCTTTCTTGTTTACTTTATTAGAAGAAACTAAAAAATAATTCAAGATGGATTCTCTTTCTTTAAGTTTTTGACTTTTTTGAAAGTTGATTTTACCACACAGTTCACAAACAGTAGACACGGCTTAAAATAAAGAAATCCACTTATTTTAATATGGAACGATATAACATGAATACACAAAGAAGTTTTTTTATATCCGCTAGATAGACTATTATTATACCTATAAAATATCTATTATGTTTCTTTTTCTGTTCATGTTTGTTATTCTAAATGGACTTAGTCCCAGAATAAAGTTACTTTTCTATTCTAATATATCATAGTGACTCGTAGGCTCGTAACTACTCATACAATACTCTATCCTATCCTCTGCCTTCTCTCTTCTCCATCTCTCTGTGTATAGTTTTGAGCTGATATATATCTTACTAATATTATAAATGTGAAAGTTTGTATGTTTGTCTCTCTTTCACGCAAAAACTACTGAACGGATTTGGATGAAACTTTACAGTAATATAGTTTATAAATCAGAATAACAAATAGGCTATAGCAAGCGCGGATTTATGGGGGGGGGGCGCACGGTTGCACGCTCCCCCCTATAGTTTTTTAGGTACTGTGGAGAATCAATGATGGTACATAATTAAAGGCAAATCACATGATAATAGTGGTTAAAATAACAGAAAGAACATGAGTGAAACTATTGTTTTGATATCCTACTAATATTATAAATGAGAATGTTTGTTACTCATTTACACAAAAACTACTGAACGGATTTGGATGAAACTTATTGAGTAAAATAGGTTATACATCATAGGCTACAGCAAGGGCAGAATTATGTGGATGCAGAAGGGCATGTACCCCACCCTCTTTATAGTACATAATTAAAGGCAAATCAGGAACTTAGCATCTTGAATTTTGTAGATAGGTTCATTGTATAGTTTCAGAAAGAAATTTGGATAATTCCACCCCAGGTTTCCCCTTCAATATAATAGAGATTCAAAGGTTGAATAGAATCCGTCGGTTTTGAAGTTAGACATCTGAAATTTTGGATGTACGAGTAGCTTATATTTTTAAAAAATAATTAAATTATTTATTTAAAATGATCTTTCTCGAAACTTTATGTGGCAGACCAATTTCCACGCGAGGGAAGCCGCGGCCATTAGCTAGTACTTTATATTTATAGTTTTAAGCTGGTTAGACAACACGGAAGCAATATCGCAACTCAGGGGTTATGAATCTACGTGTATAATATACACACGGAGCTTAGCACATTATATTCTAAAACAAAAAGGCTCTGTGTAAATAAATAGTGTATGATGTACTTGATTTCCCACCACTTCTGCCCTATACGATTATATTCCGCTTGGTTCGATATTCCTATCTTATATTTTACCAAAAAATTTCTTGACAATGTGATGGGGTTAAAATATTTTTCAAAAATTGTAATATCTTGTTGTTCGTGGCGTAGGGTGTTTGCGGTCCCATCGCCCAATCATCGGACTGCAATTACTGGTGCTCCAGGTTGGGGGAAACCCAGTACCGGGGGTTATGTCCCGGTCACTCTTTCTCCTGAGGGGACATAAATATTCAGAGTACCAGTTGTCCCGAGGATACGGGGCATCCATCGCTGAGCTAATAACCCGCATGGCAGAAAATCTATTCAAAGCAAACAAATAGCCTCCAGGTTCCTCGGCACTTGGAAAGAGAGAAAATAAAAGAGGAAGAAGAAGATATCCAGCCGTTTATCAACTTATGAAGTATGTGACTTTGACTAACTTAATAAGCTGATAATCGATAAATCGCAGGGAGTAGGGACTCTACTACAGTGATGAAGCAAACAATTTAAGGCAACGGTTGTGCAGGGAAGTGATTCGCCGAAATCACACGCGACTCTTAGGTTTTTATAAAGCATACCTATAGCACCTGTGCTATAACAACTCGTTAACGGGTCTGGGGTTCAGTGCATGGTAGGGACAGTACAGTTTCATGAACAATGGTTCTGCAAGTAGGCGACTTGTCCTAGATCACGCTCAACCGCCAGATTTCCCCCCTTATTTTGGGTACCCTATTTTTACAATGTTTTATAGAGGCCCATGAGGGTCCTAGATCCTATACGATCCATCTCCGGCTGCAAACAGACTAAATAAAAGTCTTGCCCGCAGCGTGATTTGAGCCAGGATTTCCGGCATAGCAACTCAGTGCTCTACCAGTTCTTCAGCACAGGAACTCAGCGTTCTGCGCAATGTGCTACCCTTGATTTACCCGATGCCCTATATGATAAAAGAACCAATTTATAATAACACACAAGTAAACAAGGATGATAAGGATGGAAAGAGAATAGAGGGACGAGATGGAGGGGAGGAGGGACAGTGACTAATTGGATATGACACATCCCACCTCTTGCCAGCTTCGAGATATTTTAGATTTTACATTCAACCGTTAAAATATTATCAGAATTTTTTACTTTTTAACTGTATTTTTATTTTTATCCTCAAGTCAAAGCGTATAGAATATATATTCTTAATCTCTTAGTTTTCTTAGGACCGGGCGTATGATAGTTATAGTTTAAAGGACTTATGAGTACGTTGAAAAAACAATAATGTTTTAAAAATAGTAGTTACTTTACAGTACGGATTTATTATTTTGATGCATCTATTCTTGTTTATTGTTCATATATCAAGTTTTTTATGATAAAAAAAATAAAGATTTTAATTATTTTTATATACTTTTTTAAAGTTGCTCTTGACTGTCTTTCCATTCATCTATTCTGCCCTGCTTAGGAAGAAAGCCTTAACTCCACTTCACTTGAAATTGAAATATTCAATAAAACGTAATGTATACTTTTTCACACCCTTTTTTCTATAAAATGTACATTTAAAGGATCAAATAATTTGATATAAAAAATAAAAAAACAGTTTTAGTTTAAAAAAAAAATAGATTTTGGCTTTTTTAGGTAAAAAATGGGACTTAAGGTCATGTTATCTCCAAACAGGAGTGCAAACCGTAACATAACTCCCGTGTTGGCTCATAATATATTTTTGTTGATAGGCTAATTAATGAGCTTATAAGACTGGCAAATAATTACTTATTAAATACAGAATATAGAAAACCATCTACAAAACCGTAATTTGACCTTAACTCAATTTTCATTTTTTTTGGACTCAAGGCCTTTTTCCCTAGTAGGGCAGTATTATTGAAATCATTTGACAGGCCCATTTTGAAGGTGTAAACACTTTTACATTTATATACTTTAAAGTAATTAAATCAAGTACTGCCTTAAAAGTATGTGGAGATGTGACAGCTTCGTATGACCAATTCTTAATCTGCTTATAACACTGCACTCTTTAGGCGTTAGGCCCATTGGAGGGGTTCGAGCAGAATTTTTTTCTTTTATTTTCCGGAGATGGTTTTGCGGAAGGCTCTCCCACTCTTCATCCCAAGAGACATTTATATCATTGCTAAATTAAAAATAAGTATATAAAAATTATTTCTTCAACTATAGTAATAGGCATGGGGACACCATGGCATCTACGGCATATAGAAAAATAAATCGTTGTTTCAAAAAATAAACATGCCGAATCACTATTATTAAATTTTAAATTAAATATAATTATAAAAATATAAATAATAATATATATAATAATAATAATATAAATTTAATTTTTAAATATTTCTTTATTGAGGTATCTATGCTTGGTTTTGCTAACTGTTTTGGGACTTTTTTTGTTTTTGGATTGTATAACGTATTTATGATTGTTGTTTTTTTTTTTGCAGAATTTTTGACTTATAACTTTTTTTAAAGTTATTGTTTTAGAATGTTGATGTATTTTAATATTGAAAATGGCATTTAAGTTGCCGAAACGTCTGGTTTATGAAAGAATAAAATAAATTGACTGGAAGCTGGGTTTTTTCGAAGATAAAATTTACATAGAAATAGAGTCCAGTATATTAGATAAGAATTTAAAAAAAACTATTATTAAAGCATACAGGGACTTATTTACAAAATAATGAATGCGCATATTAAGACAAATTTTGGAGAGGTTATTTTAAAAAAAAAATTACACCCCTACAATTTAGGAGAGAGGTGAAGTAAGTTTAAAGTAAAGAATCATTTAGGGTTTAGTATTAATAATAAATATTCTATTTTCATTTACATATAACCGTTAAATATAACAAATAAAAATAATTACAATATATTTTTATACCATAATTAGTTTCATGATGCCGTTACCAATTTAGGTAAAATTTAGTATTTCGTGGATTTAAATAAAATAATCACAAATGACTTACAAACCTATTGCCTCATTAGATTAGTTTTCAATTTGTTTTATTAATAAGGCTTAACGATCCTTAAGGCTCGATGCCGATTCCACAAACCTCTTCTCACAAACTTCCGTCCACGTACCATTACCCTTACCCAAAATCCGCCAGATCACTCTTTACGCAATCCTCCCACCTACGCCTCGGTCTACCCTTCACACGCTTCCTAGTCTGCACAGCGCTTATTAACCTTATTTTATTGAACACACTTAAGGTTGTTAGGAGAATTATTTCTTGAAGCGTATTACATTAAATATTCTAATATCCTTTTAGGTTACTTGAACCGATAAAATTTCAAGACCAGTGGTGAGAAGGATCCTGTTTGATGAACCAATAAAGGCCATTGCCCTCCCAATCATTTGGAGGATACATCCGAGCCGTTTGACGCACATCGCTGTCTAAATCATCTCTGATTTATCTTTAATTTGTTCCTTGTTTGTTTGAGCAGATATTAAAGTTCTCATTTTGTTTTAATAAAAAAATAGCTATACCTATTGATGTAGTTGAAAGTTCGTTTTATAATGGCCCATGTACGAAGGAAGAGAAATGTCCTAAATTTAATCAGTCTACGTACACTTGCTACGCACTGGCTCTTGCCAACGTCAGCAATCATCCAATGGCAAGCATAATTCAGTCAATGGCCTTTAGCCCGATTTCTCTGCGCCCAGGCTGAATTTATATTCTTCTTTCATAATGGTCTAAGAAAGACATTCATTTTAGCATTTTATTAATGGAAATCAAGTGCTGCCATCTCTGGGTCTCTATAGGAAGTCTTGGGCTCGAGGCAAGTATGATTTCCTTAGACGTTTTAAATTCGTCGTGACTATATTCTACTATCTTCGTATCTACCGTTAACAAAATTTGTATCAATCAACTACTAACGGACCTAAGAAGATTAAAGACCAGGATCAAAAAACATTTAGTAGCAAAAACTACTCATAAAAAGAGACTGTTAATAAGGATCAACATGTACAACGGTATATTATTATTCTTTTTAATTATTTTTTTTAGTACGCAGTATGTTTTAATCAAATTTACTAAACCAAACTGTGTCCTGCGCTTGAAGGCACCTCTTTTAATTGGAATATTGTAAATTTAATTTCTCTTAGGTTTTACTGTACTACCCAGGATTAATACGTTTCTGTTTTTAAAAATCAGCACTTGATAGAGACTGTACTGTTTCTTGGAATATTGATGTGCAGGGAATCTATTTGTCCTAGATCACACTCAACCGTCAGATTTTTCTCCCTATTTTGGTTGCTATTTTATAAAGGCTGGGTGACCCGGGGGTCCCTCCCGGGGGAGGGCCTCAGATTCCAATGCTTCCATCTCCGGCTGTAGCAGATTAATTATAGGGTTGGCAACTAAGTCATTGCCGTTTTTGTCGATAGATTCACTCTACACTTTCTTTTGTTTTGTTAACATAGCCAGAGCATCTAACCTATATTTTTTTCTTACTGTATGGACTTCTACGTTTAATTAGTAAAAAAATTTTTTTGATTAGTTCTTTAGTTTTGCTTTTTATCCCAATTTAAAAATGGAAGAAGAGGACGTGCATTTCCGACACATTTTATTGTATTACTTCCGAAAAGGCAAGAACGCATCGCAAGCACAAAAGAAGTTATGTGCCGTATATGGAGATAAAGCCTTAAAAGAAAGGCAGTGTCGAAATTGGTTTGAAAGATTTCGTTCCGGTGATTTTTCACTGAAAAATGCACAACGATCTGGCCGCCCAGTCGAAGTGGATGAAACCCATATCTATGCCATTATCGATTCAGATCGTCACAGCACAACACGGGACATTGCAGAGAAGCTCAATGTGTCGCATACATGCATTGAAAAAAAATTAAAAACCCTTGGTTATGTCAAGAAACTTGATTTATGGATCCCTCACCAGCTAAAGGAAATTCATTTGACGCAACGGATTAGCATCTGTGATTCGCTACTGAAACGCAATGAAAATGATCCATTTCTGAAGAACCTAGTTACTGGCGACGAAAAGTGGATAGTTTATAACAATGCTACTCGCAAGAGATCGTGGGTGAAGCAAGATCAACCAGCCCAAACAGCATCAAAAGCAGATATTCACCAAAAAAAGATTATGCTGTCAGTCTGGTGGGATCACAAAGGAATTTTGTATTTTGAACTCATGCCGCAGAACCAAACGATAAATTCAAATGTGTATGTTGAACAACTCGACAAACTGAAGGATGCAATTGAAGAAAAGCGGCCGGTATTATCAAATCGGAAGGGTGTTGTTTTCCATCATGATAACGCAAGGCCCCACACATCTTTGGTTACTCGGCAAAAATTATTGGAACTGGGTTGGGATGTTTTGTCACACCCACCATATAGCCCTGACCTTGCGCCTTCGGATTACCATTTGTTTCGTTCCATGCAAAACTCTTTAAATGGTAAAATTTTTAACAACGCGGATGATGTCAGATCACACCTAATTCAGTTTTTTAATAGCAAAGACCAGACATTTTACGAACGGGGAATTTTTACGCTGCCAGAACGATGGAAAAAGGTCATCGACAAGAACGGGCAATATCTAATTGAATAAAGTTATATTTTTAAACAAAAATTCTGTATTTGCCTTCTTATTTGAATCGGCAATGACTTAGTTGCCAACCCTATAAAAGTCTTGCCAGCAGCGGGATTTTAACACAGAACAATGGGCTGAGCAACCCAGCCCTCTACCACTCTGTTTCCTCCCTACTGTTACGTGGTAATAACATACCCGATTTTGATAAAGTAGGTTTCTTACTGTATTATAAAAAATCAATTTATTTTTAATTTGTCATGGCTGTGAATTGTGAAGAAACTACCGTTAAAAGAGATTATTTTTTTCATTGGGGAATTACTAGGAATCATTTCTGGAACATTGCTTACGATCATTATTAGATTTTTTCGGGTATGCAGTTTATAATGAAGGGTATTTATAATACGAGGGTAAATCAATTATTGTCCACAATATAGTTATACAATTTTATTGTTATCAAATAGGAAACTTACAAGTACATCATTTTTCGACATAGTCCCTTTGCTCTTCAACGCTCTTGGTCTATCGCTATACAAGCTTCATGTTGCCCTCATAAAAGAAGGTTTTCGGTTGAGCTGCGTTCCAGGAATACACCGCTTCTTTCACTGCTTCGTCCGAGGTAAATCGACGGTCCCTCAATGGCTCTTTGAGTGGACAATTGCACGTGAACGTCAATGTTTTCTTCATTTGTAGCGGTGAACGGTCGTCCGGGTCCTTCATCGTGCGGAACACTTGTGCGACCAGTTTTGAATTTTTCAATCTATTCGTAGACACTCCGTTGTTACAAAACACTCTTCCCGTAACGTCTTCGATGAATTTCGGCCCCTGATATGCCTTCCGACCACTGACCGTTGCTCATCTTTGGTGCAAATAGAAAGCGGAGCAGCCATGATTAACAGCACGACAGCGACAACGAAACTAACCTAGACAAACAACTTGCATAGACAGAACAACAAATAAACAAAGCATGCGTCATCAGCGCAAAACGACAGTACTACCAACATAAACAAAAAATATAACTAACTTGTGGATAAATATTGACTTATCCTCGTATATTTATAATATATTATAATTATTTTGTAATAGTGTAGGTATTTATTTATGGCATTTCATTTATGTAGAATAGAATAGAGAATTTTATTATTTACATTGATTTATCGCTATAGTTTATTTGTGTAAGTAAACTCTGGAATGAAATCATGGTTGATAATGTCGAGTTTTTTGATCATCCTGGTTTGGCTTTTGATAGGAATTATTTTTTTAAAAACCCGTTTCTTAATCCTATTTTTAGCCATGTTTTGAAAAATCGGTTTTGTTTATTTGGCTCTGAGATTCCACGGTCTACAAGTATCTCAAGATGAATAACCATATTGTTTTTGTTTATTGCAGAAGTTAATCATTGCAAATAGTAAACCCAAATTAAATTCTTTAAATCATCATAATTCAGTGTATATTTGATTATTTTGACTACATGGATTCTGAATCCACGAGTTTCAGAAATAAATTTTGAATAGTAAGAAATCGTCAATGCCTTTAATTAATAAACATCTGACATGTTGATCATACATTTTTTAATTGTATTCATTGTTTATGTATACTTTTTTTTTTTTTTTAATTTATGCTGGTGACACATATCCATGTAGAATATTCTCCCTTTAACATAACTTTATTTTGTTAGCTTTTCTAAAATAGCCCGTACCCTATTTCGAGAAAAATGCCCAGCTATATAGCGGACGAAGTAGGCTTAGCGGAGAAGTACTAAAGAAATTTATATCTGGAAGAAGCCTTTGACATTTACTGTCGCTCTAGTTTAGCCGTCTCCGCATCTAGGTCTCGCTCTCAGATTTACAAACGTCTAACGGATTTTTTTTTTACCATCTATAAAATATGGCGATTTTATTGATTTTTTTATTTTCTTTAAAATGTATCGTAACTTTTTTTCCAAGAATTTTACTATTTATGTTTATCACAAAATCTTGAGACCAACAATGTAGTGCTGGTTCGTTTAAAAAAAGAAAGAAAAAAAACCTACATCAACCCATAAGGCTTTTGAATCATCTATAACTTATAGTAGAGACTGTACTCCAAAGCCAACAGGTTTTACCTCCAAGCTATAACTACCTCTTTATAAAGGCTGGGTGAGCCTTAAAAGGATCGACAGATCTCACATGGTTGTTAAAAGATTAAATAATTTATCTGCAACAGCCATATTACAACACAGAATCCACAGGTTAGCATCTCACCGCTCTACACACTGAGTTCCTCTACTTCCTCTTTTCCTGAGTTAATGTTTTTTCTTTAAGTTCGTTTTCTTCCAAACAATAAGAAAAAACAGACTAGTATTTACAATCTTATTTGGTATGCATAGTTATAATTCTCAGTATGGGATTATGAAGAGCCCATTAGACGTACTGCTGTCGTAGTAGCGTTATCCGCGATTAGATTATACTCGTATAATATTATGTTTAAACCCTTTTGTTGTCAGTTGACTTATATTTATATTCAAGTGGATCTTCCTTTTTGTTATTTTTCTATAAATTTTAGACATTTAAGATAAAAAAAATGGCGAGCCTTTGTAAATCAGGAAGCTTCTCCGACAGATACAAACGGCGGGAGTTACATGGAGAGACAACTCCACTAGACGGATAGTAAATGTCAAAGCTTTCCTTCGGATATAAATTTCTCGAGTACTTCTCGGTCAGGCGCGAGGTACACTGCAGTGTTCTACTACAGCTTAGAATCCAAACCTAGTTGCGGTACTAGAAACCCCAAAAAGTTCACAGGAATATAGTCAGTCATTTTTATCTTGCATTGCTAATAATAATAATAATTAATAATAATAATAATAATTATAAAAGGCTTTCGGATAAAAATTATTGATCGATAAGAGAAGTATATATAGGATTGGCAACTAAGTCATTGCCGATTTCAAATAAGAAGGCAAATTCAGAATTTTTGTTTAAAAATATAACTTTATTCAATTAGATATTGCCCGTTCTTGTCGATGACCTTTTTCCATCGTTCTGGCAGCGTAAAAATTCCCCGTTCGTAAAATGTCTGGTCTTTGCTATTAAAAAACTGAATTAGGTGTGATCTGACATCATCCGCGTTGTTAAAAATTTTACCATTTAAAGAGTTTTGCATGGAACGAAACAAATGGTAATCCGAAGGCGCAAGGTCAGGGCTATATGGTGGGTGTGACAAAACATCCCAACCCAGTTCCAATAATTTTTGCCGAGTAACCAAAGATGTGTGGGGCCTTGCGTTATCATGATGGAAAACAACACCCTTCCGATTTGATAATACCGGCCGCTTTTCTTCAATTGCATCCTTCAGTTTGTCGAGTTGTTCAACATACACATTTGAATTTATCGTTTGGTTCTGCGGCATGAGTTCAAAATACAAAATTCCTTTGTGATCCCACCAGACTGACAGCATAATCTTTTTTTGGTGAATATCTGCTTTTGATGCTGTTTGGGCTGGTTGATCTTGCTTCACCCACGATCTCTTGCGAGTAACATTGTTATAAACTATCCACTTTTCGTCGCCAGTAACTGGGTTCTTCAGAAATGGATCATTTTCATTGCGTTTCAGTAGCGAATCACAGATGCTAATCCGTTGCGTCAAATGAATTTCCTTTAGCTGGTGAGGGATCCATAAATCAAGTTTCTTGACATAACCAAGGGTTTTTAATTTTTTTTCAATGCATGTATGCGACACATTGAGCTTCTCTGCAATGTCTCGTGTTGTGCTGTGACGATCTGAATCGATAATGGCCTTGATATGGGTTTCATCCACTTCGACTGGGCGGCCAGATCGTTGTGCATTTTCATTGAAAAATCACCGGAACGAAATCTTTCAAACCAATTTCGACACTGCCTTTCTTTTAAGGCTTTATCTCCATATACGGCACATAACTTCTTTTGTGCTTGCGATGCGTTCTTGCCTTTTCGGAAGTAATACAATAAAATGTGTCGGAAGTGCACGTCCTGTTCTTCCATTTTTAAATTGGGATAAAACCAAAACTAAAGAACTAATCAAAAAAATTTTTTTACTAATTAAACGTAGAAGTCCATACAGTAAGAAAAAAATATAGGTTAGATGCTCTGGCCACGTTAACAAAACAAAAGAAAGTGTAGAGTGAATCTATCGACAAAAACGGCAATGACTTAGTTGCCAACCCTATACTTTGCTAAGTATATTTATAACATATAACAAATTTAAGTTTGTTATAATAATAAAGAGGAGCGAGCTGTAGCTCTGAGCTTAGATTGCTGAGTTACTAAGCTGTATTTTCTTAATTGGAATCCTTCGAATTGTTAACGAACCTATTGGATCTTCAGACCATCTCAGAGTTTTCTGGATATCCACCACCTTAAAGTGATTGGGGAAAATATTTAGACGGGGAGTTTTATACCTGTTGTGGTCTGTAAAGGCAGATAATAATTCAAAATAAATGTCGAGAAAAATGTTATGTTAAAGATCAGAACAGCGATGGACAAAATGTAATCTTGCAGGAGACCTTTTTAAATAATTAAAAAGGTTTATCTCAAAAAATTAAATAGTTTTCATTTTTGCGCACTTTTCAAATGACCTAATTGTCTCCTGTGAACAATACCATGGATGTCATTGTCATTAGTGGGTCAGACGACAATGCGATGATAACTCAAATGATAACTACCTCTTCTCTTGTACACTGCCTAGAATGTGAGCTCTAGGAAGTGGTAGGAGGTTTGATTGTTTTTTAAAATTTAATTTATTGATATTTACAACTATAATAATATTACAACAAGTAAATCCGCTAAAATGTAATATGACATGAAAAAAACTTGTGGAGAAACTACCCATTGGTAGCACTCCAATAAAGTTCTATAGTAGATGGTCTCGAGGCCATCTTCTTTTCAGACGCCTCGGAAGGTTATCAGGAATAGTATGGGAAGCAGGTTAAGAGACTAGCGGATTCAAGTGTGTACGGAGCTTGTAATGGAATGATAGGTATCTAGTTTGGGCCAGTAACATATGGGATATTAAGATCATAATGGATGAGTTTGTTTGTGACATAATAAAAAGCGTTGAGGATTTTACGAAGGATTTTGGATTGTAAGGATTGGATAGTAGAGCTCCTCGATTGTTTTAAATTTATAATTATCAAACGAAGACCAAGTTATAAGTATGTAAATATTACTGACACTATCTTTTCAAATTTATTATGTGTATCGAAATCGGATTTTCATATTTTCTAATTTTTTTTCCATTATTTCTTGTATCTCTAAAAATTTGGACTTGTTTGATTTTTTCGGAGAAAATATGTAATTCAGGAAAAGATGCATCTGCGAAGTTCCCCGCAAGATAGGAATCTGTACGAGAAGAGCCGGTAGTGATAAGGAACTAGTGATAAGAGAGTACAGGAATAGCACTAGAGCTAGAGAGCGCTAGCGGCGGAGGAGGAGAGCAGTGTTAGTGCGGCAGTGCTAGCTAGTGCGCCATGTCGTCGCAATGAGGGCGACATGCCCGTCTCTGCCCTACCACCCGACCAGGCCTCCTCGCCCCCCTGTCTACACTGTCAAGGTAAATAATAGTAAATAGTGTATATCGTTGTATATAGTATATAGTAACATGGCATAGCGGCCGGGGGAGTAGGCGTGACGCTACTGCCGAGAATAGCTATATAGCTCGGGAATCAGCTAAACACCATCATGTTTAATAAACAAGCTAATATAAACAAATATAGTTTAATAAAAATGTTTACTTGTATTCGTTTAAAAAACAAAACAAAACGGAACCTAAGGAATTTCTAATATTGAGGGGAAAAAAACGAACCCTTTATTGCAAAATTGTTATGATAAATATTCGAGAAACAACAATGCACATTGGGGTATATTTCATGAAGATGGGTTCGGGAGGCGCCACATTGTATACAAGTACACCTGCTCCCACACATTCCGATCCGCCCAGCTATCTTCTATAATATATGCAACAGTTACATCAATATTATTTATTTTCTATTATTATTATTATTATTATTATTATGGAATAATAACCCAAAGAAGAATGTATTGGCTTTTTGATAGTTGTTACTTTGTTATTGTTATCAGCGACTGACTTCATAAACTGATGATTTTGACAATTACATGAGTGTTTTTCCTTAAGCATTATTATTATGCACATTATATATATATATATATATATATATATATATATATATATATATATATATATATATATGTATATATACTACAAGGATATAATACTATATATTGCATTGTACTTCGAATTTGATATTGGTCATATTCTTTATTCATACTTTGAATATTAAGTCACATTTAAATTATTATATTGCGTTAGTGTACCATGCTTTTTTTTTTTCTCCTTCAGACCTACTGATCACCTTTGTTTCATTAGTAGATTTTCAATTCAGGTAATTGGATAGTATAGCAAGCATTAGTTAATTAATTAAACATAAGAATCAATCTTGCCGTCTTTTTTTTTTTTAAGTAACTACTATTCGGCCTTACATTAAGATATGTTCTGGACTCATTGTTTTTTAACCGATCATTCTTGCTTCTTCTTTTGTTCCTTGTTTTGAAGAACCGAACTTCCTTCCTGTTTACCTCCCAGAGGATAAAGCATTGTTATCATTACTATAGATAACATCCTAGATACCTTCCCGTTGTCCAGTTGCAACAAAATGGAATAGTGTTGCATCCATCGAGGACCTAACCTCGGGATGAGGTGGGCTCTGAGGCAAGCTGCATCAAGTAGGTCGGGAGGGTATTCCCCTGGGAAATGGGCTAGCACCAGGAAGCCTTACCACTGACGTCTCCCCGCATTCTTGTTTATATTTCATAATACTACATTTATCAGTAGATAAAAAATCGTCATAAAACTGGCAAAGATCCCCTAATTATTTTCATTTAAAATTAGCTTCTTAATTGAAAACTAACCGCCTTGAATATGATCTGGGTTTTATTCTGCCCTAGTTGATTCAATTTTTTTTAAAATAAAGCATATTTGGATTTAATTAATAATGTTTTGTTATGTAATTATAACAAAATAATAAACATTTTACATCTGCAGATATAAATCTAACTTCCAAATCAAACTATAAAATCGCTTTATAGCAGAATTTGCACAAAATTAATTTTGTATCCTTTATTTCGTTGAATTAATTTAGTTCTGGTTATTGATTATTATTATTTCAAATGGCTATTATATATATCTGTAAAATAAGTTTCTGGTTTTTGTTATTTATTTTTCTATTGGTAGTTGGTACATGAAGATATTTGGTCGTGAGTATGTAGCATTCCTATTCCATGGTTTTACGATACATCTGCAGTGTACTCTGGTTGTTTGATTGAGCCTCTTCCACCGACGTACTTTCGAACACTCTGGTTCAAATACATGAAGGAATCATTTTAGGTTTACGTATTATGAAGTTAAGGAGGCATAATTGTATTTCTTTTCTGGAAACCTCACGATGGTAATTTGACATCTCTGAAGACGCGATTTGCAATTAAATTACACGGGGTACGCGAATCACTCGGTCGGTATTGATGTCTTCTCACATACTGGAAGTGAAGGAATAACCAACTGGAGAATTTCGACTTGTGGGGTTTTCCCCGTTGTACGGTCAGCTGATTCGGATTGTCACCCATCCAAGTACTAACGCCATGCTGTACTTAATAATGTAATGAGTCCTTAATCTATCTATATATTCCTCGTATATATTTACCATCAATTATACTCCTGTTGTTTAATAATCGTCATTTCTATTAATAACGATTTTTTTCGGCGTTTGGTGGCCCTCGTGACCTAAGAAAAACGACAAATTGCTTCGTGTATACTTTTTTCTTTTGCGGTGTGAAGAAACATAGATAGATTAAGATTTTCCTGATTCGTGGCCAAATTAAATCCCGGTCCCTTTTTTTTTGTCTTAAAGAAAAAAAAATTACAATATAAGTTATATTATATAATATATATATATATATATATATATATATATATATATATATATTTATATAAGCGCTTATCTTAAAAACGTCTCCTTATATTTTCTCTGACAGGGCCGCCGTTGACTATCGAAAAGTTTCGCCCCTGATATTGGCTGGTCGTAGAGTCGAAAGTTTCTTCATTTTTCATATAGACGTGAAACAAAACTAACAAAGATTGTTGAAATTAGACTATCAAAACCGATCAATATTTGCTCGTGATGCTGAAATAGAAGACCTATTTCGCATTCATCAACTGCTGACGAAACCAGCCATCCTTGTCAATCCCAAAATTTCTTGAAATTCATAAATTATCAACTTCTGTTATGCAATAAACAAGGAGTATCTAATTATCCTTCGCTATCCTCAGCTGTTCCCACATTGATTAGATCCACCCTTCCTCAAAACGTCAGTTAATTCGCTCTTCTAGTTCTTTCCTTCATCTTATCTATGAAAATATATTTCGCGTAGTGATATTTTAAGCTAAACTGAATAACCTAATCTATATATTCCTCCTCCATATCCATCCATATGCCACAGATATCCAGTTCCCCCTGTGCTTTCTCCTTGTTAAGCCTAGTTATCTATGATTTTATTCTTCTTTCAGATTTCAGTAGCTGTCTTTATGTTCCGAGTTCTTGAAATTCAAGAAATAACCATTCAATCTGACTACCAAAATGAAAAAAAAAAAACCTTGCAGGGTTTTCTTATTAACTACACGGTAGTGAATGTGCTATTTCTTGTATTAATCCAACGGTAGTACTCAACGGTTCTTTGCCCGAGATAACACTCAAACACCAGGTTTTCCCTCCAGTTATGTTTATCTACTTTATAGAGGCAGGACGACCCCAAGGAGGGGGCCTGCACATTACAGTGTCCATTTATGGTTGTTGCCATAGTTACCTAAGCCCTGTGGAATCTGCAGAACCTGCCGGGGCTCATCCAGCCTTTATAATATTGGCAGACGACGTCTAATTGTACACATACGGTACTCTTTCTTTATACTTTGATATCACGCACATTTAATTTGATTGAAACTTCGAAAGCCTTTTTTATCTTATTTATCTATTTTGTACAATAATATTTTTTTATAATTATATTTTTCTAGTCAGCCTGATTTACCTTGGATTTTAAATATATCTACATCTTACTTTTTACCGTTCTATAATCTCTGGCCGGTAATGATGTATGCTGATGTTCCCAGAGCTGGGAGAACGGTCCATCGCTGATTGGCAAGGCGCCACAAATAGCATCCTTTCTCTTACCTCTTTTCTATTCTCTTTTTTTTCCTTTTACATCATTGTAATGATTTTCAAATCCCATCATTTATTAAAAATAATTTGAGCTGTTATTTTTGGTAGTGGTACATACATGTCCATTTTATCAATTATCAAGATATTTAAGGGTTTACATTTTTAAAAAATACGATAGGCTTATATGCAATTATGCATATGAAAAAATATGTGCAAACGTTATGTTTTTAAAACTTATCACTTCGCAAAGAGTGATGTTATTAACATTATCAAGCTTTAAACTGCATCACTACTACCCATGATGTGTCTTCGGCTTAGAACTTGGTTAGAGATATTATCTGTCTAGGACAACGGCTGTGGAGGAAGGTGATTTGTCCTAGATCAGGTTCATCCAACAGGATTTTCCCCTTATTTGACGTTTATTGATACTAGGTATGCCCCAGAGTGGTCTATAGTTTCCTCGCTGCTATTAAAGGATTAAATAATTTATCTACCACAGCCGGGTGATAACAGGGAACCTTTAGCATAGCAACGCTGCACTTTACACACTCACCTACCCTGCTCCTGTTTTAACACTGGTCCATTTCCAAATCGTCTTATACCACCTTAAAGAATAACTGCTCATTTGTAGATTTGTGGCAAAAAAGAAACTTCTCAAATTCTTTAAATTTTAGAAAAACATTTTTTTTTAAATAAAGACTAAAGATTAAACTTTTAGATATATGCAAACAATTGATGAATATTCTTAATTATCCTACACTAGCGATCCACCCCATCATTGCTCGGGTAATAATTTGTGTGTGTAATGTCTTTTTTTTATCACGTACCGGCCACTAAGGACCACTCGAATATCATTGGGTAGGCTTCTTTGGGAGTCTTGATTTTCTTTCTTCCTATCTCAGCTAAATATAGAAATTATAAAAATAAAAATAAAACCAAATATTTCTTTGTATTAAAATTTATTATCTTGCACGGGATTAGGCAAGCAGCCTCTTCGGTGGAACCCATCGATATTCCAACCCATTTACACAAAACCTCGACAAATTATATACCTAAACCTTCCTGGTGAATCACTCTATCTATTGGTGAAAACGGCATAAAAATCCGTGCAGTAGTTATTGAGTTTACCGCGAACAAACGCGGCCGAGGAGTTTGTTTTATAATATGTATAGATAGATATAGATTTTGGGGGAAACAGTATTTTAAATCAGAAATTTATCTTTCAGATTATTTAATACATGTTCGATTGTTTTAGCTTTTTTTTTTGTTTCTTGAAGTAATTTTGAGCATTTAAAAGAGAAAAATATTCCAACGCCATATCAACGTTTTTCTTTTGTTTATCACTACAGAGAAATAAAGCATGTATCTGAGTGGCATCCCGATCATGTAATCGAAATGAACCTAGAATATCTTTGTTTTATTAAATTACTATGTACATATATTATTTTTAAATAAGTACATGATAACTAGTACTTGACATTCATCTATGCTCCCCATGCACGTAATAGACTATAGACGTAAGTCCCCCCTAAAAGGACCTAATTAAAAGGTCTTGTTATGAACGAATACGAAGAAATAGATTATTAGTACTGTGGTGAATCGGGATGGAAAGGTTAAATAAGGGAAGAAAAGAAGGGAGTTAGGTGATTTATAGGGCACGATGGCATTAGGCCTACCCTTCCAGCTAAAGGACAAATTTTAATTGGCCTAATATCCTGGAAGCGGTGACATTATAAAAAAAATGTGCATCATTATGGTTTACAGATGTTTAAGGTTATCTTCAATAAAATAAAAAGCCTCATGAGCATCCTACCGTGCCTGTCTTTGAGATCTAGTAAGTCCCTCACGACTGTTCAGTATTGCGGGCACTGTATTCCCTACGCCGTGTCTGAGTTAAATCGGAAGAAAGTTTATCAAGATCTGACAGTCAGTACATGTAGAGAACTATATTAATAGAGGATCTTATATTAAGTAATAAACCGGAGTTAAATAAATAAATATTATAGAGGACATAATTATTATCAAAATTTGCAAAACTCGCCAGATACACGGGGAAGAATTTTCATTGAACATGACTTTAATTAGGATCTTGTTGACTTACGTCAATATACATCGCAAACATTGCGAGAACGCGGGGATATAGGATCGGTGAAGAGAACGGATTTGTCTGACGTAGATGACAACTGTCATCCGTTAGACCGGAGATGCAGACGACTCAGTTTCGAATCCTGGATAGGACAAATCAATTCTCTTCAAAACAAAATTATTTAAAAATAATCACCATCAAAATAACAATTGATAAAAATACTTTTTGTTTAGTCTTTTGTCGTTTCTCGATAAGTTAAAGTATAAGCATTTTTAAAAATCGTCATATAACAAAGCCACTGTAACTGACTTCTTTAAGCGATTACACAGAATGGTAATGGTACTGGTTCCTAATCCTTGAAATGTTCATTCAATTCATTATAATTAAGGAATGCATCGATTTAAAAAATAAAATTAACTATATCTTACTTCAATGAATCGATTTTAGTAATGCTATTTCAATGCAAATAATGCAATGAAATAATATTAACGTGCTTTTCTTAAAAATTCTTTATTTCTTTTTTTCTTTAAAGTGAACCTAAAATTAAACTTTCATTATTTTATTTAATGAAAAATTCTCAATTGGTCAAACCAAAATGAACGGTTTGATAGTCTCCTTTGGAAGGTTCAAAATAAGTACTGAACTTAAATTCAATATCTAGAATAATATGGTACCTCTAATAAAACTATGTCTCTACTCTACTTTGATTAAACGACCAGTTGTATAGTTTGTCCTCTGCATGGGTTACTCTTTATTATTTTAATAACTTTTCTATTTTCTTAAAATAAATAATTATAATAAATAAATGAATAATAAAAGCGTATTTTGTTTCTATGGATAAATGATTCGGAATGGGCGAAATGTTTAAGTTTTTCTTGAGAAGTTATTGAACCCTGCACTCGACATCCTATTCCTGCATTTCCTATTGCCTCCTCTTCCACCTTCCCGTTCCTCTTATCAAGATGGTGAAGTGCCCTCGAGAATATTGGCCGTGGAGAAGAAGGAAGGCAAGGCCCATGTTCCAAGTACCCTAGGTCTATTTCTGCCCCCGGATCTAGGCTAGTGGGGGGACTCGGCGTCATAGGCATTAAGGATCGAGTCATGAATTTATTTTCGCCTCTTAGAGAGGGAGCAAGACAAAAACGCATTTGCATAATGCATCTAACTTTAGCAGCCTGCAAGCAGGGGATGCACTCTTAGCGTTAGCCTTCAAGCCATCTCAAGAGGCAAAGTAAGTTGTGGGTTGTCATATTTACCAACGGGTCAGGATTAAAACATAAACATAACCATGCAATATGATATCCGTTTGAATAAATAAAATCTACCAAAGCACAAAGCTTAAATGTTGTTGTAATATAAAAGTGCTCAAGTCAAGAAATACGAATTATAAATAGCTATTTATAATAGCTATAAATAGCTGTTTATTGAGGCAAGCGTTAGGTTTTATGAAGTCACTCTGCAAACCATAGAAATGGATCAGTAACATATCGTCCCTGCCATTTCCAACTATCGAATGTGAACATCGACACTTTTGAGGAGAATTAAAAAAAAAACAGTTTCAAGGTTCAATAAAAATGAGTGCCTATAGTCAAACCAACGACATTCGTTTTACATTGTTTTTGGGACTGATAGATGCCTTTATATGAATTATATATCCATTATCAATCCTAAAGCAACTGCTATAAGTCGAAAACGAAAACTGTGTTTTTTTCACATTCGATACTTTGCGATGGCAGGGACGATATGTAAACAAATAAATTGCTAAAGGAAGATATGTGAACTTGATTAAGTTTGGTTTTCATCAAAACTTTATCACTCTGTCTTAGGGTTTCCCAACTTGGGGGCGTGAAGACAAGTCAGTCAGGGGGCTCGAGATCAGTTTGAAATAAAAATAGTTAATACAACTAAAATATATTCTAGTTGTAGTAATTTTTCACTTATTAGTGTTTTTTTTTCTTAAATTGAAACTTATAACCTGTATTTTGTGGCAGTAAAAATAAATGTTTTGTTTTCAATGTACTTTTTGTTGAAATTTGTTTCAACGTACTTGTTTTTTGTTTTTTTTATAAAACCGTACAATTTGTTATCTAAAGGGGGGAGGCTTTCATTTCAATAGATGGGGGAGTGGCACAAAGAAGTTTGGGAACCCCTGCTCTATCTGTTATCTATTGATTGAGTCATTCTATAGATCAACTATCATTCATCAACTAAAATAATTTAGTTACTTATTTAGTTTTCTAATTTTATTTATCCCATATACTTACATTATTCACTAATCCCTCTTATTTTCTCTGTTTAGGTAAGTCCCAATATTTCTGAAGACACATTTATGATAAGCTATTTTCAGAGGTAAGAGCTACCTTGTATGAAAGTATTTTGGTTATTTTAAAATACTGGCATGATTTAATGCAAGAAATAACACTACGACAATGCATTTTACATTAATTAACTCAGAGTATATCTTAGTTTATTTGTATCTCAGTGGTATTAAAGTCATTGTACCACATTTCCTTAACTTTACAGGAGGGAAGTTTTAATACATATGTCCCTTCGAGAAAAAAATGTTTAGCATTGTTTTTTTGTTAATTTACAATCAGTCCTTAATTAATTTATATTGACTTAACATAAGATACATTACAATACATTGATCGCACTGTGTGAGATCGCCTATCCATCCGTAAATTCATGTTTATCCGGCCTTATGAACTTAGTATTGAACATCATATTTACCACGATTCTGTGGTCACTTGTGGGATAGTGGTTAGTATAACAATGTTCTATACCTGATGAATCGGTGGATTCGCACAACGACATTAAAAGTTTTCAAAGGGATTAGGGAGGACTCCCATTCTAGCATCAAGGTGTTTCTTTTATTCTAGCGTACGCAAGTTTATGGAGGCGAGGGTAGCCTGTTAATGAAACTTAGCATCAACGATTAGTTTGATATTATAAAGCGTATATATCAATATATATATATTCGCGAGATAGCGTAGCTCCTTTAATCCAAATGTCTTCTTCCTTTCGTCTCGATCACTCCCTATCGAAAAATAATCCTTAGCATGTTAGTGGTTTTATGGTACGAATCGGTTGATAATGGCGGCCTCATTCATACGAACATTGCCGAGTAGATTCCCCGGAGAAGTCCCAGCTACCTCCAGTTGTGTATCCTTTGGCATACCATTGCTGGAGAAAATTCCGCAGCAGTGCAGCCGACTTGCTGGAGAGCCGCAAGGGCGTGGGTAGGCTCCACTAAATATAGAATGTTGATTTCATGAGATGCCGTTCTATCTGAATCACAGGGGCTACTGTTCTGCTCTGTGTGTAGTATTGGGTTTTTATTATCCGGTATACAATGATGACTTTGTTCAAGAAGGCCTTACCGCAAGTCTGATAGTTGATAAAAATAAGATGTAACACCGCTGTCTAGTTGAGTTCATCGACTTTTGTAACTCTTTTTTTATTTTTTTAAAATCAGTTGATCACTGAAATTATGAAGTATTTAACAACTGATCATCAATCAATGATTGGATCGACATTCCATCAATAGGCGACACTTACTGGGCAGGGTGGCACGCATGAAGTTTCTGTCTGCATCATTTATATAAAGTAGTTGTGGATGCTTCTATCACCATCAATCATCAAACAGAATTTCGCGTATTTGTAAGATATATTCGCATTACTATGCTATATACATGCTACACAATATTCGTCAAGGTAATAAATACTTAAGGAACCTTAAGGGCACGAAATATAAAACGCTGAGTTGCTTAAGGTTTTGGGTTCAAATCAGACTGGAATATAAATAATCCCTAGCAGCCATAGAGGGAACCTGTGGTATCTACAGACCTCCTGGGGCACTTTCAGCTTCTATGAAGTGGGTACCCTTCATTAGTAAAAAGCCTGAGGATTGGTTTTGGTCTCAGCCAAATCACTCCCGGGCTCAACCGTTAGCGTAGAAAAAGTTACAATCATCCATTCATCTCGTATTTCTTCTGCTTTCGACCGTGACGTCAAATTCTTTGCTAACGTTTCGGTGGCCATACCGCTTGCTTTCTTTGGGTCTAATTTGAGACTGATCTGAGATGACTTAATGAAATAGTATCATATTAAGCCGTGAGGAAGCTAGCAGTATGGCCAACAAAACATTGATATAGAATGTGATCACACGGTCGAAACCAGAAGAAATTCTTGAATGGATTTAAAAATATTGGCAGTGGAAATTTAAGACATTAGTCACTAGGATTGGTATTGGCCTAAAACCATTCATTTTTTTTTTAAATTTATTATGAAATATCTATTAATTTTTTTTCAAAATAATTTTATTTTTGGATGTTATTGGATTTATGTCTGCGTGCTACTACTATTTTTTTTTCTCCATAATTCCATAATTTAGTTTTTATTGTAAATGATTTTCTGTAACTAAATGAACCTCGTAAGTCTTTCCGATCACACCTTTACTGCATACTCCCTCATTTATTACCTAGATTAAATATTTTCTTACATTATCGATTCATCCTTCGATTCGTTCGGAAACATTCCGCAAGATGGTATAGGTATCTTATTTTCTCTAAACAATTAACGTGGATGGTCTTCATCCTTGACCCTTCGCAAACCAATTATTTGATATTGTTTTAAAATCATTTCAATAGTTATAGAAATAATTAGGTATGGATTTTTAAAAAATATTTCTAGCGGAATATATTTTAAATGTATCGAACTGGTGAAGAAGGGACATGCAGAGAGAGAGGGAGAGAGGCGGCCAAAGAGGCTCTACACTTGGAATAATTATTTTGATACGGAGCCAAGTATTCGCTAAAGACGAAGCCATAATTCATGGGCGGCGTATGACTCAGTGCGGCCCACAAATATATTTATTTTTAAATATTAAAGCCTTCCCGAAGCCAAGCTTCAAAGCCGCCTTACGGTTGGACGCTCTAATTGGACTGCTCTGTGTGCTATCTCCTTGTTCGAGGTTCCTCTTCTCTGTCCTTAATGGCCCTTCTTAACGAGGATTCAGGACGAATTAAGTGAGCCTAATTAAGGATATATACAAAGAAAAAAAAATAAATAAGTTATATGCATTCAGAAATATATATGATGGGTGAAATTGTGGGTAGATAAGTTGTTAAAATCATATATTTAGGTACCAAAATGTTGTATTGTAGTATATTCATTTATTATTTTTTGGCAGCCATTAGTTAGTAATAGAAACGGCGTTGATATTGATGTAGGGGGGAGTTGGTTTGAGCAAGCCGAGAAGTTCAAGTACTTGGGGTCTATGATAACCAAAACTAAGAAAATTCAGGAAGAAATAAAGGGCAGGGTTGTTACATTAGTCTCGCCAATACATCTATTCTCTGTAGAGGTGACAAGTTGCCGTTAATGTTAAAGAATGGAAAACTTCTTAAGCTAATCGAACATAAAGGATTGCGTAGAATATTTGGTCCGAAGAAGGGTGAGCCCACTGGAGAATTTCGGAAATTACGGAGAGTTTGGCTGAATAATAATAAAAGCCCTAAAAATATAATAAACGGAGAGAAGTAATAAGAGGTAGACTCAGGCGTCATGGGAGGGTCGCGTTAAGGTTCTGATAGTGGTCGGTGAAGAAAAAGTGCATGGAACCTGAAGAATTGGATTACAGAGGCTCAGATGGGAGGATGGTGTGGTTTCGGACGCTCGGACCATCCTACACCTCCGTAACTGGAGAGCAGCAGCAATGAACAGAGATGTTGATGTTGCGGGAGATCTTGTCCTCACGAGGGATATAGAAATAGAAAAATAATTTTATTCTGGGACTAGGTCCCTTTAGAATAACAGAGATGAACATAATTAAGAAAATACTTATCTGGCCAAAGGCCTACAACTGAGTAAAAACTTATTTACAAAATATCCTGAAAGTAAATAACTAAACAGGTATGTTTTGGTAGATAATCAGAAAAAGTGATGCAAAATTAAAATAAATAAACAGACAAATTTGCAATAAAAAGAACTAGGCTTATGGAAAAAAACAAAACAGTAAATACATGATAGCATCTGGTAACAGAAATAAAAAATAAAAAAATGATTTCATTATGAGTGAGGAATATTTACAGTAGTTCAATCAATAAAGTTGAAAATATCTATCAATTATTTATTGTTTATAAAGCACCTGATTGGTAATTTAGAAGATGTTGGAAAAGTTTAGGTTTAAATGAGGTTAAAGAAGACGCATGACGGATATCGGGTGGGAGTGAGTTCCAAAGAGAGATAGAACGGGCGAGAAAGCAACGATCAAAAGTTTTGGTTCTATGGGAACGGATAGGCGAGATCTTGTGCCTTGGGATTGGATAGAGTATTTGAATTGTAGGAGACTATAGATATAGAACCATCTATGAATGTAGGTATGTATTGCTCCATGGTCGAAAGTTTTTGAGTAGATTTATGTATCAGCATCGAGCATTATGTAACCATAATTTATATTATTTCAATAATAAAGTTCGTACTGTATGTAATGTATTTACTGTGTGTATTTTCATGTGTGAGATATAACCTTGATAGTTAGGCGTCGATGCTAACCACATCACGATCGATGTTAATGTAACAAAACCTACTTGCAGCATTGTGTAGCCTCCTCACTTTTCCCCTCACTTTGACAACTGTTATACATTATACTGGTTGCACCGAGCCAAAAATATAACTCTAAATAAATCGTGTCGAGCTATTCATCTTGGATATCCAGAGAAACACCTTTGTCTTGGGATTTTATGAAGAGTCAAAGTGCTTTAGCCCTCCTATCTTCGAAGAAGTATTTGCTGGCAGCCTCCTCCGTTGGGTGACACAATCCAGCACCTCCTTCTTCAGTTCAGATCCTCGTCCATTCATTCTCACCATACTCGTTCCATCTCTTCAGATTTATATACGACGGTCTACCGAACCACGGATTTTGACGGGTCTATTCTTGTTCGATCCACATCCTTATGGAATTTCATTTCTTCTCCCTTCCCTCCACTACAGTACTCTTCCCATCTTCAAAATGCCTATTTTTATCACCTCTCTAAAATAATTGTATTTTCCTACCTAATTTTAATTGTTTTTTCTTTGGTATTTGTTTATTAGCTTGTCTGTAGGGTTTGTTATCCGCCATTGTTTATAACCTGAACACAGATAATTCAGACACTGATACCAACTACATTTTCTTATTCATACTAATGGAAATTGTATTATACGAAATGAAATGATAGAATGCTAGTTCTAGACCCCTCTAGCCACGACGAGAACATTTCCATTTCAACCATTTCATCTTTGGAACTATTCCGAACTTATCGAACTATTGTACAGTTTCTTCTTCAAAAACCGGCTATTCCCAAAGTGTTATTCTATTCATGTTAAATAGACAATAACAAAAGGAATAGGACAAAAGACAATACAGAAGACAATTGAATAACGCACAAATAATTCAAAAGAGACGAGTGATAAGAAGTAATACGAGCTAAGGAGGTAGGTTTCATGCAGAGCCTCTAATACCGTACCTTTTCTTTTTATTAATTTATGATAGATGGAATTTTATTTAAGTTAAAACGCATAAAATCTATACAGTTGTGATTAATTATGTATTTTAATTTTTTTTTATTATTAGATACCACTTGAACTTGGAGTGTTTGAGTAGATTTTACTGGAGGGGGGGAGGGATTAAGAAGAGAAATGTGTTAAATAAATAGGGAGGATGCTGTTAGGGGACTCTGATTATTTGGCTCTGAAAAGACATTCTAATAATATCTCGCTTGAGTTGATGTAGAGAGAGATGAATCAGTTTTTTAACAGTCGCGGCTATGTAATAAACAAATAAGCGCTCACCCTTGAGACTGGAATAGTATCGCCAAAATATGTAACTATGTATTAACTGTTATTTATGTAAATATGTCTTACAATTGGCTACTGCGCAGCCTATCTTCTATCCTATCTTTCTGTTGGTTCGCCATTCACTCAGTTAAATTGACTACGGTATCAAAGTCAGCTGATCTTCCATTATCGGAAATATTCAATGTACAAATCATTTTAGGTTGTTTTTTTTTTTAATATATTTTATATTACCTATTGCATATGAGTATATGAGTCGACATTTTAATGTAAAAAAAATCTTTTACCGGAACCCTTCATAGTCTTGGGTTCAGTATATGGTAGGGACTACACTGTTCCTAGAACGAAGGTTCTGCAGGATCCATCACCTGGTTTTCCTTCCAATTAAGGGTGCCCACTCCATAGAGGCTGAGTGAGCTCCTGGAAGGAATACAGTTCATGGTTGTTAAAAGTTTAAATAATTAACCTCCACAACTGGATAATGACCTGAAACCTTCAGCACAGCATTTCTGGCATTCACACTGAGATGCTCCATAAATGTACTACAACTAAATTTTTCAATTATTTAATCACTATCAGCATAGCAACTTGAACGGATGCTAACGGATTTGATAATTACTTGGGAAGAGAACCGTGATTTTGGGATATGTTGTTGGCCATTGTCATCGCTGTAGGTGCCAGTGCACCCGAGGGAGTTCCGCACTGCTGGGGACTGTGTCCCTTCCTTTCTTCTCTTTATTATTAGTGCTAATTTGGCAATACGGTACTGTCTAGCCAATCTTCTAGGAATGGCGGAACTGCTAGATGTTATAGCGAAAATATTTATTCTTTTCATTTCAAAGAAACTATTTTGCGAATTTAAAAGAAAAAGATCTTTTGTTTTTAACGCTTTAAAAGCTCATCGGACAATGCTCAAGTGGGAGTCCTAAATTACCTATCCAATTGTAATTATGTTGTACGGATCTTTAAAGCGTGCCTGACAACGAATAGGAATGGGACCTCGTAAAGACGGCATAACCAAGGATTTTTTACTCCCATTTAAAAATTCTAGAAGTGTTTTATATCCCTCCAGCTCAGAAATATTAGCATTATATATATATATATAAATACAGAGTTTGTGAAACCAAGGAAACTACTATATCTTTTATAGTATATATACTATAATAGTAAAGTTTATTCATTTAACGTCACTTTATGCTGCGATGGCTAATCGCGACGATGCTACAGTGGGAGCTCTAAATTTTGCCTATCCAGGTTTAATTAGGATAGGGATTTTTAACGAGTACCTGACATCGTACAGGCTCGAGACCCCCGTTTAACGTCCCTTCCGAAGGACGGCGTAAATAAGGATTTTTTACTCCCTTAAAAAAATCCTAGGGCCACCTGCCGGGCTACGAACCCGCGATCTTGGGTTTAGTAGTTTGTTACTCTAACCACTAGACCACAGGTGACCTACTATAATAGTATAAATACTATATATATATATATATATACATATATATATATATATATATATATATATATATATATATATATATATATCAACCTTTTAAAAAACCATAATTTTTTGTAGGTTTCTTAATAATTTATATGTTTAAAATTGTTTAATATTAATAATTTAATTTGTTTTCTATTTCAAATAAATTTCAAAAAAATTATTTGTTAATCTGGGACAGTTAGTTCACTAAGAATAATAAAATTGTACGGATGCTGTGGCATTTATCTGATTTCATAAATGTATTATTATTAACTAAAATAATTTGTTTTTGTGATTTTTTTATTTATATAATTTATACCTAGTCTTTTGTATAACCATATTTATGCTTAGGTTTCTTAATAATATGTCTTATTGTTATTTTAATCATTGTTTTTATACATCGTTTTTGTTATTGAAATATGTTCACATAGAGTCATAAAAAATATACATGTGTAATCAATGTTAAAGATGAAAACTTTGAATAAAGGAATATCAATCAATAATGAATTAATAACAAATGAACAGCCGATTGAAAATTAATAATTGATTAGCCAATTTTAACAAAAAAAATGACTAAATATTAATATTAATAACCGATGAATCAATTGAAAAAGTATCGATCGATGAAATAATGAATACTAAATAATAAAAATAAATAGATGATTACAAAATACTTTTTATCAACATTTTTATTTTTATTTTATAAATGCCAATTTGTTTTCATCAAAATTTCAATTCTTTATCTCTTTGACTAAGTAAAATTAAAAAAAAAATCTTTACTCCATTTACATTTTTTAGTTCAGAATGGGCTTGGGTTATAGTTTTCTTCAAATGGATTGATTTATTGGTTGGGGACCTATTTTATATATTTTATAGGAATGTAATATCCATTTTCAGCTCACTTAGGTCAATAATAATTATACATAAAGAAGATTAAGGCTTGAGGGACCGAGACCAAAGATTTATGATGTTTATTTCCCCGAGGAGCTATATCCATCCCGAAACATATATTGATATCGATATTGGCCTCATGTATCCTCTAGGAAAGTTCCTTCGTCCTCAAGTTTATAAGACAGCCGCCAGTATTATATATTATCTTACGTCCTATTGGTCAATGTTATACCATTATATTATATGATGAAGGGTAGCGGGTATTCCTGAGCTAGGTGGTCGTGTGGTCGTTTTATATATATATATATATATATATATATATATATATATATATATATATATATATATATATACATATACATATAAAAAATCTGTTACATATGTTTTATTGTTTAGCGGTGTTTTACATATTGAAGCATGAATGAATGAATAAATTGAAGAGACCAACAATAATTTACTGAAGTTTTTTTTTATTTTCCAGTTATGTTTGTTAAAATAATAATACTCTGTATACAGAGTAGTCTAGCAGTTTAGAGTTTAGAATTTAATTTGCTGCAAATAGTTTTTGATTTCCTTGTTTCGTTAATTATTAACACCACTACTACCACTTCTGTGGTCAACTTGTCAAAAGAAGGTAACAAATTTACCTTTGCCCATAGAAGTTATTGTTTACTTAATTGTTTATTTTTGAATAGTGCCTTTATAAAAATACTGCTAGTCTCCATACTTTCATGTATATCATTCATGTAAAAAACATATATATTTTGATATTTACGTACAATCTTGTAAATTATTCACTATTGTTTATTATTATATTATATGGTTATATTTTCGGAAAAAATATATTTGTTTTTTAAAGCATTTTCTTGGATCATTTGATATTAATATTCTAAAACCTTTTACATATTTTTTCTGTGTTATATAAAGTACAGATACAGGCCACGGGTGCGCCCTTTTTGAAAAGATATAGCAGATGATGATGTGTAGTTCCTATGATCATACTAGAATGATACATGACTTAACTGTTGAGTTTAGCTGCTAAGTTCATGCTGTGGTTACCATGTATATATAACTTATGACGTAATACATATAATTGCTCATCTCGTGATGAACTTGCTTCTGTGAGAGTAGAGTAGAGAGGTTTAGGAGTGGCTATTAATGTATCGGGGCCAGGATGACAGGTGTGTTCCAGTTATAATTAGTACACTCTTCGACCTTGCGTGTCTTCTTCCTCCTACCTCTGACTGTCGCGGAAGAGGGCCCCTGACTGCTCGAGTCCATGGCGGTGTAGGGTGCATTGTTGGTATCGTTGGATGAATCACTGAATTGTATCCTATTATGATTCCTTGTTACAAGTAATTAGCAGAAGTTATCCATACTAAATTACTTAAAAGATTTGGCTGAGACGTAGATGGGAGAATGTTCATTATCAATAATGAAGAAATAATGGTGATGCTAACATCACTATTAATCAGTTATTATTAGTTTCAAGGACTGTTAATAACCTCACAAATTTCTAATCTGTTGGCGGTCAGAGATGGATCCTATGAGATCTATGATCCTCCTGTGACTCACAAAGCCTCTGTAAATTGCTTACCTAGAATAAGGGGGAAATCGAGCGGTTGAGTGTGATCTAAAAAAAAATCATCTCTCGGCACATCCGTTGTCCAAGAAACAGTAAAATCTCTACTATGCACTGATCCCCAGGTTTATTTATTTTCTTTTAATGGGACTAGGGAAAGCCTGGCGAATGTACGTGTTCTCAAGTATCTTCGTACACAAGATATTCGTTCATTTTCTGTTTGCTTCTCTACCTAAGTGCGTTTCTATTTTTGGTTTTTACAGCATCATCAGATAGAACTGCATCTTCTATAATGGAGATGCGGTATTTAGAGACAGCTGCTTGTATTTATGCATTCTTATGAGAGCTAAATTTGTGTAAATAAACACGACCTAAAAGTGATTTTTCGAATCCGTTGCTATGGCCATTAACGGCATTTACTTGCTTTATTTACGCCCTTAGGATTCGCATTCTAACGGAAGCGTGAATGTTTTCAGCGAGGTGTTTGTCCGAGATTATCATTCTCAACAGCCAGGTTTTTCCATGTTGAAGGATGTAGAGGCTGGCTCGAGAATAATAACATAGGCTCAAATATTAGTTTGAAATTGTTGACAAAATTTAAACAGTAAGAGGGAGTTGGCGGCGTAAAAACGGTGCAGTCTTTCCCATTAATGGTCCTTTTTTTTTTATAACTCATAAGAGGTTGTTCTGATTATTATTATATTTTCTCTTCTCGATAATAAAAAATCTTTTAGTTTTGTATCGGTTGAAAGGGAATACTCCAGATGCACTTCAGTTTGACATATTAAGGGATGTTTTTTAATCACACTTTTAATTATTTACTCCCATCTATGACAATTATTATATTAAATACATATATAAACTATACATATAAAATGCCTTGTCCTGAATGACTCAGGGCAGCCTAAACCGCTGATCGTAGAGACCTGAAACTTGGAGGGTGTGTTCTTTGTATCACGTAGGCATCCGATAAGAAAGGATTTTTTCCGAAATTCTACCCGGAGTTTATATGCGCGCTCATGTGTTTCTTACTAGCTAAATCTAAATATTTTCGCTGAATAAAACAAATCAATTAACATAGTTCACTTCTAACTAGTGAGCCCCATCACTGGATTCCCCACTCCTTCCATTTAATTAATGTTCAGAAATCCTTCAGACAATCCTCTCTTAAAATGCAGCTGGTGCAGTAGAAGAGATACAATGTATCATTAGTAATATTAATATTTTATTTTTTCAAATAATAATAACAACCAAAGGGGTTAAGAAAAAAAAAAAAATTAACTTAACGCTGCTACCGAACGACAAGTGAAACCGTCATACTAAGTAATCCTTTTCAATAAATTTAATAACAGTACATAATAATCCTTTACTGACACGAACAACAGTAAACATCTGTCCATCCCGCTTGTTAATCAGTGTCAATGTATGTTTCACAGCTGTGCTGATCCGTCTGTGATGAAATTCGATATTCATAATCTCAAGCCTTGGGAAGGACACAGGCTACTTTTTATCAGCACCAAACACAGGCAAAGTTTATATCAAACTGTAACCTGATTGAGTAACGCACCCAGCGATCAACGCACAGCAAAAACCACTGAACTTAGCATCTTGAAATTCGCAGATAGGTTCTTTGTACAGCTCAAATGAGCACTAAGAAAGTAATTTGGACAATTCCACCCCCGAGGGTTTCTCCCTTAATATATTAGAGGTTCAAAGATTGTATGGAATCCATCAGTTTTTAAGTTAGACATCTGAAATTGTACGGATGTATGAGTAACTTATAGTCACAAAAAATTAAATTATTTATTTAAAATGCTCTGTCACGAAACTTTATGTGGCAGACCAAATTCTACGCGAGCGAAGCCGCGGGCAAAAGCCAGTCTATATATACGAATAAATGCAATGTATACAGGTTTTAATTTGATTCGGAATCGCATTCGGGCTTCCATTTTGGATTCAATATATGTCATTAAATCTTGTATTTTACACTCTAGATATTTAGTTATTATCTCACTACATTTTATTAATTTTTTGTATTTGGTAGTTATTTTTATGCACTTAAAGTCCTAAGACCTAATGAGATATAAATGGGCCTTGATAATATAGCGATGAAGGGTATGACATTAGGGTATGCCATGGCTGCCAATAATAGCTATTAATACAGGCCTTTTAGCTCCTCTCCTGGGCTTTACTAATCCTATTGTTCGTATCTTCTTGTGCTCTATATTAATTATTGTTATTTCTTTTATTATTAATATGCACCGAAATAAAAATGTCCTGATATAATATTTTATTATTATTTGTATGTTTATAATAAGGTGATAAAGAATCTCGGGAGGCTCACCCATCCTCTATAAAGTGCATACCCTTAAACTGGGAGTTGAGCGTAAACTCGAACTGTTCACCTCCCTGCACAACAGTTGTCTTAGAAACACTACAGTATCCCAAAACCCTTTATGCGTTGTAGTGGTTTTTTTTTTTGTATTTTATTACGTGGAATCAGGTGGAAATCTTCATAAGACGCGGATAGGCCCTCCGTGTGTGGGATTTTTACCCTCTAAAACCACCTCCCTTCACCTGTTTTCCACACTCCACGGGACCGCCGTTAGACATTACTTCGTGGAGGGGAATGGCTGTGTGCTGCCAACTTGTAGCTTCTTGGTATAGATTTTTCCTCTTCAAGAGGGCACCAGTCATTACTGATTTTATCTCCTTGTCCTTCCCTCCTCACTCAGTCTTTTGAAGATCATGTGGCGAATGTTTTCACCGCTTACCACTGTTCATCCTACTTAAGCATACAGCTCACTAAGTTTTCAGGAGTCACCTTCATTCCACAAGCCATTTCCAAATCCCTTATCTTGTCAGTGAAGGGGATACATTAAAAAAATACATGTTCTGCTGTTTCCTCTACCGCCATACACTTTGGGCATTTAGCACTGTCGTCGAGTTTGAATCTGTACTGGTAGGTTCTAAAGCATCCATGTACAGACAAAAGTTGTGTTAGGTGAAAATCCACACACCATGTCTACGATCATAACGCGTACCTATATCAGACACCAACCTGTCCACCTTCCAGTATTAGACGTATTCCAACGCTGTTGCCAGCGGACGATGGTGGTTTTCCTCTATTCATCTCTTGATCCTGGAGAACTGCGACTGGTCAATTACACATACGCTGTAGTGTGTGTGTCTGTAGATTTTTTTTTATTAAGCTGATTAGTTAAGAATAATCTGGTAAAAAAAATGTGTTTTTTCCTTTTCTTTCAGTCACCTTAATAATATACCAGAATGAGTATGTGGTGCTGTTTAAGTCTCAGGTATTTATCTTTATTAGGGATTAGGATACATGGGGTCTGGAAAAAAACAACTGAAACATTTTTCAATTTGTTTCTGAAGGAGAAAGTTCCATGTTGATACGAGCATATTGATAGGCAAGGAATCGATTTTTTCATGGCGAAATAGGTGTGATGGCAAAACTTGACACGATGTTATAAAGTATATTCTCAATGGCATAAATACACAATGGTAATTCATTGAGGACCTTTTATCTTTTAAGTAGCATTAGCTTGTTTTGGGTTAAACGTAACAGTACGTTGGCTATCAATGCAATTTTTGTTATTTAGTTTTACCCATCTTTGGTGTACTCTGAATCAATGAATTCTCTATATTTCGTCATCCTCTCTCATCTCTTATTCCTTTCTTCATAGGAGATTTTGATAGCATCTTCCGCTTGTTGCTCTTGGGAGTTCCATTACCGAGCATATCTTCTGTAACCCCGAGTTCTCTCATGTCCCTTACTGTTTCCTTACACCATTTCTTTTTTTTCTGTTTCTGTTTAGGTTTTTTTATTTCTAAGGAATTCAAATATTCCTTTTGATAGAATAGAAAAAATACTAAAAATATAAATCAAATTGTATGTTGAACGTCTTGGTGGTGGGGTGCTGTCTCATGTTTGGAGCCTGTTTGGGCTGATGATCGTTGGGATGTATTGCACCTTTTTCTTCCAGATGTGATTCACATAACCCTTTTTTGTTTTTGTGTCTTGATAATGCCTGAATAGGCAAAACGTCGACTGGTAAGTGGGTGCATTTTTTAAACATAAGGCTTTGCATTGTGGTTTTTCCCAATTGCATTATAATAAATAATAGTGTTTCTTTTTGAGTTTTTGACTCTATTTTAGTAAATCAAATTTTCTTTACATCATTGTGTCGGAGATTCTTCCTGTTATTTTATAATTGCATTTTGCGTAAAAAATTATTATTAATAAAATAAAAGTTTGTTTAACATACACATACAAATGCATTTTTAAAGGAGTTTTGAATTTCAGCATTTTTATGATATAAATATTACCAGGTTAAAAATACATTCTTGGGAGAAGAGGCAGTAGACAGTATATCAAGGGCCGCTGATCCCTCGCTATAAATCCCTTGAGGGAGTCGTGTTATCGATAATTAATTTATAGCCTCCTCTCTTAGCCGCTCTACTTAAGGGCTGTCAGTATGCCTGTCCGTTACCTATCTGTCTTTAAAGCCCTCTCCAGTGTTTTATTTTGATGTGAAGCTCCAAAAGTAGTTCTATAAGTGAGTAATATATGGCAGTCTTATAGTGTCAGTGGAAAGGGAACATCCGCTCTCTGAGGGCAGCAACCTTCGTCCCAGTGTTTATTTGGATTTATACACACTGAGAATGTTTTCTTAGATTGCTATAAGGTATAACATAATCGATAGATAGTTCAAATCCTTAATGTCAGTAACGGTTTATTTTAATTTTTTATTAACCTTTAATTTAAATATCCAGGATCTTGTTTTCACGCGAAATTGTCATTTAGCAAGCATATATGAGCTTTCATTTCTAAAAGTTGTATATGTAGAACGGAGATAGTTGGGAGTTGCAGTAAAAAAAAAACACTGAATAAGTACTAGACTTATATTTATGTGCCGACGTTTCGACCTACAGTGTAGGTCATCTTCAGGGCTATGAGAGAGAAACAAACAGAACAAAAAATATATAAAAACGTACAGTAACGATAATATAGTGACAAGTAATGTAGAAAATTAAAATAGTGACAGATATGAAAATTAAATATAACGAATATTAAAAAAGTGACAGAATATAATAAAATTAGGATATAGACAGATTTATTAAAATTAAAGATAATGAAAAGAAATTAAAATAGTGATAGATATAATAAAATTAAGATAAAGACAGATTTAATAAAATTAAAGATAAAGACAGATTTAATAAAATTAAAGATAATGAACAGAAATTAAAATAGTGACAGGTATAATAATTAAAGATAACGAATATCAAATAAAATACAGAAAATAAATGTACAGAAAGGATAGAAAAGTAAAAAAAATATAAAGGGAAATAAAAGAGAGGAGATAAACCAAAGATACAAAATTTACCTCCTCTTTTTTATTTCCCTTTATGTTATTTTTACTTTTCTATCCTTTTATTTTCTGTATTTTATTTTATATTCGTTATCTTTAATTATTATATCTGTCACTATTTTAATTTCTTTTCATTATCTTTAATTTTATTAAATCTGTCTTTATCTTAATTTTATTATATCTGTCACTATTTAAATTTCTTTTCATTACCTTCTATTTTATTAAATCTGTCACTATCTTAATTTTATTATATTCTGTCACTTTTTTAATATTCGTTATATTTAATTTTCATATCTGTCACTATTTTAATTTTCTACATTACTTGTCACTATATTATCGTTACTGTACGTTTTTATATATTTTTTGTTCTGTTTGTTTCTCTCTCGTAGCCCTGAAGATGATCTACACTGTAGGTCGAAACGTCGGCTCATAAATATAAGTCTAGTACTTATTCAGTGTTTTTTTTTACTGCACCCCCCAACTATCTCCTTTCTACATTTGATCATCCAGTCAACTATTTTCCTCTCATAAAAGTTGTATAATTACATTTTTTCATATTCGCGATATGTAACGGTTTCCATTTGAATTGGTTAAAAAAAAATGAGCTAACTGCTTGGATGTTTTTATCACTTAGCACTTAGAAAGAGAATTTCTAACCGTAAACGTATTCACCTATTAAATTTTGTTATAAAATATATTTATTTAAAATTTTAAAACAATTTTGTTTAGATTCAAATGGACCTTACCACTTTCAAAAATAACAGCTCATATACTGTTTGCAGAAGCTCAGACATCATGGATGGGTCATCCATCTGTTGATAGATAGTTTCCGTCATGTAGCTGCAGGCTACCCATAGATCCATGATCAATCGTTTTAAAACAGAATTCTCCAAGTGCCCTCCCCAGCGGCTTACACTAGGGTTCAAGGGCAGTTACAAAATTGTCCAGTTGCTGTGGTTATAGCTTTACGAAGATCTCTTTTCTCGAAGTTTAACGCATCAACTCAGACTCGGCACTTGATAATGGCTTCCCTGAAGATGGCCTACATCTTAAGCCTGAAAGTTCGCATATTAAAATTTTATTTAAATAAAAGTTTTTATTTTAATCCACCATTTTCTTTCGCATAAAATAACTTTTGCTTATTTTGTGTTATCTTTGATTGGACCCTCTGACCGATTCAATCCATTATTAAATATTTGTTTGATGATTGCTCTCAAATCACTGCCCTTGAATTTTTCCATTAAGAAGTCCCTATTTCAGTTACGTCTGGGACAGGCATATATTTATGTGTACACAGATTCATACATACATATGCATGGCACATTAACAGGGTTTCTATTCCTGCGATTCCCCCACCTCTCTGCCCGCGAGATGAATCTAAGAAGTCATTTTAAAAAAATCAGAGGCTGTCAGGAGAGGACTACATATAGGTCAGCCAGCCCCCTGCCAAATAGGTCATATCCTGCTACGGTCAGTGCATCTAGTGCGCTCCTTTTTATATTCCATTGTTCCTATCCAGGTATATAAATATATAAACACATATATACACACAGAAACATATATATTTGTTTTGGCTGGCAACGCCTTTCTTATTTATATCCTGATGTAGGAAGCTGGTGAGGGATATATTGGCCGCTGGTCAAATCCTCTGGCTCCTGGATCCTGACGATGTAATGTATGAGTTATGGAGTTGGAAGGAGAGTCATCTCGGACTAGCGGGAATCGAGTCTGTATAGCAGCAGATGTTGCGCGGATTCCTCCAGTTCGGCGAAGTGACAGCTTCCTGAGGAGTCAGTGAAGCTATTATGGGAGAGGTGACATTTCGCCGAGCGGGAGTCCCCTTCAGCAAAAGACTACTCGTGTTATTTTGAGTGTTTAGGGAGAGCGGGTAGCGGGTAGCGAAGAGCGATGGGCCGTGTCTGGGAATGCGCTGGCACTCTCTTGTCTCGCACAAATACGCTTTCTTCCTAGTCTCCTTTCTTACCTCTCTATTGTCTCCTTTTTTCTTTGTGTATTGCATGTTGTGTATATTATGTCAATTGTATATACTTGGGTGTCTATATATCATTCGGATCTCACTTTTATATATTCTTACAAAATGAATAGTAAATAAATAAAACTTTATTGAAAAAAAGGAACCTTGAAGTTATATATCGAGGAAATTAGTTTACTGTACCTATATCTTTACAATATTTGTGCTCTACTTTTACTCCAAATATATCTTCATTGTTATATTCATAAAAACAGAGAAAAATTCCGACTGTTTAATATGTACTTTCTTGAAACAATTACTGTTGTTACTATAGACACCATGACCATGATGATAAAATTATTTTGTTATTATTATTTCATTTAATAATAAAAAAATCTAAATAGTAATTAGTTCTTTGCTGCTTATTTATTTTTAAAATTAGTCTATCGTAGCACATAATATTAATAGTATTTCGGTATGGTATATTGGGAAAAAAATTCAGTTTCCTTGTAACTCATGAAGAGTCTTGGGTTTCGTAAGTGTCAGAGGCTGTACTGTTTTTCTAAGGCAACGATGGTGCATGATGGTGATTTGTCCTAGACTTATTTGTCCTATCCAAACAAACACTATCACTACTCTTATTTAGATTCCGCCTTAAACTGTTGGGGTCCATTCATATTACTTGGATACAACCTCAACAGACGACAGGGCAGCTTTGCTCTGATAAGAGTAGCAAATTGACTAGCTACCTAGAAGGCTGTGCAGTGACTATTTATTTGTGTACAGTGTGTAGTATGTAGTACTACAAGGACAGGAGTTGGTGTATTAGGAAGTGGACAGGCAGTGATCATACAATACACCTCTACCAGACACAGAGATTGAGATTCCCTTCAAAAAAGTAAAGACAGGGGAGAAATCGGCCAAAGGAAGACAAAGAAAGCAGAAGAAGCGCCACCGGTAGTGACATCTAGGTAATTTACCACCAACTGAGGAATCTACGGTGGCCCCACCAAAGAAGATTCCTTCAGTTATAATGGAACCGAGAAAACTTCACGTTAAATGAGCTGAGCGATTTCATGAACAAAATTAATATCAATGCATATTTTATCAAACAGACGAGGACTGAGATCCATATTTAACTCCAATTAGAGACCGACCCATTAGAAAAATTTAACCAAATAAATAAATTCACAATATTAAATCTCATTTTTTAAAAATACATATATATGAGTTCAGTTGTTAGTTTTAGTGTTGTAACAAGTCACCGCACCCACTATTCGCCCTGAAGAAGGCCTACATTGTAGGCCGAAATTTTGCCACGATAAATAAAAAATATATATTTATAATTTGAATTAAAATAGTTCACATTAATTTAAAACAGTTTTTAAAATAATTTACATTAAAAAAAAAGATATGCGATGATAAGTATCAGTAGAGAGCAATTAATTGGCAAGAACACATTTAAAATTCATTAGAAACGGAAAGAGGTAAACTCCAGCAGTGTCGCAGCTGACACTCACAATTTTTTTTTATTTGAATCCCTGAGCCTTAAATTGGGTGCTATAAGGGTTTGAGGTACCCGTATATAAACATTTATTGTAATGCAAGTTATAAATTAGGTATTATAGAAAACGTCTCGTCCATTGTTTATTTTCTAATGGGCAGTGTGATTCTGTTGCAAGCTGAATGACTTGAAGTATAGATTCGTGTTTTCGTGAGGACATTCAGAGTTGTGTATCAATTTCATTGATTGCAGACCCACAACAACAAGATCCAACGGCTTATCAAATCGCAATTCCTCGGCTGGGGTCGGACTGTAAAGGAACGACTTGCACGGATTGATATCGTCTCAAGGTCTCCACAGCCTGCGCCTACCGAAGGCGATATCAGCTATCAGCTTCGCTTGAATAATTCAAAAAAACTTATCACTTTAGAAAAGTGAATGCCATGAATATCAGTCTTGGTTTTACAAACCTTCTGCACCATGTTTTATTAATATAGACTGAATGGAATCTTGCTTACTCCTTTCGACGTGCGAAACATAGTCGGCGCCAGAACAGCTAATAGTATTCTCTATAAAAGGTTTTTGAAAAAAAGTCGAGAAAAATAATTATTTAAATAAATAGCGTTAAGGACGATTGTGGTTTTAAGTGATTAACCCTTACAAACAAACAAACGAGACCAGTGAAATGTCAGTAATTCTCCAAATTTATAGCTTGGAAAAATAAATTACTATAATTGTATATTTGTTGGCTTGAATTCACTTTATACCGCTATGGCTGATCGGACGATGCTACAGTGGGAGTTCTAAATTTTGCCTAGCCAGGTTTAATTAGGGAGTACCTGATATCGTACAGGATCGGGGCTCCTGTTTTACTTCCACTCCGAAGCACGGCGCAACCATGGATTTTTACTCCCTTGTAGAAAATCTTTGGGCAACCTATGAACCCGCTATCTTGGGCATAATAGGTTTTTATGTTAATCACTACACCTCAAGTCGCCCCAATTATAAATTTTAATATATCATTATACTGAATCTTCCAGTGTATGAGCAAATCTGTTTAAACTGTATTTACTTTTTTCCGTTTAGATATAGACAAATAGTCCCACCGAGGACCCCAAAACATTCTTCCCTTTTCTTTTCCTTCTCCTTCCTACAAAACGCCTTCAACCCTTGAAAGTATTTGCCCCCCCCCCATCATTTCTCCCTTCTTCCTAACTTCCGACCACTTCCTGCCTTCATTCCGCCTTTCTATCATTTCCGTTAGGAGGGCCCTTATTTTGTTAATCCGTTTCCTGAATAGGACCCTGTTTCAATAACACTCGTTTGTTGTACTAATTTTTTTTATTCCATTCATGTCCTGATGAATACTCTCTTATATTTTTGAATGGTGGTATTAAATTAAAATTTTGCTTATTCAGTTTTTATTGTGTAGGAAAAAAATTCTTATGTTCTCTCCGTCTTCAGCCTATTTGTACACTTCCCAATTATCTCTCATTTGGCACTCATTTTAGTTTTTTTATCACTCTCATATATAGAGCCAATTCATTCGAATGAATCCAACATCAGAATTTTACCCCATTCTGGTATCATTTCACCCATTTCTATGCTTTTTTTAAAAAAAAAATCTCTTTGCTTTTCTTTGTTTTATACATTTCACATATTATTATGTGCCTCATACTCAAGAAGCAACAGGAAACGACTTACTAAATCTTTAAATCACATAAAGCATTCTGATCAAACTGATAAAAGATTTAACAAAGTCATAGAAGAGACAAAATAAAACGCTAATGGAGAAAGTAAAGCTAAATCAGAATGAACGATTCTAAAAATTATGAAAATGATATGAAATTATTCAAATAAAATCATTAAAAAAACAAAACTCTAGCACCTAAGCAGGGTCTTGTATTCAGGAATAGAGAGGATACAGTTTTCAATACAAGGTTCATACGGGGAGGGAATGGGTCCCCAACCGATAGCTATTACATTAGAGAGGCTAGTTGAGCCCAAGTAAAGAGTGCAGACCCCACTGGGTTAAGTGGGTCATTAACTGTGAACAGATTAAATAATTGATCTGCTAGATTTTAGCCCGGGCCCTTCAGCTAAGCAATCCAGCGCTCTACACGTCGCTCCAACAATAAAAATAATGACAACAATATAAAGACTATGAAATAAACAAATATTAAAAAAAAATCTATGACTAATAATTTGAAGTATTATAAACGATAACCTATACAATTGATTATTGTTCTTTGTATAATTTGTTTTAGAGTATATTATTTTACAAATATTACTAGCTTAACATTTAATACTACTATTGTTGTTAATTATATTTATACATTATTTTGTTTATGAATTTAATAAACTATAGGAAGAAATTGATGTGATAAGTAAACATATCTTTCATTTTATACAATCTATGTTCATTCATTTCTATTTTTGTTAGTATAATAATAAATCAAATACATTGAGAATAAAGAATGAGTTAATAGATTCTTCAGAGAGACCTTTTTTTTTTACTAGAGTGACCTTTGGGAGAAGGTGAATGGAGATAAATATAGATGCAATTTAAAAAGTGCACCGAGAGCATTGCGAGCGCTCTCCTGCCAATCCCCTTCTCTCCCTTTGGTTTTTATTTAGAAGAATCCAGTTATTCATCTTTAATCTATATTCCTTCTTTCTCTTCAATCCTCAATAATGGAATATATTGATTCCTTCACCGTTAGAACGAACACGCTCTATTCTGTATTTTAATTAAAAACTTTTTGTTAAAACGTTTGAAAATATACCTTTTAAAAAAAATCTATTACTCTATATCAACTTAATTAACATTGGTAGATTCTTTGTGACAGAATTATTAATCCCAAAATAAAATGCATGGCAGATATTTTTGTGGAATCCTAATAAAACCCAATATTGTAATAATTTTGATCGAATATCTGGGATTACCCTATTTTGCTGTATATCCTCATTCAATAAACTACAGGTGTAACGATTAGGTTATAGACAAGATAAAAAAGGTCTTTTTATGTTATTTTTTTCATTGTTTTATAAATTTTATATCTCATTGGAACGATAATCTAAAAATCTATTAAAGGATATATATGAATACTAATAGCAATAATTACCGTAACCTATTGCGTATGAAATCAATAATTCTTTTGTTCATGTTTTTGTTACATAGATTTATCAACAAAAAAATTTATATTTTAAAAATTTTTGTTTTGAAGAGAAAAGATTTGCCATAGCCGGGATTCGAACCCGGGTTGTCTGCGTCTCCGTCGCTCTAAACCACTGAGCTACCAGGGGTCGTATCCAAGTTAGACAAATCCGTTCTCTTCACCGACCCTATAACCTTTTTTTCATAATTGTGTATATTTTTTCTTGAATAGTAAAAAAAATATTTTTTTTTTAATATCACAAAATATTTATTTCAAATATCACTGAGTGTGCCATACTCTTGAAGTATTTAAAAAGGAATAGCACTTTTAAAAGGAATAAAATAAAAACAATGTAACAATAATGATATGTTTATAATAATATTTTCGTTAATAATTACGTCTTTTTTTAATTTATATATTTCTTATATGGATATTTAATACACTTAAAATCTATTAAAAGTCAGAAAAATAATCACGGAGTTGTTATTTTTGTTTACAGTACAAATTTTAAGTAATTTTGAAAACAGGTAGGATACAAACATTATTATATCTTTTTTTATTAATGTAATCATTAAAATTTACAACTGATTATAACAATGCAAGTAAATAGAGGTACATAGAGGTGATACCAGGTTACATGATACATGCATACCCCAAAAATAAAAATGAAATTTAAACTTTCTGCGGCTACTTGTGACAATTGATGAGATTGTTATTTATAAGCTTAAGGCGCATTTCACCATTTGTATTTTTCTCCTCTGTATATAGTGGGGGGAGGGGGTCCTCCAGGTTGATTGTGAAGATCTCATAGCAAAATACCTCACTGATTTCGGTTCCTAAGGATAGTTCCATGCAGGTTCCATGTAAAAAAAAAAGAAGAAATATATCCTTAGTTCTTCAGCTTGTTCTATTTTAGTGCGGAAAAATATTTGTTATGGTATTATATGGTGTTCCGCATATGGTCACTTCAAGTTGAGTTATAACAAGTTTGAACTGTTCTTTTCATTTTTAATATTTTCCGAAAATACAAGTTATAGTAATCGTTGATTTGGAAAAGAGAATGTAATTATGGGTAATGATTAGATTTCGGTAATCATTTCATTAAGAAAATAAAAGTTTCAACTAACATTTTGAAGTATAGATAATATATGTTCGTTGATCCGTTCATTTCTAGATTAAATGATATATACATTTTCCATAATTACATTTACTTTTCCACCACTAATGCTCATAATGACTTGTATTTTTGGAAAATATCAAGAAGGAACGAATGAAAAGTTAAATGTTATTGTGACTCAACTCGAAGCGACAACCTGCGGAATATATTTACCTTTGTTATTTTTACATTTGCATACAATTTTAGTTACTACTTCTTCAGTGCCAGTGAACCGGTCTTTTTAAATTAGACCCCAGCGTAGGTTTGCTACTGCCCAATCAGTTTCCTGGATTCCTCCCAATGACATAACAATCTTGTACCGCTCAGACCTTGCTTCCGATCCTCGAAGGGGACATCACCACCTTGCAGCAGCCCCCTGGTGAGGTGAGGCCGTGCCCCAGATGAGAGTTGGCAGCCCTGGGGTCCTGTAATTAGTCACCGAGTGCCCGAGTACAGACTGAAATAGTGTCCTGGCACCTTTGGCACCTCTCTGTAGTGTCATAGTTAGTTTTAACTTTTCCAGCCTGGTTGGGTACTGTTCTCTGTAGGTCACAGAATATCTTGGGGAAGGGAATTAAAGTAGCATATTGCCATGATGAAATTCCTTATACTTCGATACTTCTTTTTTTTATTAATAATTGAAATTTACAACAGTATTATATCGATACAACAAGTAAATAGCAAGAATGATGCACAATGGCATGAATGAAGACAGGTTTAGAAACCAGTGGTAGTACTTAAATAATAAATTCAACCTAGAAGGCCAGGAAATCATTTTCTTTTCAGAAACCTTGGAGGATTATCGGGGATTGAAGAGGTTGCTAGGTTTGGAACTAGGTTCCAGTGGGAATAAAGTTTGTCATGAAGGGATTGATAACGGGTTCGGGCCTGATAAGCAACGGATGGGACACTGAGGTCATAATGGATTACTTTATTTGTAACAGTGTAAGAATTATTAAGGACTAGCTTATGCTCGCAGCTTCGCTCGCGTATAATTTGGTCTGCCACATAAAGTTTCGTGAAAGATCATTTAAAATAAATAATGTAATTATTTTTTTTAAATATAAGTTACTTGTACATCTAAAATTTCAGATGTCTAACTTCGAAACTGACGGATTCTTTACAACCTTTGAACCCCTATTATAATAAAGGGGAAACCCTTGGGGTGGAATTATCTAAATTTCTTTCTTAAACTATACAAAGAACCTATCTACAAATTTCAAGATGCTAAGTTCCTGATTTGCCTCTAATTATGTAATATAACGGTACCCGTACCCCCACATAAGTCTGCCCTTGCTGTAGCCTATGATGTTTAACCTATTTTACTCAATAATTTTCATCCTTATCCGTAGAGTAGTTTTTGTGTGAAAGTGAGAGAAACAAAATTTAGCATTTATAATATTAGTAAGATTAGTAGGATATCAAAACAAATAGTTTCACTCAAGTTCTTTCTGTTATTTTAACTACAATTATCATGTGATTTGCCTTTATTTATGCCCTATAATGGATTCTCCACAATACCTAAAAAACAGTTGGGGGGAGGGCGTGCGCCCACCCCCTAAGTCCGCGCTTGCTGTAGCCTATGTGTTATTCTGATGTACAACCTATATCACTGTAAAATTTCATCCAAATCCGTTCAGCAGTTTTTTGTGAAAGAGAGACAAACATACAAATTTTCACATTTATAATATTAGTAAGATTTTACGAAGGATTTTGGATTATAGGGATTGGATAAGAGAGGAATTCGATGGCATAGTGGAGCCCCAGAGCTCTATTCCGTAAGTCCATATAGGTCTTATAATAGTCATGTAAATGAGTTTTGTAATTAATTAGGAGCTTGTAACGTTTGTCTAGTAAGTGTTGAAGTAGCCTGAAACGGCGAGTAGTTTCTTGTCTTTGAATCTCACATGTGTCTTCTATGTCACATGTGATAACTGTTTATGTGCCCTCGTAACAGTAATAAACCCTACAGCTACTACCCATGAAGGTTACTGGTCCCAGTACTGATAGTTATAACTGTTGTGTAGGGAGGCGATCTGAACAGTCTGTTTTTCTCACATTTTAGAGCACTTACTTTATTGAGCTTCTTTCTCTGCTAACATTGGGTGTTTTCAAATGTAACTGGTCTACAAAAATTATTCCTACTGTTCGTTTAATAATACTTTTACTATCTTAGGTACTTTTTGTTTGTTGTACCTCGCTATTATTCTAGAAATTGAAATTCAGTTTGGTTCTTACTTCTTAGCCTCCTAGTGAGCCTATACCTAGTAGGCACTTGTATTTTTTGTTAAGCTACTTAGTACTTAGTAATTTTCATTAAATAAAATAGTGATTTTTTTAGATTTGTTTTATAAATAAAAAAAAGTAGTTCACAGTTTATAACAAAAATGTACCAATCTTATTTCACTTTATACCTTATATTTAAATAACAGCCCTTGTTCTATTATTTAATTGGTGCATTCTAAATGAGTACATATTTGCCAATTTTTAAATTAATTTATAACGAGCTCGACAAAATACTAAATCGGTTGCTAAGTAACGGCAATAAAATATCGCATCACAGATTTCTTTTTTTTTACTGAATAGAGAGCTTAAATTGTAACGAATTATTATTTTACTTTTATAAAGTTTGTTTTATTTATTTATTGCGAAAAAACCTAACTAAAAAATAACAGAAATGGTTCAAAGAGACAAGACATAATATTAATGGGTTCAAATTTACTAAAATATTCTGACATTTTTAATAAATTGTATGCTAACTATTGATGCATTATTCTGTAAAAGTCCCTAGTAACCTTTTGAGGTACGCTATGTATATTGAAGAACGATCCATATAAATGTTTAAACAAACAGGACGACGGAATGGAATGTTGGCGTTGTGATACTATACCACAATACTCATCCGGCAGGCGGTTTTGTGTAACGTGAAATTGAGGGCGCTGTGTTGCGATCACCTGCCCATCACAATAATTATGCATATAATAATTATGTGCAGGGCAAAAGATTTAACTATCTATGTTATCTTATCATAGCCAAACGATAGTTATTGTATATTATCACTTTTCATTATCGGTCTCTAACATGTTAATGGAACCTAAAACCACATATTTATTGGACCAAATCTATTGAACTGTATTAAAATGTAATAAAATAATGTAAATGTCTCTATTTACTATTTTAAATGATCAATAATTGACTATTATTTTAACTGCGGTTTATTAAGAAGCCAAAACTATAAAAATAAGTAATCTCAATAAACAAATTAACGACAAATATCGCCCACCAATTTTATTATTTATATTAAATAATGCTCTGTCTTACCCGAAGTATTACCTTGTTAAGGTTAGACAGAGCATTTTACATATAAATTATTAATCTTGAAGCGCCAGTATGTATTGGCTTATTGTTTTTTTTTTTGGTAGGGAGATTTAAGTAATTCAGTGTGCAGAGCGCTGAACTGTAGTGATGAAGGCTTCGGGTTCGCATCCAGCTGTGGTAGAAAATAATTTAATGTGTTAAAAGCCATGTATGGTCCCTGTGAGATCTGTGACCCTCTTTGGGCTCACCCAGCCTCTGTAAACTGTAAAGTTGGTACGCTTAATTGGGAGAAAATCTAACAGTTGACTGTCTCGAATATATCTCACTGCGCAACCGTTGTCTTATAAACAGTAGTCCCTACCCTGTACTGAACCCAAATAAATGGTCTTTAATGAGTAGTAGTACAGATTAGGTTACTTGGTGTTAATACTATTTTATTTTGCATTTTGTTATTTTTTTATTTATCAATTATTTCTATTTTTTGTTTCAGGTAAGTTTTGTTTGATGATATTGATAGAGTAGAAAGTTACTTCATGCTATCTTATTTTTAAGGTATGTATAACAGCGATAAACAATATATGCATATACACATATAATCTATGTAACGTCTAATCTGTATTAATATCTTGTGGAAGGATTAAGATTGATACTTCATACATGTTGTTAGTTGATGGTTGTATAATTAAATAATTATATTTTAAATCATAATCGTCGCTAACAGAATCAGTTTTGTATTATTTTATATTATTATTTGATTTAACTTGTATTTGGTTACGACTAAACAGTTGAAATGTATTGAGTGTTGTCGACGAAGAGGCAGAAATAGTAGGGGCCTTAGCACCTTCGCCTCACCTGGCCCCAAATCAAAAATATTCAATATTTTTGCCAAAACTAAATTCATTTGTCAGCCTGCCGATAAGTCTGGCTCTTTAGTCTTCCCTCTTGGCCAACAATGGAAAAAAAACATCTACTTTGGCCGCTTTCAAGTTTGTTTACGGAGCTTGTAAAGTTAGGGAGGGAATTATCTATGAGTTACCTTGGGCGTTTGAAGGATGTTATGAACAGTTGATTATCTTCTGGTTGGTTTTAATAATAATTGTGATTATAATAAATATTTTGTTTGTTCTAGGATTAGTCAGGTAGAAATAAAATCATAGGAAAACAAAATATGTGCTGTGGTGTCAGAAAAAATACAGAGAATAGGAGAATTAACATATTAAAATGATTATTGAAATTACTAGGTAACTTCTAGTAATAAATAATTAACAATGATTATTAAGAAGGCCAACACACATATACTTACGTAAAAATAAATTTTATGAAAGAAAAAAATATTAAATGTCAAAAACCGTAAATTTATAATTGATTTCATAAACGGACACAACCAAATGTATAAACGTTCCATTAATATATTTATACAATTTTTATTCAAGAACTGTGCATCAATTCGATATTTTTATCTTTTCCGTTCACAAATAGGTCGCATTTGGTGTAATGTAGGAATTAAATTGTCTTGAGTTATTGGGGCCGAATTATAACAATCAGATATTATTTCGAATGTTTTTTTAGAATGGAGTTTAAAAATAATGTTCTACAACAAATATTAATTATTTACTACGTATACCGTTAAATAAACACAGATATTTAAATAATTATTTTATTTTAAAAAGAGTGAGTCTTTTACACTAACAAATTATCGGCTCATAAAATGCGTTCGTTATTTATATACTCATCTGATTTTATGGTTCAGGTAAATCATCTGCGAACCGGATATTGACACCTAAATGCCTAACGTCACTAATTAACAGTTAAAAATGTGTTCAATTAATTAGTTTTTTCTGCTATTAGTATTTTATCGTAGCGTTCTTAGGTTTTCGCACTTATATGTATATGTATCATAGATAATACAGATCTGGCATCGCATGTGGCTTTGTGTTTAGTCTAACAACCTTTAGTACTTACATTGTTGGACGTCCGATTAGCAGGAAATAATAAAATTATAGCGTGTTAATTATAGGTCGTTTTACCATTGTACAATATAGCTGCAGATTAAATGTCACCATTTCTATAAATTTGATAATTAACGTACGCAAAACATTTGTCTTATTAGACAAAAAAGATAAAGTCTTAGGTAATTTATTAACCAGCTGCATCACATAGAAGATGATATAGTGCATTCAAAACATTTCGTACCAATTTTTGTTTACACCGTATACTGGTTGTTTGAACCGTTCAGCTAGTAGGTGTTGGCGCGAATTCAAATCAAATTACAAAACATGTTTTAAAAACAATGTTGACAGCGTTTGTTGAAGAAACTTGTAAGTCGGCATTGTGAAGGGCAATAATTGCATTAAGATGATGCAGCTGTGCCGACTCTATCGAGTGCCTATGTTACTTGAGGTTTGCAATAGACACTATCGTGTTGGGTATTGTACCCTTGGCGCGTTTGATACAATAGTATAACTGTGATAAAATATTATTACCGTTATTTGTGGAAAATATACAGTACTTCATACTAGTAATTTTCGCCCTCTGATTTTATTCTGTGTAGTGAATAATTTATGTAAGCATTCCATCAATCGCTTAGCGTTTTCGAGTATTCGATTTCAATAAAAGAATATTCGGTACAAAAAATATTGATTCTGTATATATCGCCAAGGTGCCTGGAAGAGGCAGGCAACAGTCTTGAAAGTTTGCCTCGGACACAATTCGATCCCAACGCCACTGTCAGCGCCTATCGATTAGACAGTAATAAATAAAAGTTCACTAACCGATATCAACTCTTGGCTAAAGTTGACTGCCCTGTAACTGTGACGGTATCGGCTTACCGGATCGATGGGAACAATAATCAGTAACATTACACCGGAGGAGAAACGCTGGTCTTTAGTGTCGGGTTATTTTAGTAGTACAGAACAGTTATATCAATAGTAGTTGGGAATAGGAAGTAGCTCTATAATAATAATTAATCTTAGCTACAATATTATCAATGGCAATGAAATTCATTTGTCGAATAGAACCAAAGAAATTTACGTTAGGAATTTCGTGGGTTACGATATAATGTATTGTATTATTGCAAGTTAAATAAACGATTACCTAAGTTCTGAGTGAGCAATGAAACAACACGGGCTATGCAGGAAGGGTATTGGGTCCAGTGCATTGTAGGTTACCGTACTATTTCTAAGCTCTCACTTAAGAGTACGCGTATTTGATTGGATGAGATCAGGCTCAACCGCCAGGTTTCCCCCACTTCAGAGTGCTCAGAGAGATCGGTGCGTAGAGCGCTGAGCTCCTTTGATAAACATTGCGGAGCCGAATCCCGATAAATATTTTAATTAATCTGTTACAATCCTTTGTGGACCTTGTGGGATCTGCAGACACTCCTGGGACTCACCCAGTATCTATAAAGTGGATATTCTCCAGTGGTTTACCGCACTCTCCTAAAAATCACCTTTCACAATAGTTACTTAAATTAACCACAAGCAGTGGTATAGAATTCTTTTTTTTTTTTTTTTTTTTTTTTTTAGTACTCACTTAATGAAGGCAGGGAGATTTTCAATGCCCGCAGAGTCGATTCACTGCTATTGACTAGGCAAATAATTTATCTGCTACAACAGGTCTCGAAATCGTTATCTTGAGCTCAGTAGCCAGGTATTCTACGTACTGAGGAACCTCGCTCTCATAACTTCTATTCCTGATTAAAAATACAAATGTTGGTTTCTCTTACGTTTTTTTGGGTAACAATGTAGCGCTGTGCTGTGGGGCCTCTCTCCTTCCAAGTTAGCCATTGACTAAACTAACTATACAATGAGGAGATGTATGGCGGAGGGATCGTGTTGATTCTTGTTTACCGAGGAGGATGTGAAGATATAGCAGGCAGCTGGGTCGGTAGCCATATCGTCTAGATCTCTTCGTGTCGCTACTAAATCTGTCCCAAGGGTGCAGTCAGTCATTGCGGTGCACCGCTTGCATTAGTGCATTAGTAATGGCCTGCCGAGGAGGAGATCGCTAGGGTATTAAATCTTCCGCACAGTAGTTGGGTTTTAGTCTGTCTTCCCAACATTTATCGTGTATGTAGGGTGAGGTGGAATGTTTTATGTGTTTTCGCGAAATATCTTATTCAAGGGGGATTATTAATAGGCTATGATAATAACAGTAATACTTTTTTTAATACAATTTCTCTTTAATAATTTTAATCATAAATAAGAATTTCATCTTCAACTTTAACTGAATAATTGAATTTTCATTTTATGAATATCACTACGCTACTTCCTCAATCGAACGAAAAATGTTTTAATATCTTTCGTATAACTATTTTTATTTCGTATACTTCGATTAAATACAAATTTTCTAGTGAATTTTTTTCCATTTATCTTTTCTGGATTGGCTTTTAAAATTATTTAGATCGGATAATCTTTGTTTTAAAGGAGGTTTTTGCTAAAAAAAGAAAGTTATATTAATTAATATAAAATTGTTCTATGACATGGATGTAGTATTTGTAATCGCGTAAATACTAGCATTGTTGTAAATTTGTAAGTAACGAATAATTGAACGAAGCCCTCAGTTTAGAAGGGCTCTAAGCATACTTCGTGAATTTAAACTTACAATTTGTAATGAAGGAGATCTCTTATATTATCGGTCGTTTTTAAAGCATGTTTCGTTATTTCTGTAACCAATGAATTTAAACCTAGCTTTAATCCTTTGTGAAAAGGTATGTACAATAATTTTATATTGACTCTTAGAATTATTTCTGAGTAGATTTGTAGGCACGTGTATTATAATGGTGTCCCTGATATTAATAATAAACGATTGAATTAGATATTATTTCGATTGTAGGCTGACAGTGTTTGAGATTCTTTGAAGAGCGATGACTGTGGAAGAGAGATATTTGTGTCAAGGAATTCAAGATGAGGCTGCAACTAATTGATAGGATTCCCGCTCAGTTATTAATCGACTTCGTGGGGGTTCTCTCCTCTTCCAGCAACCAGTTCTATCGTAAAAAAAGTATTTTATTTAAAAAAATATATTAAAATAAGCAATTAAAATCACAAGTAATGTAAGAACAATAAAAAATAACGGTAACATTATTTTTGCGGAATATTATAATAAAATTACTAATAAAAAGAACAAGGGAGAAAAAAAAATATGAAAAAACTCTTTTCATACATCTAACAAAATGGCAGATAGAAAACATCATTACTATGATACACAACACTACAATGATTATTTTACCAACAGTAACATTATTCCATTGTCATTGAATAGTTCGAGATTTTTCCATAGTCAGTAAATAATAAGAAATGTACGAACGTTTATTGAATAAAAAATGAAAGCATTAACTAAAAAATATGTGAGTAAAAAATTGAGATATGGTTCTAAAGTTGAGCCAATATCCTTTCCTGTACTTCACCATCATCATAAGCATATTTACATATTATATTTTCAAGAACACAAAACATTTCCCATTTTGATAAAAATAATAAGTAAAATATTGTACTTATTGTTTATCATAACGGACCTATACAAAACTTCTCCGTACACTTATACAGACCTAAAAACTATATTACACAACTGCATTCTACACACACTTCAAAATTCTAGTATTTTCTTATTTATTATTCTACACCTCCTCTCCTTCTTTTCGAATATCTATAAGCATCAAGGAGAGAAGATACAATCTATAACATAATATCAAGATGTAGGCGATGGACCGTTATGCCATATATATGATACAGTATAGTATAGAGGGGGCGGAATTGTTGTGGTGCCTTGTGCAACACCTTGCGTTCCACCGCACCCACATCCCATATCGGACTCCTCTGCCTTCTTCATAGTTGTTATTTTCGTATCTCCTAATGGTTCCTCTATAAATGGAACTATTATCGTAGGTGTACGCCATAGTTTATGATGATACAATTCTATAGGTATGTTAGAGAAGAAATTTTGTTGATTTTTGTTTGTTTGTTCTATTTTTATTTTTTTTTAAATCGTATTGAAAAATAGCAAAATAAAATACAACATGTAATCTTCAAAGAATGCTATTATGCGACAAGGGTGTTATTTTTAAACCGTGCTATTCAGAAGGTATAGAAACGACGGGGTGCATTGATGGCTCAACATCCCGCGTGAGGGCAAGGCCTCCCGATATAATAAGCACATGGCAGTATAAAATAAAATATAATTTTAACATTAGAAATAAAATTGTAAATTCACTTCTGTTTTCGGATGACAAGATAGCCTTAACAGATTCGGATGACCCTTTATAAAGATTACTAAGTAGCAGAATTTTGCATGGCACCGGAAAAAGTTACTTTATCAACAAATCAAAGCAAAATAATGATATTCAATGGTAAGTAACACCTTAGGGCAGAATAGTAATTATTGGAAAACGTAGTAAGTAAAAAATAATTTATTTTCTTTTTGTACAAAAGGTTTCAATTGATCAGATAGAATGAGGATTAAGTTCAAACCTGGAGTGTACTTAATTTAAACTTTAATCTTTAGTAGTCAAAACAGTTTTTTGCTTCTTCTGTAAAATTACATTTTCATGATTTACTTCACCACCTTACCCATGTCAACGCCTCAATCGACTTTTAAGTGCTCTGGATTTGATGTTTCATAAGCTCAGTTATACGGCGTAGGAGCAAAAAAAAATTTTTACCGGTTAATGGGAACAGTGAAACCTTCTCTGCTGAAAAACATCTGGAATGAAACAGCCCAGTTAAAAATTTGCTGTACGACTCGAAATTTTGATTTTCATGCCAAACCAAAGAATAGAAGAGAAGCTGCTTAAATGAGACCTTAAACGCCGCTAGCTTAGCAGGGCGTACCCTAGCAGGTCGATTAATAAGAGATAAAAGGGTAGCGGAAGAATACAAAATAAAATGGCATGTAGTGGTTTTGGGGAATGAAAGGTAATAAAATACCCCAAGCCATTCCATGATTACAGACCGCGATGAAGAAGAAATGATGATTTAATGATCTAATTCATATATTTGTTGTAAGTGGGAAAACAATGTTCTATTATGGTGGAATATGAGGTCACAACAGCCCTCAATGCACGTGTCCTGGATCTAATACCGCTCCTGATTGGCTGCTATTGGCTTTGTTGCCCCGGCGATGACATAGCCCTTAGGGCGGTGTATATTGCTCCACTACAAGGCTCTTAGCTACAGCTCATATATACTTGATGATATCCACGTGGCACGTCCATCCCACATCATCAGTATTATGGCGCCATCTTCTCTGGTCAATACTTCATTACATTCTGGGTCGTTTCCTTTGTGTGAAAAATTTAATTTTGAGGAGTAATGAGTTTTTCACATTTTTCGCTATTTTATTCAAGCTATTCTTTATGCTCCCGAAACTTACGGTTCAGAGCCTAAAACCATGATAAATTAGAGGACCAAGTATCGTATTAGACAAAATTTCCAGACTGAACTAGAAAAAAGGAAACTTTTGGATATTTTGGAGCAATCCATTTTTGTTCCTGAACGCCTTAGGAGGGTATATTAGAAAATAAATAATAAGGGTTAGCGAACCCGAAGGCTCGATGCCGATACCACCAATCTCTGCTTATAAACTTCCGTTCACGGACCACCACCCAAATACAAATCCTTTTAACGCAATCTTCCCACATACGTTACGGTATACCCCTCATACGATTCTTAGTCCATACAGTGCTTATTAACTTTTGAGGAATTCGATCGTAACTGAGCCTTTAACTGTACAATCCCTCTTTAATCTTCGTGACGCTGTCTCTTGGATAATATTAACTGGGTTTATGCTTTTGCACATTCCGAGTTGTGTAATTCTCCAGTGGTCTCATCCTTTTTTGGTCCGAATATTCTACGCGGCACCTTAATTTCGAATACTTTATGGTGTTGTTCATCCTCAGCATTAGCGTTCACGTTTCATATCCGTAAAGTATATATTGGCAAAGAAAAAAAATTGTTTGTAGAGAGATCCTCTAGAGAAGAGGAAGTGACTAGTTCACCCCCCAGCAGGATATACGGCGGCTATCGGGGGGCACATAAGATAGCAGAGCACTTCGGTAAACAGGCAGAGCCTATTGAGTTGGCAGAGGCAGCGCCACCTATCGCTCAACGGGAGCAACACTATCCCCAATTAGCTCTCTTCCTGTCTTCCCTCTTATTAATTCCATTCTTTCCTTAGCCAAACCTGGTTGTTGCATTGTATAATTGCGTCTCTAAATCTTGTCTTTACCGATTCAATTTTAACTCACGTACTTATTGATTACTTCTAGTTTTTGATACTTTATAGTTTACAAATTTTTTTGTTTCTTGTATATTTGAAGAAGAAAAAAAACTTGCTTTGAACTTTACATAGTTATTTCTCTTTCGGAATATTAAATTCACATATGTGGAATTCACATAATTTGAAGAGCTTACTGCTCTCATCAGGCCTAATCTAAGTGTTAGTCTATTAATTCTTCATTGAGTGAAGAAGAAAATTAGTCAAGAAAGTAGTAGATATGGTTAATGGATAAAACAATGACAATAAGCGTGAGCTAGGGTTATCGGTCAATGGCATTAAGCAAATTATTTAATAAAAATGTTTTGCAACAAGGCAGGTTCATCTATGCTTCCGTATATCAGCAATGTGAACTTCCGTGTCCTTCCCTCTCCTTTTACATGTATACATACCATATACGTACTAGCTCTAAGATTAGGGAAGAGAGAAGGTAGGAGATAGGAGAGTAGATGGTAGTTTGTAAGAAAGTACCGTAAACCGGGGTGAATAGAAACGAAACTTCATTTTTTTATATATAATTTATTTCCTACATAACTATGGATAAATTGTGGCAACTATTATATTTTTTTAAGTCGCTATACTTTAGGCTGGAAGGGAAATAATGGTTTGTTTGGTTAGCAGCACAGGTTCCTGTTTGTATGTCTTGTTGAATTTTACCATGTCTTGTTGGATTTTTGTGTTTTTTTATCCACTTTGATTTTTCCAGGTAGTTCATAATACGTAGTGTTCTTCAAAGTAAATAGCTGTACAAAGCAAAGTTTAATTATTCATATAAAAGATTAAGGCTTACTTTTAGCTTTAACTTTAACAATATTATTTCAAAAATTATTCATGTTTTTTAGGTTAGGTTTTCAAAATTTATGGTGTGAATAGAAGCACATAATTTTTAGTGTTTCTATTCACTCCACAAGAAAAATTTAATACTAAATCACATTTATACTATATAAAACACATATTGTGTGTTTTATATTTATGTTAGACTCTTATTTGACACAGCAGGACCCTGTAAAATGCATGATCCAAAAACAATCGAAAATGTACTTTCTGACATACAGAAGGGACTAAGCCTTCGGAAGTCTGCTGAGAAACATGGTTTGCATTGTAGTATTATATATCGACACTTGAAAAGAGGTCTCAATATGAAGAACCATGGTGGTCAGACAGCTTTATCTCTCGATTCAAAGGCATGATATTTTTTAAAGATGACCTGCCCGGTTTCACAATTTATTAATCATAATTTAATCTTGTTATATACGGTAATTGTCTACCTATTCAATTTCTTTCCTTACAATTATGTAACTTCTTTTGGATATGTACTGAAATAAATCATTACGTTGAGAAATAAATTTGTATTTATCCATTTACAAATTAAAAATACCATATTTAACTGTTTCCATTCACCCTCGATTCGTTTCAATAGAAAAAAGTATGAAATCGAAGTACTGTTTCTATTCACCCCCATTTGCGGAGTGAAAAGAAACACCATGTTTTAATTTGTTTTCTTTAAAATGAAATAAAATTAAAAAAATTAAATACTATAAACAAATAGGTCTAACAGAGACCTGTGTTTGGTCAAAAAATTGTGTATCTAGAACATCTACAAATATGGAAAATTTCAAACCAAAGTTGAAAATTGTTTTTATTCACCCCGTTTTAAGATAGTCTCTAAGTTATATGTAGTCCATAGTCAATAAGTCACCCAGTCAGTTCATAAGACAATAAGACATATCTCTTGTATATCCATATTATAATGTTCAACATCACAATAAATCTGTGTATTTCTTGCTAGTCGTCCACCGTTCATTAAATCTAGGACACCAGCTCCCAGCATCTTGACTTATCCGATTTCGCAACTGAAATATTGTACCTGAAGTATCCATTTCAGCTGATAGAAGTTTACTGCGGTGTCTATTATTGATATACCAAGTTCCTGACCATGCTTCTTCCTACCCGCTCATCAATTCAATATTCCCAAACCTGTAACTGCGCTGGCATATTTTCGATTCCCATTGCAACTATAAACAATATTGTAGGTAATAAGTGTAGTATACTAGCATTTAAAGTTATGTTCATAAACGTTGTATCACCAAGTTCTTAAGATCGCTGGTTTATTGATAGTGAGCACAAGGAAAGATGAGCATCAGCATTTTGATCCCCTATGGTTTAAGTAAAATCCTGAATTATTTTCGCAACTTTATTTGATGTTTAAATATTTGGTACGGCATATACGTGGTCCGTCTTACCAAAATATTTATATAAAGCGTTCCTTTCACCGGGTTTATAATAACAGGATAAGTCGACTCTGGTAACAGAATAAATAAATTATTCCTCCATAAGCCATAATGAACTACTGTTTTTATGATAATATTAACTCGTCAGGTTCCAGCTAAAATAAGTGTATTCTTTTATAATTAATAACTTTTATCCTAATTTCATTTTTTATGAATTTCCTACGAAAGTGATTTTCATAATTTTGTGTACTTAGATGTCAATTCAGATAAGCTAGTATTTAGATTCTAACTTATAAACTAATCATTGTACTTATAAATGTAAGCGCTAAGATGCTGTCCTATGAATAACCCAATCCCCACTCACTAGTTTACGATTTATTCACTTATTCAAAATGAATTTATTAAATTCGCCGAGCCGACCCTAGCGCACAACAGAAGATAATTGCAGCCGTAACCAACCCAGAGCTCTTTGACGCCTTGCCAGCAAAGCGAGTGGGATTATTCCCTTGCCAAAAATACCTTATTTATCTGTTTTTATTATTTATCTCGTACTATTTCATATATACTAAAATATATCTTAAAAATTAATTGTATTCTATACTAGTTGTTCAACTATTTTATATTGATTTTTTATTTCACTGGACATAGTAAAAGAAGTTTTGTCTTCGCCTTAAGTTTCGTTTTTTATATTTCAGGGAAATGACGAATTTTATGAACCTCGGTTCAATTTTCACATTCGAAAACATTCAAATAGTTCAATAATCGTGTTATTTAGAAATAGAAAATGAGATCGTTTCTCACAGCGCACGTTTTCTTGTTTTCGCGCTTTATTGTTGAAGGAAGTTATACTTAACTTGTAGGTCTTTGCTCGATGATATACAATGCCAGAGAAGGTAAATGATGCTTATTTTCTGTTTGTTAGTAAGTAAGGCTTTCGGGTACCACCGAACTGTTTCAACTTGCGTCTTCAACCACCCGGAGACCCGAATCGGGACTTGCTTTACCTTTGGGTATCGAGCCTCTTACCTTAGAGAGATCCATAACCATTACTGATATTTTTATAACCAAGAAATAATGTGAGTTGTGCGGTTGGAACGCTCACTTCACTCCAGCAAGTCTGAAGGATTGTCTCTTTGTTGGTCCATCTGAACTAGCCGGGAAGAACTGCCAGCAATTACTCTTTGACCATCCGCCACCCGTGGGACACGATAATGAGATCATCTGCGCGAGGATATTACGTTTATTTATTAAGTTAAATTGCTATTTATATTTTGGTTAATATTAATTGCGGTACTTATCTTAATTCACTTAACAGATCTTACTACTGCAGATAACTCGTTTTAATGTACTTGTACTGAGCTGCTTCTATCACTGCTTATGAAATGACAAAATAACGACGGCATGGATTAAGAAAGTTCGTCAATATCTAGGATGGTCCAACATCCTCGAGGTTCAGGTGTTTATCCTTAGTTGTCAATTCACGGTTTATACACAAGCATACACATGGAATTACACATTTATTAGGATGCAAATGGAAAACAACTAAACAGAAAGCCGTCAATGTTATTCAGGACATTTACAAAAAAAAATTCCTGTCAATGAAGATCAAATGCAGCAGTTCTTGCACAATCAGCAGTGCTGACAAACTAATCAATCAGAGACAGCAGCATAGCTAAAATAAGTTGATAATATTCCCAATTTTCATCATCCCGATGATCTCCTGAATTGACGAACCTTTAAACGATTAGTTGTATTTGACTAATTTAGAGACTCAAGGCATAGTTGCATTCTAGTTTGTATATTAATAATTATTCTAATCCAGTCTAAGCTCTTTAATCTGTTGAAATTAGAGTTGGAGGATTATGATATAGCGCCTGTCCTTGGCTATATGATAATTATACCAGGATTAGTTGCTGGACCTGTTCCTAGGTGTCGCTGCTGCCTCCGCTCTCTGCAACCTCTTCAGCGATTTGTTATCTTTATGACGGACAATTTTTCTCACCACATAGTTATTGTTAGGCCGTGCCCGCGCTGGTGCCAACATGGCGTCGTATCGAGCGTGTAATGATGATGTTTATTCATTCGCATTTTTGGCACTATCCTCTCTATAAATTATCTATTATGGACTAGTTACGAAAATTTTTATTATATCTTTCTGTTTTTTTATGTTAATCTCAATGGTTGTCGCATCTCATTAAAATAACATTATAATTGGAATCGGTGACAGTCTTTTGGCTTGTTTTGAAAAAGGATACTAAGGTTCGATCCCCCTCTACATTGGAAGTTAGTTACAGAAAAAGTGAGGGACTCCTTTCATTTGAGTAATGGCAGCCAATATTACGTCCTAATCCATATCAAGGTTATAACTATATTATATATTGATATTCATGTAATTTATGGTTGTTTATTCCTCCCCCCTTCTTATTAAAATGTTAGAGGTGAACCCTCAAGAACGTCATGCCATTTAATATAATAATCTGTTATCGGCTGACAGTTTGTTACCTCGTCGAGCAAAATAATGTCAATTGTTTTGTAAATACACCTTTATTATAAGTTTACAACTTCACTTTTCTCTTAATGCACTTATAAAACAAATTTACTACTTCAAAATGCCCAGTTGTAATTCTTTCAATACCCTGCACTCGTACAACATAAAATTACACACTATTTAGCTCGAACAGTAATCCCGATTATTTAACCCTTCGAAAAAATTGTTATTATATAAAAAATTTTTTAGTGATCACATATAATAGTTAAAATAAATTATAAAAGCGGAAAAATATAAAGTGAAGGAAAATTTAACTAAATAATATATCGTGTAATTACTAAAAAGCAATCAATTCAAATTAAAATTTTGTATTGAAGACATTAAATTTATTTTTCTCTCCTTGCACTATATTGAAAGCAAAAATGATGCAGGCGTAACTAAAGAAAACATGTAAACATTAACACTTGTAGAGTTTGAGCTACAATTAGTACAAAAAGTTAAGTTTTTTCGTACACACTAACTTTTTTACTACTAACATTTTAGTTTTTACACCGAATTAATGAATTTTAATTTTAATTCAGAAATTCCCACGCATACTATCATACGTATTCTTACAAGACATTTTGCGATCCTTCATCTTTTTTCTGTAATAGCCAAATAAAAGCTAAATATTCATGGAATAAATTTATTTCTTAAGAAAAAAAAAACAAATTAGATGACCCCTCTTTGGAGGGCATTCCGTATTGAAAAGCCGTTCCCTTCCTCTTGTCGAGATGCCAGGGAAACGAAGATGATTGGGAATTCAAATACAGAACGGGCAAGAGAATAATTAATTTAATTAAAGAAGGCAGAAGTATAGAAACCTAAAATTGGATAAATAAATACATCTGTCATAAACAATGTTTATTTGTTAAATAAACGCACAAATATTCATGGCGAGGTCCAGAATTAACTCAATCGATCGACGTTCTGTTCTTCTCTTTGTTACATAAGCGATTTTCTTCAATTTTGGCATAAATACTTAAATCTTAAGTCAGAAAAATGTATGTATTTGTACGAATTTTCATTTTTTTTTTTTTTTTTTTTTTGTTCGAATCCAAGTCAGTCTGTCCCATGGCCTCATATTACAGCAAAAAAAATGTTGAACCCGCCCAATTCCAAAAAGAAAATGAAACATTGTTGAATGGATGTATTTCGACCCGACTGTTTGGCATTCCGTGCTATTGTTAGGAGAGTCTAGTTTAGATTTCATCTCGGAGTCTACAGTTCAAACGAATATCATTATGAATGAAACTTGTAATAAAATTAAAGCACAAAATGCAATAAAATAAATAAATATTGCTCTTTTCAGATTATTATAATGTATTTCTATCAGATTTTTAATGTCTAGCATTTTTTATTAATTTATTTAGGATATTAAAACTTCAGTGATAAGTCAAACACGATTTCTTAACCATCTTTTTGTTAAATACATAGTCGATGTATTTCATAGTTGGTTTGATGTCGGCTACAGATTCCTATGTTCCCATATCAAACAATGTATTGGAAATTTGATTTTTTTTTTTTTAACCCTTTTCTTAGCACTTTTCTTAGCATTCACCCCTCTTTTTTCACCTACTAGATTAGTATTATTGTGGAAATGGTTGGCCGTAGAAATAATGAGTAATGTAGAAAATTTTCGATTGTGCGATCCATAAAATTATGTTTATAAAATTAGTTAGTATAATGATCGATTGAATTGGTCAGGGGGTGCAGTCAAAGATAACACAAGCACTCCTAGACCAATTCAATCCATCATTAGGAAATCCATCCAGTCAACTATTTTCTACTCAAACATGAATCAGTAAGTTTAATTTATTTATTTTGTACCTATATTACGGCCTAACTATTAAGCGATCATCAGAGCAAAAGCATGTTGAGTTTAGAAGCGGCACCTGGATTTTTGATCTCTTGAGTTTTCCCTTCATACCCTTCCGCCCAGATGGTGATCTATAAGTTAGGCCTTAACGTCAACACCTAAGGTAGAATTTATACTTATTTGAATGAACAATTTTATTGACCATAGCCCTGACCATTTTCTATATCCATTGGGCAATAGATTATTCACAAGGCTTCCTTCAAGTACCAAATCACCAGAAATATCCATGATACAATGTATCATGTATTTCGGATAAAATTATGTTATATGTTTATTAAACGTTTAAAAATCGTCTGGGAGTGAAGTAGCTCAGGATAGAGCGCTGAGTTGCTATGCCGAAGCTCCTGGTTTCAAATAAAGCTCTGTGGCAGACTTTGATTTAATCTTTTAGCGACAGGAGATGGGTCCTTTAAGATCTAGGACTCTTTACAGATTGTAGAACTAGTGTAGCAAGTTTTTTTTTTTTTTTTTAATCGTCTATATCGTGTTAAGGAGACTCAGTTGAGGATGAGTATTATAAAGTATTTTTAGAACCAGAAATTTGGACATACGGAGTTGAGCTTTGGGGCTCTACTAAACCATCCAATTCATCTCGTATCCAATCCTTGCAATCCAAAATCCTTCGTAAAATCCTCAATGCTCCTTATTATGTCACAAACAAACTCATCCATTATGATCTTAATATCCCATATGTTACTGATTTGGCCCAAACTAGATACCTATCCTTCCATGACAAGCTCCATACACACTTGAATCCGCTAGTCTCTCAACTTGCTTCCCATACTATTCCTGATAACCCTCCGAGGCGTCTGAAAAGAAGATGGCCTCGAGACCATCTACTATAGAACATTTTGGAGTGCTACCGATGGGTAGTTTCTCCACAAGTGCTTTTCAAGTCGTATTGTACATATAGCAGATTTACTTATTGTAATATTATTATAGTTGTAAATATCAGTAAATTAAATTAAAAAAAAAAAAAAAAAGAACCAGAAGTATACTTCCCATCCACTTTGAAAGCTAAAAATACAGCTCAATAAAAGCTGCTTGCACCTGTTCGTGTGAACATGACATGGCAAGGAGTAAATTAATGCAAAAGAGTTTGAAAGAATCTTTTAGTTTAGGAAGGCATACGATTGCAGCAGGTTCGATAATCAAAGCTGTCAACAATAACTCAAGGTCGATATGTGGTCGGGGTTTTTATTTTTTATTACAATATACTTTATTGAGTCGTTACATTGCATTATAATACGATGGGCGTTAATAGGGATATTAAAAGAATTATATCAAGTATAGAGAAAGAAATCAATTGAAATGCAAATCAGACCGACGTAGGCTGGAAGGACCGGACCACTTCCCTCCCAGTAGACCTGGATGGTGGGATGGATAGCGCTATGGTGGGAGAGGAAGAGAGGATCAGTGCGATCCTTGGGACGGTCCGTGCTATGTGTCCTGTGTCCTTCCTCTTCTGAACCTGGCTGCCACCCTGTCTTCAGGACATGTCAGGGCGTCGTCCTTATCTGTCCTGGCGGACCGTCACTCAGGTCAGCATTCTGCTCAAATAATTGTCTTATCAACAGGTGCCTCTTATCAATGGTGTATTTGATCAATCGACATCATTTGTAACATATTAGAAATAATAAATTAGAGTAGAAGAATAAATAATATTTGTTTGACTAATAATAAAAATCATTTGTATTTGAAAATGTAGATTTCATCCATAAATTTATTCATTCTTGAAGTATTCGGAATTAATTTAAATATTATCTTGAAATACTAAAACCTTCATTGTACAATATGTACATTTTTTTTATAAAATTGTTTTGTTTTAAATATTTGTATGTGTTGTCAAAATAAACTATTAAATTTATTTATTTTTATGAGAAACATTTGAATGAGATTTTTTTTAATTTATTAAAAATGATCCCTTATTGATGAAATGCATGGACACACTATCACTACAATCGAATATATAAATAAAACGGATAGCATAAATAGAAATATCGTATATACCTGTATTAGAAGTATACAAGTGTATTGCATGATCACACTATACATGACGGATTAAGAAAAATTCATGTATCATTTTTTCATTTTAAACTTTGCTTATTTTATATTATATTATGTCTTGTTATATTTTGTTTCCACCACATATTGAAGAAAAATTGTGGTCAATTATGATTATGTAATTTTATTATCCCATTTATATTTTTAGTAGCTTGCAGAAGTTTGCAATATATAATTATCATTAATATGCCGAAAAAATATAAAAATTGGCCATTGTACAAAGCAATCTATACAGAATGGTCTCAAGTTCATTTTCCAGGCCATGAAAATTATTACAATAATTTTATTTTTTCATAAAGGAGTATTTACCTAAGAGAAGATATATTGTTAGTACTATATATTTTTTTATAGACAATTTCAGTCCTTTGCAAAACATTTTTATTTCAGTCCATCGTAAAAATAAAAAACGATATGAATATGTATATATAATTTGTAAAACTATAGTTCATTGGTTTCGATACCAAATCCTTCTCAAAACTTTCAAAATTAGTATTTAAGTTTCGTATTCAAGCTATTACCATTTAGTAGTAATGCCTTGTTGATGTGTTTGTATAATAAGTGTTGTATAAATATTATTAACTGTTCCGTAGGATAGTTGTATGTTAATTAAGACCGCGTGGCCTACATTAGAGATATCTCGCCTTTGGTGCTGGGGAGATGATGTATGAGCCCAATTAGTGCAGCCATCTTAGCATCTAGCCCATACACATGCACACATATACACACTAACACCCATACATATGCAATTATATTAATCATATGCCTAGTGGATAAATAGTATAATTGGATTACTCTTGCATCGCTCAGATATGATATATAATATCATAGCTGTCTTCATTAGCATTATGATGAGCTGATTTTCAACATAACTATATCAGACCTGTAGCAAGATGCAATTTATCTAAGGGTTATTTGAATTATCTACATTGTGTAACCATCGTACATCGGTTAATTGAACAGATATTTATAATTGCATTCAATTAAATATTATCTTTATGCATTTCAATTTTGCACAAGTTAATTACAATATTTTATTTGTTCTGGTTAAGCATCTTCATTTCTTGATATCCCAGCCTTCAAACTAACATTTATATTAATAACAAATATTAAATGTCATTACATTTATTGTGTGCAATATATTTTATCACCTGTCAAGGTCTGGAGATCCATCATCCGGGTCCCCTAGAGCAGGGGTGCCCAATCTAAATGATTTTGAGGACAATTTTGAATATCATGACTCCGCTGGGCAATTTATATTATGTATTAAACTTGTACCAGATTTAGGTCCTCTAGAAAGAGAAAATGTTTTGTTCTGGAAAATTGAAACATAATTTATTGTTATTGTGTGTAGTAATTGTTATTGCCCTTACATGTAAAAATAGATATTGTGATAATAACAATGATACTACACGCAAATTATTATCTTTATATTGAAGATAATATAAATTTTGTCTCATAATTTTGGCAATTAATAAATATATTTTGTAAAAGTGCGATGAATCTTGCGGACCATGGGTTGGCCACATCTTATTTAGAAAATGGGTACATTTAACTAGAGGGGAAACCAGGCTGTTAAGCAAATTTCCTTCTAATTCACTATCCTCACTACCTTTGGCTTGGAAACAATAAACATTACCCACACTTAACCCTAGGCTCTCCATAAAATTTAGTGGTTTCTGCTTTTTTTGTTTAGACGTTATCCCAGCATGTTAGAATATCCAAGTTGTTAAGTTTGTTCGTGTCTAGCAGTAATTCTGTGATGTAGAACGGCTGTCCTACCATCTTATTTTGTTATTTTGACCAAATGGACTCAATGTTTTGTATACCTGATATTTTATAAGGACACCCTTATAATGTTTTTTTATTACTAAGTTAATTGATTATTGATCCTGTATTTCTATTGAAAAGTGATATTTATTTTTAATATGAGTTCTCCATATCAATATGAAATCATGTTAAACTCCCAAATAACTTTAGACGAATCATCGTGCTACCTACTTCTCTTAAAAAATGAGAAAAATGAAACAACTGTAATAAATAGAATCATCGTTAAATAAATAAAATCCAAGTCTGACATTATCATCAAAAATGACTATCATAGAAAATAATAAATATATCAGTATATAAGACGTTTTTAAGCATACGTAATATTTCTTCCGTATCTCCATTGCGCCATAATAGGTTTCCTAATGTTCAGTATTATTAATCAAACTCTTAAATGATTAATATCACTCTATGGCGTACTTGTTATTCAGCTAACCTAATAGTCATATAAACGATTTACGGATTGTAAATCACGAGATGAATTAATGACCCCAATTTCGCGAACTGTGATTCAAATCAAGTCAGCAAGTGAAGGCTGATCGTACGAAATGCCAAACCCGAGTAAGGTCGAACATCTCTTGGCAAACTTTAGGGAAAGTGCTCCATCTGTTGGGGCACCTGCTCTATTATCTGTCTTTCTTGTGTTCGTCGTTGTCTTAACAGTGTAGTTATGTTCATCACAAGTGTTATTGATTACCTTATATCAGTATATAATTAATTAGTTTTCAAAATCATCTCATTAAAATAGTCTTAGTAATGTAGACTAATTTCCGAAAGGCCTCGCGTTTAAAAGTTACTTTTTTATTTCTTAGGAATGATTATTAACTGTCTCTTATTGTCAGGAATAATAAAAATGATGGCTTGTTACACCCAATAAATAAGATGATTAATTAAAATAAAACATTGTCTCTTATCGATTACTGCTTATTACAGATTTTTTGAAAATGTATAAACATTAATACCTAAGGTTACTATAGAAAAAATCTGAATAGATGATTTTTAATACGCTCCATATATATCCATTTATATACCTAGTATATACAGCGCTTATTGATTTGTTAGGACTTCGTTCGTTACTAACTCCAGAAACTTTACTCGTTACGCTGTCACTTATCAACTGTTTATAAACTAAAAATGTTACGAATAGTTTTATCTGCCAAACAAAATGTTAAATCTGCTGTCAAGATGGCGCTATCAGTGTCCTTTTTTTAGTAAACGATCCCATCTGTCTCTGAAAAAAGTTTTAAGTTTTTAAAACAAATATCTCATAAGTTGGACTAGCTGCCTTTCTACAGTTAGCGATTGATGCTGTCCACATGAGATTTTGTTGTTTTTAAATAAAAACTCAAATGACTTCTAATGAAAAGTTAGTGAGAATTATTAACATTTATCTGCAAAAAAGTTGTAAGGTGCACGCGATGAATTAAATTATTTTTTCCCAATGAAAAAACCTCCTGAATTATCATTCCTGCCTACATTTTATCTACTAGTACGATCTATATCCCACCTATATGCGTGTGCATATTTATTGTATTCAAGCGATAACAATATATTTTCGGAGGGGGGCGGTAAAGTGGATGGGAAGCGCCTAGCGTGGGATAGGCGGCCCCAAGAGGATATGGGCTCATCCTGTCTGCTGTATCCAATCGCTCTCGTCTCATCGCTCATTATCTATATTGTCGTCTGTTGTGGTGGTTGTTAGTAATTATAGTAATTGTTAGTCTCTGAGGTGTCACAAAAAAAAACCTGTAGCAGTACAACTCGTGAAGGGTCTAGGCTTTAGTGCATGGTAGAGACTGCTTCATGGACTGCAGCTAAGAAGGAAGGTCATTTGTCCTAGATAACTCTCAACCGCCATATTTTCCCTCTTGTTTTGGGAACCCACTTATAGAGCCTGGGTGAGCCCCGGGAATGTCCTAGATCCCATAGTGTCCATCCCCAGCCGCTTACAGATTAAGTAAAAGTCTGTGAGCGAGCGGGATTTACACCCAGGACCATCGGCATGGCAACCATTGAGCCACTCCGATTCCCCATTCATCGGAAATTAATGGGAATATTATTATTGATATACGCTTTTAATTTCATGATTACGTCCTATTTTTACCTAAGCTTGTACTCCTGTATTGAATTCTATAATAATGATTTTTCACAAGTTACTTCCTATGTCCCCATCTTCGTATATACCTAATACACTTTTTGACCTGATCAAGACGGGGGGGCAGACTTTGCTATACGATACCCTTTCAAAGAAGCAACCCCAATCCTTTCCTCATATTATCCGGTTGTTTAGCCAGAGGATTCGTTACCATCCTGGGTTACAAAGGGCCTGGTTGGTGTAATGGGCACTCCTAAGAAGAGGATACTCTTGCAGGCCCTCTAGTTCGGCGGATGCAGGAAAGGATTCCTTATCGATCTGGTTCCCCGCTGAATACTGTACGAACCTGGAGAAAAATCCCTTCATTAACCATTTTCATCGATTTGAATAACGTCGTTCTAATAAGAATAGACTTGTACGATAAGGCGTGGTAAGTATACACTTCCGCATAGCAACCTCTCTTCAATGTACACCTCTTAATCAGAATAGTTTCTATTAAAGCTAACTATGATTAGTTCGGTAAATTATCACGTACTGTAATTTTCTTATCATCGACTTTTTCTTGATTGCTTTTAATAGTGAAAACAACACTTTATGGTAACTTGCAGCCTATTATGCCAAACCCCGTTAAATATATTTTTTCCGTTAAAGTCCTCTCTTGAGATGCTCTTTAACTACATCTAAAACGAATTATTTCAAAACCCGTTATGACAAAGTGAAAAAACAAAACAAAAAGAAATCCCTATTATGCTAACCCCCGTATCATCCTTATTTCCATAGTTCTCGTGTAAAGTTTCAAAAATTGGACATATCAATTTAATAACCAAAGCAATATCAATCTGTCATATTATAAATTACAATTTTATTAAATTTATTATTTTATTATTTATTAAAGTTCATCCAAACTGTACTTGTTATCCTGAATTCTTCTTCTACTGATTATAAGAGGATAACGCAAACAGATAATTAAAGCGTTTGCGATCAAAAGCGAATAACTTCGTTATTTTAAACACTCGCCACTTATCCGCCTCATTCCTCATAGTTTAAGTCCGGTTCTGAACGTGAAGTTTCGGGAGCATAAAATTTCTTTCCTAAACTAGCGCAATATGAAAAAAAAAGAAGTAAATTTCTGAAATTTTGGCGATATCCGCTATTCATCCCGAACTTCTTGATAATACATTACAATGCATTTTATCGAACTAATCATTCTAATGGAAACTTCCTTCATCATTAACATTCTGATGCATCTGATAGCAATAATCGACACATAACAATTAGAATCGATCATACTAACGACGTAATTGTTGCCGCTGATAGCCCCGTTCTACTTAGCACTTCATCAAGGTGTCATTACCGCACTGTAGTAATCTCCAAGGGCATTAGGTGTTTGTGCAATCCAGTGCGCTCTAGCTGGTCAATATCATGGCCATAAGACGAGGTTCGTTTGTATCTATAATACTTACAAGAATACTAAAAAGCACGAGTTAAGTAACTGGCATGTATATTGCAAACAACGATAGTTGATTCGGTTAAGAAAAAGCTTGCTCTCGATAGACAGAAGATCAGAGATCAGACACAAAGAGGAGTGGACCACAGCGGATTAGCGGACAATACGGTGTACGGTGCACTGACCGCTCTGTCTGTTCTCATCCTTAAAGCTTTATCCTTATAGCAAACTGTATTAATAGGTGGTTATACTGATTTTGCAAGTAGTTAAAATGCTTTTTATTACATTATGATTTTAATTACAATTTTGTATGATGAAAATATTAAAATTTCCACTTATAGACATTAGACTTTATTCCATGAAAAACTGTCAGTGCGTAAACTAGGTTAGTTTTGGTGAAAATTGTAAAATGTTATTCTAACTCCGTTGGATGTTTTTTGAAAAAGAAAAATGAGGCTAGCCCTAAACCGGGTGTCAAAAAGATCATTGGGAGAAAGAAGGCGATATGACAGCTGTCCCCTGGACACCGGCGAAGAAATAAATATCTTGCTTTGACAAATCGCTTTACAAATACTTGTGAGTCGAGGCGAATATATATTCGGAGAAGGTTATTGCCCTTAATACTGCACGCCCTAATCTGCACTTAAACTGCGGCTCCTCGCTATGTCTTTCAATGACTACTCAATAATCACTCTATTACTGCTTAAATATGATTAATAGGATTCTTATTCTAATAGAATTATGGTTGATTGAAATAAAAAAGAGTCATGGTGGAGTTATTCTCAGGTGAGGAGTTGACAAGGCTTAGGAAATTATGTTTTCATTTTAATTCTTATAACGCGATTTTACCATTTATTCGACAATTTTCCATTAGTAGCGGATATAACACTTCACTGGATTAGTTCTGGGCAAACTTTCAGTTCACTAATGTAATTCTTAACTAGTGTTTTTTTTTGTAATGTAAGGAAGAAATAGTTGGGGGTGCAGTCAATAAAACACCTTAATAAGTGTAACTTATTTATTGTGTGCCGACGTTTCGGCCTACAATGTAGACCATCTTCAGGGCAAATATACCAAGCGGCGGCGAAGACGATCAACTGCCAAATGAAAATACGTGGGAACTCGGTGGGTTTTTTTTTGTTGTTTTACAACTCTCGAGATCTAAAGGATAACAAATAAGGCTGATTACATATTTTGTTAATTTTCTGCATGAGGGAGCGGGAGGAATAGTTGAGTGTGTAGAGCTCTGAGTTGTTATAGTGGAGGTTCGGATCTCAAATCCGGCTGTGGCAGAATTATTTATTGTGTTACTGTTCTTGGATCTCTGAGACCCCCTTTGTTTCTCACCCAGCCTTAATAAAGTGGGTACCCTCAATTTGCGTTTGAAATGGTCTAGCCAAAATCACTTCCTTGCGCAACTGTCGGCTTGGAAACAGTGCAGCCCTTACCAAGTATTGAGCTCAAGACCCGTTGAATTGATCCGTTTTTTAATTTAATGCCATTAACTTGACATAAGTAACTGCAATTAAGTAGACGGATCAGTACGTACTGGTTCTGCAATGGGATCAGTTTCTAAGTTGAGGATTGGATTATACTTTGTCCGTGAGGATGTCTTTTGCCGGTTTATCGTGTACCTTCCCACGCTGTACTATTTATAGATATATAAGCCACAGCCCACTCGATCCCTGCGACGATAATGTAGATTTAGGAGGCCTTGTAGGTTTATTCCTGTTTCCGTTATAGCGTTGACATCGTCCGGAGAAAGTTCCCTTACGCAACGACCACCAGGTGATCCTTGATTCAGCTCCCATGTTTCACAATAGCAAGTCAGCTTTATGGTTATCAATATATTGTAGTGTCATATGTTTCATGATAATAATTGATAAGTTATTATCAAAACTGTTTACTCATTAAAAGAAGGAACAAAAGAAAAGAAAATCGTCTTTTACAGCCTCTTAACGTCGTTTCGCCCCAAGCTTAATTCTTATCATCATTGCTTATATTGATGTAGCAATGGTTGACTGGATATATATTAAAAAAGTGTGAAATGGTCGGGGACAACTGCAACTATTGGACTCTTCATCTCATCTGCCAGCCCTGCTAAAACTTTAGCCGAATAGTAAGAACAAATAAACTAGTTAGACTTATTTTTTGTGAAATATTTATTGACTGCATCCCCTCCTGACTATTTTACACTCTCCTATCATTGTATCATTATTGTTTGTCGTTCTTCCATACTAGATATTACCAATCTCTGTCTAGTTATTATAAGTTGTCGCTAACCTTAACCCATCCCCCCCCCTGGGTTGTAGATATACTCAACCAAGTTTCGAAAAAGCAATAAATAAATAAATCGATTATTTAATCGGATAACTGCAGCCTTTAAATGTCAGCTGGTGGAGAGGTGGCGCCACATGGAGCATATGTTTCCATGGTGACTCACTCTACCCCCCTCCACTCCTGTCCTGTCCTCTTACAAGGAACAACCGACCTTATTATAGTTATGTAATAAATTAATATCAAACGTGCACTGAGGAAAATGACTTCTTATCAGGTTTATTCTATTGGTGATCCAAATTTTTATACAGATTCATAAATATGAGTATCTCGGGACAATAAAACTTACACAGAAATAGCTCGGGGCGAAGAAATATAGATGCGAATAGAAATGGTTAGAAAGGCATTTGTCAAGTACTCCTCCATTTTGAAACAGATATGGTATTGTCAAAGTTATTACACGGTCAAGTTACTCGAATCATTTGAGATATGGCTCTTTAGGCACATACTGAAGAATCCCTGGACTGATAAAATCACCAACGACGAGGTACACATCTTACGCAACGACAAATGATACAAAAACCTACCACAAAGCATTACACAGGGTAGAGCAGAAGAGTAGGAATGTATCGGAAAAAAGGGGATCTCAGTGAACGAATCTCAGCATCGAAGAATTGTATCATGCGGCAAGAGGCAATATGGTGCCCAACCATTAATGACAAGAAGGGACGAAAAGGAGAAGATGCCATGTGATGCCACATGCCCAGTTTTCTATTTTCGGCAATGCAAAAGCAATGTAATATTACTAGTTAAAACACAACACATCCCCCAAAATATTAAAATTTGCTGATGCGCCACTTTGCCTATGGACCGACGATTTTTTTTTCTTTTTAAACAACTTAGAACAAAACTATCTTGTATCCCCAGCTGGTGCAAAAACATGTGTTGTGGCTCAATTAATTAGGACTAAAGTACGTCATTTTACACCATTCCTTACAAATTAGGCTAAAAGGTAGAAAGAACCCCTTGGGAACTAGCAGCAAAGATGACAATTTAATTTGCTAAAATACTGTAGCCCAACATGTAGGTGAGGTATCTAATGATTAGGTTGGAGCACCTTGGTCAATGTGTGATATTAAGTTCAATTGTTTTGATTATGACTAATATAGCTTTTAGGGAGACTAAAACTTCAATAAAATATAGTTTATCTTCTTACATCGCATCATGAGAAAAAAATTTGTATATACCTTGTTGTCTTAACTTATCATTATCCCAGCTACATTTTTTTTTTCAAGTTTAGAAAAAAATTGCCATTTCTTTTGAACATTTGATGAGGAATTTATGATAGTTTCATAACAGACTTTGTGTCCAAGTATTGTTTCCTCTTCTCCTTTCTTCCCTAGGTATCTTTTCAATTTCTTCCCTGTTTGGCCGAGTAGATCTACAGCAATGTGGCTCAGGGCCATTGAGAATAGCCTGGAGCACTGCCTTGCCGTCGAATCAATCGCTATGCCCGAACCAATCTATTACAGAAGGATTGCTGTTCCGATGAGGAATGGTATAATTCATTTGGCATTGATACCAAATATTTGTAAATCAGAGTTTGAAAAGAGACCGAGTGAAGCATAAGAATGCCATGTTAAAAGCAACAGCTGGGATTACTTAAGGCCTAGATTTTGGCGGAGGCCGAATTTCACCCTTTCACCCGCCGAATAAACAACGCTGACTCGACCAAATGGACCAACTGGCGCTCGAAAATATTAATATTTCAACTAGCCTATAGCGAATTTTATTGGCATTTACTTATAATTGGTCGTTGTAATGAACTTTACTTGACTATTAATTATAATTGCAGGCCGCAATTGTAATTATTATTTAACTAACTGATTGCAGAAGCCAATTAAAATACTTCTGTGTTACGAATTCCTTTCAGATTTCAGAATTACAACTGTAACTTAAATTACTACATTTTACCTAACAATAATATGAAAAACCTTTATTTGAAAATAACTTTTCCTTTTAAAAAAGCTCTGATTTAATGTCTCATTATGCTTTCTGAGTCCTTGTTATGAATGTCCGTTTAATGGTTTATCCTATCTTTTCTGCAATGACAATGATAATAATGCGCAATATCAGCTGTAGACAATAAGTAGGCATTACCGTTGAGGTAAATCAGCTGCGCCAGGAGAACTACTGTAGTTACTCCCGCTTCAATAAGCAATTCCACATTCGTAGTAGTTGTTATTCAGTACTATCTTAAATTTATTAATTTATACTAGTATGTATGTCTAATAGGGATTTACTGTCTCTTGTTGAATAATTGTTTTTGGATTAAATGAGATGCGCTTTTTATTTTAATTTCCTGTGTTATTATTACAACAGAGTACATATTCTTGAATTTCGAGAATTTTTATTGCAACCATTATATTTAAAATAACCTCTTCTATTTTTTTAAATTAGTACTTTACTACAATTATATGAATTTTCAAGAAGAGTTTCCTTCTTCAGAATTAAACGTCATCGTTCCACTTGTCCTCTCAGTGGTTTTCGCTAATTACCTTCTCCAATCATAATTTTTATTTATTTTTTAAAACACCGACTACTCAATTATATGTTGTTTTTTTAATGGCATTATTAATAGCAATAAGTGATTATTACTATTATTTATTCATTGCAACCAGGAGTTCGTGTATGGAATTAAATAACATTTTTGTCCTATAATTTACAACACATATTCAAATTTATTCCCAAAATTATTTATTTCAGCAGAACCCGAGACCAAATTAGCCGAAAAGATCCTTCAATTTCACAGCCGAGAGGCTTCAAGTCCTTGAACTATGCTTGAGTTTCATCGCGAAAAGTTTTATTCGCTATCGTTGAGCGCTATATATCTTCTTTTTATTTACCTGCCTTGAGAGCTGGTAAAAACCTTATGTTAAATCGATAAAGTTCAGCCCAAGCATAATATATTTTTTTTTTAATTCGATGAAGTCGTTAATGATCGATGAATTTAGGCAGCATTCCTTAGTTTATTACTTACAGTTTTTGATCCATTGTATTCGGCTATAAGAGAAAAAAAAATACAATTATGTAATACCCTATCACTTTCAAAGCCTGAGCCCTAAGATTTGAAGATTTATCTTTAAAAAAAATATAAGGTTTTTAGTTTTTTAAATTTATTGAAATTTAGAACTGTATTAAATAATACTATAAGTAAATGTTATGAATGAGTTGAAATGGCTAGTAAGTAAAGGCAAGTAGAGAAAATACCCAGTGGTAGTACTCAGATAACTGATTCAAGTTCATGATGGTCACAGGGCCATCTTCTTTTCAGACGCCTCAGAGGACTATCAGGAATTTATGATGAAGCTAGACTCAGAGCTAGTGGGAACAAAGTTTGTCATGAAAGGATTTATGGTTTTTATGGTATGATATAGTTTATGATGGTTCGGGAAATCTGAGTAACTAATGGGACATTAAGTTTTTCATTGCGGATTTTATTCGTAACACGATACTATGGATTTAAGATTTTAAGGATTCGGTACGAGAGGAATCAGATGGCATAGTGAAGCCCCAAAGCTCTACTCCGTAAGTTCCAATAGATCTTGTATAAGTATATGTAATTAATTGGGAGCTTAGAGTGTTTGTGTAGTAAGTTTTGAGTATTATATGACTTTAACATAAGCAAAAGATGTCTCTACTTCTAGACATTTGCTCATAAATGCCAGGAATAGATATATTTTTCCTATTATATCCCCTTGGTTTCAATAAAGCCGCACTATTTCAAGGTTCATTATTAAAAAACCGAACTAAAAAAAAATTAAACAAACATTAAGAAAAAGTAATTGTAATAAATTGTCTTTTTTAATAATTATTGTAATACAGTAGGCGTAGACTAACCTGTAACTATACACTTATAGCTATTAACAGCGATCAAGATTATGAATGATCGGCGGCTTGAAACCAGTGACCTACTTTTACTTTGACCTTCCAAGAAATATGTTCATATGTTTCTTATATTACTTTTCTGCGATAGTAGTTTAAATTTCATTTTAAAATTACTCGTAAAGAATCTCTGAAATATGGTAATGTTGACATAAATGGTAAAAATTCAAGCCTTGCCGCAAATTTAGGTACAAATTGATAGCATTTGTTTTTTAAGTGAATCGATTATTTTTTTTCTTAGGGTTTCCTCAGAATGAGGTTTCCTTCAACCAAAAATTTCCTTTAATTCATTTTTCCATTTTATTCTTTCTTGTATCTTCTATCTTGCTCCCTCAGACCATGGCCTTGGATACATTCCTCAACTCCTTCCATCCACCTTTTTCATGGTCTTCTTTTCATGGTTCTCATCATCCTCGCCGTTTCCTCCCTTCAGCACTCTAATTGAATATTAAATTGGTCAATCTTTGGTCCTTCATTCTACTGAGATGGCCATACCATTCCAATCTTTTTTTCTCAATATTTTGTAGAACGTTTTGTTGGTTTGAATCAATTAATATTGATGTAGGTATCTATGCATTTTCTATTTTCTATTTTTGTTCCATTTCTCATATATAAGAATCAAAAGCATGAATAAACAAAAATTTAAAAAGTAATAAATGTTAGATTAAGAACCAAACCCTTGAGTCTCTAAACTACTGTAAAATAACTGACCAGCCAACATTTCGCTGATTCAGACATTATTAGTACTTTAAATAAATAAATCATATCAATTATAGACAGTAGTCTCACTCCGAGACGTTCAACAAAAACTATGTTGTGAGTCTGGTGGTTTTTTACATCTATTTTTGATTTTTCATCATTTTGTATTGATTTTTTTTTTTTACAATTTTGCATTGAAGAATATAACTGTACTCAGACTTCATCTATTTGGAGGAATTATTTTTGTCATTCTTCTGTCCCCAAAGGGCGGAACTATTGAGCGGATTTCCAGATGTGGAGGATCCGGTAAGATACGGAGGACAGCCTCTAAAGCTATAGTAAGGAATAGAAATGTTTATTGTGCCTTCTAGGCTGTTAGCTTCCTCTATCCCAGCCAGTGGTTTCCGTTATGTCTTTCTCTCCCGGGGTGTCACATTGGTTTGTCAATTTTATTTTCGCTACAGATTTTCGAAGAATTCTCATTCAGCTATCGCCGGAAGAAGATAAAGCAAGTGTGCTACGTGACTTGCGTCATATGTTTTTTTTATTTTTATTTTTTTGTGTTTGTAGAATCTTGACAGGAAAGATGATTTCAATTGGGAACACCATTGCCCAGTTGCCGCAGCCTTCAGAGTCGGGAAATATATTAGCCAATGATGTATAAGATCTGGCAACCTTACTTTCTCTCGATCTTTGGTTTGAGTCGGTTTTTTTGATCTATCGCTTCTCATTTATCAATCAAATAAGTTAAACATCATTCTACCAAAGTATCTAAATGGATACTTAATCAAATCTACACCATTAAGTTCAATAGAATCTCGTTTATCCTCGGTGTATAAAAGAAGACATGGAATCCATCACGTTGTATCATTCAGCTCAAGGTATATATTTTACTTTAGTGAATGTATATATTGAGATGTATAGTGAAATCCAGGTCAAGTTAAATATGTTTTTTTATTTTTTTATTTATTGATATTTACAACTGTATTACAAGAATACAACAAGTAAATATGATAAGTGATACATAATGACAAACAGAGAAACTACCCACTGGTAGTACTCAAATCACAAGTTCAACCAAAAAGGTCACGTGGCCGTTTTCTTTTCAGACGCCTCGGAGGATTATCGGGAATTGAAGAGGAAGCTAGGTTTGAAACTATAGGGTTTGGGTGGAAATGAATTGTTATGAAAGGATAGGTACCGGGTTCGGGCCAAATCAGCAACAAATGGGACATTAAGGTCGTTATGGATGACTTTATTTTAACAAAATAAGGAGCATTGAGGATTTTACGAAGGAATTCGATGGCTTAGAGGAGTCCCAAAGGTCTACTCCGTAAGTCGAAATAGGTCGTATGATGGTCATGTAGATGGGTCTTTTGTAGTTAATTGGGAGCTTAGAGCGTTTGTCTAGTAAGTGTTGAAGTAGCCTGAAACGTCGAGCGGTTTCTTTTCTTTTCAGTCTTGTATAAGGATTCCAGGTTAATCGTTTGTCTAGATGCAACCCTAAGTGTCGGATCTGTTCTACAGGCACCAGTGGGATATTATTAAAGGATACTGAAGGGAAGGTAAATTGGTTTACGACGTAAGAAAAAAGTGATTTGATGCGATTTCTGAGAATTTATTTTAATTCTCCAGTTTCGACACCATTATTCAGGGTAAGTGATATGGGATTGGAGGCTTTGGGATGCAATAACTTGATAGGTGTTGACTGATAATACACATGTATCATCAGCATACGTGGTAAAGATAGTATGAGGATGAATCGGGGTGTCAGCTGTATAAACTGTATATAGTATTGTGCCGAGGAACTACCTTGAGGAACACCAGCAGATTGGGAAAAGAGGGATGAACAGATATTATTATAAAGAAAGTAATATTTGTGAGATAGGATTAAAGGATGAGAAAGTATAGGGGGTAGGCATTTACCGAGTTTGTTGAGCAATCCCGGATGCCAATCTCGATCAAAAGCCTGTTCCACGTCAAGAAAGATGCCCGAACAATATGATCCACGCTCTAATGCAGAGGAGACTATATCCACTAAACGATGACATTGCTGAATAGTGGAGTGGGGAAGTTTAATGTGTAAAATTACAAATGGGCCAACTGCACATAAGGCAAGCCGTTTGTAAAATGTTTTTGAAAATATGAGATTCACAAAAGTACGAAATCTAATGGAAAAAATGTATTTAAAAAAACAACACAAAATAAGTTACTTTTGAGAATCAGCTGATTTTACAATCTAGGCTACAACTATTTAACTGAAAAAGTGGGTATTAACATAAATCAGCTGTTGCTATTCATCTCAACTTATATTAATAACTAATTTATATTAGTTTGTTTGTATTACTTATGGAAAGATCTAGCTCAGCGTACACTGCGTAAGGGGACAGCGTAATATGTCAGGCACTTGTAAAAATCCTTATTCTAATTAAACCTGGATTGGCAAAATTTTGAGTTCCCAATGCAGCATTGTCCGATTAGACAAGGCAGCGTAAAGTGACTTTAAATTCAGAAATAAGAAGCAGATTTTTATCCTTTAAATCAAAGAACAAAATCCAAGACAGAAAGCTCTGAAGTAAATAGAAGAGAGTATCCTCAACTTTAAATAACCAATCATTTGAAGAGTTTCCTCATAGCGGAAACAAAAACGAACAGGTGTGTCTGTTTCGGGGGATATTGTTATTCAAGACGACAGGTTTTGGATGTGATAGTGAAAGTGAATAATCAACACAAGCGCTCCTGACGGTTCTGATGCCTAACTAGCAGACATAACAATAATCCCTGCGATGAACTGGAAATAGCCACGACCGCTGGAACGAGGACAGTCCAGATGATGGCGCCTCTTCTCCAGCAGGAGCAGTCCTGTCACGGATGACTAATGGCACTCGGCCGATGGAGTTGTCGCAATGGGCCCCTTGACCTGGAGCCGCTAACTAGCGCGGCAAGGCACGAGCAACTGTTCGGTATAATAAGTACATTATGCAGTTAATGCCATTATAAAATATAATTATTTTAGATAGTATTTATAGCGGGAATATTTGCAGTAATTTTAAGTTAGGCCTAGAGCAATGGCTCCCAACCTGAGGGGTGTGAAGACAATTCAGCTTTGGGGGGAGGGTCAAGAACAGTTGAAAACAAAAAACTTCTCACTTAGTTTTGGTTGTTGTTCTCTTACCAATCCTTCCTTGCCGTAAATTATTGTCAATAATGTTATATCTTGTAAAAGTAAATCTAAATGTAAAGCTTGTTATTTTTTTCATATAACCCATTCAAATTGTGTGCATGAGGGGGCCTAGGGGCTTTAATTTGAACAAGGAAGGATTGGCATAAAAAAAAGGTTAGGAACCACTGGCCTAGAGGAAATGAACCTGAGTTAGCCAGGTATTTTTTTAAAAAGGCTCAATTAAAAAAAAATCGGAATTTAGGTTTTAATATCGTTATTATTGATTATTAATAACACCTCTATCGGTTCTCATTAGTGATTAATCGGAAACATCTGGCTTTGACCAATACTGGATCATGAAATATCTGCAGAAGCAGCAGCCCTTTAAGGATCTTGGATTCAATACCTGGTAGAGTCTGTACTGTTTCTGAGACAATAGTTTTACAGGGAGGTGACTTGTCAGGGATCAAGCTTAACCGCCATGTTTTCTCCCCATTAAAGGCGCCCAATTTATAGAGGCTGGTTAAGCCCTAGGAGGGTCTGCCGATCCAACAAGATCCACTTATGGTCGTTAACAGATATTAAATAATTTATCTGTCACAGCCTTATTTGAACCCGCAATTCTCAACATATCAACTCACTTCTCAACAACTGAGCAAGCATATTAAAAATATTAAAAAAATTAACAGATACTATTTATACCATGTATTTAATACAATATGCATTATAGACCCATAAGTACGTTTATTTATTGGGAAATGTAAGTTATATTTCAGAATTTTTAAAACATGGTAGATGGCGATGTGGTTTGCCTAATATAATTTAATAATTTATACCTTGTTATTTTATTGTTAGATGTTATAATTTTTTTAATGTTTTTAAATATTTTATTTGAAAAGAAAATATATGACCAGGACCGGGACTCGAACCCGGGTCTCCCACGTGTCCGTCGTGGTGCTTAGCTACCTCAGCCTTCGCTTCTCGGTCGGTCATATCTTTTTTTTTCACTGATCTAATATCTCCATGTTCTCGCAATTTGGGATGTATACACGGGGATCTATCTCTTGCTCCCATATACTCCCACCCACTACGGACATATCCTCAGAGATATCGATCGAAATACATAAAGAAGATAGACGCGAGATAGATATCTAGGAACTCAGAGGGATATCCCTTAGACACGAAGATCGTGACTGGGGTTCAGGGTCAGCTGTCAGGACAATGCCGTATTTTAGCAGCGGGAAGATATACCAGCTCATAGCGAAGAGGCATATAGAGTAGTAGGCTGAGATAAATAGAACGGTATATACTTCAAGGAGAAACCAAAACATATCCAAGGCCGGTGCTAAATCCAAGCAGAGGCTGGGATAACAATTGTACATCACTCTCTCTAACATCAACTAGCTCTATTGTTGGAGCTCATTGTACAGTTTTTTTTCGATCTTGACATTGCTAAAAGATATTTTTAAAAGATCTGTTCTCTTTCAACAATTAGCAAGAAAGAATAAACGGAGAAAGCTGATGAAGTTCAGGCCAGGAGTAGATGTTTTGTCGGATTCCGATTATTCTTACATACAACAATATAGTTGTAAGATAAAAAATTCTCTAACAAATATTTGTTTTTTTAATAAAGCAAATATTAATTTTTGTACTACTAATAATTATTATCTTTCTATGTTGCAGGTAAGCTCAATTCATGAGGCGATCTCTTTAGACATGTGGCTTCTTAAATCGTATGTAAGGTTTTTTATCAATTGATTTTTTTTTTAATAATATGAAATTCCTAGAACGGAAGTGCTCTGTGTGTAGAGCGCTAAGTTGTGCTGAAGTTTTATCGTACAAATCCGGTATCGAATGGGCCTTGTCGGATCTGCAGAAATAACTGGAGATCCCTTGTCTCTTTAAAGTAAGTACCCTTCATTGGGGAAAATCCTGGCGGTTGAGTTTGGTATCGGCCAAGTCCACTCTCTGCACTGTTGGCATAGAGTTCAGTCTGCATGTACTTGATACAGATACATAATATGTACCATGTACTGAACTTGAGACCTTTCATGGTTTGGAGAAGCATACGTGCACAATCAGGTTACTTTAATTTTAGTTCCTATCTGAATTTATAATCCAATATTGTTTGATTAGCCGTAGAATTGTTTTGTACAATATTACCAATTCATGATTTGATTGAACAAAAATCTAATTAAATGTATTGAAGATGTTATTTCAAAGACGAGATAGGACAATTCTCAAAAAAAATAAATTGCTTGATGATTAAGAAATTCATCAGGCAGGAAACAAAGAAAAAAAAATTTTTTTATAGAAACATTCTGTTTTCCGTTAGTATTTCCCCCCTCCCCTAGAATTACCAAAAAGAGGTTCTGAGATTTGACTATTCCTAATGTGATTTGTCAAAAAATATTTTTTGTAGTAATATTACAAATAACAATCAAGTGTTGATGTTGCCGTGAGATGTACTATCGTGCAAAGGCGAGAGGATAGGAACTGGGTCGTGGAGGGCTCGCTGCCGATAAGAGAGTTATTTACGTGGCTACTATTTATATCGTTGACCGCCCGCTCCTCTCTTTTATAATCAGTCAGGAATGTCTTCTGGATCTGGATGGCTGTATCTGGTGCTGTATGACTGCCCTCTTGGTGCTATGTCAAGTACCGATAATAGAATTATAATTGAAGAATATCAATACTCTGTATTATCGTGTACTCCAGGATATATCATAACTATCGGAAACTGATATTTCCAAAAAAAGTCATATTTGCGATCCGTAATTAATGTTATCACATAGTTTCTCGAGTATTCTATTTTGGACATCGTGAGGCTAATATAAAACTGTATGTTAAACTGCGTAACTCTCAATAGAAAAAAAAAAACGGATACTCCAAGAGTTACTCAGCTGAAGTCCATAGTTTTTCATCTGTGCCGAGGACTGTCTTCAAATATTCCTAGTATGTCATATCATACAGAAGGCACGGTCGGGGATCCGTTGTTGTTTTCAAGTAAGTAACAAAACCGGAAATGTCCATTTCTGAGGCGTATACAATATTTAAAAAAAAAATAATCTTATCACTACAACCCTTGAATGATATTGGGTTCAGTACATGGTAGAGATGTTTCTTAGACAGCGGGTATGTAAATTAATTAATTATACTCACCTTGTAGAGGTTGGGTGGGGCCAAGGAGGCTCCACGTTTACCACATGATACATTTATTAAGATTGTTGACATTGACATGCAACTGATTGAATAAATTACCTGTCATAGCCTGATTCGAATCTTTGTACCTTCTGCACAGCACTCCATACTCTGAGCTCCTATAAATAATATTAATAACAGCATATACTAAGTCGTCAGTGTCACGAAGTAAATGTTTTCCCACAAATTGCAACATTCTCCCTACTTCAGTATGCTTATCAACATTTTAATATGCCTGGGAAGAAAATGTATCAGTAGAACTTTCAGTTCACCTTATTGAATTAAATTGTTTTTAAAAAATGAAGAAAAACTTAACAGGACAAGTAAAAAATAATCAGAACGCAATGGAAAAAAATTGCTTAAGCCTCTAAAATACATAAAAATAACTATCAAATATATAACTATCATGAGGAAATTAAGGGAAAAAATCAGATCAATGAAGCACATCTCACATCATCTTTCTAAACAGACCCATCCTAATGAACCATCATAAAATTATCCTTGTTATTATATTGGAAGTCTTGGTATTGGGCTGCTGCCTCGAATCGCTGAGTCTGTTTGAGTTGTTGTATTTTAGTGGCTTAAGCTTTTTTTTTTTCCTGTTGACTGATTAGTTATTTTCTAGTATTTTATGTGACAGTTTTCAAAGTACCACTCATTTTTATCATTAAATTTTTAGTGACAAGTCAGAATTTTTTTTATAACACTATAGATGTAGACGTGCCACTAAGTGCCGATCCTCTCTAACTTCTCGACAAATACTCATGAATAAAAAAGCCTACGTAGCTTATTCTCGGCCATGCCTGCCGGTTCTTTCATCTTACCCAAAGTTTTCTTTTCCCTAGAGTTTGCTTATAGAGTTTGGTTCCAGTTAGTTAGTCACAAGCTTGGCACAACTTTCTTGTTTCTTGTCAGCACATTAGCTCAGAGGTCCACGAATGGATCTTGTAGCTGTACCGTCTTTTTCAAAAATCCTCTCATCTATTAATCTAAATCAAAAAGTATTAGATGATTCAGAGAAATGACGAATATTTCATCGATACATCCATTGTGAAAGCACCCTGGTTAGTTCGATGTCTCTGCAATCGATTATTCGGAACCAATCGGAGCTCCGGTAGACAACTGACCGTACCCTCCCCCAAATGCACTCCACTAAAGCTGTATCCCTTGTATACGAATGGTCACTTATTTTGTTGGAATTAGGTGAGTCATCTGTTGGTTTGGTTAATGGTTTTTGTGGTCAAGTGCATCGTTTGTTATGTTTCGTACCCTCCCTCAATCTTCCTGTTTGCAGGTGCTTAAGGTTTTGATATTAAATATATTGCATGAACAACGATATACATTTGTATTAAGTAACATCACACAAATGCAGCAACAATGAACTTCATAGCTCTATCTTCAATATCTCAAGATAAGTTTTATCTCAATTATTCCATCAACGTTTCACTATACCCTTCCGTCTCTTTTCAGGTGTTTATCTCTCTATTAAAGAATTGTGTTTAGTAACTCTTTGTTGCGAGTATAAAAGCTAAAAGTTAAACGCACTCCTAAAATCAAAGAAAGTTTTCAAATTCTATTCAATTATTTGTATAATCGTCGTATTTTTAACTATTATCCTAATGATACTGCAAACCTTTTCAGATTTATTATTTAATGCTAAATAGTTTATTAATTAGGATATTAAATTTATCAATGAATTATAAAATTTTAACTGAACTGAACACTCAGAAAATAAAAAGCTCATTATGGATTATGGTGATGTAGAAAACAAAAATGATTAGTTAGGGTAATTATTAAAAACCCGTTCACTTTACAAGATAACATTCCAAAAAAAAAAAATTATAAACGAAGAAACGTGATGATGATGACTGAACGATGTTTACATGATATGGTGTCAAGGTGTTCTCCTTCGCTCTCGTTCTAGGGCCGCGCTTTCTCGACTTCGCACCTGTGTGCTTAACTGTCCCTTTCTAAGTGCCTGGCTACTTAGTTCCTCTTCAATGGCTCTCAGGGTGTGTTTACATTTAATAATGTATCTTATCAATGAGTTACAAACGACCACTAATAATATATTGAACAAATATATTACATCAACTTTGACTCTATTACATCAGGAGTTAGTTAAATGCAATGTCTGAAAACCCCCTTGAGAAACCTGGCGGTTGAGGATACAACTGAAATATTAGATACAAGAGTTAGTACTCTTCAAGCACATAATAGAATTCATTTCAAGGTTGTTTTGGGATCTTAATTTAAAAAATATAACAAGTAGAGGCACTGTTTATAAGCGAATGTTTGTGCACAGAGGTAATTTGGCCGAAATCACACCTAGACACAAGGTTTTCCCGGAATTGTGGACACTCAGTTTATAGAGGCTAGTTGTGCCCTAGGATTGCTAATCGATTACTGTTAATAAATTAATTAAAACTAAGAGATGCCGCCAGAGCCGGGTTCCAACCCCGGTAGGATATAGCCTACCATCAGCCCAACAACACAACGCTCTACATAAGTATTGAAAGGCTATGCACACCGAGCTTTCGGGATTTTTCATTTATTTATTTTTCATATTGTCCTACTAAGGACCTCCTCATTTCAACTCTCTTTTTTGTATTTCTTCTTGATATATTTCCAGTGCTCCCTCATTCGTCGCCTGTGCTGCTCCCTTCTTTCTTCCGTCCATTTCTCTCCCGAAATTTTTTATTATTATTATTGACATATTTTTTTTATAAGGATTACTATATGTATTACCATTTATACACTCCTGCATGTTTAGCAAATGATTTAACAAATAACGATCATATTCGCCTCTTGAACCAGATGGCACTCTGGTAAACAGAAGCTGAAACCTTGGGCCGTTGGAGGGGGAGGGGTTAGAGGTAGCTGGTAGGTGAGTCAGTGAACCAGGGGAGGTGAAAGTGGCGAGGCATTGACCCGATTCTCGCTCCGAGAGTCGTGTTGTTGATGGTGAATAATGTCCTCATTGTATCTCCTATATTGACGTAGATATATTGTCCTATCTTTTCCCTGAGCCCATGCATGCTTGTAATGATCGGGGAGAGAGCTTTTGTGTTTTGCAAATTTATTGCCTTGTATATTAGTGGTATTTCTCAATAGTAGAAACACAAAGGTAGTTATTGGATACATGTTCTTAATGATAGGAAGGTATTAATACAAGAACATGACTAAGTCCTTGTCCGGCGTCTCTATGAATAGTTGAAAGTAGTTCAGATTTTATTTTTTAGCAATTATTATTGCTATAGAAACATGAATAACTACTCAAGTGACTTTGTAAGGTCTAACTGGAGGGAACCAGGGAATAGAAATCATTTAGGATTAAATTATACCACGGTAGTTCTGACCACCCTGGGATCATAATGAGCTTCGATGTCTCTAATTAATAAATATTTAACTTTTTGTCTTCTACCAATAAATTAATCGAGTATGAACATCCAGGTTATTTATTGCGAGAATCTTATGAGTTAATGATAATAAGTCATAGCGACCCCGAAGATTCGTTGCCGACATATACGCCATAGAGATTAATCACCCTTTTACCTAATCTCGAAGGCATTGAATGTGCCAAGGCTTGCGCAACCCAGGTCCATTCAGTTGACATGTCTCAACGGCTACCCGCGGGTTCGGAAAGCTAAGGCTCTAGCTATTAAAATAGAATCGGGTAAGGTTCGAGTTGAGCATTATGTATCGATCAGTGTCGATTGGCCGTTTGACATATATCGATATTTACGTAGGCTCTATTAATCCTTATTACTTGTTCGACTACCTTTTCATAGTCAGTACACATGTCCCTTTTTATTCTATTAAAGTCAGGCTATATTCCTGCCTCATATTCAACGAGTATATATAGCTCAACCATGGACCTATGACGTTATGTATATTTTTTGTTGTAAAAGTAAATTAAAAGTGTATTTCGGCAAACTTTTAGTTTCATTTAAACAATTGTATTCGTTTGAATCGCTGATTACTTTTTAAAATGTTAATTTGCTATTTAAATTGCTATACCATAATTTTAAAACGAATCCTAGTTGATCTGCGCCTCCCTAATGATATCTGTCACAGAGAGCACTTTTCTAATTGCATTTCTTTGGTTTTTGCTATTTGTAGTGTCAGTATCTTGCTCCACATGACTTTCAGCTGTCCGCGAGCTAAGCGGCACACCACTCGCCATGGCTTGTCGGAACATTAAGAGCTCAATTCAAGGAAAACGTCTTCTCTTCTTCTCTTATCTTCATCAAAGAGATGCCGTTTCCAATTATCGTGTCAAGATGTTCTAAGGCTGCTCCAGATGTTCTCTCGCACCTTCCTCCTCGTCGCAGCGAAGGTTGGTGCTCTGACCCAGTTCTTTCTTCGAGGGATGGCTAGAAATAGTCTGAAACATTAGGGTGAAGGTTGGATTGTGGCCAGTCTGATCAACTGACCAGCGGATTCTCATAACAAGAATTCAAATGAAAGCAGTAATAATATTTATTATTCCAATAAAACACTTGACTTCAAATCTAGTGAATTAAATAGTAGTAGTGGGAGGCGGGATAGCTCAGTGGGTGGAATGATGGGTTACTTTGTTTAAGAATCCTGCTGTGACCGATAGATTATTGTATCTGTCAACAGGTACACAGACTCTATAAAGTGGGTACCTTTGTTTAGCGAAAAGCCAGGCGGTGATCTCGATCTTGACTTGGCCAAATCAACTCCTCCCACAAGCGTTGCCTTGGTAACAGCTCAGCCTCTACCATGTACTGAGCCAAATAATCTTCATGGGTTGTAGTGATGCCGTTGGTAGTAGTGATGAGGTGCTTTTAACCGATGACGGAACACGTTTATGTAGTTGTAAATTTCAGCTTCGACTATTGAAATTGACATTTAAATTAACAATGTTACGGCATTAGTGGAATAAAAAAAAAAAAAAAATATCCAACCAAAAAGCCTTAAGTTTTTAAACTAAGACAGAAAAAAAATGCCTGTCAGCTATTTGACAGGTATAATTGTTTTCTTTTTTAGTTTAGGAACTTTAAGCTTTTTGATTTGTATTTGTTCCACAAATATCTTGCCTCTTTTGAGCTTTTTCTCATCAATATTAATTATTAAATGAATAATATCGCGTTACTTTAATCCTCGATATTGAAAGTTCATTTTGCCTATTGTTAATAAAAGAAGTTGACTATAGAACAGCTGCTATTAAGATAGAGCCAGTCAGCAAACCTTGGGAGCACACGGCCACTGTTTACAAAGTGATAGCTTCCAGTTTTCTATCCAACGGTATCCCAACTAATCTACCACGCTATTGAGGTTAAGGACAAAGATTTCCAGTAGAACTTTAATGATGCAATAATATCATAATAATAATAATAATTTAATATTATAATAGTAATGTCGAAATAGTTATTTTAAATTCTGCTATGTTTGTTCGTTTGTTCATTTGACGGAACTTTTTGCTGCTATTGCTAATCGGACGATGCTACATTGGGAGCTCTAAATTTTGCCTATCCAGGTTTATTGATTTATAACATGTTGACAACTGTTAATATATAATAATAAATTCTTTATTGGCTTTAATGCAAAACATGTAGCCATTGAATCTGGCCCGCTTAGTGTTATGTTTGGTTTTTGTTATGTAATTATTTGAAATAAAACAACACCCATAATTATTATAGTCCGACCTCTATAATATAGGTATGATAATATATAGCATATTGTCATTTAACTGCTAACCATAACTCAATCATAACTTTAAGTTATGATGCTAATCTAACCGTTCCGCCATTTTAACTTATTTATTTACTGAATTAGAACGAACTAGTTAATAGATCAGCTTGGAAATGAATGCAATGTTATATTAAATATTATCGTTAGCAGATTAGAAATTGGAGGGTTTTTATTTTCAATATAATCACGTTTTTATACGCCAAAACATGCGTGGGATATATTTTTACATTTACACCCACCACAATCCGTCTACTACATCCAGTTAAATAAAATTTCAAATTCTTTAAGGATTAACCATGAACAACTCTTACAAATGACAACCTTAATATTTGACGGCGAAAGTTGTGGAAATATATTTTATTTTAAGGCTGTTACATTCAGCTTATGCATTATTGTTAACTATAAATCTTAATAAACTTCTAATGAATAATGTTTATTTTTTAAATTTGTTTATAATTCTTCAAACTTGAACAAGAAAATTGTTCTATTGTAAATTAATATATCAAATCAAATGTTCTAATTCATCTGTTTCTGGAAATATTCAAAATAACAATAAATTTTATTTCATCCGAATACACATTTTCAGGCAGTTGCTTCCTAAAAATAAATAAATAATTATTATTAAAAACACAATAGCCATGATAATGGCTTAAAAAATCCGGAATCTTAAAAAATACTGTTCTGATAGTTCGACTTTGTTCTAATATGTTTAGGGATATTTTGTGCTGTTAACTGGGTCTATCTCTACGCGATCGTTTTCTAAAGCCATTCATTAAAATTTACCTGAATATTTAACTGAAAGCGGGCGCAATATCTATTGGCATTCTTGTTTGTAAATGTAAATGAAATTCACCCTCTGTTGTTGGTAGTTTAAAATTCAATGGATTGCTATGACCTTAAAATTATCGCCTTGTTTGTTTTGTATTCTCATCTCATTGGTCATAAGACCCTGAACTGTAGAATTTTCTCAGTCGCAGCTGAACTCGAAATGCGACCCATTTTACCAAACATTGCGTTATGTTATACAGAATCTACGAGTTTAGAAGAGTAAACATAAAAATAAGAGTCTACAATTCGACTCTGAATTGAATACAAAAATAATAATAAAATATAAATTTTTAGAATCTTAGCTTATTCAGCTACGATTCCTTAACTATATAGAAAACTGAAAAACATTTAAGGTGTGTCAAATGCATTAAATTCTGTGTCTTATGAGCCATTTACAATAATCCGAGTTATTGTAATTCTTCGATGAAAATATTTTTTTTCTCTTTTTTTATTTTATCCATACCTGTCAAATACAAAAAAGTGACAGCATCATCATCAATTAGCAGATCGGCTAACAGTTAAAAATTAAACTGAGTACTCAGCGGTACCTCTCCCGTGGCTTGATTTAATATTCCTATGATAACCGATCCCTCATCCACGAATGAAAATAATAAAATATCAAAAACTAACAGGAAAGAATAATCTGAGTTTTGGCAATAGATTTCTGTAAAATGCCTCTTTTAGGAATTTATTGGTAAAAAACAAAAATATTCTTTAAGTCTATTATCATATGTATATATTTTCTTTACCTAAATGGGTAGATAGCATTAAACGTTATAAAAAAAAATGGTAAAATGTTTAGCATTTTTCTTATCTTACTCACGGGCTACCAGATAACTTCGCAACACTACAAGCACATAAAATGTTTCAATCTGTTGTTGTTGTTTTGTTTTTTCTCGCCCCCCAATTGTGGGATCAATATACCTACCCCTCGATATGGCTGAGGTAGAAAAGGCATCAGCTGTAAAAGATGCTCCAAGAAGAGAGGAGACAATAGATAGGGAGGATGTAGATTGACGACATGCAATAAAACTCGACTCCATATGAATTATTCATATATTTCAGGAACCTGGATCCTTCGTTGTCTGCTCTGTCATTGTGCGTGCGTGCGTGTGTGCGTGTGTGTGTGTGTGTGTGTGTGTGTGTGTGTGTGTGTGTGTGTAAAAATATAATTAAATTCATTTATTTCTTATTAAGACCAATAATTAATGAATGTAACAACTAATAATTATGAATGTAAAGTATTTACTGTTACCGAATATCTCCGAAGGCTCTAAAATAGCCAAAATTTTGCACTAGACCCCGTCAGTGAAACAGGACTTATAACATAATAAGACCCCATATTAGAAGTACCGCCCAATCCTCCAAAAAAAAACTCTATTGGAATAAATCAATCATAGCAAATTTATTGATATATGATATCTATTTATTGATGTATCATGGATATATTGATTGATTGGCCTTTACAATCTGACATTATAGGCCAAATACCTTCCTTATAGATTTAAAAGGAAAATAAGCAGAACTTTCGGGATCCCCATCATGAAGAACATTTATATAACTGTGGGAGATGAACTGAAAAAAGAGGTGACTATCGAGTCGAAGAAATCATATAATTTGGAATGTGCCACCAACCTATCATAATATCCTACCAATATACCAAAAGTGGCAGGGATGGATGGTTTAAATTACCTATAGATATGATACAAAAACCTGTATTGTTACAAAAATTTTAAATGTTTAAAAAGACAAACATATGAAGGTGGCTGGACTTGTGTGCTCACACCTCAGATACTCTACCCACAACAGCGAGAAAAAACATAAAAGTCGAAATAATAATTTACTTATTAGGTATTTTAAAAGGTATTTTTATTACTTATTAGGTATTTTTTTTACATTAATTAATAGATTAATAATTATTATAAAATACATGCAGCTTTTAATTTCATCTTGTTTTGAACCACTTATTTATATTGTAGTTAATAGACGTACAAGTGGTTCAACGCATTTCTGTTTAATGGTTCGCTTCAATTTTAATTTCCTGCTATTGTTACCTGTCGACACATCATGTAATCCACATATTATATTATCAATAACAACTATGTATATATATGTGACTAAGTACAATAACGCCCAGTGGAGAGGGAGGAAGGTATGAATGAAGGTAGGCGCGGAGGTGTGGCCAACTGCCCACCTCATCGCCCACGTCTTGAGGTATATATGTATATATATTTATATATCACTGTTTGTTGTTGCGGCCGTCTTGATTTAAATTGTTTAAATCCAGCCAGTGCTTCTTCTGGAATCTGACTTTTCATCTTCTCCTCTTTGTTGTTCTTATCTTTTTTTCCCTTTGTTCTACTTTTTTTTCTGCAAAAAGATATTTACCAATCCGAAAATAGATTGAGAAAGTGTGCTATTCCTAAATCTTGAAAAAGATAGATGGCTATGCGTAATTAACTTTATCTGTTCTCAACACATGTATTCATGATAGACTTAATAAATATTTTAACCACACATTATTCAAGAAAATATTATAAACATGTATTCCCCTAGATATTGTTACAATTAAAATACAGAGTAATGGGCAATATTTATCGAGACAGGATTTAAAAAGTTTATTTGAGTGTTTTGGGGAGGGAGTAGCACCGTGTTATTGAGCTGTAAGTACCGGGTTTAAGCCCTGCTGTTGCATATTAAAATTATTTATTTTATTTAATTATTACTCATTTTACTGAAAATCGGGCAAATATTATTTGAGCTCGATCAAATAATCATCCTGCATAAAGAGTGTGCTGCACCCAAGCTCCTTCGTTATTAGTTCTTTTCCAAATGAATTAATTCATACTCCCATTTTTTTTTTTTTGCAAGTTTTGATGAAAACATGTAGGAAAATCTGAGACCTAGTTGAACATTTAGGTTTATTCCTTCCTAGATTTTTTACTTTTTACGTGATTCTGAACATGCGGTCAGGAATTATCATTGAGGAAAACCGCAATTTTATTTCTATTCTCTAATTTTGGTATATTAAAAAGAATTCGCATAAAAATAGTAATGATTCCAGATAAAATTAGAAAATCCGATTCCCAAGAAGATAACACTGCGTATTTCTTCGAAGTTTCCAATATTCAGCTTCTATTTTAAGCGGGCTCGTATCTATGAAGATATTGTAAAGATCGACTGTATTATTTGTATATATTTTTGTTCGCGAATACATACTGTACACATCGTGTTCCATTTTTCAACTAACATATTTACTACTAGTATTTGGCTTGAAACGTTCAAAGTGCTCAATTTCAATATACATATTTGCATAGCATTGATACAAAGGTGATGTACGCGTTGCATCCTCTGTGCATCCATTGCATTGCATGTCACCTGACAGGCAGTGGGCTCAATAGTGCGTGGCCACATCCCTGAATAGCAATCGGGATGCTGTCACCTGTCAGTGATTTGTGGACAGGAGGGCTCCCGAAACTGTGGCTTTTGGGACTCTGACGAAACTGTGCCCCTTCCTCTGGTATGCAATCAATCGTGATTAATCATCCACATGATATGTCAATACAATGCCAGGTAATAATACAAGAGGTAATAAATAATAGGTTCTGTATTTAGTTACTTGATAATGTAAATGCCTATAAATCTATACAAATAATATGCATTGTCCTGAATGACTGACTGACGGATCAGCGCACAGCCTAAACCGCTGATCGTAGAGACCTGGAACTTGGAGAGTGTGTTCTTTGTATGACGTAGGCATCCGATAAGAAAGGATTTTTCGAAATTCTACTCCTGAGGGGGTGAAAAAGGGGCGCAAAGTTTGTATGCTTGCTCACGTGTTTGTTACTCGCAAAATCTAAATATTTTCGCTAAACAAAACAAATCAAGTAACATAGTTTACAGGAGTATATTGCAGTAAGTAGGACCGCCATAAAGTGAATACCCTAAAATATACCTGGGGGTCGTGTGGTTGAGCGTAATCTCGGACAAATCACCTCACTGCATAACCGTTGACCAAGAAAAGAGTACACTCTCTACGATATACTGAACCCCAGACCTTTATAGGGCTGTACTGCTATAAGTTTTTTTTTTAATTATGTTGAATCATTAATGATGATAATATCATTATTTAATTTCACAACATTTATTCGCAGTCACCCTTTGGGAAAATATAAACAAAAAAATGAAAAGCATCATTATTCATTATGATTTGGCAATCCACACCATTATACATACAACAACTAGAGGTGTTGATAGGTCCCTTGATGATCTCATCGTGATATTCGCTGATTGGACATGATTGCCCTCGGGTTAGTGTCGATATCATTATAATCGATAATCTCACCGCAGCAGATTCGATTGAGCCCATTGATTGCAGCTATGATTGCATATTATAATCCTAGCTCCTCGTCCTGTTCCTTACTAATGGCGTGTTTATCCTCTTTGGGGTGGATAGTGGTCCCGCTATCCAACCTCTGTCCTTTATTATCATCCTGTATTATTTATGTATTGCATGTGTATTTACGGATGTGTCGAATATGTATAAGCGTTCAGTCGGCTACTGAAGGATACCCTTCCTGCAAATGTGTTTCATTAAATGAATATACATAATTTTTCTCTATCTTAATTTTTGATAATCTCTAGTTCAGTTTCTTTCCATGTGTAATAGAAGGTAAAAATATATATGCATATTTCATGAAAATGGTCCTAACTACATGATATTTATATTGGAAATAATTATATTGTTTTTCATTTCGTCGAAATAAATTAGGCCTCTGGCAGAAAAGACAATAGATTACAAAATATCCACTTTTTTCCAAGTCATTTAATTTTGAATTGACTTTATTTAAAAAATGCGAAATGATAGTTGCTTATTTTTCAAAACATTCCATATTCTTCTCATTTTCTGCGTACTGTTGTTAAGCCTAAGGTTTTGCAGGGAGATGGTTAGATCTAGGTGGCTCAACCTTATAGTGGTTTTTTCTTATTAAGAGTACACATACAGACAATCTGCTGATTTTCTATTTGTTTTATTGGCAGTTTATGGATAAAAATATAAAATGAAGTAAGAAAAAACCAACTGTATAAATGCTGGGCGCGGCTGTGGGATCGGCAGACCCTCCTGAACGATCTATGACTGTTATATATCAAATAATTTATCCACCGTAGCATTTAGCTCAGCAACTCAGTGCTCCACAGGTACCCCACTCCCTACTAAATCCTATATCGCTGTTATTGTCGACGGTAACTGGGCAGTTATGTAAGGGACATACTATGAGGCTAATAATACCTTGGGATTGGAAGGAAGAGATTTCACTCAAGGGCAGTGTATTAACTGCACAGGAATTTGGACTCCATCCAACCTCCCATCCTTTATACGAGTACCCTCGCTTCCAATAGTTCTTACCTGAGTCTTTACCGGCGTCTGTCTCCGTCTCGATTGTCGGTTCGGGTGTGGGTTCTGATGAAGAAATGCGTTTAGCATGCAGAAAGGAAATGAGAAAGGAAAAAATTGAATACAATATATCAAATTGAAGAAATAATAGTTATACTATAGTAAAGATGCCGTCAGCTTAAAATTATTATTCAGAAAACCAATGTTTCGTCGATCCAATCGATCCTTCGAAGTGTGCCATCTTTAGGTTACAGGTCATGTCAGGGATTGTTGAACTTGCCTAACAATGTAGTTCTTTTCATTCCCCTTCATCAATATTCAGTTTATCTTTCGTCATTTCACAAAAAACAATACGATTTATTATATCTTAGTTATTTTTACACGTCGAAGCTGACACTAAACAGAATCTCTGTAGCATCTCTGACGTAATTCACCTTTGACTTGACGCCATATTGCAAAATGCTCGTGACTTATACCATACGATCCTTCCATTGAGAGCGGAAACATAATGGGGTCGGTATTCATTGTAGCACTTACACTCGAAATATTTGTCACATTGCATCATCCTATTTATTTTAGATTTTTTTAATGTTTTATCAATGTATTTTTTATCTTTTACTGTTACCTATTCCTATCGGGATGATAGGAGAGTCGGAAGTGGACAAGACGTCAGGAGAAGACGTGTTGTTGGAACCAGGTGTGCGGACGTTGCGGTAGGCGTGGGACAGCTGCTGGAGATTTCTCGGCAGGAAATCTCATGGACTGATCAATTAGCTGTATCGAGCGGGCGTAGTAGAGACAATGTCACCGGCCGATAGCGAGCTAAGGTTCCTTTCCTTCTTATCCGCGTCGAATAAAAAAAATATATAAAAATAAAATTACGAAGTATAAAAAAAACTAATAACTGGGCGACCTTTGCGGCGCCCACTTGCGGCCCGTGGGCGATGCAGTTATGTAAATGGCCGGAGAGTCATGTTCCACCATCAGGTGTAGCGCAGGGTACACTCAACTCGTCATCTCGTATTGGCTTCTAATAATAGTAGGGGCTAGGGTAGAGTCTGGAGGGTCTTGGATTAGTACATGGTGGAGAGTGTACTGTCTAAATCAATGGTTGGCCAACTGGACATCCAAAAGAGCCAATTATTAACAATACAAAATTGAAGATTATTCAAATAGCCATATTTTTTTTTAACTTAAGCTTCAGTGGAGACAGATTTGGCGAATAAAGGGACCTAATGGTATAGAGGAAGCATGGAGTAAGATGTAACAATACGGAGCTAGCGAGTCTATTACAGGCCCCGTCGTGGTCAAAGTAATGAATCTTGGTCGGTTGCGCTGAGCTGGCCATGTAGCCAGAATGACAAGTGTAGAAGCCCCCAGAAGAGAATTTGAACAAAAGGTTCAGGGCACAAGAAGAGTCGGGCGACCCAAGCACCGACGGCTGGATGGGGTCAGGGAGGACATCAGGAGCCAGCTAATTGTCCGGAACTGGAAGGCCGCTGCACTGGACAGGGAGGATTGGCGAGTGCTTATCGAGGGAGCCAAGGTTCTTCTTTCGTGGCACTATAACTTATCAATCTTAAGAGCCACGAAAGAAGAAGATGAAGAAACATTGTTATTGAAATTAAAGTTGTACTCTCGAGCCTGCCTGAATATACCATATACCATAGTTTAACTAACGTACAAATAGTTAAAATTCATGTAGGCCCGCAGCAATGAGGCAGATATAATGATCCGCATGTTTTTGAGCGACTAGCCGTGTTAATGTTGTTTTCTATAAATGTTTTATAGGTTGGCGTTTCAAAATGTTTCCTACTCTCTTTCAAGGTGTTATTAAATAAAATCCCCTGTCTGCAATAAACATTTCGTGGAAACGCTTTAGAAGAGGGCAAAGAGAGCTTGAAATTGGTGAAGGCCAACGTTTGTACAGGAGGGGATTTGGCCGAGATATCATTCAACCATCAGGTTTTCCCCTAATCAAGGGTACCCCCTTTAGGTATGCTGGGTAAGCTCATGAAGAGTTTGCAGTTTGCACAAGCTGTTAACATAATTTATAAGCCTGACTTTAATCCGGGGCCTACAACAGAACAGCTCAGCGCTCTACACGCTGAACCATCCCGCTCCCCGAAATGGTAATATTATATTATTTTTGAAGTAAGATTTTCCCCTTCCAGTATCTTATCCGCCTGATACTGCTGGTACGGAAAGGTGAGCACTTTCAACATTCGAGTTTTGTCCTTCCTCCAGTATGCTGTATTACTCATAGTTATCTCTAAAAATTAAATAATATTGCGGAAAGACTTGTAAAAATTGTATTTTTGTTTCTGTTTGAAATGTGTAAAAAAGATTCCTAACATTGGGCCAAGTACTTTTCAGTTATGGGAAAAATATACGGTATTATTTCTCTCAAGTTTTAACATAAAAATCTAATCTTATTCATACTTGGCGGATTGTTTAGTGATTCTGCTTGCGATTCTGGATGTTACCCAAGAAGCGCCAACAACCTCAGCCTCTGGAAAAATCTATTCAACAAACAAAGAGTCGTTTAGAATAGAACTTTGTACAATCTGATCCTGACTTAGTAGCTAAGTCTAAGCACACCTTTAAAACCCGTTCCTATCCTACCTCACGCTTGGACTTATCCGATCCCTATTTATAGTGACCGCCCCGCCCAGCTGACAATAAGCGCATCCACTTGGCAGCGGGCGATGTTTTCATATTTCACTGAATTATATAAAAAGGTCGCAAAGCTATCTTCTTGTTTACACCAGAACAGTCCGCTCCCCTCCTTCCACCTCCTAATTATACTGGCTAATATTAGTCAGCTGTCCTCCTGCGGTGTTTACACAACACTTTAGAACTATCTTACACAACGAGGATATCATTGATTACGTTTCCGCAGCTGTTCCCAAAAAACAGGTCAAAACAGTATGAATTATTATGGGGAATAATTAATATAAAGAGACAATAAAAACAAATTTAATAGTGTTTCATCTCATACTCGTAATAGTGTTTTTATATCCCACTTAGCTACGATTCCTTTATGACATAAGGAACAATATGTACAAGAAAACATTATGATGAAACAAGTGTTATGATTAATTTTATATTTTTTAAGACTTGTAACTTCTAAGCTTTGTCTGATTTCGACGAATCTATTTCCATTGTTATGTCGTCCCTGTAAAGTTATTAAGCATTATCAACCTGACAACCGCGATTATTGGTTCCATTACATGATAGAGGCTGTACTATTTCTATCCCAATGTTTGGGCTAGGAAATAAATTGAAAATTGATACACGCTAACCCGCCATGCTTTCCCTACTATGTGATTTCTAACTATACAGATACCGCTCATAAAAAGGATGACCCCTTGTGAATATTATATGAATGCTAACAGAATAATAAGCACATTTCCTCAGGATATGGGTTAGCAGTAGCCTGTTTGCAGACTAAAAACAAACTATAACTGATGTAGTGGTTACAAAAACAACCTACTATACACAAGATTGCGGGTTCGCAGTCTATTAATTGGTCCTTCGGGTGGCACGTAATTTGAAAGTCCCGAGCCTGTGTGTGATCTCAGGTACTCTAATAACACCTGCATAGGCAGAATTTATGGCTCCCACCGTAGCATCCTCTGAATATCCATAGCAGCAACAAGTTGCGTTAAGCTAAACAAACAAACAGACAGATGCCAAGGGCATGAGAAATTAGAATGCAATAAGTCGAGATCAAAGATGATCCGATTAATTTCAAAATGACCGGCAAGAATTTAGTTTTAATTTATAGACAGTTTTGAAAAAAATACTCAAAACCTACAGAGGAAATCAAATTCCTTAATACAGGCTACTCACTGCATAAAGAATGGGTGAGCCTCAGGAGGGTGTACAGGTTTTGAAGGGTCAACCCACGACTGTTAACTGAATAAATTACCCAACTGCCACTGCAGTTTTCGAACTCAGCGCTACATATTGAGGTACCCTACTCCTCTACTTTTTGTATTTTACTTTTGTAGGTTTCGGTGGAATTTCGTTCATTAAATCGGATAGCCTCCTTTTGATCTTTGGTGGTTATTTATCGAGCTGCTATCCTTTGAGGTCGGGCTGGGGGAGCTGACCACATGAAAGGGGTGTCCAGGATACAAGGGAGAGGAGAGGTCGGTGACGTAAATGGGTTGCTCCCGGGCGTGGGTGCGGGATTATAGCGAAGCAAAAAAGTAGTACAAAACCCTATTATAAACAGCTGATTAATTTATTTTAACAAAAAAAAATATTTATAAAACGATTTTGCCGCTTCCCGCTGTCCTCAATAGCCCTTAGAAGCGTATTCATTAACATAGAGGTCAGTATTATTCTACAACTTACCAATTAAAGTCCCAAAACCAAGTTAATACAAAAACTAAATCATTACATTTTTCATGTGGTTTCATGGTTAGTTGTTGTTTGTTTGTTTATTTAACGTCACATTATGCTTAAGCTAAAAATGGTCAAGGGAGCGGAGTGGCTCAGTGTTAGAGCACTGAGTTGCCATGCCGGAAATCCTGGTTCAAATCCCACTGCGGGTAAGGCTTTTATTTAGTCTGTTTGCAGCCGGAGATAGGTCATATAGGACTTAGGTCTCTTCTGGGGCTCACCCAGCCTCTATAAAATGTTATAAAAATAGGGTACTCGAAATAACAGGGGGGGGGGGAATCTGGTGGTTGAGCGTGATCTAGTACAAGTCACCTCCTTGCAGAACCATTGTCCATGAAAAAGTACAGGCGCTGCCATGTACTGAACCCCAGACCCGTTCACGGGTTGTAGTGGTAAAGTTTTTTTTTTGTTTGAATGGTCCGGTAAAATAAATACAAAAAACAAGTAACTTAAAATAAAAATAACTTATTTTATTCGTGCTTACGTTTCAACCTAGTTTTAGGCCATCTTCAGCTGAGATGAAAGAGTGAAGAGTCCAACTGCAACTCACCACACGCACCCTCTTACCATTTTACATTACATTTTTATTCAAGACCAAACCGGACAGAGACACAAATTCTTTAATGTATATAAAATAACAGAAGAAGGAAATTAAATGTAAATGTGATAGGATCAAATCTTTATACGAACATAAATTATCAAATAATTTTAGTCAGACTCTTATGGGGTGAAACCGGAGAGTTTCTAATTTATTATTTACAATGGTTTCTGATAAATATTTTTATACAATTAACATTAACTTAATAAAATAATTATCTTTTAAAGAAGCTCGTTTGAAGCTTTTCTATAATATGCCCGATGAGGCAGAAACGTTGCAACATTCTAGTAAGATATCAAAAGTTTAATTTTGGCCTAAATTATTGAGCACTCATTTGTGTATAACGTATTGTGATTTCGTCGTGATAAAAATTAACATAAATAAAAAATACATTTTTTCTCTTCAAAATAAAAATATTTAAAAATTATAAAAAAATAAAATAAATCTTATGCGAAAATTGATACTGATCCAAAATTGTTTTTGTTAGAATTAGTGTGGAAATTGAATCTTATAAAAAAAAAAATTTGAATTAAAAAAACAAAAAAAAACCTTCTTAGCACTTTTTTGCAATGGAAAAAACGGAAACACGTTACATCAAAAGCCTGAACGAATCTAAGGTCATGCAGATTTTCGCTAGTTTTGGCAGTAGCGTTTGGGAGCTGCCTCGTGGACTTGTTTTTTGTTTTTGTTTTTAAGGCAGAAAAATAAAACATTGTTTATTCTGTCCCCGTTCAAAACTTCAATCACTCGATTCAGCTCATACAGATTACCTTTGATGAATTAATGCTGCATTCTAACAGGCGGACGCAAATCCTCCATCCAACGCGTATCAAAATGACCTTCTAGTTAGTTGTGTTTATTCGTTAATGTTCTGACAATGATTGTCATAAATCACAATTTATTATTAATGATATTTACTTCACATGTTACTACATAGACATCACATTTGTGAGCTCAACATTAAAATTTCCACTTGAATTTTAAGTCTGTTTTATAAAAAAAATTTAAAACCAATTTATATTCAATCCGCCCTTGCTGTTCATTTTAAAGTTAATCAAATCATCTTTGATCTACCCAGATGATGTTGATCTCATTCTATTGTAACGAGTTTCTTTTTTTTTGTCGCTAAGTTCGCCCTTCATGTGTCTCTACTTATGTGAGCTCACTCTACTGTGGGCTTTCGTTACGTGCGAATGTACATCAGTGGTTTATATGGCCAAGTAATTGCCAAATTTTACTGTTTACCTTGTCTTTTCTTTGCGGCTCAGCGGTAAGCATCCTATTAAAATTTGTAAAAGAAGTTGTATATAATCTTTGGTTTTTTTATCAATTTTTATCTATGATTTTTCAGTTGGTTTTACCGCTTGATGTAATGATTTTGTTACGAACTTTATTCTGAATACAACCTACTTTTTTTTGGACTTTTTATTCAATCAATTTGGACCTTGCACCGAAAACCCCACAAACTGGTCACAGTATTTTTTTATTATGTTAGTTTCTATTTATTTTTAGATGCAATGACTCCTTGAGATTGTCAAATATTTTTAGTGCTGAAAACTGACCGCTACTCACCCGTATTATATGTGCAGCCCAGGTGAATTTGTGATCAAGTGGAATCATTTCCAAAATGAGTTTTTCTCAGGGAAACGAAATCGTGTTATTGCCGTAGTGCTTAAGAGGCTAAGGCCTTGGCTTGAAATGTAGTGATTGCTTATATTTTAACTCTATTCCAGGCCAAAAATTATGAGATGCTTCTTCTCTCGATACAATTAAGACATTCGAGTTACCTATTTATTCACCGGATCTGCAGATGCTATAGAATTCGCAAGCGGTATCATTTATATGACACTCTGTTTGAAGTTAAGAATGAATAGTTAGAAATGATGATGCAAACCATGGTATGTCAATAAAAAAAAAACTTTGCATACCGATTTAAAAATAGAAGCGGTGACGAACAGATACGAATATACTACAAACCCTTTCAGGAAAAATTGCATGAGCTCCTAGGAGCAGACTAAAAAGAATGTGGATGAGGGATCTGTTATCATCGAAAAATTTAATCAAGTCACGGGAGTGGTACCTCTGTGTACTGTTCTTCTTCAGGCCTCTCATGTCATTCTGTTTTATTTTACTACTGTTAGCCAATCTGCTGATTATCAATTATCTATACTTGGGAGCCATGGATAAAAATATAAAGAAAAATAAATAAATGGTGCTGGAATGATATAATAGAAATTTTACAAGGTTAGTATAAGTCATTTAACAAGTATGTATTCTCCAACTGTTGCGTATTCTCTGTGCCTACGAATTATTTAAAGCCGTAAGAAGGTATCTCCTTTTATATGAAACCTCTGCTCATAATTATCCTACTTGGAAATTCTTCTGATTTGCAATGGAACGCCCAATGATTTACTAGTTAGCTAAAGCAGAGAGACAGTTAGCTTGGCCTAGGCTCAAGTATCAGAAGCCGGGGCACGTGCGAAGCCATCAACATCGCGGCCCCCTACCAACCCCTTCCTTGACATTCGTGACATCTCCTTGACATTGTTATTGTCGCTGCATTTAGCTCCGGGGAGTGCGCCTCCTTGCCAACCCTCATCGTCTTAATATGGGCGGAAACTGGCTTGAAAACTAAATTTGGATCCCTTTATGGTTTTCGGCATCTCACTTGGGCGTCTTCGCGTCTGTCTTTAATCCTCATTGGTAAGTCCACCTTGGGAAGTTACAGCCTATTGAGCAGTGGTTCCCAACCACTTTTTTTTTTTTTATAATAAGGACCACGCGAATATCATTGGTTAGTCTTCTTTGGGAGTCTTGACTTACTTTCTTCCCATCTCAGCTAATGTACTTTATTATATAGAAATTTTAAAAATAAAAACAAAACCAAATATTTCTTTATATACAAATTTATTGTCCTGCGCGTTAGATAATTTCACGGGATTAGGCAGCGTCTTTGGTGAAACCCATCGATATTCCAACCCATTTACACAAAACCTCGACAAACTATATACCTAAACCTTCCTGGTGAATCACTCTATCTTTTGGTGAAAACCTCATGAAAATCTAATTTGTAATGATTATTTCCTTTCTATAATCGTTTTTATTTGTCCTAATGGCATGTTTAAAACCCAGGTATCCCATGTGTTCATCTTTAATCTTGAATGGTGTTCTCCTTCATATCCTGTATAACTACCTCTGGGAATCCTGTACCATCTACCTCTAATTTAGTAGGTGAGATAGAGGGGAAATATAAGAAAATACAACTTTGCCAAATTTGTTTTTTTCATATTAGAGCTTAATTTAGTTTATAGTATTTTTTCTTTATTATTATTATCACAGTTCCGTGTTTTCTCGCTATTGCGGGTTGAGTACCTGAGGTGGGAAAACCACGAGTCCAGCAATATTCATTTTTGTTTTCAATTAGAAATATTTGTAACAATAACGGTTTTGGTGTAATTCCGGCCAGTTTCAGATATTTTTTATGTCACCAATCCATTTCATTGCGTCTATTTTGGATTGGCTCCTCTTTTTTTTAAATTTCTTCCTGCATTTATAGTCATTATACTTTTTTTTTTATTTTACCTAAAAATTGTAATCTCTTCGTTGCTTCTGATTCGCGATTTACTATCCACTTGTATTGCACCATAAATTCTTCTTAGTATCATTCTTTCAATTACTTTCAGTTTCTGGCTATTACCTTCTGACAATCCTCAACTTCCAACGTTACAACCGGTCGTATTAGAGTTTAATGAGTCTTCAATTTCATGGTTTAAGTCAATCATTGTTACTTGAGCAGTTCGAGATTGTTAACTCACCTATATTTTCACATCTGTATTGTCGTATATTATATCATATTACATTTACTAATTGACTCCTTACTTGTTGACAGATCGCGGTAGACGGGAGTGCTGCGGAGTGTTCCGGGTCAGCTTGGACGCAGACCTGCTCTCTACCCTGGTGTCGATTTACCCCGAGTGGTTCGCCGGGGCCGCAGGTATGGAGCCAGGACAACGCTCGCCCCCTAAGGCTGAAGTGGACGAATCTCCGCTCCACCAGGCCATGGACAAGAACAAGGAGTGTGAGTATCACCATCAACATAGTAATAGGGTATAAGTAAGTATGTTATAATAGCATAACAAGTAGGTTGCAGGAAGGCTATGAGTCTAGTGTAAAGCGTGTAAAAACAGGGGAGGGCGTCTTAACTGGAGAATAGTATTTAAGGATCCCTTTTTGAATTTATAGTAGTTCGCAAAGAGACAACTAATGAATAATTAAAACATTCAGGAATAAAATCCAAACAAGAAAATTAAGTCTCATAAGTAACAGAAGCATAAATTACCTTGCTCTCTATTTTTTTCTTGCCTTGGGCAGTATGAAACGTGTAGAAACAGAGAAGGGCTTTTTCACTGCTGTTATATTTATGGATTTGTATTCTTATGTGTAACTATACATTTATATATAAAGGATTTCACAAGAACACATAAATTAATTGTTACGTATGTTAAGTACGATAAAAAATACAAAAGAGTTGCCTTTCAAAACAAGAAATCCTCGACGTTCTGGTTTTCCGTTGACAGAGTTACTGCTATTTATATTTTTAATGATATTTTTTATTGTCTGGCGATGGTTTCTGAAAAAATATAAAATTTGTTTTTTTAATTAAAGGGAACTTTATATTTTCGATCTTCATAGTACATTATTCCTAGATCAATTTTATTCCACAAGTATTATGGATAGATTAATCTGAGTATACTACTATACTAAGTATAATCCTTATATAAAGGCAGTTGCATCTATTGCTTTGCGAATGAGTTTTTTTGTTTGTTTAATTTAAAATCACTTTTAATTTTTAATGTGGATGCCACGGGACTATATATTTGTAATTATTTCATTAATTTGGTAAAACCATTTTCCAGTCTAATGGGTCTTACTCCAAGTAAGAAATTTTAAAATTATAGACATCTATATAAAGGTATCTTAATATACTTAATTACAGTCTTTCAAGACATATTTTTATAACTGTTGTATTTATTGTATCGTTGTTTTTTTTTTATATATTTTTATGTTGTTAAATTACAGAAATGGTAGAATGACAATTCTAATATGGACTTATAAGCAGTAAAAGTAATACTTATGAAAAAAAAGGAAAAATTGAAAATGACTATGTTGTCGAAACGTTTTTGAAATAAATAAAATTGTCATTAAAATGGTTTTACCAAATCCTAATATCATGAACCGGCGATCTTTGGCATAGTAGATTATCCTAACCACTATACCATACGTTACCCTTATGAAACTTCTTTTAGAAATTTCTGAAGAGGTATTCAGTACGTTAATTATTAGTGGTATTTAATTAATATATAGCTCTTTTACATTACCCTCCAATTCCCCTGCTGATGGGTGCATTAACCATTTCGATAACGAGGAGAATTATTGATAGTTTCCAATTTGTTGTCAACATGATCGGTTGACGTCAAACGATTATTATGACCGGATGAATGGATTGAGGTAACCAATCAGGTTGTGTAACTGACACTTGAACGACACCATCAATACAGAATAGCAATATAGGCAGATCGACCGTAACACAACCGCGGTGATAATCGATTTCTGTATCGATTCTGCGAATCGCATACACTCGTCATTGGGTCTGTTTGTTCTCTTTCGCTTTCCCCGCCGCTCCCAGACTGCGTGGGATGTTCCAAAGGTCGTCTTGTGCTTTCATGTCGGAAGTCGTCACAGCCACATGTCCATTTCGCTTTTATATTTTGGTTATATTTATATTTCCGGCTGTCTAAGAAAGTTGGGATATTTCAAAGCTATATAAATAATCCAATAAAAAATAAATAAAGTAAAAAATTGGGGTTAGGTCATTTTCCGGAGGGTCCTTTGAACTCATGATAATCAACTTGTCATCCAATAGAAATAAGTAGGACAGCCTTTGGATCTAGAGACGCTTCTGAGGCTCACCCGGCGTTTATAAAATGCTTAATCGCAAAGAAAAAAAACCTGATGTAAGCCTGTGATCTCGGCGGAATACTTCCACAATCTTTTATTAATAAACAGTGCAGTCTCTACCACATACTTGAACCCAAGACATTCTTGAGTCGTGGTTGTAAACGTTTATAATCCGCAGTTGTAATCGTGAAAGTCGATTGGTACCTCCCGCCATTTTATTTCGTATCAAACCCACGTAGCCTTCGCTCTCGCAGCAAATTGTAGAAAGAAATCGTACCGACGGAGCTGGCCGCCACAGCCTTTTCTATCTGGCAAGTTCCTCTGTTGGCAGGTAGGTGGCGCCACTGGTTACTTCCATTTTTATCTTAATCTGAATCATGTATCTATTCCCGTACACCTCTTTGTCTGCACCATCGTCTCTCAGATTTGTACAAAATTTTGTACCCGATATGGTATGACAGCAATCCACACGTTTATGTGCTTTATATCAACTGTTAAAGTTTGCCAATTCCACCACTCGCTCCTGCCTTAACTGTTGTTAAAGTTAATATTTGCATTCCTTGCAAGCAGAACTGAGGCCAACAACTCCTGGTGAGTTGCGTCATTGCGGTTCTTCGCAAATACTTTGTCATTCCTGTCAGAACTCTCTTTCCTGCCGCCGTTTCCTTTCTTAATGTCTGACCTTGTTAGAGCTTTTGCCTAACTAAGCCTTTACATAAAAACACTCACGAACGTATTAATACATTGAAACATGCAAGAGCGGATCCAGGATTTTTTTCTGGGGGGGGGGGGGGGCACAACGGGCAGACGGGCAAAAAAATCAACAATAACTTAGAAATACACTTGTAGTATTTATAGAAAGGTTTATTAAAATACCTAACAATAGTTTCACTCATGTTATTTCTGTTATTTTAACAACTATCATCGCATGATATGCCTTTAAGTATGTACTGTAATGGATTCTCCACAGTACACAAAAAACCGTCTGGGGGGGGGGGGGGCACGTGCAACTCACTGAGTTGCAATGACGGAGGTCCTGGGTTGAAATCCCGCTGCTGGCAAGACTTTTAATTAATCTGTTAGCAGCCGGAGATGGATCCTATGGGATCTAGGACCCTCCTGGGACTCACCCAGCCTCTATAAAGTGGGTACCCAAAATAAGGGGGCGAATCTGGCGGTTGAGCGTGATCTAGGACTAATCACCTCTCTGCACAACCGTTGTCCAAGAAACAGCATAGTCTCTAACATGTACTGGACCCCAGACTGTTTCAAGGTTTGTAGTGTTATAGGTTATAATAATTTAAATCAGGACTGAATACAAGTAATTCTTCCAGATTATCAATGTGAGGCGGGTTTCCTTACTTTTTAGAATGGAATTTATTGTATTGTTACTGTTAGTTATTGTACTTGTACTGTTAGTTCATCACTGTTTCGACATTGTTTTTACTTTAATTACCGGATAGATAAGACAGTAGTGTGAGCAGGATGGGTCCTTGTGGACAGTTTAACCTAGCTCCTTGGAACTCTATCAAGTATTGCTTCTGTGCTCAGTCGTTTATCATTCCTGTCGCTAACGACCGTCTCTCTTTGGCAGAAAATAGTCTGCTCTTCTATTATTTGTTATATTAATATATAAAGAACATTAGGGATTTTCAGTAAGCCCAGAAAAGTTTTTAGGATATGTATGGAACGATATCTAAATGCCACTATTACAGTTAAACCATATACTTCATTTATTATAAGTTTTCCTCATAATTCAGGGTATCCACTATTTAGGAACTGCGTTACCACCAGAAGTATCTCCAGATCTCACAGAGTCGACTTTCGGATGTTAACAGAATAATAAATAATTCCTAAACAGCGGGATAGCTTAGTGGTAGATCGCCGAGTTGCCGTCCCGAATGTCTCGGTACAAGCCCGGCTGTGGCAGATAATATATTTAATCTTTTAACAGTAGGAGATGGATCCTCAAGGACCTGGAAATCACCTAGGGCTCACCCAGCCTCTAGAAAGTGGAGAGAAATCACTTCCCTGCATAACGGTCGTCCAAGAAAACAGTACAGTCTCCACCACGTACTGAACCCAAGGCCCTTCATAGGCTGTAGTGGTACAGGATTTATTTTGTTTATCACAGTTATACGTAACTCGAACTCGGGAGTTAAAGTTCCTTAACTCAACAACTAGCTATCCCTCCCCTTATAAATTATTAATTAGTACAAAATCAATATGCAAAAAAAATCAAAAGATGTAAAAAACAAATAATAGCAAATATTAGTTTAAACAAAATAATCAAAATAGTAAGCATGAATATATCCACTGAATTCTGAAAATATAATTTTTTCATGCTTATAAGGAAGTAAAAAAATAAAAATATTTTATAAGCCTAAAGTAAACAGCTCTCGTTAATATAGTTATGTTCTTCTGAAGAAAATCTTTCTTACATTTACATAGTTATAGCACTGTTGCCAACTTCAGCTAGACTAAACAATAACTCTTGTTCATTCCAAAAGAGCTATTTCATTATTATTCAAAACATAAATACTTCTCTATACTAACTTTACTTAAAAAATTAAGTACCATATGTTTTGTCACCTGTTCCGTTTGTAAAATCTCCTCCCCCCCCCCAAAAAATCGCCAATTGTTGTAACAACGTCCCTGAAACTGCTAATGAAAGGATTGGCCCACCGCCTTCTTGATCCATGAGAAGTAAAAGCTCCGGCAATGCCTTTGATATCCATGTTCCAGCTACTTATGGGATAAGAGATAGCGAGTGATAAAGGTAATGTTTTGTCTAGGTAACTCGTACACTAACAAAGATCTCATTAGGATAAGTAGTCGATGTAGCTACCGGCCCAGGTGACTGCTCAAGTACACAGGTGCAACATCATAACTGTGGAAACAGGTCAGAGGCTGTGTGCGGCCGGCCTTGTGATGTAGGCGTGCCATTGTGTTGCGAACACCTGGTCTCTTAGTCGAACCAATGAGGAAGGAGGGAGCCTGAGTGAGCCCGCGGATTTGCTTTTAAAAACTATTTTTTATTGTAATCATCTGCTCGATCACCTATTATATTTATACTCCTCCAATTTCCGTAATATGATGTGGAAGTAAGCTCTGATACTTTTCTTAAAAACCTGTAGCTCAATAACCCTAGAAGAGTTATGGGATTAAGTGCATGAAATGTGACTGTAATGCTTCTAAGCCAACGGTTATACAAGGGGGTGATTTGGCCAAGGATACTTTCTACCACCAGGTTTTCTTCACAAGACGCACTTTATAAAGGCTGAGTGAGTGTGTCCTTGTTATAATATATATATATATATATATATAATAATTTGTAAAGTATAATTATCTGGCAACGACTTAGATACAATTCGTACTGATTAAAGACATTAATTTTAATTAAAGTCAAGAAGTTTAACTTATAAATCTAAACTTCGAAGTAGCCTGTGACAGATTAGTTATTTATTTTGTTAACAGTCGTTGATCGACTCTGTTGAATCTTAGATCCTAGAGCATCTGTAGATCTTCAGCCTCTATAAAGTGCGTATTGATTGGGAGGGGGGGAGTGATGATCTCGTATCAATCATCTCATAACCCATGTCTTAAAAACCGTTCAGTCTCTACCATTTACTGAACCCAAAACCCTTCATGGGTTATATTGATATAGGATTTTTTTTCAAATTTGTTTCAATGTAACAATGAATCTGTTGAACAATGAAGACGTAGTTGAACCCTAGCTGTTACCACCTAGAATAAATCCTTTAAATACCTCAGGTAGAAGACCCTCATCAACATAAAGCAGTCGTTAAGTTTCTCAAACCGCTGTTGTGACATCCTGCCGTCGAATTAGGAAGCTGGATGGAAAGCAGTTTCTCAAATCTTACTCAGCTCTGACCTCCTTTGTTTGGGCAACCCACCAGATGGCCGTCTCTCTTCTCTTCCTTCCTTCTCTACGATGGTGGTCTGGTTCATAATTCAGTTGGCAGCAGTGCAAGTACGCTCTTTCCTATGGTTAGTAAACCTGATGTTGACAAGGCTGCGAGGCACCTGATTGGCTACCTGACCTGCCGTCGAGTGACGCGTACCTTTCGCAACTCCAGGGTGAATCCTTTCCCCTTCAAGATGAAATATTGCACTTAGTCTTTTCTTGTCTATAGGGCATAGGACCTTTCTTTCCGTAACTACTAATAACCACAGGTGTATTTGTAAATGTTAACTTTCATTTAATTATTGAGGATAATAAACTATAAACATAAGGAGTCTTATAAAAACCTTAAAATATACAAGAAATATACTGTTTTTTGCACCACTAATTATTAACCCTACCTCGTGGAGGTTTCTCGGGTTCAATACTAAACCTAAACAATTAAATACGTTTACACCTTTATGAAAATTTTGGGAATTAAACTTATAAAAAAATGCTGTTTGCTTGGTTTGGCGTGTTTTTATTTATTGTTAAGGAAACTAGTCCACTTTTTTAAGTTTTATAAAACAGACAAAAAAAAATGATCTTGTGCTCAACTAGTTCCCCAACTACCCTAAACAAATTATTGAAGATTTTGTGAAGGCTGTAGTAAGCGATGTGTTTCGTGACCGTCTCTCCTTTAACATTAGAACTACGCATGACGTAGGCGGGTTGATAGCCGGCCTACAACCTGGACAGAACTACCTGGCTCAGAGGACTCTCGGTATATTTCCGCTGCGTGGGCCGCACCGTATATTTCGTCCGCCTTTTGACAAAACACCGCGTGGGCCGGCTCAAGAAGTTTTTTCTGCTGCTATTAGTTCTTTCTCTCTCTCGGCCGAAGGACGTTTAATATTAGAGTTCAATATCCATTAGCACATATCCTGCTCTGGGATATCGGGATTCCTGGGAGGGTCGTCTGTGGGTGTAGGGTAGTGAAAGGTCTATAAATGTTGGGTGGGTGTTAGTATTGATAGTTCGTCGTATCCAGGTCGAATGTGGTCCTTGGAAGCAGAGGATAATAAAGTTAACAGAACTTGGATCATCATGTAACACTACAACCCGTAAAGGGTCTGAGGTTCAGTTTATGGTAGAGGACAACAGGTGTGCAGGGTGGTGATTTATCCTAAATCACGCTCAACCGCCATATTTCGCCACCATCTTTTTCTCGAGCCCTAGGAGGGTCCTAGATCCCATCTTCGGCCGCTAACAGTTTTAATAAAAGGTTCTCCCTTCGAGCGGGGTTTGAACTCAGGACCTTTGGCATGGCAACTGAGACACTCCGTTTCCAATTCGGTTCATCAGTTCAAAGATTAAAATTTAGTTTACACACTATTGTATACTGTAAATTTAATGTAGTTATAGCAGAGAGTTGCTACAAACGATGGTTTCTAATGTGTAGTGGTAGGGGCTGTCCATTACTCCATACTAGTACCTTTGGGGTCTATTCAGAAGAGAATTGTATGCTTGGGTTCAAGGACAATCGCAGATCTGTCTACATCCTAGGATTATGGCCGTTCGATTATAGACGCACGAGAACCTACAACTCTATCCCCGAAACAAACCTTTCTGAGGCCAAAACTTCAGGCGACTATTAGGCATTCTGGATAACCAAAACGCGATTCCTTATACAATAAGTGCAATGAGAATGAGCATCAATTAATTTGTTATTTTATCCAACATATTTATTTATGTTTTTATGCTGCAAGAAGGTTGTTAGTTTGAAAAGTGGTTCTGATTAAGGTAAATCAAGAAGGCTTAATATTGTTTTCAAATAATGTTGATGATAAGGTTTACATTACATGCCTAGGGCCTAGTTGGAGCCCTGCCAAACCTTGGAGCTAGCCTATATAGATAGCAGTTCAGTTATTTATCGCAAAATATTAATTTTATAATATAATATAAAGGGATAGTCAGCCAGTTTCCGTTTGTTGTTAATTATAGCAAAAAATATTGGTCTCGTTTCACCGAATGTTCGAGAACTAACTGCTGCCAAACCACCTTGTACTCGTATTAAGAGGAACCTGGTGGTTGAGGGTCATCACCTACTTGAACAACCATTGGTTAGGAAACAGTACAGTCCTTACCAAATACTGAACCCTAGGCGCTTTTTAGATTATAGTGTTAGAGGCTCCTTTTTTTTAAATCATTTTGCGATTCAAAACGGTTGGCTTGAAAACCGTACAGTCATTACCGAATACTGTCGTATTGTCGTAATGATGTTTTAATGATAACTTTTTTTTTCTTTTGGCACTCATACACACATTTATGTATCATCTTCTCAAATATATTCTGTTTTCTGACTTCTATTACTATATAAATTTCAATTATGGCGGTGATGACGTCAAAGAGAGAACAGTTATACTATAATTGATTGCTACCTCGCTGGCAGCCGACAGGGAGCTCTTTGTTTGCCTTCTGTATCCTTCCTTTTTATCTTCTTATTTTATCATCCTCTGTCGCTCTACTGCCAACATTCCTCATCTTCTCTGTTTACGAATCGTTGCACTTCCTGTTGACGTATTAAGATAGCTAATCAAAGAGCGAGGGTGGCGTATTAAAGAAGAAAACGGTGATGACATTCATCATCATTGACTGAGACATAATGTATCGATAGCTTAAGAAAAAATAGGTAATTACTCCGCAGGTTGTCGCTTCGAATTGAGTCACAACTAGTTTTAACTTTTCATTCGTTTCCCTTTTAATATTTTTCGAAAATACGGGTTATCATGAGCTTTAGTATGGATAAGAGAATGTAATTATAGGAAATGTGAGTACTTCGGTTATCATTTCATCTAGAAATTAATATTTCAACAAAGATATACTTACATCTACACTTCTGAAAGCTAGTTGAAACTTTTATTTCATGATGAAATAAACTTTTATTTACTGAAATCTACTCATTACCCATAATTATATTCTCTTTTACATACTAAAGCTCATGATAAACTGTATTTTTGGAAAATATGAATTAAACAAATAAACATTTAAAACTTTTTCTAACTCAACTCGAAGAAACAACCTCCCGAATAATTACCAAGAAATTATATATTACTCAATGATGTGGCCTGGTACAATCCTCCCTTCTACGCTTCGGTTAAATAATTTTATATCATGGTCAATAGTATTCTGTGCAACCGTGCCAGAATTGACCAAATGTTAGTGAAAAAAAATTATTACTATAATTATATAAACAATCATTATTTTATATATTTACAAAACCTACATATATGTGTGTATATATATAGGTTAGTTATATTAATATAAAACTGGCGCCAGTTTATAGAAGTAGATAGGAGAAGAAAAAAAAGAAACACCCTTTGGTGGAATACCCTATTGGCCGAGGACCAAGTAGTCAAAAGGATTTAAATTAAGTTTTGATAGCTCTGAAGACAACATAGTCGTCTTTGAAAATAGATTTGTTAGTTAGTGGTTTGTGAAGAGTCGTTAATGATGGCCAATTTGTACACCGATGTCTAAAGAACGGAGGGGGGTCCAAGCTGTTATTATTATCTCTTTGGATTCGTATAGGTTATTAACAGGAGTGGTGCTGCGCTCAAGCAACAATCTTCATATATATTTATAAATTTATATTCATAAAAAATAATTGTGACCTGGCTGTGACCTATAATTATTTGTCTGCACTATCAGCCTTAGATCGACCTCGCGGTCGGGACTCTTGTTTAGGGCACACTCAGCCTTTATAATGTGGGTACCTAATCTTCAAGTTGATTTGGGTAGTAATGAATGATTTAGCGTGACCATGATGAGCCGACTTCCTTGCTTAACCGTTGGTCAACAAACGTTACTTCTTTCCATGTTTTACATTTTACCGTGGGACAAACTGAGGTAATCAGATTCACATAACAATGCCAAAAATTTTGTTTATACAAATTTATTAACTTGGACTTTCTAGAGAAATGTATCAACATTCGATTTTGATTCTTTCGTCCGCAATTTTGTTTGTTTGTTTATTTAACCTCACTTTATGCTGCTGTGGTTAATCGGGCGATGCTACAACTACAGATCGCTCATACCACTTTTTCATTTTTCATTTCATCTAAATAATTTTAATTAATTCTAGATCGCATTTATTCATTTTATTATTGACAAATTCAATAATGCTATTGTATTTTATTATTTCTCAATGATTTTTTTTTTGTTGGTTCGTTTTGGATCACCTAGCGGACCTGGAATGTCCTGGACGCGGCACATCATTTGTACGCGTACCATTTTTTTGGTAATCTGAACCACATGAAGAGGCAGGAGGATTCTAGGACCAGTCAGGAAGGGAGCAAGTTGTTTCTGTACTTGAACTTATGATGGTTGGAATTGAGAGATCCTGCTCCCTACATCTGTTCCATATCGGTTAAAGGCGGCGCCTCTCTGTATCCATGGCAATCCTAGGTCCGGAAGATAGCTTACCCAAGTCCCCAGTCCATTTATCTCGTTCATTTTGAACCGTTCCAGATCAAGAAGTTTTTCTACCTTTTAAAATTTATTTCCTATGATTTGTGTTTTATTCGAACTTGTGTGATTCTTTCATTGACCATTCTAAAGTTTAAATTCCATTCATTGAATTGTTTTGTTTAATAATCATTCGCTGTGATGGAAAATATTTGGTTCAGAGTATTCGACAATAGAGGTTACACTGAACTAACAACGATCAGGCGGTCCGGTTGTCGCCCATTCAAATCCAGAGAGTTATGAAAAGATCTCCGTCGAAAGACCCTCCGAGACATTGGGTGTCTCCCAGCTAAATTCCTCATAAAGCTTCTGAAATATCGTACTTTTTTCTCGCCCGCCCAAAACATCTTCCTCCATCTATCAAAAATTTTTTTAACGTCCATTTTAATGGCGTCCGTCCAACTGTCGTCGATTGCGGTTCGGGCAATCCGCAGGCCCCAGGCGATAACTCTGCTCGCTCGCAAGGTCTCCAACCCGTCACATCCCTCCTGTTTTTTCGGTTCCGCTAATAGCCAGTATTTAATGCTCGGCGACAGTTAGGCAGTCAAGTTCACAGTCGTTCCACCATTTAATTTTAGCCCCGGGAGGGGAGGAGAGGATTGTACATCATCGGGCAGCAGGTTCACGGTCCCTCGTGTATTTTTACTTGCCTTGAGAGTCTTCCCAGCATCTTCGTTGGGAGATCGGAGTCTTCTTGAAGTGACGTTGACCTCTGAATGCTAACTACTTCCGACTAGTTAGAAGTCACTGGGCATTGTCCATATTGTTTATCCTTACTAATCTACAAAAAAAAAATAGTTGTGAGACCAAACCATTGCCTTAAGTCCTGCAGCAAGGAGTACCTCCTCCTTACTGATCCCCTCCTTCAATCAATCTTTCTCTGTGTTATCGGCTGCAGTAGAAGATATTTGTCATTTCGCATGAAATGGCCAAGTTATTCATATTTCCGCTTTTAAAAACGTCTCAATTTCTTATATTTTCCTTCAAGAATTAGTTTTGTGGTCGATCCTTGAAATTCGAAAAATACGGTGGCACACAGTTAGTTTTTCATAAGTATTTCCGTTATTTTCAGGGAACACAACAGTTCATAAATACATAGCATTTTGCCATTCTTACTTTGAGATGAAGTCATTACTAGTGAGAAATTTCTTCTTGCTGATGCTCTAGCGCTTTCTATTCTTGATCTCATTTCGGTACCTGATGCCATTTTCTTTATACACAAGCTCCTTAATGACACGACGTCGCAGGATGGTGATCCGCCGGCACAAACTAATGGCTAAGAGGAAAAAATAATTTGAAAAGCCTGGGCTAATTAGACGTGCCCTCATTGCCAACTCCAACCGGAAGTTATCTGCAGAGATTTACTGCCGGCCTTTTTATATTTAACATCGTGGAGGTGTTCGTCCGCCCATGCAACCCCCCTCCTCTAGTTGGCTGGCTAATCGATTCGTGCGAGTGCTCGCAGCAATGATTCGATTATATAATTAAATGTCGGAAGAATCATTGCTCTTGCTTCCGTTCACTGCACAAGGAACAGATAGGTTATGGCGATCAGCTGTCATTTTGTTATTGATATTAAATGGAACCAAATAAATACTACCTAACCCAACACATCACTTAATTATTTTTAAAAAATTTATATTTTAATAATTAATAAAAAATTAATGTATGTAATTTATTTTAGAAAATTTAATTTAGCATTGTTTAGAAGAAATACGTTCAAATAAATATCTATTAGGACAGTACTTTATGGAAATTCATCTCTTTTTATAATAATTATGAATTATATGTCTTTAAATGCCTTAAAAAAGTAATTTAAACTTCGTAAAGTGGGAGGTAGTGGTTTAGCACAGCAGCCTTCTATGCACATGATCACGAGTTACCAGCCCTGGAGGTGGCCATAGGATTTTTTAAGGGAGAAAAAAGTCCTTGGTAGTGCCGCCCTTTGGAGGGGATGTAAAATGGTGCCTGTTAAAGATCCCTACCCTAATTATACCTGGACAGACAACATTTAGGGCTCCCACCGTAGAATCCTTTAGTTAACTGTAACATTATTAAAATGGAGTTGAATGGTCCCTTCAATATCTACTCAATAATTAGAAAAAGTTTGAATCTAGAAAATTGTTAATTTTTTTTCTGATTTGTTCATCAATTGAATACATTATTTTCATATCTGTCCAACGATTTTTTTATATACGACTAATTATTGCACTTTAGCCGTAACCATCTTTAATATAATTTAATTTTATAATGTTATATTTCTCTTTTGTCATTAAAATTGTTAAAATGGAATTTTCATAATATCTAAAATACGTTTCTTTTACATAGTTAATCATTAATCTGCATTATTTAGTTTAACAATCATTTATTTTTAACTATATAAGAAGTATGGAGTTTTCATTAATGAAGTTATGGAATAAAAAATATTTGCTATTTTTCTTTTTAGATCACGTATCTGGTGTTGTTCAATGAACATTACTATTGTGCAATTTGGTAATGAAAATTATTAAAGAATCATTCTTTTTGACTTTGAATAATAAGAAAAGGAAATAATAAGAAAAAATTGGTTTACATTATTTAATCTAGTGCTAAATCCATTGATTATTTATGCTGAACTGACTGGTGCTTATTCATTTATTTTTTTTGTTTAAAGCTTTAAAAGTGAAGTTAATGCTGAGAAGACCCATCAACCAATTAGTTGCTCAAGGAATCATGCCACGTAAGTATTCTTTCAACTTTATGTTTTCTAATTACCATAGCCATACAATCTAATTAATTTCAACAATATCTTATCATATAATTATTTTACTTCATAGCTCTCAAGACGCCACCAGGCTTCCACGAGCAGCGGCAGAAGCTGGAGCGTGCAAAGATGGGTGATCTTCTTCGTGCAAAAATCCAACAACGCCCTGATAGGGAAGAACTTGTCCGACAGCACATCCTCGAAGGTTCGTATTTGTCTAATAAATAGTTCTGATCATTCTTCCTTTGAATCGTAAGTTTATGAACATTTGACTATCACAAACTATCAGTTTTATTATTATTATATGGTGGTAATAATTAGGTATAGATTACCAACAAAATGGTTAAATTATGTTGTCGATCTCTAGATAGTTTTCAAAATTGTAAATGTAACAAAGAGTATTATTTTAACATTTTAGCAGCCATTATCCAAAATTGAAAGTAACGGTTTAGAAAAGTTTTGTTAAAGTAAGAACTCATTCAATATTTTTATTTATTTACATAAAGTCAAGGCTATTTAAAAAAAAAAGTTAATTCATTAAATTTGAGCTTACAATATTTTAAAATATGCCTTTTATATTTTTCATTTTAATTTGTTTTTAAAACCTAGGTATCAATCCGATTGATGCCAAAATATATGTAATTAAACTATTTATTTATAAAATTAATGATAATAAATAAGTATCTTTAAATATGATAATGACTAGTGCTCATCAATCAGGAACTTATTAAATAATTTTTTTATGTAATTGGCAATATTATATTATAATAATCAGAAAGCCCAAACCATGAAAAAATAATTACAATTTTGGAAAAAATATAAATTCAGCTGGTTACAGCTTGATCAAATTCTGCGAGTACCATTTTTATTCTTAATTGTAATTTAATTAGATAGATTAGGTAGGAACAGAAAATATTTTTTCATTCCTAGTATTAAAAAATAGTATGAAGGTATTTTAAAGTTAATCCTATTGTATAAATATTTACTGTTTATCAATTATTTTTCCTAGTGAGTTATAAATTATATTATCTCTTTGTTGCAGATGTCGGGCACGTAGATCCATCGCTGGCTGAGAAACAGCGACAGCTGAAGAAATGCAAACTTGCGGATGCCCTTAATGACCAGCTCTCTCACAGGCCAGGTCCCCTAGAGCTGATCAAGAAGAACATCCTCCACACAGAAGAACCAATTGAAAGAGCTGTGAAAGGTAACCACTAATGCTACCTTATGAATAATATTTACGTTTATATACTAATAATATCAATTTACTAATTTGTTTTGTATTTTAATTTCTTCAGAGGGACAGATAGAGTTCAAGGCTACATGCGAGGGAACAGCTACAAAGCCTACTCATCCCGACCATTACATGCTTGACGAGGACAGCTCCTCGCTCTCCCCTCCTCCCCCTGTCACGTGCACCACTACCAGTGTGGTCACCACTGCTTCTGCAGACAGCGCTTCCGCTGCAGGAGCCAGCACCGGTCCCATCGTGACGGTTCTCCTCGCGCCGGTCACCATTCCTGGGCCCACCGTCTACCAGGTGCGACCGCAGCAGCAGCAGACCATCTCGGTCCTCAAGCCCCAATCCCAGAGGAAGAAGAGTAAGGTTAAAACTGCGCCCAAGGCAAGGACGATCAAATTCCACGAGTACAAGGTAACTTCTGAGTTTATTAATTAACAATTCATCAGCATTTTAAATATTTTATTCATCTCGTACTAATGGCTTGTATGTCCATTTCTCAATTGCAAACTGCCACAAAATTGTTATATTTTTAAAGTAGAGCGATAAAGGAGTTACTGATCATTTTTACACATAAATTAATTGTACGTTTTGGTGAAACATTAATTGTTTTTTATCATAAAATTTTGAATTCTTAACATATATATTCTCTACAAATCATTGTAGTGTAGTAAAAATTTACTTCTTTTTTTTTTTGTGGCAATATTACCATTTAAGAATTTAGTAAAGTGATTATTGTCTTTAAAATAAATATATTGAACACTTAACATTAATTCATCTTAATGATTAATGAATCATTGTGAAATGACTAAAGGAAAAAAAATAAAATCCGTTCCTACAAAATTTGATTTTTGGAGTCGAGCTAATTCTGTTCTGAAGTGACAATTTATCAGTAAACTGAACTGATTATAATTATTATTATCTTTTATTATTCTATCTTGGCCTCATTTTCTTTTCAGGGGCCACCAAATGCTCAAAAGAATTCATCCCAAAGTTCGTCTCCTGTGGAGACATCTTACGAACTGCTTTTGCAGCAGCAACAACTCTTCCTCCAATGGCAGCTGGAGTGGCAGCATAAGGTTAGTTGAACTATATTGTATAACTTTAATATCTTTATTATTTATTGGTTATTATGATATATTATTGTTAAAGCAATTTATAAATGTTTAATAATGAATGTTGCCTTTTACAGTACCCCCAGATCCTGCTGCCGGCGTCACAGAAACCTCCGACGCCCAGCCCCTCGAGCAGCAGCTCTGCTGCCAGTGAGGCCAGCCAGAGCTCTGTCCCACCGCCCCCGCCTCCCCTACCTCAGAGCCCGCCGCCTCTCAGAAACCTTGAGGATATGAAAGGTAATCTAGCCTGAAGAGTATTGTGGGCATCTAATATCATATTTTGTTATAACATAATTAATTTAATTTTAAGTATTTTTAACTGTGGTGATTGTAATATTTAAATACCATCGAAAAAAGAAAATGTAGTATATGATTTATTACTAATCTATTATTATCGTTGGCAGTGAGTGACCTGAAGGCCGAGCTGAAAAGAAGGAATCTCCCCGTTTCAGGCGCCAAACCACAACTGATAGAGAGGTTGAAGCCGTTCAGCGAAAGCCATCAGATGTCTCTGTCGCAGCATGCCGAGGATTCGCTTCCATCAGGTAAGTCTTTTTTTCCTTATTTTTTTTAATAACACAAAAAAATAAGTGTTTGTCTTGGAAAATGTTTGTACTCAATATTTCTTCTGTTACAGTGTGCAGCGTATCTTCCTCGGGACAGGGCGTGAGCAGTACCACTTGCTCTTCCTCTGCGATGATGGAGACTGAAAGCCCAGAGACAACACCCTCGCCATCACCAACTGCCATGGAAGCTACTTCCTCAGAGGACATCATCAGGGAGCAGCAGCGCAAGATAGACCAGCTCCAGAGGCAACTTACCCTGCACCTCCATAACAATACATTCCAGGTAGTTTTGGTTTAGGAGTCAATATCATAATAATAAATTGACTAAAGGTATAAAAAAAAAAAGAAATTATGTTATTTGTTAAGAATCAGTCATTGAATAAAGAATGTCTGATTTTAGATCTATAGTTGAAACTCTTAGAAAATATCTTAAATTTATAGTGTATTTATTTATAAAGTGTACTACGTTTAAATAAATGAAATAAATAATTTTTCAGCAACAGGTCCAACAGCCTGTAACCAATGCTAAAGCCAGCCTCGCTGCCTTCCTTCAGCAGCAGCAACTCAATCAGCAACAGCAACAACTTAACCAACAACAGCAGCAGCAGCAGCAGCAGCAACAACTCAACCAACAACAACAGCAACAAGTCATTGTCAACAATAATATTAACAATAACAATGTTGTTAACATTAAGCACGAACCCTCTAAGTCCCCACCAAGGTGAGCTACTCAGCAAATTAATTCTCTGTTATTCCTTTTTTCACATTGAATGTTTATTTATTTATTTATAGAATTATTTGTTAACATAAATCAATTTTAAATTTCAGGTGCGGCTCACTTCCTACTTTCATTGGCACATTTGTCAACAACTCTAACGAACTCATTCCACTGTCAGCCGATAATAATTTTATTGTTGATAGCAAACTATTGTTTGATACCAAGCCTATGGAAATTAGTAGGCAGGTCAGTATAATAAAAAAGTTTTGTATTTTTTTAAAAATTAATTATATTTTCAATAGAGTATATAATTTTAATTGTTATATTTCCGCAGAATGATGATTTGATGGACGTAAAGTCTGAAATAGTCGACGACGTCCTCGAGATCCTGATTAAGAACGGAGAACTGCCAGCTTCAGCGGCTGCCGAACCGTTGTCGCTGGACGACCTCGACCCGGACCTGATGGAGGTGGACACTGACTGGCTGGACTCGCTTGCGCTGTCACCGCCTCCTGCATCTGGGCACAGGGGGGATCCCCTTATCGGTAAGCTTTGTCATCTAACACGCTCAAGCATCTTTGAACTTTTTCATTATCACCTTCCTGCACTACTGTTGTCCAAGAAACAATATTGGACTGCCATATAGTGAACCCCAGGCCCTTCACAGGTTGTATTGGTACAGGTTAAGTCAAGTTAAACTTTTCATTAGTCAAATTGAGTTAATGGGGAGCAAGCTTAAGAGAGAACAAGATTTTACTGCCAAAGCTTTAATCTTGTCCATTTTAATGAATTTTAAGTTTGTAATACTAAGTTTTTTATTTATTCATTTTCATTTAAAGTCACTTTATGCTGCTTTGGCTAATTGGACGATGCTATAGTCGGAGTCCTAAATTTTTCCTATCCCGAGTAGCATTCTGCTGCGATATGTAAGTGCAGGCAAAGCACCTGAAAATATACCATTATTCCAATAGTATTAGTTGTGTAGCAAGTACCTTTGCCAACTCTGGTGTTGGTGAAATATTTAACTATCTAAATTCCAGCCCAGTGTATATCCATCTAACCAACTTTTATGAAGAAAATATATTAATTTTGAAATAGTCTTGTTTCATTTTTTCTTACTTTTTACCGACCTTGACTAAGGATTTGACAAGGTTGATTTTTCCAATCACATCTTCTGTACTCATCGACTTGTCAACTTAGTAAGGAATGGTCATATCTGTGAAACCATCTAAAAAAAATCAGTATTATAGGAAGCAGTAGCTCAAAGTTTAGAGAACTGAGCCCTAGGTCTGGAGTTCAAAACCAGCTGTGCCAGGTAAATTATTTATTCTGTTATCAGTCAGTGGGATCTGGAAAACCTCCTGAGACTCAAGTCAGTAGGTACCCTTGAAACAGAAAAAAGCTGGTGGTTGAGCATGATTTTGACCAAATCACCTCCCTGCACAAAAGTTGACTTAAAAGCAGTACTTTTTATAGTACAGGTTACATTATTTTGTTAATATTAAGTTTTTCTTCATAAAATGTAGGTTTTGTATCATACTTAAATTACAGTTTTACCATATCCGCTCTTGAGTATTGATAATTATTGCTTCTGAAAAATATTTTATATGTATTAATTCTCAATAACCTCAGTTATTGAAAAAATTAATCAAATTGTTTTTCTTTAATGTTGTAGGAAATCCTTCCTCGCCGTTTGACTTGTTCATCGACGACCCAGACCTAAAGGTGAACGGTGACTGGCCGGACAGGATAGACTTTGCCATATAGTCATCCTGTCGCCGACGGGCCGTCGTAGAGACACCTCCAAGACTGATAGAGGAACCAGTGAACGTCGAGCATCTCACTACTGCCTCAAGTGCATCGTTGTTCCTGACGCTTGTTATTGTTGAACAGAATGATCATTTTATTATTATAATCTCCTCGTTTTCGAAAATATTTATACTTATACTTGACCTCATATGGTACATTTCTTATTCCCTGTGTTCAATGGCATCAGGTATAAACATTTAGAATAGTAGGTACAATTTTATATGTCTTTCTTAGTAAGGATAATCAATGTAATTAACTGAATTGTTAAAAGGAAATCTAATGTAATAATATTTTAGATGGACTGGAATTTATTAGATTGTATAATTTTCTTTTTTATATTTATAGCTTGCTAGTGAAGTCTATTGGTAATATTCATGTAATACAGTTATTGTTTTAAAGAAGATTTTATTTTCATTATTTATTTATGTTTATAGGATATTTATCATAATTTGGACTAATCTGGCACTAAACAGATGTAAAAGAGTTCTTTTAAAAATACCTAATTGTTTTCAGTAGTATAGTTTATTTTTGCTGTTTTTCTTTTTTTAATTTTATAAAACAATTGTTTTTGTTTGTAGAAAAACTGCAAAATAGATTATTCATAAACACAAGTACAGTATTAGATTTGACTAAAAGCAATTGGTCAGCTTTTACATATATGTTTAATTTTAAGTTATTTCCAGTCTTGTTAACAAATTTAATGTTTATTTTATTTTATTTAAATTGAATTATGTAAGGTGACAATATCAGGATGAGTGGCTTTCACAACAAGCTATCTTGCTCATTTACAGCTCGGTAGTTAGGTTTAGAGAACTTGAAAATTTTTACACGTTCGTACATTTTATAATGAACCAGATTGAAATTTTTTAAAAATATAAATATAAAAATTAAAAATATTTTAGGCTTATTAGTGATTCTATAAAATGTATTATGAACTAAACTGCCATTGTCATGTATTTAACAACGAATTATTATCATTATATTTGTTAATTATGTTTATGTTCACTTATTGTTGATTTTTTTTTTATTTATATAAATATATATTATGTACGAAGAAAATATTTTCTCTATCAACAACAGGATGATGGAGCAACCGATGAAGGAAAGTGATGCTCAAAAGTGAATTTCTCGATTGTAGATATAATGAATGATTTTATCTTGCCTATCTCGTGATTGATAGTGGCACGGACACTTAAACACTATCTCTCTTGTTGAGAATTTATAGGAAGTGGTAATTTAGTTAACTATATTTGAACTGAGTATGTAGCTTCTATTAATTTACTAATGATTATTATTATTATTATTATTATTATTACATGACAATATATGTTATCTGTTGATGATGATGATTCATTTCTTTATATTTTTTATTTTTATCTTGTGATAACAGCTATTTATTATCATATATTTTGAGATCTCTCGATTATTATTACTTTTTGCAACGTTAATGCATTATTAACCCTTTATACAGGTTAATATATTGTATATAACAATTTTAACACATTTTAGTGTGTCTTGTACTTATTCAACAACTGGAGATTATTGTGTTATTATATAAAGAGGTCTATAGTGGTGTATGTTATGAGTGTTTGTCATCTCTGACTTAATTGGAAATACTTGTTCAATGTTGGGCGGATTTATCCTCGTAAAATAAACATTAGATGTAATTGTTTTGTTTATCAATAAAAAAAAAATAATTTTTTGTTTATCATTGTTGGTTATAAATAATATTAAACTCTGTGGATAAAAAAATAGGCATTATTTGTCCTGGTTTCTAAGAAATTCAATTGTAACTTATGATTAATTACAAGTAATGAATTTTTAATATAACTAATTCTTATAATAATAATTTTTATTTATAACACTCTTCTAGGGCAGGCTCGGGAAAAAAATCAATTAATTTGTTTTTAGTTCATGTAAACTGTTAATTATAAAGAAGTATTTAAATCAATATTTTCTATATTTCTGCTGCTTATTAATCATTGATCTTTTTTTTTATTCTTGAGGCAATATAAAGTATTTTTTTAACTTGGTTATATTTCTTCTTAATGCAATGCTTATGGATTAAAGTCGATGTTATATTCACTTTATTTTTGTTTTTGAATAACTTTCTTAAGGATATATCATCGGGATCGGTAAAGGGTGATTATTATTTTTTAATTTTTAACAAAACAAAATAAATAAAAAGCAGTAATAACCAACCATCTTGAAACGTGGTTTGTTTGTTATATTCTCCAATCTAAGATTAATAAAAAAAATATATCAATATTTTCATTGATTTTATTAATTAATTTATATATTACTATTTTATACTTCTAATAAATACTTATTTCAGTAGCAATAAATTAGTGTTCGGTTTTATAGTCAATTATACATTTTCGAAGTATGTTATATGCAAATACTTACATGAAAATTAGAGTTATAATTACATTTACTATGTATTTTATAGATTAACATGAATATTATTACACCATTAAGAATAGACCTCTATTTATCTCTTATTTTCTCAGAAATTTTATTTTTTTTTTTTTTAGTGAAAAAGACGCCAATTTTGTTTTGGTTATATTTAACATTCCAAATAATAATTAAAAAATAAATAAAGAAAAAGAAAAAAATAATAATAGTTAAATTGTTATTGTTAATTTAATTTTGATTACAGCATTGATGAACTAGTTTGAATTAAATTATAAAAATTTATATTAAATTATTACAATTAAAGGAGCTCATTTTGGGTTCGATGGTATCGTTAATGCTTTAGTAGGCTTCCGGTGAATGCTTTCGATGATCTATATTACATTCCATGTCGTTAATATCATTTTAAAAAAGAAAAATTCATTTAAATTATAAATTACTTGTATTTTTTTAAAATTTATGTATTTTCTAATTTACTGTAATTTCTTAAATTATTGTCTAATTCTTTTATGTGATTAGTAGAGAGCAGATTTATATCTGCTCAGATATAAGAATATACTTTTTTTTTTTAAATTGACACTTGGAAAAGTAATTATGAAAATCACGAGCATTCACTAATTTTTCAAAATGGGACCAGGAAAAAATGAAGAATTTTTTCATTTCAATTATAATTTGTTTTCAGTGGCACTAACATTTCCATAGCAATCAGTTGTGCCAGTTATCGTTTAGTAATTTTATTTAGATTTTTTTTTAACTTGTCCTGTTTTATTTTTCTGTCTCTTTTTTTTTCATAAACTTACTTTTGTGAGCTTAACACGCACTTGTTTTAAAAAATGAGAGAACAATTTATTCTCAAAATGCTTTAAGCATAATGAATGTTAGTTAAAGTGATGCTGTATGTAAAGGAAATATTGTTTAATTTTAGCTCTTTGTATAAATAGAAATTAAACTTGAAAGTAATATATATAATTGTATGATGTAAATGTGTGAGATATGAGCGTTTGTAAATATTATAGCTATTGTAGAGAAAAATATAATAATTTGTTCTCTGTGCCGAGAACACATTGTACTTATGTAATATATGACTTTATTGAAATGAAGTTTTTTTATTTTATTTTTTCCATCTTTATTGAAATAATCTTACACTGAATGGGTTTTAAAAGGTGTTGTTATTCCAAAATTATAATAATACATTTTTATTTGGGTATGGGGCCAGACAGGGAGCCTGATTTCTCAGTGTCGAGAGTGCTGAGTGTCTATGCTGAAGGTTCTGGGTTTAAATCCGGCTGTGGCAGATAAATTATTTAATTTTTTTTTTTTTTTTTTAAATTCTTATCTAATATACTGGACTCTATTTCTATGTAAATTTTATCTTCGAAAAAAAACAGCTTCCAGTCAATTTATTTTATTCTTTCATAAACCAGACGTTTCGGCAACTTAAATGCCATTTTCAATATTAAAATACATCAACATTCTAAAAACAATAACTTTAAAAAAGTTATTATTAAAGATTATTCAATCTTTAAACAGCCACGGGTGGATCCTCCTGAGGCTCACCCAGCCTTGGGAAAATCTGGCAATTGACCGTGATATCGTACTCTCCTCCATGCACTACCGTTGTCCTAGAAACTTTACACTCTACCATGTACTGACCCTTCATGGATTGTAGTGGTACAGGTGTTTTTTGTAGGGAAGACAAAAATTATCAGTTCTATTAAATAAAGGAGTGTGTGAGCAAAAAAAATGATTAATTATATTTTATCACATAACAAATTTTGAAATATGATGGGAGTTTCGCAAAAAGTATTAATTTTAAAGCAACAAGCATGGATTTATTTGGACTCTTCATTCAGGCATAACAAATAAATATTAGTAATAGTAACCATTGCTATTTTGATTTTAATAAAAAAAAATCAGTCACTAAAATTACATTGGGTACTAAATGGAGATTTAATCTTTTAATTTTTAAACTTTTTAGATAAAAGAATGAATACTCTAATAAACCATGATATTTATAAATAAATAATAAATAAATAAATAATTTTTCTCCCATCTAATTTGATGACCCTCTAAAAAATACAGAACTTGTATTGAATTTTTTTTTAATTTGTATTAAACTATTTATTCAATAAAAGTGACAAGTATTTATTACTTTATTATTATTTGTTTGTTACTTCTAGATTTAATGAAAACAAGTGAGGAGTGATTGATTATATGTATACATGTAAAGATTGTTTTGTTTTACTACTATTTCCATTATTTCTAACTATTTAACTAAAAATAATTAGGATACAAATAAACTTCTAAAATTAAGAAACTGCATAAATATATGTTTTAATAATTCAACTAAAATGTAATTTTTGTAAAGAAAATCAAAATAATTTATATTGTATATGTAAAAGGGGATCTTGAAAAAAAAACAATTATTTTTTAAAATTTTATATCTTTAATTCTATAATAATTTTAATTTTATAATAAGTCTTCCATAAAAACATTGATATCACCAAAAAATTTATCTTGTATTAAATCAGACCAATCGTACAAACAATATTCTACTGCTATTATCAACAATAACATTATCAATATTTACAATATGATTTTTTGCAATCAAATGAAATCATTAAAACTAGTTACATTTATAATACATATCAATTTTTTCCACTAAAAAATTGAAAGAATACAATATTTAATATATTTTTTAAAATACACTGATATAATGTTCTCTGCGGTGTCTACAACTTTGCTGAAGTTTTTGCCCAAATAATAATACAAGTTCAGGTTTTCAAGACAAAATACAAATTATTTTTGAATAATTATTTATCGACTATAAGTATGGAGAAGAAAGTGGTCCAGGTCCAAGACCATTTTCTTTTCTACAAACATTTTCTATTTAAAATTAATTTATTCAAATTTATTCAAGCACAAAATTTAATGATTCTTCTTCAAAATTATTTATATTAATGAATATTATCTACGAGTTGGACTAAAATTTCTAATTGGCTAAAAACATTTACCAATTCAAACTATCATTTTGAACTAAAAAGGGTTATTGTATTTTTTTTTTTTTAATGTCACTTATAAGAAACATAACACACAGGATTATTCTACTCAAATACTATAAAGAGAAATTAAAAACACTCAACAACACAGATTGTTATAAGCTTGAGTATAAATCTTATAATGAAAGTTACAGATAATAGTAGCAGCTAAAATTCAATAGATAAAAATAACCATCTGAGATGAGATCTTTTAAATTGAATTAAAATGAGTTTTAAAAAATACTGCAATTAACTAGCGACATAATAGACTTCCTATTTGGATTTATGTACTTTATAAACAATATAATTATAAATATATAATAATGATATTAATAATATCATCAAAATGAGCGATTATGATATGATATGGTCAAAAACTGATTTATTTTGTAACCTAGGAATGACATCTGCACTTCCTTGATCCCAAATCAGCTATTTTCAAAGTTTTTCTACTTATTTACAATCAATTTTACTAGCTAACTGTTCTTTTGTTTAATAACTATTTCTACAGATTTCAATGTAAAAATAATCCTTTTTTTTATTTATGACAGGGACCAATTCAATTATAATCTTTTAGTACTTCATTTTTGAAAACCAAAATATATAATACGTAATTGGCCACCACATATTTTAAAGCATATGATATTTTGATTTGGAATAAATAATTTCTAATTGTAGTAACATTGTTAGTGTAAAATAATAGAACGGTAAACTACTTTCCTTAATGGTTTAACTTTTGTCTTTGGTCATTTTTCTAGCATAAAAGTCATTATCTAATTTATATAATTTCAATAGAAATAAATTTAGCCAAATGTTAATAATTAATTCTTGCAAAACTAAGTTTTAAATAATATCTATATAGATTGTGTTTATACACAGAAAAATTGCTGCACAGTGATTAGAGTTACACGAAAGGTGTCGAAAAACATTGGTATAACTGTTCATAACTCATACCTAAATAATACTAATACTAAGATGCTAAAAGCATTTCAGCTAAAATAATGACTGTTATAAAATCACACAACTAACTTATCAGAAATCATGCTAAATATGGATATTAATACCTAAGTTCAATGAGATTTATGAAAAAAGTTTTTCTTACGCCTAAACTTCTTTTTACAAAATTTCATTATTCTACTTGAATTAAAGGATACAAAATTTTGAACCTTTAAATATTGTTCAAAATTCAGCACCCTTAGTATACATAAAAATAAATAATAAAAAATCATTTAAAAACTCTGAATAAAGTGTGGAAAATTATAATAACTATATACAATTTCATACATAATTTACCAAACCTAAAAAAATTAATGTTTTTTATATTTTGTCAAATTTTTTGAATCCTGAATTGTTTTATTTATTATTTCTATGAGGTTAGAAGTTCAATTTACACACATTCTATTTACACAGTATTCTCAGAAATAAATGAATCATGTAAAAAGATGTTTAGGTTGATTTTTAAAGCAAAAATTATCTTAAAATCTGTACAAATAAAAAAAAAATGGCACTCGAACCAATAAGCTGTAAGTCATTTTTTTAACTGGCACACACTCGTACGGATATAAATCACTAAACGGACACATACTGAAGTATAAATGGCTTAGTCGATGGACATGACTGATTCCTTGCTTTGCCTGGCAGCTCTATTGAGTCGCGGGCTTCCGAGGTAGCTCAAAGGGTTTGCAAAGTTTCTTACTCTACCTTCAGACATAAATATTGGAGACAAAAATCTTCCAAAGCCAAATTTCCTCCTCCTTCCTAAATGTAAAAAAAAGTAAACATAGTTGTAATTTTAAATATGAATCCAAATTTTTAATTATTTGAAGAAATTTTGTTTTTTAAAAGAATACTGAAGGGGGCAGGTTAGCTCAGTGAGTAGAGCGCTGAGTTACTATGGTAAAGATCTCTGGTTCAAACCTTATCAACTTTCTGCTTATTTGTACACAATCTCGACTAATAACACAATCATGAGAATTATTAAATTCTCATCATAACAAATTATTCCTTAGTGTAATTTTATTTTCTCAATTTTCAGTCTCATATTCGTATAACATTGAAATTATTATAAATAATTAAAGTTCAATGTGAGACCAAAGTAGCTCAGTGTGGAAAGAGCCGTGACTGAAAAATTATTTAATTTGTTAACAACCACAAGTGGACTCTTAGTGATCTATGTAGTACCCTCTATAAAGTGGATACCCTTAAATAGGTGAAAAACCTGGGGGTTGAGTGTGAACTTGGACAATTAACCACGCTGCGCAACCGTTGACTTAAAAACAAACACCCTTCATGGGGACAGTTTTTTTTTTCATCAGACTATAAGGTAGGTATCTGTTTTAGATATATTATATTTTTTTTTTTATTAGTTGTTATAATTTTTATTTTGAAGAGAAAAGATTTGTCCAGGGCCGGGATTCGAATCCGGGTCTCCAACGTATCTGTCGTGGTGCCCTGCCACCTGAGCTAGCCTGGCTCATACCTCGGTCAGACCAATCCATTCTCTTCACCAATGCCACATCCCCGTGCTCTCGCGCAATATGGATGCAATATAGGATCTTCTTGCAAATAGGATCTTGTTTGCACCACGACAGATAAGTTGGGTGACCCAGGTTTCTGTCCCTGGACAAATCTTTTTTAATCTCTTCAAAATTAAACTATTTAAAAATTATAACAATTAATAAAAAAAATTAAATTATGAATAAATAATGAAGTAAGTCAATGAGAACCTAATTAAAGTAATGTTCAATCAACATTCTTCCCACTATGTACATCGCAAATTGCAAGAGGGCGGGGACAACGGTTTTGCAAGAAGGTGATTTGTCCTAAATTATACTCAGCCTCCAGATTTTCCCTTATTTTGGTTATGTTCATAGAGATTAGGTGAGCCCCAGGAGGATTCCCAGATCCTTAAGGATCCATCCCAGACTGTTAACAGATTAAATAAAATCTGCCAGTAGCCAAGTTTAAGCCCAGGACCTTCGGCATGGCAACTCAGTGCACCACTACTTAGCCACCCCCTTCCCTATTCTCAGCTATAGCAATTATAAATAGTTCATTCTTAAAAGAATATCAATTAAAAACATTTGTAGAACATTATTATTATTTATACAGAATTATATAAATATTTTTTTATATCAAATGCTGATTATTACCTGATGAGGATAAAGATGATATGCTTGATCGCAGAGTTATTGTGTCTGAGCTATCCTGGAATCAAATGTCACGTTCAAATTTTGTTTTTAATCAAAACAATTCAAAGATTATTTCATATTTCAATTTTTATTAAGTATAACACAGTTATATACACTATAACATATATAACGTATACACAGTATAACAAACACAGTTCACCCTGCCGCCTCTTCCATTAGCCATGAAGATGACCTACAAAGTAGGTTGAAACGTCGGTACAAATAAAAATAAGTCTTGACTTATTTTTTTTTTACTGCACCCCCAATAAAAAACTTATTTGGATAAAGGATTTCTTCTAAGTTAAGTAATAATTTATTTTGATTAAATTAATTAATTTATGTATTTCATTTCATCATATAATTAGCGACAAAAACACATAAGGACCTTTAAGTAAAGTATGACTTTTTGTGATTGTGACCAGGCAAAAAAGGTGAAATCGCTCATTGTTTTTCTTTTTGATATTTTTTGTCTAGATAAGAATAATTTATCTTGAAATAATTTGAAACAATCAGTATCAAAAGTATCATATATCTTTTTACAAAGAAAATATCAGATTAATAACAGAAAACATATTTAAAATACTAAAATATAGTTCAAAAAGGTATTTTAGTTTAGAAATATTCTGTGAAGTGGTTTTAGTTTCCTTATTTATTTTATTAGGATTTTCTTAATATTATTACTATCCAAAATTTTTTTTATTCTGGTAAAAAGTGTTATTTTTCAAAATGAGGCATGCTTCTACTACGAAATTTTTACTTTACAATTACCAATGCTTACATAACAATTATTTATTTGGTTTTGAATAGATATTTTCAGTTGTGATTCTGTGCACTGTTCTCAACTTAACTTTCCCAAAACAAAATAATTGTTACCACAATAAAAATAATAATTTGAATTCTATATTAAGGTTAGAACTCACAGGCAGAATAATATTAAATGTATTCATCATTAAAGACAATGTGCATTTTTAGACATATACATAAGTAAACAAACAAAATACTATTATGTACATTTTTTTAAAAGTAATATTGAATATTGATACATAAATTAAAGATAATTATTCATGCACTTTTCTCTTATGTAAATTAATATAACTAAAGTGGTGACCTTTCTAAGCATAGGGTGATGTTACATGGCGCCCAATATCTTCCAATTTTATCGAGATGTTGTTATTTTCTAAACCATCTTCCATACCCTGGAATCCCAACATATTAAATTCACCAATAACCTTCACCAATAACATTAAATGGTAATTCAAATTGACAAAGCATTTGATACTGTTATAATACCACAACCACTACAACACATAAGATATTAATTACAAATTAAACAAACAATAATACGGTGTTGATAAATACATTAAAGAAATGCGTGATTATTATTTTTTTTATTATGCCAGAAAAATGCTCTTTTTTACCTTCTCTGGTCGAAGGCTCCGTTTCTCATCTTCTTCTTCTTCAGCTTGTTCTCCAACACAATCTTCATTGATCGTTTGGCTGACAACGTCGAGGTTAAGTTCGGGTATTTCAGGTACGTCAAATTTATCTTCCTTCAGTTCCTGAGCAGAAACATTTCAAAAATTAATTAATAATACGCTATACTACTGTGATTTTTTAATTTGATATTAAATGTAGTTTAAAATTGTGTACATGATTGTAAGTCACATAGAAAGTGCAGAGGAACTAGTTTCAAGCTTGATTCAAACCCGATGTTCTCAATTCCATCGAACTTTGAACTTCGGCTTTGGACTAACGATTATAATCATAAAAAAAGTAATTATATACAGGAGAAAAAAAAATCCAAAAACAAATATGTAATATAACTAATTCAAAAATATATAGTTATAACAATTTTTATGTTCCATTAATAATAGTACAGGTACTTACAGATCTTAACATTTTGGCCTTTTCATCATCATCAGGAAACCTGTCTACCATTGGTCCACCATTTTCTACAAAATAAAGAATAACATGGATATAATAAAAATTTAAATCAATTTTTTTATTTTCCACACTTAAAAATAATACTTAAATTGAAAATGTTCTTGGATTTAATAATAAGATATATATCTTAGATCTTCAGTTCCTCAGTTAACTATATAACTTAGGTTATATTATATAACCTATTTCATACATGTAATTATATAGAATATATCTTATATTATATATTTAATTATGGCTTTTAAGTAAATTTCAATGGTTGAGAATTTTTTTTTAGTTATAACTAGTGGGTTAATCCATTTCCGTCTAACAGCTCTTCAACCCAAATTTTTCAAATTAAACAACTGTTCCAATTTCCAAATAGTACTACAGTAAGTATTAGTATATTAATAACAATTTTTTATAGTAATGAAAACGTAAAAATATACCACGAATATATGGCGGAGGTGAGTCCTCAGAGGGTATTCTGAACCTGACAACTGGCGCAGGGGTCGCAGGTGATGACTTGTAGGCTGGTCGCAGGTCGCCTCCGTTCTGCAATCCTGGCTTGATACTGTCATCCTGCTACAGAAGTGTAATGACATATCTTAATCAGCTGAGAAATTAATTAATTCAAGATTATTTTGGGTCATTAACAAACAACAAAAAAAAACATTTTCTACTATAGATATAATTTTATTTTCATTTTTTATTATATCTGTTTATTAGATAAAATATCATTTTGAACCTTAAATAATACTTGATTAGTTTTTTTAACTTAAATTAAATTATAACAGGTTATTAGAATAAAATAAATAAGATTAACAAATAGACAGAAAATTAATATTTCCTTTTGTCAAATCAACAATCTCAATATTACTAATATTTTCACCCTGTATAGTTTACAATTCTGTAAAATATTGTGAAATTTTAAATAATTCTGCAGTATGTTATTCTGTTAAGATAAAAGTAAATATTGATACATATATTCATACTCAAGTAGATTATAATGTTTAAAAAAATATTTAAAAATTAAAAGAATATCAAATGTAAACTAAACAGAGGATGTATATAAAATTTAATTTATATTATTAATATGTGTTTTATTGATATATTATGAAGAATATTTTATATAGGAATAACCTTGTCCTTATTAAATACGTATTAAAATAATAATACAAGGCTAAATGATATGTTTTGATTAAATAAGAGCACAACTCTAGCAATGTTTATACTTCTTACCTTGAGAAACCAATTAAAACCATTAAATTTAGGCCTAGCATTTTGACTAAATAATTTTTTTAAAACTAGAATATTCAATGCAAGAATAATTGGCAGCTTTGCTAAGCATTTCCAACAAAATGGACAATGTTTGCGTTTGTTGTCAGCCACTACGAAGGATAGTTACAGCAAAAATCTATCTCAGTACCTCAAATTTCTTGTTACAATGGGTGAGTTTGACTTCGAGTTTTGTTTTATTCCCATAGTATCATAATATTTTGTTTAAATTAAACCATATCGATATTCTTATTTTTCATTATTTCATGTCATACTTCAAACATTAAAATTCTCTAATAAGAAATTCTGACTGGAAAAAAAAAACATCAAAGAAAAAATTGAATTTGCTGCTATATCGCCGATCCAAAACAATTCATGTTAAGCATTGTTAAGAATGATTGATAGTGATTCATGAAATGATGATATCATGGCTACATGCAATCGTTAATTCAGTTAGTTTATTTGTTAAGATTATTTACAAATCGTGAGTGAAGACATTCTATAAGCCTAAGTGTGTATACTCACGCTCTTAGATCTGGTTAGTTTGATGGCAGGCCTCAGGATTGGGTCTTGGTAAGGCAGCGATCTCCCGTTCTGGCCATTGTTAGAATAGAGGCTCCCTTCGCAGACCTGATTAGTAGTTAGCAGTGGTTAGGGTTAGTATATTATAGTGTAAAGTGTCACAGCCACGATGAAAAACATATAATTTTTATTATTAATAAACATTAGTAGATGAATTAAAATGACTGTAAACATTAAAATATAGCTATTGTGTTAGTTACATCTATATTATGACAAACTATAATATGCTAAAACAAAGTCAAATTAAACAGTTTAAGCTTGATAAAAACTAACTATGTTTTGTCATTGCCAACTTACAATTTTATGTAAGCAAAAATCAGTTATTTATTCAAAATAAGACTTTGTCACCTAAGCCTGCAAAAACATGGTTATGTGACAAATTGGTCACAAATAATCCTCAAATTGTTAGTGCTTATCACATTTGCAATATTTATTGCTAGAATTCACTCATCTGTTTTCAAGACAACATTCACATACTTTTCTTCGTTCAACAGCCCTACAACTCTTCGCCCTACAGCCCAATGCTGCCTCTTCAATAAGCTTCTGCCAGGTATTCACTCTTTGGACACTTGTCTACAGTCTCTGACACTCTAAAATGTCTAAGCATCTTGGAACATACAGTTCAGAATGTTCTCTACTTCTGGCTCGATAATGGTTTCCATACAGAAGACGTTTCGGGGTATCCCTACTCATGCCACAGTGAAGGTGTCTATATGTTTTGTGATCTTCATTTCCTTAATTAAATAGTTCAATATTCTTCCTTGCACATTCGCTTTTTTATTCATTTAATGTCACTTAATGCTACTGTGGCTAATTGGATAATGCTATATACAGTGGGAGTCATAAATTTTACCTATCCAGGTATAATTAGGTAATGGATCTTTAAAGAGTACTCGACACCCCACAGGCTCACAACTACCATTTTACTTCCCCTCTGAAGGACGGTATAACCAAGTATTTTTTACTCCGTTAAAAAAAAAAAAAAGGATCACAATCTCCCTGGCCACAGAATCCAATTCTCTGAACCATAGAGATATGTAGGTAGGGAATATCTATCTTCTATCTGAGATCGTATATTAAATGTTTTAAATACTATTGTTGAGGCCACAAAGCCAGAATGTTTTAAAATGTTATAATTATGTTTTGAAATTTTTAAATTGTATAAATTATTTTTGAATCATTCATTCTAATGAGTAAAAAACCCTTTTTTGTCAAAAAATGTTTTTCTTTATTTAAAATACGTTTCGACTTATTTAGTCATTTTTGATTTTCTTTTCTTACAAGTATATTTTTATTTAATTTAAATATGTTTACTCATAAATTTGCACATAGTGTATAAATTAATATGTATAAAGTATATCAAGTTTGTTTATGTACGAGCTGAGCGGCCGATGCGTAAACAGACTTGCTTATATATAACGGCAACACGCACCGCCGGACGGGATTAACACACAGTGCAGAGTTCTCCAGTTCTGCAGTTGCGTTCACAGTGTACACAGTGGAATAATATTGGGACCGTGTCCTCACTTCTTCACTCCAGTATCTTCCGCGTAGGAACAATCAATACGATTCTGGTCGTGATGAACTGCAAACGGTTTTATCATTATTATTACTATTTTCAAAATACATTTAATTTTTATTAACATTTTTTTTGTATAGAATATTTTTATTTGGTTATGTCTTTTTTATTTTATTGCAATTATTATGTTTTTTTGCAATTTATGATCATTAGTATTGTTTTTTTGTCATTAGTATGTGTGTGTGAGATATTATTATTTTCATTTTTGGTTTTCTCATAAGACATCATTTATTTTGAATAAGCAATAAATATTTTGTTATTTTTTTGTTTTAAATAAAGCTCATTATTTTATTTCCATGAAGAGCCCATTGCACTATCCAGCCACTTTAACACAACATTTATTTGACGGTTCGTGCTCAACCTTTTAATTTGAGAAAGGCAGACGGCTGCCACAACTATGTAAGTACTGTATTCATTGAAGAAAAGGAAATTTTGTAAATTATTTGTTAAACAGACACATACCTCCCAAGGGAGAGCCTTTTTTGTCTGTAAAGGATGTATCAATAAAAGCTGTTATTATTATTATTATTATATAGAGGCTAGGGTAGTCCCAGGAGGGTCAGTCAATCCCATAGGGTCCATTCCCGGCTGTCAACAGAATTAATAATTGATCTTCTACAGCTAGATTTGAAAGGGTATCATATCAACTCAGCACTCCACACACTGAGCTACTCTGCTCACTTCTCTTCCAATAAAGTATACACCAAAACATTCTATTGACAACAAATATGTAGGACTTGTTCTTAGGCGTATTGGGTTAATTACTATTATATTAAGGAGGCTTTTAAATTATAAGCCTGACATTTGCTTATTAAAATGACAACAGATGATTCCTAAACTGATGCCGACACGAACAGGTAGGTGACCTGGACGAACAAAGTGGTCAATAAACTATTTTGCTGGAGTGGACTCGGACGGCACGGCCGCTGTCACTTATATAGATCTACCCTCACCTCATATCTCTCGAGATTAATAAAAAAATATAATTATTATTTCTGAGATTGTAATCCTCATTTTTGAAAGAAAGATTCTCTGAAAAATATTTGCTCCAATTAAGATTGGTGAAAAGTGGAGAAGAAGCAAGAATATTGGGGTCACTTGTGGTGTAGTGGTTATTGTAACAAACTTCTATGCCCAAGGTCACAGCTTTGTGTAAAAAATCCTTGGTTATGCCATCCTACAGAGCAATAATAACCAGACGTAAAATAGTGGTCCCGAGGCTGTGTGGTGTTAGGTACTTGTCAAAGATCCATATCCTAATTATAACTGGGCAGACAAAATTTAGGGCTCTCTCAGGAGCATTGCCCAATTAGCCATAGTAGCATGAAGTGACAACTATAAAATTTTTATTTGGATTAATTACAAATTTTTATAGATCGGAAATTTCACATTAATCAGAACAGTTTGTCTTACTTTTATGTTTTAGTTGGAATTGAACGTTTTGCTGATATTTGATACGTAGTTATATTAACTTTTTTCAATTTGAAAAAATCGAATCACAATAAACGATGTCAAATAATATTTAAATTCTCTCTTAAATTGCCATGGCCAATATTTTTAATCCATTCAACAGATGTTTCTTCTGGTTTTGACCATCTCGTCAAATTCTTGCCAAGTTAAAAAGAATTAACACTATTTAAATTATAATACTATTCTAAAAGCTTAACAAGTAGAATGAAGTAATTATTTTACAGATAATTTTAAAATGAATTAAAAGCATTTATAGTTTTTTTTTCTTAAAGTTAATTAGTCGATGCTAGGTATAAACAAATAAAATAATAATATTGAAATTCTATGATGAAGTGCTCAAAGCTAAAAATCAAGTTAGATATAATTAGTATTATTAATGATGCTCAATATATTAAAATGAATATTAAAATAGAAAATCTAGCTAGTGTCAGTGATATATATATTTTTTTCAGTTAGAATGGCGGTTTTGTTGAACTAATGAAAATATGTTATAAAAAAGTTCAAATATCATTAAATCCGCCGATTATAAAAAAATTACACATTAAAGCCATGAAAACACAATTACAAGATGACTAAATTAATTATAATAAGTTTTATGTTATATTAATTACTCCCATTAGGAAATCCAGGTATCAATCTTAAAAAGTCGGTACCTATGAACTATATGGCCCCTCATGATTTGACACCAAATAACAGTGATTCTATGAAAAGAATAGTAACAACTTTTAAAATATGTTTATTTAATTGAAATCATTTCTCCTGTGCATGAATAAACGATATGGGTGTTTTTAAAGAAATTTTAAATTCCTGAAGCCAAGTCACACACCTTACACCATTCTGCAGGTTAAAATTTTTAACATTACTTCTTCATCTAATACAATCTAAATAATAAAAACTTCATAGAATGTCCATTTCTAAATATATTTTCTTTCAAAACAATGCCCTTTTCCTGGAAAAACGTAACTGCACTTTCATCATTCTTAATTGTATTCAGACAATTATAAATTGTTATTAAGTTGTACATAATAAACTATATAAATAATCTGTATTTTTTTTCATAGATATATAGGAAATAAGATTATTGTATTTATAAATTAAGTCATATGATTAATAAAAATTATATTGATAGAATCAGTTATCTGGTATCAAATCATGGAGGCCCATCGATACAAAAAATACCAATAAATCAATTCAGTTTTATGTTCTTAATTAAAAATTTAACATTACAACTACGCAGTACTATTTATTTTTAACTTATTTTATAATTTATTTAAACACCCTTCCTTGCCTTACGGCAACACGGGTTTTGACAATATTAATTATAACACAATAATTGTATTGTCTATAAACTTTTCACTCTAATTTTCAATGTCTCCTACTGGTCATTTCCACGGGTTCTTCTTCTAAGATTGAAGAGTGCTGTTCCCACTTCCGCTTTCCACATGTACAAAAACTCTTTGAAGTACAGGTAATTGTCTAGAGTCATTAACTGAGGGAATTCATTTTCAATTTGGATCGTAGTGACTCAAAGGTGGTGCAATTTGTGTTAATGTGCTCAGCAGACTCCGGAATGCCGCAGCTAGGACATAAAGGGTCAATATCATGAAGTTTAGCTTGAAAGCCTCCATGCTCTGTGAGGAATTGCGAAATCCAGTAGTCCGGGAGAATCCATGTTGCAGCTAGTCGTGACCGGAAGGTGGGAAAGTATTTCCTCAACGTAGCACCTTTTGTTACCCACCGCCGATCCCTCTCTTCAATGGTGTCTTCCCATATCCCTTTTTCATTTCCTGGGGTTCTCGCCTATTTTTGTACAGATATTGTTATTTTTGAGGGAGACCTGCTATTTTTAACTTGGAAAAACAAATTCAACATGTATTTATTATCACCAGGCATGGGTGCCTATGTAGATATTTTATAGATGAAATTAGAGATTAAAAAAAAAAATAGTTGGAATTTAGTCCCCTTGGTCTAACTTATCCTTTTATATAAGCTATAGTTTTATAATAATTTTTTTAAAGGATTATTAGATATGTAAATTAAAAAAATATAGTCTAAAAGACAAAAGTTTATAATATCCAAATCAACATTTTCAATTCCCATATCCTGATTGAATAATTAAAATATTTAGTAGTTGATACTAAATGTTTAAAGAAATACTCACACTTCGAGACCTGACTGCCTTCGGAATGGGAGCGATGGGCAAAGGAGGTTCTTGGTATTGAATCTGAGTAGCATGCCAGATCATGGCAACCTTACGCTGCTTGTAGTTGACGTGTGTACGATACACATGGTACAGGATACCAGCCATCCCCACGCAGAAAACTGTCACAGCAATCAAGAACAGAACTAAAAAATAAGAAACAAAAACGTGTGTATTACAACTCTCTAAATAAAAAAAAAAAGTTATATAATTATGCCAAAAAATTAAATTAATTTCAAAGTGATTACATGCCTTTTCCTGTTCTGTCTTCCTGCATAGAGGGATCAGAATATTGTGAGATGTACTCGACTCTACCTGGTGGATCGATTACCCAAGTCTGTTGTTCCTGTCCTTGCTGAAGCAGAAATATCATGAGCATGAAAAGAGCTATTAGTTACCAATAAAAAAGATATAAGGAAAATAATATCCGTACAAAACTAATGTTTAGAGAAGGGCCTGGCCTCGGTTTGTTCATGGCTTCGAATGATGCACATCTTGCACTTCTGATACCGTGTGGGTTTTTGACAAACACTTCATTGCTCGCGGTTTTAGTGAAGAGCATATATTCATCAAGGGGCTTCATGTCGACATTATTCACTTCCAAAAATACGTCTGTAAAATAAATTATAAATGGTTTATAATTAAAAGATATAATAACTAATAAGGGAGGATGATTAATTAAAAAAATAAAATAAAAGGACAAAATTATTTGATTTAGGCCATCGTTTTAGCCTATATAATGGTTGTAAAACACCATATATGAGAAGCATGTACCACAAAAGCGATATATAAAAAAATTTTAAAATACAGCACTACAAACAAACGACATCTACACAAGACACCTAGAGGCCTGTGTTTGAGTTATACAATTTCTTTTATTAAACTTAAGTTTAAAGGTTAGCATTCCATTAATAGAAGAATAACATTTATTTATTTATTATAAAATAATAATAATTTTATGGATTGAAAATATTGGCTATGCAATTTAAGAGAGTATTTAAATTATTGATATTTAGTATTGAGCTTGTGCATCCCATGATATGTTTTGATTAAAATAAACTTTTTAACCCTTGGTTACGCGCGGGTGACCTGACATGTGGTGGCAAAGGTATATTTTCCTTTCTCCTTCTCTTTTTGTTGAAAAAAATTCTTTTATTCTCCCAGTAGCTGTTTTGTGGTTTAGCGCCTTCCTGACCAGTGACAACCCTTCTGGATGGCCAATATGAAGCAATCGATCTGACAAATCGCCGTGACCGAAATCAAAAGTTTAACCTACATCATATAAAAATCAACTTTTTTTGTTCGTTCGTATTATTATATTAGCTGTACTATTTCGCGTGGACTGTTTTTATAAACACATTGTTATATTGGTAGAACTGACGTCTATAGTCTCTCAGAAATCTTCCTGGGGTGGAAGGTGCTGCTAGAAATGTGAAAACTGTTCAGGATCCATGGAAACTATTCTTTGATGATGTTGGCTATGACTGTGGAATATGCTACTAATATATTTTAAAATTCAAAACATTCTCTAGGCCAAGGGATGCGAATATCACAGATATAGTAGAACTGAAAGCTTATATTCAAAGTTTTTATATGGCTGTTATCCATGTCTGTTTTCATGGTTAAACCTATGTAGTCTTAGTTATGTTAACATTAGAGTTCATTATAAGAATAAATACTGATATATAAAAAAAAAAATTAGAGGTCAACAAGAATAAAGAAAAGTTATGGTTCCTGTATTTTTTGATGAATCCAAAATACACTTAATACAAATGCTATTTTGTCATTACTTTCTATTTCTCTAACTCCTAAAGTATTTAGTTTGGAACCTCAAATTTCAACAAAAATACTATTTTTCCTAAAAGTGATCTGTCAGATGGCTGCGTGTAAATAAATGTGAAAACCAGACTAATGTTAATAATTTAAATTTACAAATATAAAATTTATATAATTCAGACTATAATTTATTTAGAAATTCAAAAAATAACAATGTTATTCCGAAGTCTTGAATTTTCCCTTCTGTCGGAAGTTCTCATGGCTACCTACTTAATTTTTTTTATAATAATATCTAATGCTAATGCAAATATGAAAAACATTGTTCATTTTCCATAACCAAATATATTCTGGCAACAGATGGGTTAATAAATGTAATTAAAAATGGTAATTTTTTAAATATATTCTAAATGACTCACTGGATAGACAGCCTAAATAGCTTGTATGGGCGGTGAACCTCGGGTCGCTGGAGTTTATTCCCCCAGTCTGAACTTCGTTGACACCCGGGAGCTGGGGATGGCTGATGCTCAAGACAGGTACTGTACCCAACTTCACTTCCTCTCTGTCTATCTGTAGCAACACATATTATATATTGTTATAAAATGGATTTTATTGAGAAACAATCACATTTAGAATAGAATGGAAAAGTAACTTTATTCTGGGATTAAGTCCCTTTAGAATAACAAACATGGACAGAAAAAGAAACATAATATATATCTGGCCAGAAGGCTACATCATAATGCAAATCATAAAGTATTCATAAAGTGACAAAATAAAAAGTACGAATCATGACAAGATATTAACCAATTAAAGATAGTAAATGAATTAATAACAACAGTTAAATGCATGAGCAAACATGCAATAATTTCTTAGCATAATGTATATCTTCTATACAAAATAAACAAAAATGACTAAACTACAAAATCAATTGTTCAATACTGATTCAATTAAGCAGATGATTAACCTGCTCTTTTTGGGAGGCCAGGGGATGTTGGAAAAGCAAGGATTTAAATGAGGATAGTGAAGGAGCATGATGGATGATAGGAGGGATTGAGTTCCACACTGTGAAGGGAGAGAAAGGAACGTTCAAATGTATTGGTTCTGTGGGAATGAGAGTTGATGGATTGGTATAAGAATGAACTGAGGAATTATTTTCAACGACATTTACTGCTGCTTAAGCAAATGCAATTTTAGCAACAAGATTTTTACCAATGTTTAATAACAGAAATTCAAATTTGTGTAATTTCCTCTTAAAGGTGTACCACTACTGATAATGTTAGAGGATATCAATGTAGTAGAGGATAGCAATGTTTTAACCTGTTCTGTTTGTTCTTTTTATCCAATGTGTGTTTTCCACCTTTTTTGTTTTCAATTAATAAAACATGATGCAAATATGGGATTTATTTATTGCTGGTGTAAGGAAAAGTCATCAGTTAAATTTTTCTCACTTAACACTTAAAACAGAGCATCCTAAAAAGTGCGTTCTTAGGAAACTTTTTTGTAGCTAAAAAGAAGTAGTTTTATGAGTTGTGTTCATGATTGATAATTTAAATGTTGTTATAGGTTTCTGGGAGTATAATCAGTACTTGTGTACTAGCTGGTCTGCATGAAACCTACCTCCTTATCTCGGATAACCTCTTCCTATCACTGGATTGAAAGAATATGGGGAAGTGCAAAGTGGTAAAACATGAGAGAAAGAGGGACCATTAAAGAGACTATTAAAGACCCAATCTCCCAATCAATAATAAATAAATGTTATTTCAAAAAATAAATGTTATAAATAATTTTATTTGAAAAGAAAAGTTGATAACAATCAACCAAAAAAATAAAATAAATAAATTATAATAATATATAATGACGTAAGTCAACAAGATCCTTATTAAAGTAATGTTCAATGAACGTTCTCCCCCTTGTATACATCGCAAATTGCGAGAACACGGGGATATGGGATCAGTGAAGAGAAAGGATGTGTCTGACCGAGAGTCAAACCAGGATAGCTCAGTTGGAAGAGTACCATGACAGAAACATGAGAGACCCGGGTTCAAGTCCCGGTCCTTGACATATCTTTTCTTTTAAAATAAAAATATTTAAAAATGATAACAACTAACAAAAAAATAATATAAATGAATCATAATAATAATAAATGTTAAACGTTGGTGATATATTTTGTAACGTCAAAATTCCTAAACAGAGTCATTAGCATTGGAATGTAAGGTTAAGGAATGCTATCAGTGGCGCCTGCATAAGAGGAAAGCGCCTAAAGTCCCAGCTCTCATTTCTACAAATTTTGAAGCTTCCATCTCTTCACACTTTCAATCTCTCACAAGGTTCCTTCCAAATTATTATGAGCGTCTCACATGGTATCTCTTTGACTTGGTTTTTTGTTGATATTGATTTACTAAAATAGCACAGCTACCTACTGTAAACACTAAGTATAGCAGCTTCAAGATAAACTTAAATTTTTTGTTGGTGATTTATTGAATTATTAGAATTTGTTTTACGGCAGCAAAAGCAACCAATACTACTCGAACATTCTTCTTTTTTGTTTTACATCTTACTTTATTACACTTTTTTTTTTTACATTAATTCACATTATTAAAGCATAATTTATTTTTATTTCTTAAACATAGTTTTAAAAAAGAAAGAAAACAAAATTAAGTATAAGATAGAATAGTAATTACTGCCCATTTTTTAAAATATTATTTTTAAAGCTAACCAAGGTGTCATTGAAAAAATAATGAATTTAAAAACATCTATACATTATTCATAATTGATCATTTTTTATTTACATCTTACTAATATTATAAATGTGAATGTTTGTATGTTTGTCTCTCTTTCACACAACAACTACTGAACGGATTTGGATGAAACTTTACAGTAATACAGGTTATACATCAGAATAACACATAGGCTACAGCAAGAGCGGATTTATGGGGGGCATGGGGGCACGTGCCCCCCGACAGTTTTTTAGGTACTGTGGAGAATCCATTATAGTACGTAATTAGAGGCAAATAATATCATAATGGTGGCTAAAATAACAGAAAGAACATGAGTGAAACTATTGTTTTGCTATCCTACTGATATTATAAATGCGAATGTTTATATTTATGTTTGTTGAAACTTATTTGTTAAACTCAATGAAACTTACTGAGTAAAATAGGTTATACATCATAGGCTACAGCAAGAGCAGATTTATGTGGGGGCACAGGGTCGTGTGCCCCCCATTATTTTTACTCTAACCCCCCAGTACATAATTAAAGACAAATCAGAAACTTAGAATCTTGAAATTTGTAGATAGGTTCTTTGTATAGTTTAAGAAAGAAATTTAGAGAATTCCACTCCAAGGGTTTCTCCTTTAATATAATACAATCCGTCAGTTTTGAAGTTAGACATCTGAAATTTGGATGTACGAGTAACGTATATTTTAAAAAATAATTAAAATATTTATTTATTTTCTTTCACGAAACTTTATGTGGCAGGCCAAATTCCACGCAAGCGAAGCCGCAGGCATTAGCTAGTATATAATAAAATCCTATAGCATACCATGAGTATAGCTGATCTATTATGCCTCTTGTAATATACTGAATGCCTGGCACCATTCAGGAAATTACGACCCCCAATCTTCACACCTTCAGCAGAGCCTTCCCGGTTTTCTTCGAATACCAGCTCTCCGAGGGTGTTGATGGCTATGTGTAGGTAGTAGCTTCTCCTGTAAAAAGAATCACGTTTGTGAAAATCTTTTCTTTTTATACTACCATATCATTATTTGATAATCATATAGTATAAAAAGATGACAATTTGAGCGGTTGAGGATCAATAAATAGCGGATAACACCGAAATTTCAAAAACTAACTTTTTACCATTTTGTTGTAGTTTAATCAAGCAATTTTGTCTAACACGACACTTTTCCACTTTATTTCTCATGGTTTTAGTGTCGTAATATATTTGATAATTTTAATTGATTAGTATCAAAAATTGTATTTTACAATGAGCTTATGATATAATTATAAAAAATAATGAATTATTTATGATAGAATTGAAATATATGTGCGTTTTACAATTTTATTGTATGTACTTCATTTTTATTTTTTCCGAATTCCTGTTTAAAATAAATAAGATAAACTTTTGTAGTTTCTTCTTACCACTGACAAAATTATACAAAAACAGTATGTTAACCAAATCAAATTCCTATAAACTTTTTTTTTCATATTTTCACCTTTATCAACGATATGTTATCTTTTCTATATTATTTCAAAACAGTATCAATAAATAATACAGCAGAAAATATGACAATTATATTAAGATTAGTGAAAACAGCCCACAGATTCAACCTGATTCACAATAACTGAGTCGACTTAACATCTTCTTTGAAGAGGTTGACTCATTATAAAAGTTTAAGAATGCATTGCTATAGCAGAAAACATTGATAACTGATGAAATATACTCATACATAATTCTCTTCCTATAAAAGTCTAATGTATTTTTTCATTATCAGTAAAATAACATTGTTGATGTTACTAATTATAAACCTAATGAAAAAAAAAAAACTGGAATAAGTTACAGTTAGAGTCTGAAAATTTAGAAAATGACCTGTAGAAGTGGTTGCGAGCAGGCCGTGCATAGGGAAGCCATGCCCTTTCCCCCAAAACATAGCTCGCTTCACTCCCCCTTTGTCATTACCATGGCAATAATTATATATTGTAATAAGCTATAATATTAAACGGCTACAATTATACTTGAATTAATTTGGCGCTGGTGAGGATAGCATTAGCACCCTACTTCTTTATACAGGAATATAATCTGGATAAGCAATAACTCTTCATAATGTTGGTAACCTTTGACAATGTCCCACCAGACCTCCCCAACCATAATATAAATATTTAAAATGAATAGGATAGACTTTAATTACATAATACACACATAAATAAATATTCTTTTCACTCACTTGTTTTCAGTTTGCAGAAGTAATAATGTTGTACTCCTGTTCCTCGCATCTGAACTGGAAAAAGCCAATTGAATTTTAATTTGATCAACTTCCCCCTCCAAAGAGAAATTTCTCTGAAGTACGGATTCACCGCCGAAATCAGCACCTTTTTCTGCAAATAAATTCATTATTTTGTTATTATAAGATAAAAGGCATTGATGGAAATTCTGAAATAAAACACCATTCAGCAAAGAAATTATTTAAATTCTTGGAAGGAATGGTGTTAACAAAATTTTATTCATAATTGCATACTAAGTTTAGGAGTAAGTTATAATTTTTTCAAAAGCATACTACTTAAAAAATAAATAAATATAAGTTATCAGATTTTATTTGATATTTTATTGTTTAAAATAAATAAATAAATAAGTAAATAAGTAAATGTTCTCTAGTTTAGGACTATCTTGAAGTGTATATTGTTAATTTAAACATATTGTTAATTTTATTTTTGTAAAACAAAAAAATGTAAATTAGAGATTGTTTTTTTTCCATATTGGCCTACTAAGAGCCACTTCATTTCAACTATCTTTTTTTTTTTATTTAGCCTTGGTATTAGAGATATTTCATAATATTATATTAAGTTGTCCGGAAAATAATGTAGGATTTTATATTTTCTTTAAAATACCTCTCCCAATAGTAAACTGTTCATGTTTATTGGACTTCTGATTTTTATAAATACAAACTTATTAACATATAAATCCTCATTAAAACAAAATTGCTTGTTACCTCAGTAACATTTTGCTACTACAAAATAATTCAGTCTTTACTTAGATGGCAAAGCGTGATTTTTACATAGTTTTGTTTTACAGGCTCAAACTCGGCCAGAACGGGGCCCAAATGACCAGAAATATCAAGGAAGTCTGGCACGAAGGCAGTTTAAGTGAGTGCACTGTTCAACGGTGGTTTCAGAGATTTCGACAGTGAGACCTTAGCCTTGAAGACAAAGAAGCCCGTGTAAGAAGTTCTGTTCTTGATGGCGTTCTCCAACAAGCTTTGGTGGAAGACAATCCTGGAACAACTGTTTGAGAACAGGAAGGGAAACTCAATGTCAGCAAAGTAACCGTTGATGACCATCTGAAGATGATTGGGAAGGTGAAAAAGCTTGAAAGTTAGGTTACTCATACATCAAACAACCGCCAAAAAGATTAGCTGTGAAATTTGTGCTTCACTTCTTTGCCGAAACAATAGCGATCCTTTTCAGTCCATAATTTTGACTTATGGTGAAAAGTGAATCATCTACAACAGCAAACGCTGTGGATAGTGGCTTGGCAAGGGAGAAGAAGCACATATTCCATAGTCTCCAAATCATCAAATAAGGTGATGGTTACTGTTTGGTGGGCTTTATTACTTAGTCTGATTTATTACAGCTTCTTGAATCCTGAAACCATCAATATTTAATCATATTTTAACCAAATTGAAGTAATGTATTATAAATTGGCAATAATGAAACTATCGTTAGTCAATCGTGTTAAGTGTGTAGGTAGTGTTACACACACACAGTAAAAAGTGATAAGGTGAGAGGATGGCTCTCTTTTGCTGGACGACGATCGAGAACGGACCACTGCTTCCAATATGAGCCTGGAGTAAAGAGATCAAGTGTGCTGGAAGATAAGCCTTTGTCTGCAAGGTTATCCATCCGACTCCCATCTGGCAAGAGTAAATAACAATGGAGTCTTTCATTGTGTGTAGATTTGCTTGGACTTTATAAGAGGTACCATGAATTTTTGTACGTAGCTACATGTGGTAAATAATTTCCCTCTTAAATAGTTTTATAATTTAACAAGTTTTTTGTTTCAATGTTTGTAATTTTAGTTGTATAAATGATCAAAGTTGTTTGGAAGATACTTAGAATATTTTAAGTGTAATTGTCAACTAATAGGATAAAACCCAAATTATATTGCCGTTGTTCATCAGATGTAAATTTTGGTTTATCCAATTTTCTTACTTATATCAAATAAACATGGAATATTAAGGATGAATTTTTCTTATTTTGTATATAATTTTTTTTAATGTTTCTATAGATAGTTTCTTCATGCTATGAGTTATATCTTTCTCATTTGTTACATTTTGTAATACTATTGGCGCCTGAGCATCAAATTTGATTTTAATTCTTTCAATTAAATCGTTTTTTTGTTAGGTTTTTGTAGTAAGAAGCATTTATAAAGTCAAAAATAAAAATAAACCTAACATAAACAAAATAAAAGTAAAGGCTACCATCACCACAGAAGACTCCGTAGTACGAAGTGAATTCACAATCACAGGTTGATTCTCCCGTGAGAAAGTTCTCAATGCAGATGCCCTGGTTGAGGCATGGCAGGCTATCACACTTCATTTCACACCCGCCTGCGATACCATCTATTTCTGTAAAATAGCAATTGTGCATCATTACGATAAACGTTTATACATTTTTTGTAATTTAAATTATCTATATAATAAAAAGCTTACATACAAATGGAAAAGTGCCTTTAGTTGTTATAAAGACAACTTCATACCCATGGGAGCAATTATCAAGTTAATAACATTCAGGAAATGGTTTAGCTCAGTATTAGGGCATTGTGCTCCCATTCTTCCGATGACTGTTTCAAAACATTGTTGGATTGTAATTATTTATTCTTTTATGGGTCGTAAATCAAACCAGTGGAGTCAGGAGACAGGGGCTCATTCAATCTCTGTAAAGTGGGTGTGCATAATTGAGGGGAAAACCTGAGTAATCTTATTCTAATAACTTCTTTATGGAACTGTTAAAGAAACACTATGAAATTCCATATTAATGCAGGATTTTTTGTTGTTCATTAGTTTAAGATATATTAAATCTTTTTAAGTATTCCAATCTTCTTATTTCTTGTAATGAAATTGATTAGGAATAAATGAGTCGTTCAGGAACAAAAACTCTAAAATTAAAAAATTTAAATTTTTCAATTTTTTCACTATAGTCGGGACGATAAGAGAAGGTGCACGGAGCATCCCCCTCCACGCCTCTCCACGAGCTCCGCCCTCTTTCCCCCACCCTAGTCCCACTTCTCCTCCACCCCTCTCGGGCCAGCTATCCAGTGGATATTTTCAATGTTTCCTAATACAAATTGTCTTAAAATGATACATTACTTTGGGCCCTGGCTGCTGGTCTATAAAGAATGAAAAGCGAGTAAGAGCTGTAGTACAATTGTCAGCTCCAGGCGGAGTCAGGTTAGGGGAGAGGGGGGAGGAACAGCTTCAGGCCTCCCCACTCCCCGTGCACCTTCTCTTGTCGTCCCGACTATAGTTTAGTCAAAAAATTTTATACTCTTGAAACTTCAAATTCAGAAATGGTCTAAAGCAATGAGAAATAAGGTGGCAAAGTCTAACACTAGACAAAGTTTTTTGATTAAACTAGGAAAAAACTCACTTTTTACAATTTTGGAGTTATCCGTTTTTTACCTGAATCGCTCAAATTATTTTCTGTCTATTTTCTCATTGATTATCATATAAAGGATTGGGAAAACCCTTCCTATGCATGATTACTTTAATCAGATTTCCAGCTATTTAAGCCATACTTCATAAAATAATAATCGATTACTTGGAATATATGTTGAATGAATATATTCTCAGATAATACTTCAAAATTATTCTTTCCTTACTTTTTACTAATGCCATCTGTTAACCCCGACAATTTTGATTTCTCAGACATTTCACTCACAAACATTATTTCCTTCTTAAGGAAATCCCACTCCAACTCCACTGGCTTTGATGGGATTCCCGTCAAATCCCTAAAATTATGCTTTCTTGATATCCTACCTGTCGTACTCTACACGAATAATTTTAATTACAATAGGCAGCATTTTCTACTTCTTGGAAAAAATCAGCAATCCATCCTATAACAAAACCTCTAAACCTATGTTTCCCAAAGACTGCTGCCCAATCGCCGTTCGCTCCAAACCTCTCAAAAGACTATTCCAGTCCCAAATGTCAAATTTTCTCCAACAGTCTAAACTCCTTGATCCACTTCAATCAGATAGCCACACAGTCTGCCAAAATCCCTAGTGACATACTTACTGCTAGGGATGACAAAAAACTAACTGTGCTAATCCTACTTGACTTTTCTAATTAGAATCCTTGGACCATTCTATCCTTTTTACCAAACTAAAATCATTACCTTTTTCTAACAGCTCTAATTGCTGGTTCCAATCTTTCCTCTCTGGCAGGTCTCGAGCAGTTTCCATACCTGATCAACCCCTTTGCATTTTCCTCGCTCTGTATTCAGGAGTGGCACAGAGTTCAAGCATCTCTCCTCTTCTTTTCAACTGCTACATCAATGATCTTCCTAAATCTGTTCACCATTGTTCCTACCATCTATATTCTGACAACTTCCAAATCTACCTGTCCTTTCCTCATTTTAATTAATTATTGCGTTTCCCAGTATTCAGAAAGGCCCAGATAGGATCAGTTGCCTGGGCAAAGCTGAACAAACTGGAATTTAACGCATGAAAACCCAGGCCCTTGTTCCTAGGTTCCAATTCCCTCCTTACATCTATCCACACCCTCCCAACATTAAACCTAAACGATCATGTTATCACTTACACCTCCTTTGTCAAAAACATAGGCGTTACTATTGACCAAAACCTTTCCAGGAAATCCCATATCGCTTAAATATGCCAACAGTCAATAAGTTCCCTAAAGTTATTCCATTGTTCTCGACTTCTCCTAGTGCAACCCACCCTTAAGCTCCTCATATCATTTCTCATCTTCTACCAATTTTGCTACTGTAGTGTGGCATACGGTGGCCTTTCAAAAGTGTTTTAAGACAGATGAAAGAAAAAAATGAATTGCTCTCAAAGATTCCTTGGTACCCCGAGGTGGTCCCTTGTGTCCCACCTTTACAATGAGTTAAAGTGGCTCTTCCCTACCCCTTGTAGACAATGTTTCCTCAGTGCTTTCTTATACCAATCCATTAACTCTCAACACCCTTCATTTACCTACAGTCTCCTCCAATTCAAATCCTCAATGCAGCACCACAAAACAAGATCTCGCCTTTCCGATCTCTATAATCATTACCACAGAACCAAAGCATTCGAGCATTCCTTTCTCGCCTGCTACATCACAGTGTGGAACTCAATCCCTCCTATTACCCATTATGCTTCTTCACTGTCCTCATTTAAACCCATACTTTTCTAACATCCCCTGGCCTCCCAAAAAGAGCAGGTTAATCATTTGCTTAAATGAATCAGTATTGAATAATTGATTTTTTAGTTTAGTTGTTTTTGTTTATTTTGTAAAAAAGATATAATTACATAAAGAAATTATTGCATCCCAGCTCATGCATTTAACTGTTGTTATCAATTTATTTATTCTATTTAATTGATTAATATCTTACCACGATTCGTACTTTTTATTTACTCTTTTGGCACTTTATAAATACTTTATGATTTATATTATGTAGCATTATACATTCTGGGCAGATATATTTTATGTTTCTTTTTCTGTTCATGTTTGTTATTCTAAAGGGGCTTAGTCCCAGAATAAAGTTACTTTTCTATTCTATGTAATTAAAGTGAAAGCATTGCAAAGGTTAAGATGGCCTTCTAAGGTTATTGAAAGTTGAAACCTGAGAATTTCTATTAGCTGTGAGGCTGCTAGTATACCTCAAAGGGTAGACCCAGGCATATGTGGGTGGATTGAGTTAGCGGTGATCTTACTGTAAGATCGTTATTAGGTCAGTAATTGATGGACAGAAGTTAGTAAGCACCATTTGGTGTTATCTGCATCGAGCCTTCAGGTTTGCTAAGCCTTTTATTATTATTTAATAAAATAAAAGGAGAAAAATGAAATCTGTTGAACAGTTAGAATAATAAATAAATAAAAAAATTGGTTTAATTTCAAATTTGTGGAAGCATACCAGTCTCATTATCTGAGTTGATAAAATTGGTGAGGTTGACAAGAGTATCTCCGATCTTCAGGCCCCTGACGCAACCGATGTAGCCCATCAGTGGTTCCTGCTTTGGACTGCTCAGCAAGGAATCGTAACCTCCAAGGCTCACTTGGAAGTAGTCTGTCGGTGGTGCTGGCGGTCTTTGTGGAGCGAGAACTTCTGTTGACAAGATTAATAAACATTTTAAAAATATAAAACTTTAATAATTTATGGTAATAGAATTTATCATTTAAATCTCACTGGGGGAAAACTTCTCATAACGAAAAAAAGCAAAATAAATAGTAAAAATGTATAAAATCTCTTTGTAGGAGCGATATTTCTTATAGCTAGTGACAGAGGAATACAAGGTCCCCTCCCCTCTCATGCTGGAATCTTCCTCACCAGTGCTAAATCTATCTGGTGTTAGCGCTCAGCGTGATAGTGTTGTTTGTTATTATATTATATTTTAAATAAATTTATGGATAAAATAGATTTTCTTTCAAAATTTTACTCCACTACTTTCTAAACAATAACAAATCAATAAACGATAAACTTATTGAATAATAATATAAAAAATTGTACATTGAGGAAGATTGGTATCTAGTTTTCTTATGTCTCCATAACTTTTTTTGGAGTTTTACTGAACTCAAACACCGATGGAAAAAAATATTGGGTTACAGGAAAATAATGGAGGAATTTATGAGTTTTTTTTTAGAACGCCCCTCCAAATAGTACAATTATTATGTTTGTTGAACTTTTGACTTTTAAAAATATAAAAAGTTATTAATCCTTTTTTACAACAAAAATGTCGGTTTACCTCTATAACATTTTGCTACTAGAAAATAATTCAGACTTTACTAACATTTCAAAGTGTGATTAGCGCATAATTTTGTTTTATGGTTTCAAACTAGGCCAGAATGGGGTCCAAATGGCCAGAAATATCAAGTATGTCTGGAGCGAAAGCAGTATAGGTGAGTGAACTGTTCAACGGTTCCAGAGATTTTGTGAGGGGGACTTGAATCTTGAAGAAAAAGAATGGGATCCAAATGGCCAGAAATATCAAGTATGTCTGGAGCGAAAGCAGTATAGGTGAGTGAACTGTTCAACGGTTCCAGAGATTTTGTGAGGGGGACTTGAACATTGAAGAAAAAGAATGGGGTCCAAATGACCAGAAATATCAAGTATGTCTGGAGCGAAAGCAGTATAGGTGAGTGAACTGTTCAACGGTTCCAGAGATTTTGTGAGGGGGACTTGAACCTTGAAGAAAAAGAATGGGGTCCAAATGGCCAGAAATATCAAGTATGTCTGGAGCGAAAGCAGTATAGGTGAGTGAACTGTTCAACGGTTCCAGAGATTTTGTGAGGGGGACTTGAACCTTGAAGAAAAAGAATGGGGTCCAAATGGCCAGAAATATCAAGTATGTCTGGAGCGAAAGCAGTATAGGTGAGTGAACTGTTCAACGGTTCCAGAGATTTTGTGAGGGGGACTTGAACCTTGAAGAAAAAGAATGGGATCCAAATGGCCAGAAATATCAAGTATGTCTGGAGCGAAAGCAGTATAGGTGAGTGAACTGTTCAACGGTTCCAGAGATTTTGTGAGGGGGACTTGAACATTGAAGAAAAAGAATGGGGTCCAAATGGCCAGAAATATCAAGTATGTCTGGAGCGAAAGCAGTATAGGTGAGTGAACTGTTCAACGGTTCCAGAGATTTTGTGAGGGGGACTTGAACCTTGAAGAAAAAGAATGGGGTCCAAATGGCCAGAAATATCAAGTATGTCTGGAGCGAAAGCAGTATAGGTGAGTGAACTGTTCAACGGTTCCAGAGATTTTGTGAGGGGGACTTGAACATTGAAGAAAAAGAATGGGGTCCAAATGGCCAGAAATATCAAGTATGTCTGGAGCGAAAGCAGTATAGGTGAGTGAACTGTTCAACGGTTCCAGAGATTTTGTGAGGGGGACTTGAACCTTGAAGAAAAAGAATGGGATCCAAATGGCCAGAAATATCAAGTATGTCTGGAGCGAAAGCAGTATAGGTGAGTGAACTGTTCAACGGTTCCAGAGATTTTGTGAGGGGGACTTGAACATTGAAGAAAAAGAATGGGGTCCAAATGGCCAGAAATATCAAGTATGTCTGGAGCGAAAGCAGTATAGGTGAGTGAACTGTTCAACGGTTCCAGAGATTTTGTGAGGGGGACTTGAACCTTGAAGAAAAAGAATGGGGTCCAAATGGCCAGAAATATTAAGTATGTCTGGAGCGAAAGCAGTATAGGTGAGTGAACTGTTCAACGGTTCCAGAGATTTTGTGAGGGGGACTTGAACATTGAAGAAAAAGAATGGGGTCCAAATGGCCAGAAATATCAAGTATGTCTGGAGCGAAAGCAGTATAGGTGAGTGAACTGTTCAACGGTTCCAGAGATTTTGTGAGGGGGACTTGAACCTTGAAGAAAAAGAATGGGATCCAAATGGCCAGAAATATCAAGTATGTCTGGAGCAAAAGCAGTATAGGTGAGTGAACTGTTCAATGGTTCCAGAGATTTTGTGAGGGGGACTTGAACATTGAAGAAAAAGAATGGGGTCCAAATGGCCAGAAATATCAAGTATGTCTGGAGCGAAAGCAGTATAGGTGAGTGAACTGTTCAACGGTTCCAGAGATTTTGTGAGGGGGACTTGAACCTTGAAGAAAAAGAAGCCTGCGGAAGAAGTTAACAGTGCACTCACTTTCGCCGGACTAGCTTCATCACTAACTAACAACAACTAATAACCAATCTATAAGTTATTGAAATAAAATCATTAACTTACCTCTTTCAGGATTCGTCCAAGGTTTACTAGAATAGTTGGAAAGCAATTTAATAGGCACTGTCAAAGAGTTATTCCTTTCATTGACATGCAATTTCGTTTCTGAAGGTGAGCGAATGATAGCAATTTGAACTGATTTCCCACTAGACAAACCTGTAAGGAAGATTAAAAATATAATACAATTGATTTGATGAGATGTTAAGTGTCTTATTTTAATTAATTAATTTTATAACAAATTTAATTAAGAAGAAATAATACAGGTATGCTCAGTTTGTTGAAACAAAAAAAATTGTATGTGGAAGAAAATGGTCCGGGTGGAGGTAAACAAATTTCCCCTTAAGTAGGGAGAACTGTTTATTAAAGAGCCAACGTTTCCGCCCACATTGCAGGTATTCTTCAGGGCTGTCGAGGGATGGGGTGGGGGGGGCCCGGACTAGCTTCATCACTAACTAGTCTGTCTAGTAGTTAGTTATGTGAGTAGTTAGTAACAAAGCTACAGTTCTCCCTATTTAATGGAAACATTTTTTACCTCCACCCGAACCATTTTCTTCCATATATATATATATATATAAGGTCAACTATTATTATTTTAAAAAAAATTGTAGATTAAATCATATTGAGCTATAATACATTTCAATCTTACCAGGGTATTCAACGGAAACATTATAAATCGTATCTGCAGAATTAAATAAGAAAACTATAGTCTGACGGTCTAGGATGAAAAGCTGGACAAAATTGTTCAAATGGTCATTTGCGTGAAGAATAAGAGAGTGATTATCATAAGTCCTTAAGTTGAGTAAAATTGATTCATTCAATATACTTCGAAACATCTCCTTCTCTTCTTCTTCGTAAAGAGCCAAGTAATTACGATAAAAGAAGGCATCTTGTTGAATAAATTTCAATCCATTTTCATTGATATCTAGAAAAATAGAGAAGTTTTTAAAAATTAGCCATCAGTGATTAATAAGATTTATTTTTGCTGTTCAGAGGTATTGTATGAGAGGGCCCAAACAAATATTAATGTTCCAATAGGCAAAAAATCCTGATAATGTTTTATATTTGTTTTAATTTTTTAAAAAATTATACAGGAAGATATGGGGATATAAAAATAATATGCATGAGTTGAACTGTTAAATTTAAGAATTTTTATTAAGAAATAATGTTTTAATAGACTCTGTTCCAATCATTTAAAGCTGTACAAGTAAAAATCGCTGTATGTTTTAATAATTCAATATGGCCTTAAAATACTGTTCCTCAAAAAGCCCTCTTAAGGTGGCTCTATAGAATGTGGCTGCCATCCAGTCATTGAAGTTCAAGATACGTCTGTCATCCTGTGCAACTCCTTCTGCCATACTTTAATAATAGAGTATAGAAATTCCCAATCTACTTTTTTTATATAGTTTTACACATAACTAATATCAGTTTAAAAAAATGTATATATCGCGTGGGATTTGCTCTTAAGGCACTCTGATACCTATTTATAGGTTCTGGATTTGATAATTGCTTATTTACGACGTTGCTTTGCAGATAATTATTTATGACGTTAATAGTTGTGAATCTGTCCTGTGAGGTACAGAAATCCTACTGGACTCACTCAGCCTTTATAAAGTTGGAACTTAAGGCCTTCCATGAGTTGTATTGGTATAGGTTTTCTTTTTTGCGGTTGTGTGTAAATGATTACAATAAATTATTAAAATATGTATTTCTTGTATTTTAACCAGAGTAAATTAATTGTATTGTGCATGAATCTTAAATATGGAGCAAGATATCGGTATGTTTTTATATGAGTTTTACATAAAACCATAAATTGTGAATTTCAGATCCTATTATCAACTTTTAATGATTTCTCTTTAAAATAAATGACAAAACATATGAATTGAACATATATAAACTCAACAGAAAAAAAAAAAACGGACACTTCTTCGGACACTTCATATTTTTTGTATTAAAAGCTAATTTTCAGCAATGTGCTTGTTTTTGTGGGTATTCTAGTTATTACAGAGAATGTAGGGTCTAAGTCCATTGAATTAATCCCTTCAGGATTAGTAAACAATTAGATAAAACTCAGATTTGATTTATTTGTCTTGAAGTTGATTTACCTGTCTGACCTATTCTAAACTGTAAGTAGTTTTTCGCACATTTAAACATCTTTAATTTAAATAGCCAAGCCTTTTCTGTGATAATAGACATGTTTTTTAAAATTTATTTTGGTCCAGAATAATGGTTCTTTCAAATGTTGACATAGCCCGAGCTTTCTTTATTTTGTATTTTTTTGTAAATAATCAATAAAAATTATTCACTTTTGGCAGATTTTATTTAAATAACCTATAATTTAACCAATTCTTACCATAAAATAAAAAGATTAATATATGTATTTAACAAAATTATGAGACCAAACCTAAGTGTTCAATTTTTTTTGCTGTTAAAATCTAAAGATTCAACTATCAAATTTGTCATGAGTGTATTTATTCATAATAGAAATTATTGTTACTTACTTGTTTCACAATAGGTACCGATGTAGGCCCAAGGATTTTCACATACGCACTGAAACGTTGACCAAAGCTCTTTGCACCTCGCACCATTTTTGCATGGATTGGGGTCACATGAAGGCTTACAGTCCTTAATGATCTCAGAAAGGTGCACTGACATATAGGAGTATATATCGAGGATTTCACCGTTCACAACAAGTCCTCGGAAGCAGCCGATTAAACCTTGACGAACCGGTCCATCCACAAGAACTTCCCTTAAAATAATGATGTTATTTTTTCAAGTTAAACTATTTTTTTAAAGAGGTATTAAAAGAATGATTAATTAAAAAACTGACACGAGGGACATTCTCTGGTGAAAGAGCTTGAAATATAAACCTAACATTGAGAGATTATTAATCCAGTGAATTGAATATTAATTCTTTAATTACTTTTTAATTAAAAGGACTTGTGACTGTACAGTATACTTCATTCAAATAAGCATCCTATGATCTTCATAACCTTGGGGAGAAAATAAGCATGGCAACAGGAGGGCGAGAGCAGGAGATAAGTCTGGGCATCTCTCTCATTCTTTGTGGAATGAACAAGCACTAGTGTCCTAATCACTGCTTGCGAACTCTTAGTCCTCCTTAGTGCAGAAGCACATCATGAAATTTAGGGCAGCTCTAATAATAATAGCAGAGTTGAGCAGATTCTAGAGTTTGCTACCAGTTTTGGTCTTGACATATTGAACAGGGGGAATAAACCGGCCTTCTGTAATAGGGCGAGATCAGAAGTAATTGATATCACTTCAAAACAATTCAAAGAGTGTAAGCATTCACATCAGTCACAGGCATATCTCTGATAAAGAGACTTGCTCAAATCACTAATATATTAGATTTGACTTTACCGTGGGTGGGCTGCAGGATCTGTTCTAAATAGATGCTGCAAATGCTGCAGCATCAGCATTGAATAGATACCTGAGTATTCAGAGAAACCTGGCAACGAGGAAGTTGACAAATCAGTCATAGAGGGCTCTACAAACAATTCATTTACCCCAGAACCTCCTGTGGAATCAGTCTTAGCTATCACATAATCTGTCTATACAATAGATTTGCCAGCTTCTGGTTCTCAACCTAGGAGCTGAACTGGGTCAATAAACCTTGGCAGTGCATATTAGTTAGTCCAACAAATATTTTTAAATTTGCTGCCTCCTCCAAGATCACGTAAACATCAGTACTCAAGTTATACAATAGATTAACTCTAGTCACAGTGTATTAGAGGCGTGGAGATCCAAAAAGGGATAAATCCATGTTTTATAATTTTTAATTTTTTTCACAAATTTAGCATCCTCTATGTGGTGGTACATGGTTTACCATTCAAAACATGTCAAAGCCAATCTAATTTTTCTAAAAATAATTGTCTCAAATAAATAATCATTTCATAATAACCTAAATTATACATATGTTTGTGATTCCTGAAAAAATTTTAAATGTGGATTTATCCCCTTTTGCATCTCAACGCTTAAATTCATGTCTCAAAAAAAAGAATTAAATAAAAATCCTATGGTCATGTGAATTCAAATATGAAAATGTTATGTTAATATCCTTGATAAATTAAAGCTTATTGTGTGAATAATTTTTATATTGTTTTAATAAAATTATATGTTAAAACTAATCATAGAAATAATTTCTTATGAAAAACAATCTCAAAATCCAATTTTAAGCATTTCAGACATGTCAACAATCAGTAACATTTTTAACTACAATATTACATTTACATGTTAATTATAATTACAATGTTAAAAATTTCAATGTATGTCAATAAATTTCAATGTTAATTATAACATTACAATTACATTTCAATTATAATTATAATATTATAATTACATTTCAATTATAATTATAATATTGTAATGTAATATTGTTTTAAGTCCCTGAAAATAAGAAATTACCCCCACTTTTGTTCTATGGATATTTGGTAGGAACATTAAATACTAGTTTCTTTTAAATATTCACAAATTAATTACAAAGTGATATATTTAAAAAATAGAATCCAATTAAACCAAAAAATATAACCCAAGTCCCCATTTTAATGAATACTGATACATTTTACTCAAAAAGCAAACAATTTAACATAATCTTCGACTAAAACTAAACATTAAAATTTTAAATGATTAAAATTCATTTAAAAATAATATTAAACTATATCATGAACAATAATTACTTTAATAAAGATAAACTAACTCAGTAGCACCACCGATGAACATGCTCCCTTCAAAAGGCCCGAATTCCTCCCCATCAACAAGATCGACCATCTGGTAGTCCGTGTTGATCATGAACCTCACGTGATGCTCGTTGTAATCAATCCAAATCTTTTGCCACTCTCCACTGTTAAGTTTCCGTTGAGATTTTATTTCTAGTGTTCTGGAGTGGCCGGTATTTAAGGTGTAATTGATTGTAAGTTGAAAGTCTAAAAAACATTTGTATTATGACATAACATATAACATATGTATTATTAGAAAACTACAAAAAGAAAATGGGTTTAATAAAAAAATATAGAATACAGTCCTTTTTTGCTAAAAATAATATTTGAAGAAACAATTCTGAAATAATGAACAGCTAAATTAGTTTTTATAAATTAAAATTCTTTATTAAGAAAAAATATTAAGCATTATAAAATTAAGTAAAAGTAAAAGATGAAATCTTGTAACAGAGAAATAATTCTTTACCCCTGTTCGTTTCTTTTATGACTAGTGTTCTTCCCTTAAATATGAGCTTGTTATATTGAAACCACCTGAATCTTAAGATTTTATATTAATCAAATACATAAATTTATCCTTACTAAATAATTAAAGTAACAATGGTATCTAGGCACTGATTCAGAAAAATAATCAGCAATGCTAATAACAATAAAACACTAATGCTGGGTGAGTTGTTAAAAATATATGTAATATTTCAGTTTTATTTAAAAAATATATCCAACTTATCACCGTGTAATATTGTATTTAAAATATTAGGGGGAGTAATAAAAATGGGTCATGAGTTTAACAGAAGAAGTAAGCATATAATTTGTAAAATGGCGGTTGGTCTAGAGTTTAACGGACAGAGGGTACCCCGCTAGTAAATACCAACAATTATTTAACTAAAACTACATACCACTGGTCAAGGTAACCATAAATGAAGGGTGATGTGGTCGAATCGGAGGCTGGTACAACAATATTGCTTTTTCTCCAGTTGTGCGGAAACTGAAAGCTATATCACCCTTCCTCCATCCGGGGACTTCAATGTAAGATTGACTGGTAGTGAAAGTAACAACGTACTTTTGTGTATCTGAAATTTATTTAAATATCATATCTATTTATGTATATAATATGAAATACATTAATTGTTATTAGTAAGTATGATAAGTATTTTTTTTTATTTTTATTAAACACTTTATTCAGACATTACAATCTTGTGGGCAATAAGTAATGGTGCTATGTAGCTACAACCATTCCATAACAAAACAAAAAGTGGTATAAACAAAATAAAATAAGTGAATGTAATAAAATATATACACACACAAAAACGGTAATAAAAGGAAATTAATGCAAAAATAATAATAAAATAAAGTCTAGATAAAAAATAATAAAAATAAAAATAAATAAAATAATGTACACATTCAAACCCTATCTACAATTTGCCTGGGTCCCCAAACTAAGCTTCTTCCCCAGGAATGAGGGCAAAGCAGAAGTTCAGGAGGCCCGTGCCCTCTTTTTCAGCTGCGTCACTGGAATCAACTTCAATGGAAGCTGGTTAAGGGCGTATGATAAGTATTAGATTTTAAATTTTAATTCAGTTTTTTATTTTCATTTTAAAAATAATTTGCCTTATCTCTGTTAAATGAGGTCTCTAAGCAATTCTACAAACAGAGTCTTCTGTATTTTTTGTATAACTGTTATAATATGTATATATAAAATAAATTAAAACATTATTTGAAAAAAAATAAAATAAAACTTACTTGTCTCTACACACTCAAGTGGACCAAGTGTTATTCTTCCTTGTGCATCTTTGTCTAGGTCCGATTGCTGAAGGAAGACCATTTGCGTTATGCCGAGCGAGTTCGGGGAAATGTAATAGCCTTCGTCTGACAGCCACTTCGCCTCGCTTATGTCGCAATTACAAGACTGATCAGGGTTCATGCAGGTACGGTTTTCTGTTAATATTAATATCTCATAATGGCTTATCAACTTAAATAAAACGGATTGTCAAAATTATTGATTTTTTTTGTATGTAAATAGAAAATTGAATAAATGAATTCTAAAACCTCTAAAATAAGAGTAAACAAATAACCAGATGATATTTCATTAATTCAAGGGCACTAAGGACAGGAATAAAAATATGTATATATTTTTTACTTTACTAATAGTATACACTAGTACAACATTGATGCTATTGATAGAACAAACCCACTGGTACAACATTGCTGCTATTGATAGAACAAACCCACTAATGCAAAAACTGAAATTTTACAGGAGTCCCATAGTAGTGCTACAACAAATTTATGCTTATTCACCTTAATTTCTGCAGAAATGTCACAGTTCTTCCAAAATATGATTTTTCTTTTATCTAGCTGTATATATATCATCCTTATTGAGAATTTGTTCTACATCCTTCAACCATCTAATACTTTTTCCTTGAAAAACTTCCTTGATTATCTCCCTCTGGCAGCCTTTCAGTAAGCCCGAGCCAACAAAATTACAACTAATGGATGTGACAATACTTATTTTATTTCACCAAACTTAAATAACCCACTTCCAAGATGACACAAAAACAATCCCATCTACAACCATGTCTTTTATTCCCATGGGCACTACCTATTTCTGATCACAATGGCACACTTACACCATTTTGAGTTATTTTAGGAATAGTTTTATGGTTCTACCAGGACAGTGATATGTTAAAAAAAAATAGGACAATCTTATAAAAGGAAGTTATGGTAGATGAATTAATAGTTACCAGCACAAGGGCAAGAACCTCTCTTCACATTGCCAATATAATCGACGGTCCCATTGTTTGCAGCCGATATAAACCAAGTCGCAGAATGGAGCTCTAATGGTGCCTTGTAGCAGTCATATTTGATATACTGGCTGCAGTAAAGAGAATGTGATATCAGTTCTTGCAGCATTTCTGATGTGAATTCTCGATAGGTAATAGTGAAACTAAAATCTGTTTCTTCAGAGCTACGCACATCCTAAAAATATATAAAAAAAAATAACTTGATTCAAAATATTTTTACAAATTAAATTAATTGTATTGTGTAAAAATAGAAATGGATTGAAGGTTGCAAGTTCACAGCCTGGCAGGTGGCCCCAGGATTTTTTAAAAGGGAGTAAAAATCCTTCGGAATAATATAAAATACACAACAGGGTACTCGTTAAAGATCCTAATCCACATTATATCTGGATAGGCAAAGTTTAGGACTCCCACTGTAGCATCGACCGATTAGTAATAGTAACATAAGGTGAGGTTAAATAAATATACAAAAGTGTTGTAAGAATGGGTGAAGAAAAAATTCCAACGAAAATGCAGGGCGAGCAGGCCTAAAATGGTGCAAGATAGGTTCTGGTGGATAGGTTCTGGAGAATAGCAGCTGAATCAAGAGAAGACTGGCGTAACTTGTTTGAGGTGGCCAGGACCCACACAAGGATTGCAGCGTCATGTAGATAGATAGATGGTGAAATATGGTTCAAGATCTCCAAGATGCACAAGATAATTTATTTGTACCGTTCCCTAAGGTGTGGGTTCTATCTACTCTTCTAACCTCTTGACTCAGAGTTAAAAGTAACCAAATTGTTTTTAAAATTTTAAAAATTTACTAATAATAAATTTTTATTAAAACAATTTTACTAAATAAGAAAAGCTAGAGCAACAAAGTTTATTAAACCCTCACAGTTCACAGATTATTTTTTATTAGAAATATCCAGGATACTATAGGATAAGCTAATACTGGAAGGTTAATTACAAAAATAAATCATTTTAAAAAATAATTATTTATATGCCTCAACAATAAGAATTAGTGGTGACTGTGTGGATCAGGCCTTTCTTATTCATAGCATTCTGCAGCATATAACACCTCCGGTTGTACAACAGAGCAATAATGCCTGAGTATTTCATTTCTCATTTTTCATTTCTTTCTCACCAACGTTGAGTTCTATCCACTCACCAAGATATTTGACTTAATATTGGTAATAAACTGTGTTTTCCTATAAGTGGAATATTACACTGTTGAATGCAAATTAATTTTTTAATGTTTAAAATAAAAGCAATAGTGAGAAATAGCATTAAGATGCTACAGATTGTAAAAGTATCTAATAATATATGATCTGATATAATTTAATTCTTACAACTTGACTTGGGAGATTGTGTTCGACAATAGTTTTAGTCGAATCTTCTAAAGACTGAAACTCGCATTTCACATGGGCGGGTGGAAATTTGCCATTGCCATCAATGTCTATCAGGTAAACATCAGGTTTAGTAAACCCAAGAAGAGCCAACTCTTCACATGTTTTTCTAAATTCAGCTGAAAAAAATGAATTACTAAATTTTAAAAAGAATTCAATGCAATAATAACCTGTTTTCCATAATCATGGTTTTAATTAAAAACAAAACAAAAACTCACCGAAGTGGCAGTTCTTTCCGATGTAGCCAGTACCATTGCAATTACATGACAGCTGATCATCTTTTACGGAGCATTTACCATTATGCTCGCAGGCATTTGGCCTCTTACACGGATCAACAAGTTCACAATTGTCTAAAGATATCTCTCCGTGGGCTTTCTTTGTTTTGATGATAGAACGTGGGTCTACAAGTTTACCATTTATTTCGATGTTCCTCAAGCATCCTACCAAGCCTTGAATATTTAAATAACAATCAGTCTTCCGCTTTTAAGACAGCTGTTCTATAACTAGATATAATATATCCATTCATTTATTTAAATTATAAATAAGAGTGAAATTTATTTATGTTTTATGTTAATTAAAAACCTTTAATTTCAATTACAGACTTTGGATGATTTGGATATTCCCGGTCTCTTATTATTTTTTGTGGGATAAGGGGGGGGGGGAGACATTTGTAATCTAAATATAAGAGAAAGATAAAAATCTCTGACAGACATATGTACATTTCTACATTTCAGATACTTCTACATCTCAGGAGATTAAAGAGTAACAAGAAATAGGGAACAACTGTAATGTTACCCATATTGGATTTTCCTCCCTTGCCCGCACTTCCAATAACGATCCTCCCTTTGAAGAATATGGATATACCGACTAGCTGTGCCTGCTTGTGGGTGTAGTCAACGGTGAGGCTCACTTCTCCACGGTAGTATACAAGCTCTACCTGACAACCAATATGCATTAGTTGATCGTACAATGATTTTTAATTAATAACATAAAAAAATATTTAGTTATTATATTAATACATATAAAGCGATAGAATAAACAAGTCAAATATGTTGTTTAAAATGTCCATTGTGGTGTACATGAAAGTTCAATTGGCCTCCATGAATGTGGAGGCATTATTATAATTTACATTACTTAAGTTGATAAAAAATTATACAAAGAATTAATTATATACATATCTACATATTTTAATTTACAACTGTGTTATAATAATACAACAATTAAATATAATGAATGATAAAGGCAAGTTGAGAAACTAACCATTTCTAGTACTCAAATGACAAATTCAATTTGAAAGGTCATATTCTTTTCGGAAACCTTGGAGGAAAATCGGGAAATGAAGAGGTAGCTAGGTTTGAAATTAGTGGGGTTGAGTGGGAATAAAATTTATCATGAAAGGTTGATATCGGATTTGGGCCAAATCAGTAATAAATGGGGCATAAACTTTAAGGTCATTTTAGATAGTAAGGACTGGATATGAGAGGAATTCAATGGCTTATTAGAGTTCCAAAACTCATCTCTGCGTAAGAAGGTCTTTCAAAAGTCATGTATATGAGTCTTTTGTAATTAATTGGGAGCTTAAAGTGTTTGCCTTGTAAGTTTTGGTGTAACCTGGAACGTGTAATTTATTCCCAAGGTATCGTTTACTGTTATAATTAAGGAGAGTATGATTAAAGGTGTGGTTAAGGAAAAACACACATCAAGTCGCTTGAAGCTATTAGATCTTTTTTTATGTACTTACAGTGTGCCAAGATGTAGTCGTATCATATTTCACTGTTAGCGAGTGAGTTTTGTTCTTCAATATCAACTCAAATCTTACTTCATCATATACAAGCCTTAGCTAAAACATAAAGATGGAAGTTGGTTATGGAATCGTCTTCTAGTCATTGAGGAATGACATTTTAACACAAACTAAAACTACATACCTCCCAGAAACCTTCCTCATTGGGAGAATGGACTTCAGAAGAAGCTAAAACTGCTATGTTTCTGCTACTTTTAAAGTCAAACACAAGAGATAATGAATCCGGATTAGGGTTGTGCCACGAGAAATGAGATGAAGGGAATGGGAATGTCATCGGAATGACCATAACATCCTCTTCGGCAAATAGAGGTTCTAGCACTCCAATATAATGGACTTTATGGTTAGTGTGATTAAGTTCGTACAAGATGGATACATCATTGTAAAACACATACTTAAGAGATCCCACATAATTGTTTTGAGAATGAAGACCTGAAACAGGTATGAAAATACAATTGATGTCATGAAAATTATTGTTTATTTATAAGCTTAATTATTTCAGCTAGCTATTCCATAATATTGGGTCGTTTCATATAAAATGCCCATTTATAGTATTTCTTTTGTTTGCTTATGTTATCTATGCTTATGTTTATAGATTGTAACCGATTAATTCTCTTTTATCAAAGAATACAATATTCTTTAATTTTTTAAAGAGCATTGTTTATTATGCCATAAAATATGGCCATGGAAACACATGGTTTTTGTTTAATTTTTCTTTTATGAGTTTAAACTTGGCAGATCAAAGTGAAAGAAACATTATCACTGCATTCAGGGAAGGATGTTGAATCGAAAAAAACATTTTCTTTTGGTTATCCCATCTACCTACCCGGAGGTGAAACCATCAGATCCACATCGTACTGGAGGGATATTGATAAAAAACCAAACTGCATTGGTTAATCAGAAGGGAACCTCATGTTTCACAACAGACGGTGAAGAAACTGAATGTGCTGGGTTACAAAGTCCTCCATCTTATTAGCCAGACTTATTCCCAACAGATTGACATCTATTCAGAAATTTGGACAACTTCCTTTAGTGTAAATTTTTTTAAAATGCATTTTCAAACTTTATTTCATAACAAAAACATTAATTTTTCAGTTCTGGTTTTGAAAATTTGATAATACGTTGGGTAAAATGTATAGAAAATGAGGGTAATATTTTTAAAAAAATGTTTTGATTTCATAAAGTTGTTTTAATAAATAATTTATCTTTGAAAACGGGCATTTCATTTGAAATGACCAATACAACAAAATGTATAATCAATAAATTATCATTAAATTTTACTTTTAATATTTATTTAAAAAAATAAAAAACACTTTATTTATGCATATTTAAGAAAAATTAGCTTAACACTAAAAATTAACTTTTCCAAGACAAGTTTTTTTTTAAATTTTGTATGACATGAATGTACTGTGTTCTGTAGAACATAGTTGTGATATTTTTAAAAAGTATTCTTTATGTACCTGAAAAATTGAATAAAAAAATTTCACCATGAAAATGTTTGAATATAATAACTGCCATTTGTAGACAAACTAAAAAGTTCAGGATTAAGTATTATAAATAGAGGCAGGCTATATCTGTTGTATATAGTCTTTATTATCTTCAAAGATACTAAAAAAAAAAAAAATGCCATACTTGGAGACAGGAAAGCTCAGCTCTAAAGTGAGATGATATATCTAGAGTTTAAAAATAAATCTTTCATCTTTAAGTTATATGATTATAACGTAATTAAAATTAATATAATTTCATGTACCACTGACTGGGGGTGGCCAAACCCCTAAAACTTCTTTCCAGCCAGCAAGATTCATCATACTTTTACAAAATATCATACATTTTATAATGGCCAAATAGTGAAAACAAATTTAAAAAATACATTAACTGTGCATGAGTATATTAAAAAATTAACTTTCGAAATGATGATTAAACATGTTAAAGTCATTATAATGATTACAATGTGGGTTTAGTATTATTTTATAACTACATATAAGGATAATAGTAAACATAATAATAACTCAATTTATCAGTAAATTGGTATCTAATATCTAAATCTACTGTAATATATCACTCTATCTAATATCTACTCTAAATCTAATAATTTTATATGCACCATGTCTAATTCGATTTCCTCGTATGGAATGGAATTAGATAGGCTCCATTGGCTCGCAAGATCATTTGGGTTGGCTACCTCTGCTTTAGACATTCAATCAAAACTTTTGTTATTTTATAATTGAAAAGAACAAAATAAACTTAATAATCATCATAATAAAAAAGGGAGTAAAATAAAATAATTTTAAAGGGAGTAAAAAATCCTTGGTTATGCTCTCCTTCCTCCTCCCTATCCTAATTATACCCGAATAGAAGAAATTTATAGCTCCCACTGTAGCATCGTTCGATTAGCCAAAGCAGCATTAAGTGAAGTTAAATGAATAAACAAACAACATTTAGTGGACAATGGCCATCATCTAAGCTGGTTATGCTGAGAATTCAAAACTGAAAGAATAACCATTGGTGACTTATAAGATCATACCATTTACTGTAGCAAATTTTTAATTTTTTGTTCCTATTATAATTATAATTGTGAGGTAGCATCAGTTTATATTATTAGAACACTGGTTAAGGTTTTTAAATAGCCAGGTTCTTCATTGTCACTATAATGGAAATTCATAATAATATCATCTTAAAGCAACTTTTTTTTTTTTAAATTACAGAACCAAACCTTTCTTCTTGTGAAGCTCTGAACCCCCTCCAATGTATATTTCCGGATCTATATAAAGATGGTGCTGGCTGCCTGGAAGTTTGAATGTCGCGTTGAACCTGTCCAAGTAGATGGAAATGGAAGAGTTATGATGAACAAGGGTGAGGTTGTGCCACAGGTTGTCCGTTATCTCCGAACCCATCCGTGCCTCAACAGATCCACCTCCCATGTCCATATCGACATACACGGTAGAGTTCTTAATTGTGACTGCAATATGGTGGTGGTTTGGAGACTCTCCACTAGCATACAAAAGTACAGAATCATCGAAGTGTGTCTAGAACATATAATATTAAGTGATAAAAGACTTTTTGAATTTCCATGAAACAAGTACATCCCATCATAAAATTAAAAATATTCATCTATTCTGAGAAAATGAAAGACTATCAAAGGTTTTAATGCTGAGTATTAGTATCATTATGTTTACATTTACTTTGTTCAACAGATTTATTATAAAAACAATTGTAATATTGAGCAATGTAAATGAGACAACTACATTTTAAGAGATAATAATGAGAGAACTAAATTTTTTTCATTTCTTTTATTCTTAAAAGAAATCTATTCAGAACTCCTATATTGTAAATAAAATAAAAGCAAAACAGCCAAAGTAGATGTTTTGAAGAACTTTCAAGTTCAATAGATTTAATTAACATTTCAATATATACATTGAACTTTAATGAAAAGTAATTTCTAGAAATAAAAGATTCATTCAGCTTAAGAAGTGAAATTCACAAGTATGAGACTAAGATTTGACAAAATAAAATGGTACTTTTAAATAACATGTAAATAGTCAATCAAATAAGCAAAAAGCTAGTATAATTTGAACTGGAATTCGAATTTGAATACCTTAAAGTGAAGCCCCATCCTGTTACTACTCGAGTGTACCCTGTCCTTCCAATCATATACCCGATAGGAGACATAGGATGATCCTCTTAAAGTCAAAATAGTCGCGGCTAACAGAAAATGTTTAATTAAATAAATTAAACATAAAACTTACACATTTATTGAAGTAAAATTTTACAATATTCTAATCAGTAGTAATGAGATATACAGATAATTAAATTTAATTACTGTAAATATCGCAGAGTTCTCCTTCGTATTGGGTTCCAAAACAGTCGCATGACAGATGGTTGTAATGGTTGATGCATTTACTTCCTAGGAAGCACAAATTTTCTCTGGTTCGACATCTGTAGCGAACATAATAATATATATTATAATAACTATTACAGTTACGAACAATAAAATAGATAAGATATTAGCTCACTTATCAATACACCCTTCCTGAACGTTGTCATGCTTAGTAGCGATAAGGGGCTTTATTGGCTTCAAATCAGATACCGATTTCCCAGCACTCAGGACCACATCTTTGATACAGCCAACGAAAGATTCAATGATGTATTTTACACCGTGCAGCTTTTCTTCCGGACTCAAACCTGACAAACACAGTACCAACTTGGAACAATAGGTGCGGGCAGTAAGAAGAATTAATTAAGTCGTAAAAAGTCAAAGCCAAAGTCAAAATTGCGGAATCTATTAAACAAATAACTAATACTTATCTGCTTTATTATTTAAAAATAAAAACCATTAATGTCACTCAGAAAATTAAACACTGATTAGCAGAATATCATAAAACAATCCATCAAAGAAAAACAAATATCATTAGTAACAGTCTTTGAAAAGTGACTCATCGGTCATTTAGCACTACAACTTGCAATTTATACAATTTTGATCAAATTTATTATAAGCTAGTGACCCACGCCAGCTTTGCTCGGGTAATTAGGCATATTATGCCTACATAATTTGTCTGTGTGATGTATTTTTTTTTTTTATCACGTACTGACCACTAAGGACCAAGCGAATATCATTGGATAGGCTTGTTTGGGAGTCTTGATTTGACTTTGATCCACAGGCCACCAAACCCAAATATGCCAGATCACTCTTAACTCAACCCTTTCACTGACCCCTAGGTCTACCCCTTAGACATTTACCATTTGACACAGCACTTCACTTTTGAGGAATTTGTTACTCAGCCCAACAACTTTACAAGAACATCTCAACCTTCGCGATGCTATCACTTCAATAGTTTTAACCTGGTTATTTCTTCAGAATTCTGCATAGTCTTATCTCCTAAATTCTCTAGTGGCCTCATCATTTTTTGGAAATATTCTCCGCAATACCTTATTTTGAATACTTAGGATCTACAAAGCACATACTTATATACTTATGTGCTTCTCACATTTTTAGTTAAAAAAATACCACTAATAGTCATGGTCAAATTTAACAATAAAAATGTGTAAATTTCAATTATTAAACTATTTATATATCTGTTATTGCTTTTGAAAACTAGTGATAAATGTGGATTAATTTCCAATCTTTGATTTAGTCATTATTCAAAGAGTACTTTTCAAATACCCATGAAATATAAAACCAGAACAATGTTAGTTTTCTGTATGATTTATAAAGATATAATTTAGGCTTACTAAGTACAATTGACTATTAAAAAGTGCATGATAATTTCTTATGATACAATATATTTTTCATTTTTAGGTACCAATGGTTGATCATATGGTAAATCAAGAAGAACATGGTCAAATATATAAAATATTAAGAACTGTTTATGAAATGGTAATCTTTAGAACCAAATTTTATGGTTTCGTCAATGTTGAATAGGCAGAATTGGTGGTGGAAACCCCAAATAACGAATACTAGGTCCCTTCTCTTAGTCTGTTTATTATAGTCAGCTCTGAAGGAGACTGAAGGTCAAAAGGTTGACATTTAAATAAAAGTTTCCCTATTTTGAATATTGTTGAACGCCACTCAGGCCAACTCCTATGTAACATATTTTTCTATTTTTGTTTATACTTTTTAATATCCTATTTAATAAAATTATATTTTAAAATAATATAAGTTATAATCATTATTTAATTGATAAAAAGTCAGTGCTATTCGAGTTCCAACTATACTGAAATGACAAATTAATAGCAAATAGTAAAACATATAATTCTTCTCTAACATATAATTCTTTATTTAATTATTTATTAATTAATTTTCATTTGCACCTGCGCAAATTCGCATCCAGCAAATTTGATCGAAGTGTCTTTCTCTTCGCTTTTCTACATGATCATCGAGTTTTGGAATTAAAGTATCAATAGTTGAGTAGGTCTCTAGGCCAATGTCTTTTTAATCTTTTCTTATCAAGTCCAGGTAACAGGGAGTAGGAAAGCGGAAAAACAAGTGGGTTTGGGTGATATTGTGTCAATGAGTGGAATGTTATTTATTTGTTATGGATATAAGATTTTACAGTGGGAATGTTCATTTTGTTGTGTATAGTGTGATTCGAAATATACCATGGTGCATTAATAATTTTTCTGATAATTTTGTACTGTGTTGTTTGTATCTTGTGTGTGTGAACTTTTTTTGCTGAACCCCAAAGCTCTGCTCCATATGTCCAAATAGGTTTTAGTATACTATTATAGATAAATCGTTTGTTCCTCAAGTCAATTGAAGATCTGTAGTCCAGAAGATGTGATAGTTGTTTCTACCGTCTAGTCAGTTCTTGTCTTTTTAATTTTGTATGTACGTTCCATGTAAGTCTTTTGATAAAATAATCAATATTTCCAATAATCCCTTTTATATCTTTTACCTTCACGACTGTTACCTGTACCAACCTCCTATGAGAACAACTGAGATGAGATCGGTACTGACTCCGTAGTTCCTCTGCTTGTGAAGACCCTCAATCCTCGTTTCCTTAGATTGATCATTCACCACAGCTTTTAGCCTTTGCCCTTTCACATCAATAGTCACCTTCACTCGATGCCAATGGTCACGGTTCAGCCCTAAAATTATATTTTAGGTCTATTACAGGATACAAAGTGGATACAATTACAGTATACAAACTGAATATTGGGTTAATCATTATATTATATTACCGTAAATAATATTAATGATAAATAATTTTAACCTTCTCCGACAATGATGGAAGTAGAGTGTTTCCCAAACACATGAACAACCTTAAGCTGCCCTTTCTCAACAATAACATACAGGGCATAAGGATTCAGTCCTTCGGGACGATCTTTGATACTGTGGTAAACGAGAAGCCCATGAGGAAGTCCAGTTCTGAATTTGAATGAGATCTCTCGACAAAGCCTAAAGTAGAAAGGAAATACGATTCAACAGTTAGGATTAAATATTCATAATTGTCTACAGAAGAGTGCGAAATGGTTGGGGGTGCAATAAATAAATTTTACGAAAAATAAGTTTGACTTATTTTATTTGACCCAACGTTTCGGCCTAATTTTTAGGCCATCCATCAAGGCTGACAATAAAAGAAAACAGGATAACTATATTAACAATGTAGTCCCTATATAAACAGAAATGACAAGAAAGATGAACAAAGAGTAAAAGATAAATTGTGAAATGATCAACGAGAAATAATAATAATGGGAAGAAATCTAAAATTATTAAAAAAAAAAAAAAAAATTAAGAGAAATGATTTATTACGAAATAGAATGAATACCATATCGTTTGTGAAAGAGAACTGATTCAAACTGATTTTGTCTTTCACAAATGATATGCTATTCATTATATTTTGTAATAAAATCATTTCTCTTGTAATTTTACTATTTTTTATTTCTTTCCATTATTATTATTACAGAAAATAGAAAACTATATAAACAATGCAATCCCAAAGAAGATATAACAGGTTATATAACAACAAGAAAGAAATACAAATAGTAAAAGATAAATTATGAAATGATCAATGAAAAATAATAATAATGGAAAGAAATAAAAAATAGTAAAATTACGAGAGAAATGATTTTATTACATAATATAATGAATACCATATCATTTGTGAAAGACAAAATCAGTTTGAAATAGCTACTATTAAAAAGAATATGAAATGTGAGTTATACATTAAATTTATAAGGAGAGCTTCATATTATTTTTAACAGTAGCTATTTCAAACTGATTTTCTCTTTCACAAACGATATGGTATTCATTATATTTTGTAATACAATCATTTCTCTTGTAATTTTAATATTTTTTATTTCTTTCCATTATTATTATTTCTCATTGATCATTTCATAATTTATCTTTTACTATTTGTGTTTCTTTCTTGTTGTAATATAAACTGTTAAATCTTCTTTGGCATTGCATTGTTTATATGGTTTTCTATTTTCTTCTATTCTTTGCCTTGATGATGGCCTGAAACTTAGGCCTAAACATTGGCACAAATAAAATGGGTTAAACTTATCTTTTATAAAATTTATTGGCTCCACTCCTGACCATTTCACACTCTTCTAAGATATATCCAGTCAACCATTCCCACATCAATAACTGTCTATAGTTTTGTAACTTCATTATATAGACAGTGGTATGGTTTTAAAATTATGAAGAGGCTTTTAATTAAAAAAAAATGAAACTTGTAATTAATTTATGAGAAGACTCTTTTGTTTATTAACCTCAGTTGAAAATTAGCAGTTTGGTTTCCATCTAGCTGAATAAAAGCATTGTTCTTAGCCATCATAAAGACCTTGTGCTGACCAGTCTCTTTAAACGTCAATTCAGGACCTCTGATCTCTTCAGGAACGGGAGTATTACCGGGCTGTTTTGTCGTCCGATTCAGTTGAAGGAGGTGAGGGGGTAGAGTGTCTGTGAATTGAAGGCGATTTATTCAATCACTTTTCTATCAGTAATACAATTATAATTTTGACCATATGTGTTGTACAACAATTATTATAGAACAATATTAAGATCTATCATTTTGTATACAACTCTAAAATAAAAAATAAAACATTAAAATAACTTTAAACACACAAGGATATAATATAAATAGTTTGATTAGACTAATCAAAATAAAAACTAATGCAAAAAAAAATGATATTTGTAGTTATGAGCTATTATTTTTGAAAGTGGTGTTAAGTCCATTTTGATCTATCCCGATTTTGAGTGTTTGTTATTTTAATGATTATTATTTCATAATAAAATTTAGAAGGTGCATAGGGTTTAAAACATTGCTATTTGATAAATGCTAAGTGGTACAAACCTTTGACAGTTTGAACTTATTTTTAAAGTAATTCTATATATATATATATATATATATATATATATATATATATATATATATATATATATATATATTTATTTAGTCATTGAAATTTACAACTGTAATATAAAAACACAAGTAAATAGCAGGAATGATACATAGTGGTATGGATAAAGGCAAGCAGAGAAACACTTCAAAGGATTATCAGGAATTTAAGAAGTAGCTAGGTTTGAAACTGGTGGGTTTGAGTGGGAATACAATTTTTCATGTAAGGAATTCGGTTCAGGCCAAATTAGCAACAAATGGGACATTGAGGTCATTATGGATTACTTTATTCGTAACAAAGTAAAGAGCATTAAGTATTTCACGAAGAATTTTGGAGTGTAGGGATTTGAGACGGAATTAAATTGATTCAAGTGGAAACCTTAAGATATCGTGAATATGAAAAAAAAGGACTTAAACCACTTTCAAATATAACAGCTAGTATATAATATGTTGGCTTCATTAAGAAACTAACATATAAAATATTTCTGCGCCATTAAAACTAATACAAAAACTCTGGTGCACCCATCACTCAATTTTCACTTAACTCACTGTTTGAAGTAAGTTCAAAAAATTTTGTTTATAAATTTATTTTTGATAGAAATTTAATTTAATTTTACATCAAGTCTATTCTGGTGAAAAAGTTGGTGGAGCATGTAATATGTAACTTTACACACTCTTTCTCGGATCATACACAAACTATCTCTCTCTCTCGCATACAAATACTGAAATATAGATATGTTAATTGTTGAGAGCCCTTGGGTTACTCTTGCTTCTGCAGTTTAAATTTTTTTATTGTTTTATTCTTTGTAAAAACTAATTACATAACAATAACATAGTCAGAGAAGTGATAGGATACCCACGGTCACCACCGATACAATAATATAGGCATTCCGCTTCTGAGTTGAAGACATTCTCCCCCTTGCAGCCTCCATAGGTGAACGTGTGGCAGGCCTGTATGGTCTTGTTGAAGTACCACTTGGTCATCCACTCTGTGCAAGGGCCGCGGATCACCACTGCATGGCACCTCTCTGTTTTCAAAGTACACCAACATTTTGTTTAGTATTCACCATTAATCCGTCTACATTAACTTTCTTTGCAGCATGCCATAATTTTGGTAAACATTCTTCTCATGCAGTGGTTATAAAAGAATCAATGATTGAAATTTATCAACATGCAGTCAAACATATCAGAAATAAATGTGATGCATTAGTTTTCATACATGGCGTGCAAAACTGTGAGTGAATGGAGTTAACTAGTATACCAAATTGAAATACAGTCATTAACGTAACTTGAGTTGACTCATGGGGGGAGGGGGGATTAACCGCTCCAACATATTACTCCCTTCAAGAAAGATGCCTCGTAATATAATTTATATTATACTATAATCATGTAGCTTCAAATTAAATAAATAGAATATAATTTTTTATAAATGTTATTTATTTTATAAAAACAGTAACTCATTAAAATAACTGTCTTTGCACTTTCTTTGTTGTGTTTTTGACATTATTGACTCTTACTTCTGTAATCCCACAATAATAACTTTGAAAAAGTAAAATCCTTCAAATTTGTATTTCTTTTAAATTGTTATTTACAATTTTTTTTAATTTCTTCTAAGCAATGGGGGGTTACATCCCCAATACCCCCCCTCATTACGCCTATGAATACAGTAGAGCGTCGATTATTAGGTCAGTAACTAACGCCACTACCTTTTATATATATAGATTATAGCCATAATTTAAATATCATTAATATTCAAACTCGTAGAAACTCCTAAACATAGGCGCTATTGTCTCATTGTAAGGTTAAACAATCCTATCAGTGGCGCCCGTATAACTTAGAGAGCATGTTTTTTTTAATTTGGAGCGTAAAACCTCGGCCTAAAATCGGTCTTCTAGGCCTTAATTGTAACTAAGGTCTAGCGTGATCTTGGACAAACACCTTCCTGCACAACCGTTGTCTTTGAAACAGCACAGTCTATACCTCGTTCTGCACCCAAGACTCCTTGTTCCCCTTGTTCTTGGGTTGTAATGGTACATTTTTTTAAAAGTTTTTTTATTAGTAAAGTAAATATCAGAAATTCTTTATTTGCTAGACTAAAAGAATAAATCGAATTAAAAAAAAATTGAGTAGCTCTTAAGAAGAGATTGCAAGGCTGTATGAGATACAAGAAAAGGCATGTTGCATAACGTCGCCTTCACAAAGATAGCATTCTACATCGAGAAGGGAAAAAAAAATAACAAAAGATAACGCGGATGTAACCTAAAAAAAGAAATATTAACTTAAATTTAATTTATTTAATGTAACTAATAATTTATACGATTTTATACAAACACCTACTGATAACAGTATCATGTAAATATAGCATTACGTGTAGTAATAAGAACTTGAAAAAATTAGGTCGGTGATAAAGTTAAACTGGACTAAAGAGTATAGTATGGAATAGTTTATAAATTAAATTGTTGATAACTGAATAACAATTTTACATGCCAATTTGCACATTGCCAATTATACACTCCAACTACATTAAGAAGAATTGCGGAACATGAATCTAGTTAATATAATTGAAGTAATAACATCCTTAAAAAGTTAAAAAGTTTTTTGAGTTGTTGGGTTTCTGTCATGTTCCTAATATATATTATACAGTCCACACTGGATGTATCCAAGTTAACTGGCCAGAAGATTCCAGCTCTTGTTAGATTTTTCTTCAGTTACTTATAACCTTTACTTCATGTTCATGTTCAAATGTTATCATTATTATCAATTTAATATACTGTTCAAAGTATCTACTGTTCTTTTTATTTTATAATAGTTTCATATTATTAAGAATTACTATTTCTAAATGTTGGAGATACTTATCGAAACATGTATTTGGTTGAAGTTCAATGTTCTATTGAAGGATTCAATCCGAGGTTCTTATATAAAAAATCAGCAACAGGATAGAATTCGGTCAATTATGTAGTAAAGTTGATTGTAAGATTTATTTTTCTATTTTAGGAAGGTCAAAGTCGATATAATTTTATAAGGTTCTATTGTTTATCGTCGTTTCTTCGTTTAAAGTCACTTTATGCTATGGCACTTTATGCTGCTATGGCTGATCGGAAGGTTACAGTGGGAGTCGTGAATTTTCTGTGACTAGATATAATTGGGATAAAGATCTTGACTCCTGGCAGGCTCGGAAACGCTACTTTACGTCTCCTCCAAAGGACAGCATAACCAACTCCATTTAGAATCGGTAATAATTTTCGTGATTCGCTAACACATTACACATTACTATAGAAATTAACACTTGAATACGTTATTAAGGTTTGAATTTTAATATGAATAGTAAAATATTCGTGCTCGGGTTTGCGGAACATTCTCTACTGTTGGGTGAAGACACGAAAACTATAAAACAAAATACAGAAGTTTTGATGACTGTAAAGAAATAGGGCTGGTGGTAATTTTGGATAGAACTAAGGATATGGTTAGTAGCAGAAAAGGGGAAGACTTTGGAGGTAGTAGGAAATAAGTTTGAACATGTCGAAAATTTTAAGTACTTGCGGTCAATGGTAACTAGAAAAACGAAATTCTAGAGGAAATGAAGGCGCAATTAAAGGCAGGATATGCTTGTTATTATTCGGTCTTGACATTACAAAGATCGAGTCTTCTGTCCCGAAATCTAAAAATCAGAATTTACAAAACTATAATCCTTCCAACTCTTTTTTACAGATGTAAAACGTGACCGCTAACGCTGACGGATGAACAACGTCTTAAGGTATTTGAAAATAACGTGCTGCGTAGAATATTCGGTTTTAAAAAGGATGAGACCACTGGAGAATTTAGGAGATTACACAACACAGAATTGCGAAGCATACTTCCGGATAGTAATATTGAATGATTCATAGATAGACATTTATAATAATTCGTTTCAAGTTCTCGTATATTGTATAGGATAGTGGTATGTGTTCATAAATCTATAACAATACATTTCCGATATTAATACAGAGGGACATTGGGAGTAATAAATCTTTTATTGTGCAGTCCTTTAGAAAAACTGTTAACCTAGAGCATTGTGAAGCTTGATTAACATCCGTAACAAAAGCAAACAGATGTCTTCAACAAGAGCCTAATTTCCGACATTACGTAACTGAAGGTAAAGGTAGACTAGTGACGTCACATCTTCATTACATGTATATCAAGTAGCGACCTTGACTGCCATTGAACATATCGGCCATTATACAATAATAACATATTAAGACTTATTATAATTATAAATTACATATAAATTATTACTTTTCTTTCTATCTATACCAAAGCACATATTTTATTCTCTGTAATAATATTCTAGAAGGAATCTTCTGAGAATAAATTAATTTGTTGTTACATTGACTCCTTAAGGGTAAAATATTAATCAACCAATAAATCAATGTTTCTGGAACATGGATGTATTTATCTATTTGAATTATAAACACTAGTTTAGGCAGCTGACAATCGATTTTGGGTTACATTTCTACTTAGGCCCATTCCTAATAATAAGATTTTATTTTTGTTTTTTCGGTAAGAGTGGAAATTGTTTATTTTTCAATTTAAATTGTAAAAAATAATAAGATGAAAGGCGTGAAATTAACAAGCTTCCTCAATTAATTTACGGAGCTTACAGTAGCTAGTTATTGCATAATTAGTTATAATCTGTTATCGCTGAGTACAAATAACTAATACACGTGCTATTTGCACAGGAGTAAGTCGTACATTATTACAGGCAATAATGCTATACAAAGATCACTTGTTATAAAAAAGTAGTTAAAAGATATCTCATTGGAAATGGTAATTTGGTAATTCGACAACCTTCAAAGAGTCATGGTACATTTTCCTTTGCCCTTGATTTGTTTGTTTGTTTATTCATTTAACGTCACTTTATGCTGCTATGGCTAATCGGACGATGCTACATTGGGAGCTCTAAATTTTGTCTATCCAGGTTTAATTAGGATAGGGATTTTTAACGAGTACCTGACATCGTACAGGCTCGGGACCCCCGTTTAACGTCCCTTCCGAAGGACGGCGTAACTAAGGATTTTTTACTCCCTTAAAAATCCTAGGACCACCTGCCGGGCTACGAACCCGCGATCTTGGGCTTAGTAGATTGTTAGATTGTGGGGGTCCGGTGTGTCCTAGTGTCATGACTTATCATGAACGTGATTTACACGAACGACGATTGCCCTTGATTTGTTAAATGGATACATTGATTTGTTTATATACACAAACATCTATCGGGAAAAGCGCTGTGGTTTTCTAGGATGTCAAAGAGATTCGATCTAAGGAAAAGAAATATAAGTCTTCGTGCGTCTACTGATTCCGAACATTATTTCTTTTGGATTTAGATGGATTTTTCACTTTTTGAACTCGAATGTACCTCGGTTGGAAGGACACTGATGAACCGACCCCAAAGGACTGGTTTACAGAGCAATATTTATGTGAATTATGTACTATTTCACCTCATGAAGGGTTTGGTACTACTTAGGGACTGTACTGTTTCTAAACCGATGATCAAGTTCAGCATAATTGTTAAAAATATAATAACACCTGCCAACAAGTATCGATTAAAGAAGAGTATATTTTAAATCACAACTTGTACAGAAATAAATAGTAAAAATTAAAGTTGAAACGTTTTGAGCTAAATGAAGGTACTTTTATTTTAGTCGAAAACAATAGCTTGGTCAAACATTCTTTAGTAGACTTCCTCTATAATAAGTTAGTTAAGTTTTAGTCCCGTAGAGAGCATAGCTTTTAAAAAATACTAGAGGCTGAACCAAGCTATATTATTTATTCAAGGTTTGTTTGTTTGTTCATTTAACGTCACTTTATGCTGCTGAGGCTGATTGGACGATGCTACAGTAGGAGCTCTAAATTTTGTCTATCCAGGTCTAATTAGGATAGAGATCTTCAACGACTTCCATGACACCGTACAGGCTCAGGACCCTCATTTTACGCCCCTTCCAAAAGACGGCGTAAACATGGATTCCCTTTAAAAAATCCTTTGGTCACTCGATGGGCTACGAACCCGAGATCATTGGCAAAGTAGGTTATTATGGTAACCATTGTACCACGGGTGACCCTATATATTCAAGGTAAAACAAGGTCATTCATATATTATATATATATAACTATGTCCCTCAATCCTTAATAATCATTGAAAAACAACTCATATGATAATGTGATATGTAGAAAATATAATGTCATGCAATTTACCCCCGACCCAAAAGAATATAAAGAAAAGGAAACAATTTATAGTTTACTTCGGATGCTATCGAAGCTATCGAATGCTTAGCCTATGTACAAATGGAATACAATGAGCACAATAAGAATGAAACAGGAAATTACCAAACTTATCTCTTCAAAGCTTAGGTCATTTCTTTTGTCCTTTTAACAAGAACGAAATTGCAAAAAAGTGACCTAATGCATGGAACCACTTAACGGATGTACAGTACAAAACAGTACTGAAATATACAGGATAAAAAATTACGCATATAATTATTTCTATAATAGTATAAATGGAACTATTAAATAAGAATAAACATACGTAACAAATACTATAAAAAAATTGGAAATAGAATACCATGGCCAGATCATGCGAAACGACAAGTAGGGAAAGGTTGGGTACCTGTGTATTAGCCGGTCTGCGGGGGCTGTTATCCTATATTTTTTATAACCTGAACTCTGATAACAGCTTCCTTGTTACTCATATTAATCGAATTGCAATAAATATGAAATGAACATTGGAACATAGTAAGAAACAACATTTTATTTATTTTTGAGGGCAAAATAGCTTTAAGACCAGCCATAAATAAACTTTAAAGCTGTTAAAATTGTTATTCCAGACCCCTCTAGCCACGTCCCCTTTCTTATAGTAATTTTTTCTATACTCTGTCGACAAAAAAATCTCCATTTCATGTTCTTGTCAAAATCTATTTCATGACCTTTTTGACATAATTTCATATTTAGAATTTTTCCGAATTTTTGGAAGTATTTCACAGCTTCTTCTTCCGAAGACAGCAATACCCAAACTTTGTTCATTTTAAATAGTCACCCATAACAAAATTACAATCAATGAAAAATAAAAAATAGGAAGCAATACACACTAAAAAATACGGAAAACAATTTAGTAACAACAAAACAAAATAATAAGGCTAAACACTAAAAAACAATTTAATAACGCCTACAGAAATAACTCAAATGAGTCGAGTGGTATGAGAGGTTACGGGAAATAAGATATAACGATATGATAAGGAGGAAGGTTTCATGCAGACCGGCTAATACACAAGTACCAATGATTGATAGTAAGAGGTGACCAAGAAGGGTTAGTTATCCCTGGCTGCAGAATTGAAGGCAATGGTTTAGTCTCACAACTGTCCAATTATTTAGAAGTACGGCTAAGGAAATTAAGATGTTAATAACCAATGTACGAAACGGATAAGGCACAAGAAGAATAGGAGGAAGAAGATAGTTGACAGATTATCGATTTTACATTTGCAATGAACGTTTTAAATATAAGTGCCGTTGCTGATAAAGCTGTTTCTAAGCCAACATTTTTGCACAGAAGTGGAGTGACGAAGGCGAAGAAGATAGATGACTGATTATCGATTTAATTTTCCTCATACAAGACTGACAAGAAACTGCATGACGTTTTCGCCTACTTCAACATTTACTGGACAAATGTTCAAAGCTCCCAATTAATTACAAAAGACTCATTTACATGACAGTTATCAGACCTATTTGGACATAGGGAGTTGAGGTTTGGGGCTCTACTAAACCATTCAATTCATCTCGTATCCAATCCTTACAATTCAAAATCCTTCGTAAAATCCTCAATGCTCCTTATTATGTCACAAACAAAGTCATCCATCATGATCTTAATATCCCATATGTTGCTGCTTTGGCCTACTAGATATATTTTTATATCCTAAGGCCTATTTTAGATATATTTACTAACTAGATACCTAACCTTCCATGAAAAGCTCCATACACACTTGAATCCGCTAGTCTCTCAACTTGCTTCCCATAATATTCCTGATAACCCTCGAAGGCGTCTAGAAAAGAAGATGGCCTCGAGACCTTCTACTATAGAACTTGGAGTGCTATCAATGGGTAGTTTCTCCACAAGTTTTTTTTTTTTCATGTCCTTTGTTCATACATCAGATTTACTTGATGTAATATAATTACAGTTGTAAATATCAATAAATTATTCTAAAAAATAAAATAAAAAAAAATTTGCATTTAATGTTTCTAAGCCAAAGAGCAAAAAAAAGCCAATGTTTTGCAGGGAATTGTACAGCTATTGGCTTAGAAACAGCCATTACCATGACCTCAACCCATGTTAAGGGTATGTAATTATGACTGTTCATTGTTAAGAGTATGTCATTTTTAAATTAGCCGTAGTTATTATATTTTTCTGGATTTTTATTTAGGGAGAGGGAATTACGTAACTGTTTTACTTCCGATTTTCCATTCATGTCTTTAAAATAGAATAGAGAAAAGTCACTTTATTTATTTTTAAACTCTATTACGAGTGAAAATATTTTATTTAAAGGACTCTTGAATTGTCATGACCTATCCATTATCATGAAATATATCATTTTTTTTTTCAATAAGTGTAGTTTTTAATTTGTTTCAGAAATTACAATACATCTTTGATGCACTCTGATGTCGATATCAATATATGTCATGAATGTTTAACAGATATTCCGACTGCAATTATTTCTCAATAAATAACTTCGGATACTGAAACTTTAACCATTTAACTATAACTTTAAAAATATATATTATCTTTGAAAAACATTTTTATTCCTCTAGCCTGGAATCCTTGAGAAATCTATAGAGCTAAATATTTAATAATTAAACATCTAGGTGCAAAAAGCATACACATGCAACATGCTTACATTTTCAGTTCAGTATTTATCAGGACATACTGCCCGTTTGGTAGTAAAAGAGAAGTGACCAACTACATATTTCTATTTTTTCGAATTTGTTTTATTTTTTATGTTTGTTGCTGTGGCTGAACAATATTTACTTTTCCAAATTTTCTTAATACTGAAGCTTAAAATAATCCCAGACACAGTTAAATAGCAAATAAGTTTAATCTTCACAAAAATGCAAGTGATTTCTGGAAATTTAGCTCCAAACCGCAGATATATCCGAATACGAAATTCAATTAAATAAATATGAAGATAATAGTTAATGGGTAAGAAACTAATCCTATCACTCAAACGTTAGGAAAAAATGGTGAAAGCGTTATATTGAATTTCATGAACTATCATCATGAAATTATGATATGTATTATCATGAATTTCACGATCGCAATACATACCCCTGGGAGAAATGCTGGCCACGAAGCAGACCATGCTCTGGATAAAAATAAAATCTAGGAGGCATTGCCTCCATAATCGCCAAATATTCAACATCTGTCCCTCTGCCTCCTCGATCTGTGAACAGATATAGTTTATAATTAAATTAAATGTTTCCATTATGAAAACCATATGAGTGGCTGATGGCGTTATAATATAAATTCAAAGTATGAAGAAAACGTTTACAAAAAATTAAGACAGTACAAATATAGAAGGAGTAATGAGAGAAGAAAACATTTTGAAGGAGTTCATACTACATTTTTCAACAATAATTAAACAATTAACAATGTTTAAGATAATCTACTTTTGAACCAGACAGGGTATATAAGAAATATGAAGAGACTACATCTACGTGATTATAGACTGACAGTTTGAAAATGACCTCCGCAGTCGCCTTAGAGAATCAACGCCTTTTATCCCACTTCCTAGATCGCTTTACTCGCTCTTGGATCTCACTTTAGCTATAATTATATTATAATAGTCCATACCATTATACGGCTAAATATTATAAGGCTATAATTATGCCTGAATTAAATAGGCGCCGGTGAAGAGGGCATTGGCACCACCACAGAACATAAAATAGTCTATTCAATGTTCTGTGGGCACCACACACTCGCGGATCTAGGAGAATTTTCAGGGGGGAGCCATGGGTCAATGTGAATTTGTTATCAATGTATACGATCCTTAAATGAATGAAGATACATAAAATATAAATTTTTAATTAAAGACAACTGAGGCCAGAAAACAATACCATGGATAAAATAAGCTCCTTGATCAAAACGGTAGCCCAAAGCCTCGTGTCAAATAGAAGCCGCCATCTGACATGTGGCCCCCTTTGCTCCAGCTGGCCACATCGGCCTAGGTGCCGCCTCGTCGGGGCCCTGCGGGATTCGAGTCTGTGGCCTCGTCAAAGCAGATAAATGTATAAACCATCGGGCGTTGATGACCATAGCTGTTTTTCGCCCCTAAACAACATCAAACAACAAAGCGGTAGCTATCTACATGTGAATGAAAAACATAAAAGGGTTCGGAATCGCCGATATTGGATGCACCCATTGAGAAAACATTCGATACAATGAATAATTTTGGTGTGTACGTGTTTTTTTCTTGTTGAAAACCAATTAAAATTCAGGTCAATGTAAACTAATGAGAACTGTAGGGGGGGGGGCATGGCCCCTTCCAATCCGCCAATGGCAGCACACTTCTTGATACAGGAATATAGCTGATAGTTATCCGATAATCAATGGCAACTCCCCACCATACTTCCCCAGCCTCATCTCCGATTTTGCAAAAGGTTATTTCCGAAATTTTCGGATGATAGTAACAGAACAGAAAAGATAAATGCGAATGAGAGAGTTCCAATTGACGGCGGTGGTACTCAAGTAATTCTGAATAGTTCTTAAAAAAGCGAGGGAGATATCCTGTACCAACTTTATGCATTCGAACTACAATAAATAACTGGAAGCAGCAAGGTCCCAACTAACAGAAAATAATATAAGGCTACTGGAACATATTCTAATCGTTATCTGAAGAAAGGCAACTAGACTAGCATTTTGGAAAATGGAAATTTTTGGGATTTTTTTTTCATGAAAACTTTTACCAGAGACAGAACTCAACATTTTATAGAAAATACTCTTGTCTGTAAATATATGTACGAATTTTTTCTTTCTGATTCTTTTATTGCCACACAACAAATTAGTACGTTTGAATTAGAGAAAATGCTAAATTTTTTTTTAGTATCATTTAATGACTAGATAAAAGAAAAATAAGATCAAAATTTGGAATAAACAAAATAATTAATTATGTGTAAAACATGTCATCCGTTATATAACAATTTGAGTATAAAATGAGTTATATAACAAACAAAATCAGTATGAAATAATATTTTTGTTATTTAAAGATAAATAACACGGGGTTGCTAGGTACTTAGTGTGCTGAGTTCCTAAGCACAAGGCTCCGATTATGTATGGCTGTAGCAGATAATTTTAAATTATTTATTCTGCTTACAACCTCGAATCGACTCAGTGAAATCAATATACAGTCCTGAAGCTCACACAGTGTCCACAAAGGGGGCACTCTTAATTAGGGAGAAAATCCTGGCGATTGCGCTTGATCCAATCATAACTTTGTGTTGGATTATCAGCCAGACAAGTATTTCTGCGGGATATTATTTATTGTTTTATACTCTATTTGCATCTTCCATAATTGTTGAGATTTTTTATATTAATCCATCCGGTATCTCGGCCAAGTTATCTCCTTCTATAACTGCTGCCTTGGATATAGTAAAATCTCATATTCTGAACCCAATACTCTTCTTGTGGAATAGGTTGTTATTTGCTTATGTGTTGGGGGCATAGTGTCATAAGTATTTAAGAAATTTAGTTATTTCCTTCACATGAATTTTATTTCATGTGTAGGCCCAAGGGCGGATCCAGGATTTTTTTCTGGGAGGGGGGGCACAACGGGCAGACGGGCAAAAAAAAGACCGCCTATGTGTAGGCCAACGACCAACCATTTAAAACAAGGATGGACTATTAATTATGTTGTTCATATTTGCCTCAAGTCAATCAATCCTTGACCCTGAAGATGATGGAAGAAACAGGTGGCAGCCTTGTTAATATACCGAGGAAGGACATTGATGAACTGAAGCCTGTGAAGACACCGCAGGAAAAGTAAAGAGGACACTGCCCACTGGATCTACAGAGGAAGTGCCACTTAGTTAATGTTTCCGCGCCATTACATTGTATATCTTGGCCCCGTGCCACCGCCTCCTATATATACTTAGCCTACTGTAATAGTCTTCAAAACAAAACAACCCACTGCCTCCCGAATCTTGTCCACCGCTAGCTGATGATGATACATATCAAGATTGCCATTTAAGTCGAATGAAAATATTTAAAAAAAAAACAACATATTTATACAGTTTAATTAATTATTAATTTATATTATAATAATTAATTTTATACTTTATACCTTTTACTAGTATTTATATTTACCTATACCTATGAATAAGTACAACATAGGTTGCCGAAAACGTGGAATTCACAAGGAGGTTTATGTTACATTATCATTCCTATGTAGCCTACCTATTTATAAACTATTTCATACATACACACAAATGCGTGCGCATACACGTATATAAATATATTGATATATACTATTATTATTTATTGCGAATGGTATTTCTTTAATCTTTTCTTCATGCATTCTTTTTCCCTTCTACGTCTATTTCGTTCCTGGTTTCTTCAATGCTTCCATCTCTGACATTATTATAACACTTATCTTCCTTGTCTCCAAACATTTTTTGTCAGTTATTTCACTTGGTTTTATTTTCGCCTTTACTAAATATATTTTTCTTGGAAAATCCACGGTGTGATTTACTTGACTTGTTGTATGTAAGTAACCATTCTAATGGTTAGTACCAAAAAATGGGTAGACTAGATAAAAAAAAGTAAATGACACTCAGTTCCTATTAACTACCGGTTACATAACTTAATCCAGTAGTGCCTCGAGACAGCAACTTTGATCCTAATTATAAGTTAATAAGCCGAGATTAGTTCCCCCTTCGGAGAGAACGTGAAATCGTGATCCCGAGCCAATACGCCTTCAGATACTCGTTAAATATGAGGGTATAGTATTGAATACCTGGGTAGGCAAAATTAAGACACGCTGTAGTATCGCCCGATTAGTCGTAGCAGCAGAGTTACCTTAAATAAACGTACAAACAAACGATTGCAGTAATAATTTGGTAAATGATATATATTCTCCACCCTCTCCTGCCGGTAAGGCTATACGGGTATTTGTTTTGCATCCCTGTGTAATTACACACTGTTGCAAGTGGATCAAGTTCCCATTGCATAGCCCATGCACACTTCCTGCTTTCTGCTTCTACTCACTTTGGTCAATAACTTCATGTCCATGGAGTTATTGTTCTACAATATATAATTGATTAAGAAAGTAAATAAAATGATAATAGTGTAAAAAAAAATCAATCAATTGGTACATCTCTTCGGTTTCCTATTGATAAGGTTATAAAGGCAGCAGCTGAAGCTTTATTAACCTAAACGACATTAAAGTACCTAGTTTAACTAAACAATTACATAAGAAAATATTTGTTTGCGGACCTTTAGGTAAAAAATTAATAAGCCTTCAAATTACAGAACAGTAAGCGTTTATTATATTATGTCGTCAATTGTTTTTGGGATAATCAAAAGTTGGTCTCAAAAGGAAGGAGAATATTAATTAACCCAAAAAAAAAGCAATCACTTCGTTTGTTTAAACAAATATATGTAGGTTATTAAAAAAAGTTCGTTCAATCCAATTTTTTTAAGTATGTAAAAACGTTAAACCAGAAAATATTTCTTGATTACTATTCCAATCCGTCATTCTGACTCAGCTGACAACTTGATTCAATTATTGCACAAAACGAACTAAATCCTCCAATATTCGGGAGGAATCCTTGGAAGAAGGCCAAGTCATTCCAAAGAGGTAGTTGTCATCTTTCTCTTAAGGACCTGATGATCCTAAATTGAGGCTGAATTATGAAATAATTGTTGCCGATGATCGTGACACCACTGGCTGCTAAAGTTGCTGCCATGACAACCAGAGATCAGCTTTCAGCGCATTAACTGGAAAGGCTTCTACATACGATTATTAGCGAAATATTGAGTTTCAGTGTATTATTTCTTAATTTTACTTTTTCTTTATTTCTACACCCTTCTCTTGTTTTTATAAGGGTTTCCTCACGTTAAGGTCTCCATTAGTCATATAACTTAAACGAATATTTCTTCCATTTCCTGCAATTCTTCCTTTTTCGTGGTTCTTCTCCTTCAGTACACCACTTGAAAATTAGATTAAGAGTTTCCTTACATTGAGATTTCCTTCAACCAAACTTTTTTTTTTTAATAGTTTCACCCAATTTTGGGTTAGTATCAATCATTAGTTGTATCAATCATTAGCGCCTGTTCCGGGAATTTCTTTCCGCCCAGTATCTCTTCATCCTCTCCAAGTATCTCAATGTCAATCTCGAACGGACATATTACTTAAACAAATATTTCTATCAGTTCCTTCTTCCATTTCCTTGAAAGTTTCCTCCTTCAATATTCCAATTGAAAATTAAGTTGGGTTTTTCCCCCTTTCCTCCCTAATTCCTCAAAGCATTCTATTTTTACCAATATTTTGTAGGACGTTTTGGTGGGCTTTTTTTGCTCTCTAATTTTAAAAAAGGTCCTCCTTTCTAATTTAGATATCCTGGCAGCTACTCCAGGAATCCTTCTCAGTCAGATTCTTTTAGATTATATTTTTTTAGATTAAATACCTATCCTAACCATGAACGTTGTGTCTACTTCTAACAATCAAGTCTGTTTACTGTTTATTTATTCATTTAAAGTCACTTCATGCTGTTATGGCTAATCGGACAATGCTACAGTGGGAGTCTTAAATTTTTCTTATCCAGGATCGAACTCCCATTTACGTCCCTTCCGATGGACGGCACTTAGTATTTTTTATTCCTTTAAAAAATTCAAGAGCCAACTTGCGGGCTGCGAACCCATAGGGCCAAATAGGTTGTTATGCAAACCAATACACCACAGGTGGCCCTAATGGATTCGGTATTGCTTAATATACTTATTCTACATTTACATCTTCCCAGTCGTTCATCTGAGGAAAACCACTCAACTGCTTTTCCAAGGCTATTTCATATACGATATTGTTTTTCTGAGATAATCAGTTTGATTATCTGCTGTTCATCTGCTACCTGTTTAATATCGCGTTGTTGATCTGATAGAAGGCGCCATTACCTCAATTAAAGTGATATCCTATACTTAACTTGACCACAAACAATATATTTACTTAATCTGGTAGTACCATTTTCAGATTCACTTCGAAGGAATGATTCGCCAAATTACAATTCATTACATAGATTTATTAATATTCCTTAAGCTCACATTTATCTCAATCATAAACTTCCAGACTCAGAGAGGGAGAAAGCTCAGTGTGTAGAGCGCCGAGTTGCTGTGCTCGAGAGCCCGGGTTCAATTCCGGCCATGTACAGTGATAGATTGACTCTTTGAGATCTGCATACACTCCTGGGGCTCACCCATCCTCTATAAAGTGAGATCTCTTAATTAGAGGAAAAACCTAACCGTTCTTGTTTGTTCATTTAACGTCACTTTATGCTGCTATGGCTATTCGGACGATGCGTCATTGAGAGCTCTAAATTTTTGCCTATCCAAGTTTAACTAGGATAGGGATTTTAATAATTATTTTATTTGTATATGGTTTTGGTTAAAAGCATTGTAGCCCCTTAACATTTAGTTTTAATAATATTTTATTAAAAGTTAATTCTTACAAAATTGTGCCGTCTGTTTTGTGGTGACGCTGAGCCAAGCAGTTCATAAGTCCAATTCGGAAAGGAGGTCGGATCTGACTCAGTAGTTTCCGCCGAAAAATTCTCGAACTTTTAGAAAAGATAAATACATTCGCGGATGGATGGGGATTATGATGACCACCAGGGGCAGCAGGCGAAGGTGTAAGAATGCTTACACCAGTTCGGAGAAGCCTTCAAGTACCCGACGGTTTTCCTCTCGAGGCCCGAGAAGTTGAGAACCGCTGCCGACGGCAGGCTGTCTCCTGATTGGAGATTTTGGCTGAAGATGAGTTGAACGGAAGTACTAGCGAAAAGCCTTGGTTCCGGAGCAAGAAATCAGAGGAAGGTATTAGATTTTCTATTTACTGCAGTCGGACTAGACTTGGGTGTGGCCAGCGGGTGGTCAGTTGAAGATAGAGCAAGTAATTATTTCTTTGTCATTCGTCGCGTTTTGCCACAAGACAGAAGGAATCTTTCTTTAAGTATTAGTGCACATAGAATTATGGTTGGAGAAGAGGGAACTGGTTTTAAAGGCGAGTTAATGAGTACGGAGGGTGAATGTTGAAGTTGTAAGTACTATTAGTGCATAGGATTATTCTTATAGATAATGGATTTGATTATTGTTATCGATGATGGATCGAGTTTTACTTGAAATTATTATTTTTAGTGGTTTTAGGGATTATGAGTATTGATGGAGAACCAGGTGTATGAGTCTGGTTCACATGTTATTATATTGAGGGTGGTTCTTATGTTAAATTAGAGTTTTATTTTCATTATGCTGAATGTAATTTTTATTTCAATATTCTAGCGTTTGATTGTTGATAGATAAATGTTGTGGAGTTTATTTCTTCACCCAGTTTCCCCATGTGTCCTCGATCATACCCTGTCCCCTCTCCCAGCCCCAGCTCAGAGGTAACACTAGCTTAAATATATTGTTTTGAAGTTGTTTATACCATAAATTAAATAATAAAACACCATTTCCCTATTTCATTATATATATTTTGTCCCATACATTATTTATTATTAAGCAGAGACATGGCTAGAGATATAATAGATGAAAAAGAGCGGAGAAGCATTTTGTAGGACAATAGAGGGGGCCATTATCCAATACAGAATGCTCAATCGTTGAAGAGAATGTTCAAGGTTGAGTCGTTCGAATATCTCGATTATCGATGGTATAGTAAACGAGCGGTAATCGAAACTTTAAGTTTTGAAAGCCATTCCAGTACTTCGATTCGAATTTAAGTTCAAAATAAGTTTATACAGCTATTTGGGTCTTTTATTACGCTTTACAGTGCATATCAGTAATAGATTATTCTGGGGTATTGGTAAAATGCACTTTTTAGAAAACTGATTCAAACACAACTTTCATTTCTGATATTAAAACTTCATGAAAAGTTTACTTTATTCCGATAATTCTTACAAATTATTCTAACCTTTTTAATTGTGAAATTTAATATCGGACGCTTACTAATTTTTTTTTTAATTTAAGGCTTTTAAATATACAACACAGCTTCTTTTGAATCCTTTGAGAAATATGACAAGTTCCTCTGAAAATAATTTGCTTCATCCGCATCCGAATTTCCTCTCTGCAGTCAGAGAGGTACAGGGAGGTATGCCACCTTTAAACCTATGATTTGCTTACAGTACTAATTCTCCGAGATATAATTGTTTGTGTAAACACAATAAGATTGTTTCACTACAACTGCTCTGATCTTGGATTCAGTACATAGTAAGAAGGCAAGGACAGCACTGTTGTGCAGGAAGAAAATTTGGCTAAGATCACAGACAAGGGAAGCCACTTTATAAAGGCTGGGTGAGCCCCAAGAGTATCTCCCAAAGAATTCATTCTCACAAGCAATGAAAAACTGACCATCCAAGAACAATATGACAACCTACTAGGCCCAAGGTCGCAGGTTCACAGCCCCGTAGAATTTTTAAAAGTAGAAAAAATCCTTGGTTACACCATCCTTTGGATAGGACGTAAAATAGCAGTGCCAAGCATGTTCAGTATCAAGCACTCCTATCCTAATTTTACCTGGATTTGCAACATTCAGGACTCTCACTTAGCATTATCCGATTAGCTATGTAAGCATAAACTAGCCTTGGATGAATAGAAAAAAACCCTGTAGGATTGTACCTCTACTCACAGAACTTAAAACTGATAAAAATATTTCTGCGGTTAAATGTAACCTACTGTGACTCAGAAACAAGCGACTGGATATTTATTATATTATTCTTTTCTAACGATTATAAAAGGTTTATATACTAGTATATAGTAGGTTCAATTTTTCGCAACTACAGGGAACCTTTGGGGCTACTACTTCACTACTTAGTTTCTCACCAAAAAAGGGATTCAATATTTCCCGAATAAAGATCTACTGTGCTTATCCTTCAATCCCGAAACCTTTGGCCTCAGTCGAGATAAAATCGAGAATTTTCTAATGTATTATTATTATATCAGTTACATTATTTACCAGTTCCACATTCTATTTAACTATGACGTGGCTTTAATAAGTGCATGATGGAACATAATGCGGCTATCGTTGCCTCCTCAGTTACAGATATACCTTACGAGGAATGTACCAACGATCTCGTTACAAAAGTATAGGAGAAACCAACAGCAGAAAATATGTATAAGACATAGTAATCCAATACCGTAATGAGGCCAGGTCTAGAGTTAGTGCTCATTAAGAACTCTTATTATCTTTTTTCTTTTCTTTAGTGATGTATTGATAACTGACCGATCATATATCATTATCAAATGTAAGTACCTTGTACATTTGTCAGTGGTTATCAATATTCATTTTTGCATCACAAATCATTAGTTGAAAAAATAACAAATAATTAATTATGAAAGTGGCAATGTAATATACTTCTTCCTCTTTCTTCTTCTATCGCAACACCTTTCGGCGTATGGGGGCGTTTACTCGTGAGGACTGCCATTGTTTCCTAGTTCTTACCAGGTTCCTTGATTCTTTCTTTTGTTTTTGCCTTTCTTTCTATTTAAGCATTCTAGTCTAGGTATGACATTCTTAGGCATCCTCGGAGTTTTCTACCCTCAGGGATGTACCCTTCCTTTTTAGCTGGTCCCAATGATCTTACATTCTGAGTGCATGACCAAGCCATTTATATTGGAGTGACTACAGGAATTCCTTCATGGAAGTGACCTTAAGTGCCTCCCTGATCGCTTCATTGCGGATATGATCTCTTCTGGTTTTCCCCTCAATCCTTTGAAGAAATTTCACATCTCCGACAATGACTCTGCTCGTTCGAATTCAACTCCCAGCAATTGGGTATACTGATTTGAAGATGAGGAGCTTCATTTTTCTACTAACCTTTCGTTTCCCAAACACAGGATAACCTTAGACCATGTTAGGTTTGAGATCTGTTAAAGAATACTTCAAAATTAAATAATTTTCAATTTGCAAAAATATGATGTACTGCACTTAGTAGTGTTTTAAATTATTGAGTGCATGCACCCACTGAGTATATTGGTGCAGATTCATTTATTGCTTTTTCACTCCCGAAAGATCCCAGATGCTCGTTTAGGAAGATAATGGAATTGTTTAAAAAGCTGAACTTAGAATATAAAAATATAATAGTGAAAATAAAGGAGACATTTTTATCTTGAATAATAGTAGTTGACCTAAATATATACATATGAAGAAGAAAATGGACCAGGTGGAGGTCAGAAAAAAATCCTCTTTAGTAAGGAGAACTGCTTATTTTAATGCCAACATCTTAACGCAATGTATTATTTTAATTGATATGTATTGTATCTTGTATATTTTTTTGAAAATGTAGTTTGAAACTTTGGATTAAAAAAAAAACGATTCTCCTTATTAATGAAAAAAAATTTCAGACCTCCACCTATTTTCTTCCTCTAAAACATTTTTTATTTAATTTGACTTGGCAGTCGAGTGTCAAGAAATAGTTCAGTTGGTCATAAATTTAATTTAAAATTACGGGTTTCTAACAGTAGAGTGCTTTCTACTATAGCATATCTCCTCAATAGAAACAATTACGATGATCGATTTTTTTTAATCTCGAAAATAATATCAATCTAGGTTAATTGGCTTTCAATACATTTCACAACACTTGAACAGTTCATTTTCAATTATTATATTTTAAGGGGATTAAAATATATTTACCGGTGACACCCAGTTCTTATAGGCATTCTATTTCATAAATACTTATGTTTCATAGCTATCACTACTCACAATGATATTGGGGTTAACAAGCTCGCAGATTAGGCAGGCTGAGAGGAACTTGCGCTTCTTGGTCATTTCACTCCATTAGAAGAGTCAGTAGACAACTAAAAAACAGAAAAATGGGGCAAGTCCAATTTCAGGAAGCAGGATCTCGCTTTTCCGATCTTTACACTCGTTCCTAAAGAACCAAAACATTCAATCCGCCATGCTTCTTCCTTGAAGTAATTAATGACTTACTGCTAATTTTCTTCTCTTCTATTTAAATGTATTTATTTATTTTAAAAATATTTTTGTCTGCTTATTTCTTGTTATATCTTTTCCATGACATTAAAATTAAATTAAAGGTACCAACAGAGTAGTCATACTATTACCTAGTGCTACCGCAGCAAAGGCAGGAAATCGTCTTAACAGGTTATTTAATAACTGGACTCACGCACTCAGACCTCATACGAAAACTGCCACATCCCTCATTTTAAAGAAGTATCTTTTATGGTTTTGTATTATTTATTAAAAGCTTTTTCCCAGCATTTCTTGCTAAATATAATTAACTAAATACAATTCCGAAATATTCACCAAATTTTGCTACTATTCAGGAAGTAAGAAAACAAAATCCACAGCTCCAAAATAAACAAATGTAGGGTTTTATATACGGCAATATATGCGAAGATATATTTTTATCGTAAAACCTTATTTACTATCTTAAATCTTATAATATTACAATATTACTTCATTAATAAAATTTTCATTATTTTATATTAATATTTTAAGAACGAAAAAACTCGAGCTTAATTTTAAATTTAAACTTTAGAGTTTTATTTAAATGAAAATATAAAAAAGAGTTGGTTATAGGTGGCTTTTAAGTTTTTGAAGAAACAATAATACAAAAGGTAAATCATTATATTTTTGAAAAAATGCTGAAGTATAAACAATTTTTAAAATATGTGGAAGAAAGTGGTCTGGGTAGAGGTCAATAAATTTATCTTAGAATTGGAGAAATTCATTGTGACCTCTACCCGGACCACTTCCTTCCACATATATTATCAAAGTCAACTATTATCATTCAATATTTTTAAAATATCTTCAATAATTATTAGTTGACCGTATAAATAAGTTGGAAGAGAAAATGATCTGGGTAGAGGTCAAAAATAAAATACTAAATAGCTATTTATTATTATTATTATTATTATTAAAAGACAAACATGGTAGCTCAATAGTAGAGTGCTGAGTTGCCTTGCTAAAGGTCCCGGGTTCAAAACCGGCCGCGGCAGATAACTTATTTAATCTGTGAACAGCCGGTGATGGATCGTGTGGGATTTGGAGATTGGGGCTCACCCACCCTTAATAAAGCGGATATCCTTAAGTGGAGGGAAAACCTGGTCGTTAGGCGTGATATTGGACAAACCACCTTCCTCCACAACCGTTGTTCTAAAAACTGAATTCATGGGTTGCAGTTGTGCGGGTTTATTTTTTTTTTGAACCATTGTTTCCTCCAGAATTTCAAAAATAACACAAATTCTTAAATATGTAAAGAATGAAACGAATATAACAGTTTTGAAAAAAATATAATTTTTTATATAAAATTGTCATAGGCGGATCCAGGGGGGGGGGGGCACGAGGGCACGTGCCCTCCCCAGACTGTGTACTGTGGAGAATTCATTACAGTACATACTTACAGGCAAATCATGTGATTTTATAACAGAAATAACATGAGTGAAACTATTTCTAAGTTATTGTTGATTTTTTTGACGGCTGCCACCCCAGAAAAAAATCCTGGATCCGCCCTTGAATATTGTAATATTGATCCTTATCTGATTCAACTGTTTATAGGTGTTCTTCACTGGGCAGCACGGTTGCCATATAATCCTGCTCGCATTCGACTTAGAGAATGTTTCGACAGGTTCCTTCCACTTGTCACCCGACAAGGATTAAATACTGTACGAATACGACAAGGATTAAATACTGTACGATTAATCCTACAATAATTTCTAGAGTAGCTTTATTTTAAAACTGATTTAGGTTAGAAATATTGAGATATGAGAGTCGGCAAAGAGGTAATATGGAAAGATAAGTCGATGTGATGACAAGATGTTGATCGAAACCTCTTTGGCTACAGAGTGGCAGGAAAAGGCAATCGGGAGTGCACTCACTAATGCCGGCAATCATCCAATTGTGCCCGCCGTCTTCTCGTCTTAGCTGTCTCCTCTATTCACTCCTTCCACATCACCAGTCCACGGAATCCTTCCAGTAACTTTGAAAGAAAAGGGAGAAAATGGAATTCCGTACCTTGTAAAAATTGGAAGGATGTGGATTTCTGGCCAATTAGCATATTCTGGAAAAAAAAATTCCCCTTGCATTGTTAACTTTTTAAAAATTATTATTTATTTTTATTCGCTTTTATTAGCTTCGCCTGTATGTACTAGTATATAACTGAATATAGTATATAACTGAACCATTGAACTCGATTTTCGGCCATTTCAAAACTAATTAAATCGAAACTTTGAACACTTCTCAAGGGCCGATGACAATACTATTTAATAGTTTTATCTCAGTATCCTGAATTCTTCATGTACAAGTCATAATCTTTGAGAAAAGCATATGTCTACAGGCAGGATCATCTGGGGAGTTTCTTATATTTAAAAAAGAAATCATAATACTTTAAAACAACTAAAAAGACACTTTTGTAAGTACTAAAAAAAAAAGAATATGAATATCAGTTTAAATAAACTAAACAAGCGTTCAAATCCTGCCGAATTAAAGAAGTAGAAAATAAATAATAATTTAAAAAACAAGCTTTAACAAGAAACAAACTAAATATTAGAAAATCATTTTCGACAGGTTTAAAATACTAATAAATTTATGAAAAAAAAAATTAAAATCGTTTTATCGTAAAAACACGTGGGGTGGTTGATATTAATTGTTGTAAATAATATTGATATATGGTATGATATATTGCCTGATATTGGTAAAAGCAGAGTAATTATGAAAATATTTGCATTTGCAGTTGCGTTTGTACCTTTTTGATTGTGGATGTTTTCCTGAAGTTATTGTCTTTGCTCCATTTTGAGGTTAGGTTGTACTTTATTTATTTACTTCACTTTTATCCTCTTTCTGCCCAGAAGATCCTTAAAAGAGCGAAATATCGATAGTTATTTTCGTTTCCTGGTTTTAGTTTAGAGACTTGAGGCTTTTGGTACGGAATTTTCCACTTACCTCTTAAAAAAAAAAAAACTCAGATAAAATAAAAACCTGTTTACATGAATGTACATTGTAGATTATTGAGTTGAGAAGCTTAAAGTCCTTCATGTCTTATTCTTTCCTTCACAAAGGTATTAACAAAGATTTTCAGTTAGCAGACCAATTATAACAACTGTAGCACGTTCTTGAATTAGCATATTTAGAAGAGCATCATTAGGAACTATACCTGACTTCTATACTTTAGTAATTGCAAGCACATTTATGCTTAAGTATGCTCACTATGTTCAATGGTTACAGAAACAAAATATAGAACTATTTATATTGGTAATATCCACAATTCATATATGGTAATCGACAAATGTTTGGGAGCTTCAAAGCCCTCAGATTCTCTGGAACGACTTACAAAACGAGAAATGCAAAAAAGCAACACAATGGAACAGAGAAAAAGGGCAAAAAAAAAAGACAAGCGATACACTAGAAAAGCTAAATTGGAAACTGTTCAATATTTTTAAAAGAACGATATGATTCAATGGTGGTATAAAAAATTGAGCATTGGGAATCGGTGTATGTAGAATAAAAAATTTAGCAAAATGAAAAACAAAAATCAAATATCTCGGGGAGTTAATGGAAGAAAATGAGGCGATTATTCCGCACTTTGTCTCTTCGAGTTGAGTCACAAAAAGTTATGACTTATAATTTGTTTCCCTTTTAATTATCTTGAGCTTTAGTATCCAAAATGTAATTATGGGTAATGAGTAGATTACGGTAGTCGTTTCAAGAAACAAAAGTTATACCAATAATAACATATACCAACAAACATTTCGAAGTATAGATGGTATATGGTTCATGAAACGTTCATTTCTAGATGAAATTATTACCAAAATAAATGTATTACCTATAATTACATTCTCTTTCCCAAGGGCGGATCCAGGATTTTTATCTGGGTGGAACAACGGGCAAAAAATTCAAAAATAACTTAGAAATATACTTGTAGTATTTATAGAAAGGTTTATTAAAATATCTAAACAATAGTTTCACCCATGCTATTTCTGTTGTTTTATTCAAATATTTTAACAACTATCATCACATGATTTGCATATATGTAATGGATTCTCCACAGTACACAAAAACGTGCCCCCGTGCCACCCCACCGTGAATCCGCCTAAGCTATTTCTCATACTAAAGTTCATAATAACTTGTATTTTTGGAAAATATTAAAAATGAAACGAATAAGCAGTTATAACTTGTTGTAACCCAACTCGAAGCGACAACCTGCGGAACAGATATCGACAATGGTTTAGAAAAATCTGCAACAGAGAAAAAGTGCATAAAATATGGAAAGCATTTAGCATTACCAAAAAGTTTCACTATGAAATGTACCTGTCCATAAATATAACAATAAGACATTACAACACAGTTATAAAATATAATTTGCTCAATTTGCAAATACAAGAAAAGCCAATTGTAAAGAAAATAGTACCACAAAATACAGCCTAGGGCATAAAATTACGAAGTAATATTAAAATATATCAAGATATAAAAAATATATCAAATGGAATGAGAAAAGGGATATTTTTTACATTTTGGGCATATATATGTACATCGAATGGAAGGGAGAGGAGAAACAAGAAACAGTAAAGTCTCTACCGTTTACTGAACCCTAGACCCTTCATGGGCAGTTGGGTACAGGTCAGGAGTGAGAAAGATTAAGACTTTCTTAATCTTAATTGAATAAGATTTCCTTTATCGACGACAAACAAGATTAAGATTTCCTTTTTAACGACGTGAAAAAAATATTTAGTGAGAAAAAACATAAATAAATAAAATAAATGAAAGAGAATTCCGGAAAAAGGTATTAAAAAAAGTCATCATAGATCATAGTTTCAATTGTGATTTTCTGTCATTTTATGTATAGCTCATTTTAAGCAATTTAATTTTACTTATCAGAGCCTTTTTAAACCAATTTTGATTTTTAATTTAAACTGTTACCCTGATCGTTTTTTTTAGTTATTCACTCAATATTGGTTTTATGCCACATTTTTAAAAAATTGTATTATCTTAAATTATGAAATGTAATGAATATTTCTTTAGCTGCAAGTATAAAAATTCTCATTTTATTTTGCCATCAAAGATAGTTGAGATTTGTGTTTCCATATATTTGAAACCATTCAATTAGATTATATATATATTTATACTAGCGACCCACCCCAGCTTTGCTCGGGTAATAAGGCATTTTAAGCCTACATAATTTGTCTGTGTAATATATTCTTTTTTATTTTTGTTATCACGCATTTGCCACTAAGGACCACGTGAATATCATTGGTTAGGCTTCTTTGGGAGTCTTGATTTTCTTTCTTCCCACCTCAGCTAATGTACTTGACTATATAGAAATTATAAAAATAAAAAATAAAAAAAAATATTTCTTTAAATACGAATTTATTATCTTGCACATATGAGAAGAAAATAGTTGACTGGATGATAAAATGGAGAACGGAGATAGTTGGGGGGGTGCAGTCAAAAAAACACCAAATAAGTACCAGACTTATATTTAGTTAGTGCCGACGTTTCGACCTACAATGTAGGCCATCTTGAGGGCTATGAGAGAGAAACAAATAGAACAAAAAATATATAAAAACGTTACAGTAACATATAAGTCTGGTACTTATTTGGTGTTTTTTTTTTACTGCACCCTCCAACTATCTCCGTTCTCCATATTATCTTGCACGTTAGATAATTGCACGCGATTAGGCAAGCAGCGTCTTCGGTGAAACCCATCGATATTCCAATCCATTTACACAAAACCTCGACAACTTGTATGTCTAAAGCTTGATGAATCACTCTAACTATTGGTGAAAACCGCATGAAAATCCGTGCAGTAGTTATTGAGTTTAACGCGAACAAAATAAAACTAGTTAACATTAAGGTTGAGTAATATAAACATTTGTTTGCGCTTTTATATTCATTTATCTTGAGGAGAGATTATTAATACATACTTGATGTATATTATGTTGAATAATATTAGTTGACCTTATAAATATCAGAGAGAAAATGAAGAAGAAAATTTTAATTTATTTGTATCTTATTGTAAGGAAGAAATATTTGGGGGTGCAGTCAATAAAACCACCTTAATAAGTGTATACTTATTTATTGTGTGCTGACGTTTCGGCCTACAATGTAGGCCATCTTCAGGGCAAATATACCAAGCGGCGGCGAGGACGATCAACCAATTCTTCTGTAACATATTTGCATCTTATATTTAGCCCGGAAGAAGATCTGCAATGTGGGTCGAAACGTCGGCTATCCAATAAACAGTTCTCCCTATTTAAGAGAATTTTTTTACTTCCACCCGGACCATTCTCTTCCTCATGTATTAACATTTAACTTATTAATAATAAGAGCTTGGAAGCGTGCTGTTTGAAGACAAATTCATATATTTTTTTGGATAATATTATATCTGAATCACTGGCGGATCTAGGAGAATTTTCAGGACTCAGCGCTCTATCTTTGAGCCACTCCTCTCCCTTACATTCGATGTACATATATATGCCCAAAATAACACGATTCTCCCTTTTCTCATTCCATTTGATATATTTTTTATATCTTGATATATTTTAACATTACTTCGTAATTTTATGCCCTCGGATGTATTTTGTGGTACTATTTTCTTTACAATTGGCTTTTCTTGTGTTTGCAAATTGAGCAAATTATCTTTTATAACTGTGTTGTAATGTCTTATTGATACATTTATGGACAGGTACATTTTATAGTGAAAATTTTTGGTAATGCTATATGCTCTCCATATTTTATGTACATTTTGTCTGTTGCAGATTCATTCCACATAGGATAAAATATCAATTTTTAATTCAAGATAACTGAGGTCAGAAAATAAAATAATCTCCTTGATCAAAGCGGTAGCTATCTACATGTGAATGAAAAACATAAAAGGGTTCGGAATCGCCGATTTTGGATGCACACATTGAGAAAACATTCGATACAATGAATATTTTTTGTTTGTAAAATGTGTTTTTTTCTTGTTGAAAACCAACTAAAATTCAGGTCAATATCAACTAATGAGAAATCTAGGGGGGACCATGGCCCCCATGTCCCCCTCAAATCCACCACTTTTATTACACAATTGTCTAAATACAAATAAATACTATTTATTTTGATTTTATGTTATGACGTACAATAAACCTTATAATAATAAATCGACTTACACTGAGAACACTCAGAGGAAATAATCAGTACTATCTCTTATCGAATTTCGAATTTGATGTTATTTTCACTGTTTCACAAGGTCGTTACTTTTTAGAAAGAACCGGAACATATTAAGTTACAAAATAACTTCAAAAAGTAACTAGGATATATAGGGTACTTAGGAAATTAAGTAATTTACATGGAAAAAACTTAGAGTAGGTTATTTCACTATTACAAAACTTTAAATTGAGAAAAAAAATCATAAATACGTTTAGGCATATAAAAAGGGCTTAGTAATATTCATTTAAATCCATATTTAATTGAAAGACAATTTTAATACTCTATAGAAAGAGTCATCTGTGGTGCAGTGCTTAGCTTGACATTATAAGCCCAACGTCTCGGATCCACATCCTAACAATTTTTTAAAGAGAGTAAAAAACCTTGGATGGGCCGTCTATCGGAAGGAACACAAAATGGTGAGCCGGATCTGTGGTCAGGTCTCCTTAAACATCTCTGCCCTAATTATACCTGGATAGGCAACATTTAGGACTCCAACGGAATATAGTACGATAAGCCACAGGATCATAAAGTGTCCATAGTCTATGAAATTCAAATGAAAAGACTTTAGTTGTCAACAGTTTGCACAACTACTTTTTGGTGATGGTAATACATTTTCGAGAAACAAAGATGATTCATGACTTATTAATTATATTTAATTGTGTGTTTAAAAAAATTAAAGTATACGTGGCGATAATCAAATTGGAATATTGGATTTAACTAAAAGTTGATCATTTCATGAAAACTGGTTTTAGTTTTGTTAGAATAGAATAGAAAAAATCTTCATTCTGGGACGATCATCCTAAGGATAGCAACATTCTATTAAATTAAAAAAACATAATTTTTTAAGTAGAAACATACATAGTACAATAATGAATTAAAATCACAAATATATAAAAACAATAACATTGAAAAGTCTAGACATAAGAAAACCTCTTGACAAACTGAGGAGAGAAAAGATACAGCTGATTAGGGCGAAAAAAATTCCACGAGTGTAGTACATTCAAGTATCTGGGAGGAGTAGTGAAGGAGAATAAGAATTTAGAAATTGGAATTAAGAGGAAAACAGTTGAAGACACCAGATATTTCTATGCCCTGCAAAAAGCTCTTCGATACAAAAGTATTCCCAGGGAAGCTAGGCTTTTGTTGTTTAAAACGATGACAAGGCCGGTGGTAATGATTGGCTGTGTGATGTGGAATATGACCGAGAAAAAAAAAAATCTCTTCTGGTTTGTGAGAGAAGAGTCCTGAAAAAAAACTTTGGATCTGTCAAAACAGAGCGCATGTGGATAATCAGAAGTAATTCTGAATAAAAGGAATAGTATGGTGAGCCTTATCCTCAGTGCTATTAAGAAGAGCTAAGATGGTATGGGCACGTAGAACAAATGAAGTCCTACAGGCTGCCTAAATATATTGAATGGTGCACTGAGAGGGAAAAGAAAAAAAGAGGCAGACCCAGGCGTGACATAAACATGACATAGAGGATGATTTAAGAAAGATGGAAATAAGAAATTGGAGGAGCCTCGCTGGAGTCCACGAGGAACAGGGAAGAATGGTGGCAGAGGCCCAGGTCCTGCAAGAACTGTAGCGCCCGGCGATGAGTAATAAAATAAATAAAAAAGGAAACTAATTCTTGTGAAACATTAAAATAGTTTTAATGATGAATACGACAAAGAGGGAGAAAATAACTTAGGCATATATGTACATCTCATTACATATACAGAAAGATAAAATTGACCAATTTTTCAGAGTTTGGTACCTTGATGAGAAATAAACAATTAAATAGAATTTTCAATTTCTCAAGCAACAAGACGAGTGTCATAGTTGCCAAACACTCAGAGAATAAGAAAAGCGGGAAAAAATAATTCATAACTATGAAAATCCTGGAAAGATTAAAAAAAAAAGAGAAATTTATAGTTAGTGTGTAGGGAGGCGGAAAAAAAGTAATGGACAAAAAAAAGAGAAACTACTGGAATTATTAAATGTTAAGTAGAAGAGTATACATTCTTCTTTTTATTTTGTGAATCATTTACAACAAGTTTTTTATTCCACTGGTCCTAATTAGAGTAATTTAGCAGTCTGTGAACGAAACTACAGCAAAAATTCAATGGCATTAAAACCCCATATAAATAAATATCACGTACTCAATTGAGGTTTTTTTTTTATTTCAAAAGCAATAAATATTACACAACATATCACACATTTTTATTTTTGTTGATAGAGATAACGACGGACAAATAAATACTAATTCTAATTATCTTATAATTTCTGACACAAAATTACATGCCTCAGTAAACAATGTTATTTAATGTTTTAAAGCTATATGAAAGCGCAGTGTTTTTGCAGTATATAATTTATTATATTTATATATTTATTATTTACTTTTCATTTACACCTGCGCAATTGCGCATCCAGCAACTTTGATCCAGGTGTTTTTCTCTTTGCTTTTCTGGAGAAACATCGAGTTTTGGAATGAAATATTAATATTTAAGTAGTTCTCTTGGGCAATGTCTTTTTAATCTTTTCTTATCAAGTCCAGGTAACAGGGAGTAGGAAAGCGGAAGAACAAATGGATTTGGGTGATTTTGTATCGATGAGTGGAATATTATGTATTTGTTATGATATTATAGTGGTATATATTTGTTATATTATGGTAATTATATATTATATATTTGTTGATTTTATAGTGGGAATGTTCATGTTCTGTATAGTGTGATTCGAAATATACCATGGTGCATTAACAATTATTCTGAGAATTTTGGACCGTGTTGTTTGTATCTTGTGTATGTGGACTTTTTTTGCTGAACCACAAAATTCTGCTCCATATGTCCAAATAGGCTTAATTATACTGCTACAGATAAGTCGTTTGTTCCGTACATCAAGTGAAGATCTGTAGTCCAGAAGATGTGACAGTTGTTTTTAGCGTCTTGTCAGTTCTTGCCTTCTTAACTTTGTATGCACGTTCCATGTAAGTCTTTTGTTCAAGCATAGTCCGAGATAGCGTACATAGTTTTTGGAAGGTACTTCGTCATTGTCAATTTTGACTGCTGGACACGAAGGTTTTTGTAGAGAGAAGGTTACATGGCTTTTGTATATAATTTAATTTCATATTTTTAAATAATTAATAATCAGCAATGAATAAAAGAAAGTAAATCCAGATATTTCTTGGAATCACTGATATCAGAAAATAAAACAGGTACGACCATAAAACAATACAAAAGTAGACTGTTGGACATAATATCACAAAGCCATGTTCTAAGCAGCTTAAAAATTTATATTAACGGGATAGCTAACTATGTAAAGCACAGAGTTGCTAAGGTAATAGGAATCTTTAGCGAGTACCTGACTTCATAGTCTCGGGACTCTTGTTTTACTGCCCTTCCGAAGGAAGGCATAACAAGGATTTTTTATCTCTTTCTTAAAAAATCCTAGGGCCAAATGCCGGGCTACGAACCCACGATCCCGAGAATATTAAGTTATTATGCTAACCACTACACTTCAAGTCGCTCCAAACGGATGATCGGGTTCATGAACCTCCCTGCTCAACCCTTGTCAGTCTCTACCATGTACCGAACCCAAGACCTTCATGGGTTGTATGTAGCAGTAAAGGTTTTTGTGGCAATAGAGCCGTTTTGGGATAACCATAATATAGGCAATAGTATTAACTTTGAAAAAATAGCTTAATTTACGTTCTTAAACTAAAACCTTTTGACGTATTTTACTTATAAGTTTTAAACTAAGAACGATTTTACCTATACCGCAGTTTTCATTCATGCTATAGCTATTCCAATTTTTTAAAACTTTCTTTTAGAAAATCAATACTTGTGCATAGAATAAATATATATATATATATATATATAAATCGCTATTTCTTAAAACTTGTTATCTCCTTTTGAATAAGAATCCTATTGGCTCCTTTTCAAAATAAAAAGTTTCTATAATTATAAAACTAGTTGCCCCCTCCGATGTAAAATCTCTGTATACTTGCACATGACTTATTAGCAAGATGTTGAAGGCATTGTTATAAATACAGTTTAACGATTATAACTTCATAACTGAGTTTTCTTTAAAGATAAAGAAAAACGATGAAATGTAAATTAAAAAATTCGATAACTATTTTTTTTTTAGTTCTTACATATAAAACTACTGCATACGTATAACTAAGATGATTTATAACCTCAAGTAAGTGCATTTTTAATGGATTTAATATAGTTTTTAATGTAATGATTTATTTAAAATTTTGAATAAAACGATTTATAATACTTACAATCTAAAATTCCATACAATACTAACAGATCAAGCACTGATACTGACTGAAGATGCAGACAAATCTGTAAGAGTAGTGGGGGTATCCCCAGATAATGGAGGGAGTAAATGCACATATTTTTATTATGTACTTTAAAATATTTTAATTTATATAAATATTATCGTTTTAGTTAAAGCTATTGTATTGTCATTTATATAAAGATTTGATCTTAGTATAGTTGCACTGCTTTAAAACTAATGAAGTAAGTGATTAGAAGTTATGGAATGAACATGGTTTGAACACTTGCCTACTACATAATAATTAACTAGTAACTTTTTCCAGGTTGGACACTGTGCCTATCAATCTCTGAAATGAAAACCTAAAGACCATTAAAATAATGTAATAGTTGTAAAAGAGATATTTAGTATTATCTCTTATGAATAATGAAAGGTCCAACATTAGTTCTACCATTTTCTTGAAGCACTATAATATTTATTTTCATCATTAATATTTTGAAATATGCCGACAAACACTGAAAATGTATCAATATGCATTAACAATTTGAAAAAAGAGGTAATAGTATAAATTTGAATTTTATTTTTCTATTAAATATGATTAGAGATGGTCTTTTATCCCTAATATATAGATTACTAAAAAATCTTCATTTTCTACATATTCATAGATATTTTCATTTTCATAGATATTCATTTAATTGTTCTTTGAACATTTTAAAACATTGGTAATAGGACAGTTGATTTTTAAAATCCGGCACAAGCTGCCGATATACCTTGGTGACATTTTTATACCTTTATAGTTCAATTTAAAAAATAATATGAGATGAAAATAGTTGACTGGATGATCTAATGTAAAGGAGATAGTTGGGGAGTGCAGTAAAAAAAAAACACTGAATAAGTAATAAACTTATAATTATGTGCCGACGTTTCGACCTACAGTGTAGGTCATCTTCAGGGCGATTTGGAGAGCGAAGTCGTTAGGTGTAATTTTGTGTACTTTTGGCTAGCCAGCCGTTCCACCTAATGACTTCGCTCTCCAAATCGCCCTGAAAATGACCTACACTGTAGGTCGAAACGTCGGCACATAATTATAAGTTTATTACTTATTCAGTGTTTTTTTTACTGCACCCCCCAACTATCTCCTTTACATTAAAAAATAATAATTTAATTTGCATAGTTTGAGCACATACAATTAAATGCAATGAATAAAAATCTGTCGTTTTCTATTAAAATTCTCTAGAGCAGAAAAAAAGTCTGTAAAAAAAACAAACTTAAAATTCCCCAGAGCAGAAAAAAAGTCTGTAAAAAAAACAAACTAGTTGTTTCCTCAAAAAGCTTATTTGAGTTTTGGTATTTTATTTAAAACTAGTTTAAAAATTGAGTATTCAATTAGTATGTGTCCTTCATTTCTGCTTATTTTATTTTCATTAAAACATATATTCTCTTTCAACCTAGAGCCAAGATATATATTGTGCCAGTATTGTTTATTAAAGCATGAATTGATATCGCACTAAGTAATATGCTGTGTATGATTCACAATAATGTTAGTGATTCTAAAGGTGTGTGTATATGGGACAATTTCATTGAGTCAGTATGGGAAGAATTATTGTAGTGCAACTGTTCTTTACAATGTCCCATATCCACTAGATAGTTAGTTGTTAATAGATAATAAATGGGCTTTAGTTATGGTAAATAAGAAGTAATGGCATCAATTGGTTATAAATGAAGTGAATGATTGTTTAGTATGATCACTGTACTGGAATAAAATAAAAATTTAATTCTATTTATATTTATAATTTCAATTTTTGAGTTACATTGTATTTCTAAATAACATTTTAAGGCAGACAAATAAAAAATATATAATAATTTAAACTATGGTGTAATCCAGACAAGAGTGAAGTATATACTAATTCCTATATCATATAAATTGTGATATTTTTCTTTAAACAGATTTTTAGATGTTTTACTTTCAAAAATTTATATTAAAAAAAGGCAATAAAGATGTTATTAACATTAATGGATGAATAACCTTTTTGGTGCAACAAACACTATTAGAACCTAAAATGCAAAATTTTAAATTGGAATTGGCCTGTATAATTAATTATTGAAACTAGTTAGCACTATTATCTATTGTCCAAAAGTTAAATATTCTTTGCAATATCTGTTGCTTAATAGATATAGATGTATTAAAACAATCAAGTTTCCTGAATTAAAAGTGAAGTTGTGGAAAAAATCATTCTTTTTGTTAATGACTATTGAAATATTAGCACCGGGCACAATAATCGATGAAGATTTTTGTCTGGTCAGAAGTCAACATTAATAAATTGTATGTATATGTATATGTAGATATTATCAATTATATAAAAAAAATTAATTACCTTAATAAGGTATGTGGCATGTACAAATTTAATATATAAATAAATCTGAAAGGATGAGGGTTAAAATAACATACTTGTTCCTAGGTACAAACTTTTTTTTTTAATGTTTGCTTTCTAGCAATTATACACTTCATCAAACTAATTTTAGTGAGCTATAAAGAGCTATGGTGATAATCTATTGACGATAATGATATCCTAGTTTTCCTCCATCTTTTCATTTAAAATAATCACACTCATTCTCTTTCATTTCGTATAACTTGAGATACACACTTTTTAAAGAGAGTTAATTTTCTTTTTTAAATATAAATTTTACTAATGACTTCAGATTTCCTAAATCCAAAAATACTATCTAGGATTAAGCATAAACTTTAAAGAATAAAATATATTTTGTGTGCACACATAACAATAAATTTTAATTAATTACAAATGTTAATCAGCTTCAATTGATATTCAATCACGAAAAGCATATATGTTGAAGAATATGACTTAAAATAAGTTTACAATCAAATAAACTTTTCTGATCAGATTTTCTTACTCCAAAAATACTACACAGGTGACGATTTTCATGATTGTTAAAATATAATTTGGTTATATATTCCCAAATATATATATATATATATACACACACACACACACGTATATATCAATATCAATTTTACTTAATCCATTAGCTTTGACCCTGATCATTTTAATTATTTTTTATCTCTCGCCCATTAAACCAACTACTATGCTACACAAATATTTATAAAAATAACTTTCTGTAAAGGGCTCGACAATTGACAAGGCCATCTTGTCAAATAAGCCCCTTATGGAACCAGATATAATGCACACCCTATACAAAAGAAAACGCAGGCGGGGGACCTGCCCAGGATGTCAGGAATGCCAGAATCTGAGAGAAATACGGATGCGACGAAAGCGCAGATGTCAGTTTGGCCCAATCAGTGCTACTCGCCACAGCTCCATCTCTCCTAAAAGAGAGTCGCTGGCGATCTAAAACAGGGTATCCAGTCACCAAGCAAGGTCGACTTCCCTGCAAGTTGGCAGCATACAGTCCTCTTGAATCCAAGGGCAATGCCTAAAAATTACCATATATATTATAGTCGTTATTTTAAAATAATGGTACTTCTCTCTTAAATGGAAATCTCCTCTTATACTGATAAGGGAGAGACGATATAGCATTATTGTAACCTCATAAACAGAGTTTTGAAATGATTGTCAAAGTAGGAGTGTTTTCTGTTGGCCGTTTTTTATTTATAAAACATGATGCAAATGAAGGATCAAGAAAAAGGGATATCGCCTTTGAAGAAGTGTTTTAAACAGATTAAATTATGTTTTAAAACAATGGCTTGGAGATGCCATTTGAAAAGTTGCAGAAGTAAGTGCCGTTTAAGAATTGAAACCTGGCTTGATTCGACAATATTTACATTTGTCAATGCCTTAAGATTCCTTCATTTCTGGTGTAAGGAAATGGCATATGTTAAAATGTGTCCATAAGAACTAAACATGTCAGAAAAGTAGAGAGTGAAAAATGTGTGTTGTGGTAGTTACGTGCTATTGGATTGAAATAAAACAAAGATGAAAAAACAGGAGCAGAAAATGTGATAGTCGAATTAAGGTTTCAAGAAAAGAACCTATATAAAGACATATTATATATTATAGGCACAGATTGGCCTGAAAATAATGTATAAATGTCTTTATTATGATTAAATATATATATTACATTTTTGTTATATATTTTCTTATGTCAAAGAGGTACCGAAAAAGGAATAACATGGTAAATTATTTCAAGAAATTGTAGAGGATTCAAAATTAATTGCTCTTCATCTCTACAATTTTGTACATGATTTGAAGTACTATTATTCTTAGTTTCTCATAAAACAATGTTGGTCAGAAGTTATATATTTTCCCTAAATTTGATAGCACAGACAACCTATTAGTCCAAAAAAAACAATTTAGCAACTAATCAATGGCTATTAATTGGACGATGGAAAATACTTCAATTTAGCTCCCGTCTGGCCTGTTTTATCAATAATCAAACATATTTTATCAAAAATAGATAAAAAAATGTTTATTTAAAATTTGCTACTTAATATTTAATTGCTATATGCAGTATTTTGTAAAAAAATCTAGCACACAAGCTGTAATCATAAGATATCCACTATATTTACGTTTGAGCACTTTTATATGTATGAAATTTTATTATTTATTAACTTATTATTAATTATTTTGACTATTAAATAATTGGTTACCATTTCCATGTGTTGATCCATCGATACAGATAAAACCCATTGCTTGATATCTTCGACTTCATCTTCGGACAAATGCGGATCAGCTGGTATCGGAACATCTTTTGGAAAGTCAGTTTTGCTTAAATCCTGATAGTCCACTGTGTTTCTTTGTTCTTCGATAGCCTCCAATAGGTCTAAACAGTGGTTCAAGAATACAAAAGCGTCGGCTGCCCATCCAATCTCCTAAATTATATGTACATATATATTCAATATAATGCTTGATTTAAATTTAAGACAAATATTTTACTTTAAGTTTATTTTAATGTTCCTTAAATAAATTACAAAAAATCCTCTTTTATATAATTATATAAATAATTCATAGAAAATAATATGTTTATGTTACCCTTGCATCTACACCTGCTTCAAAGTATGCTTTGTCTGCAGGAATCAAATCAGAGTATCTGAGAAGCGAAATTGAAATCTTTGCTGTAATGGTTTCTAGGCCTTTTGTACTACTCGTTAAGAATCTGAAATATTAAAGAAATTATAGTTAGGAACCAATATAGAAAAGTTATATTTTGCATTGTTCTGCATCCAATATTAAAAATGTTTTTTAATGCCCTATAGTATAGTTATACGGTATAGTTAAAGACTATTCAGTCAATCCGAACAAACATTACTATTATCCATGCTTTTACTAGACAAATTTTTAAAAACAATATTGTTTAGTTTTTTTTTAAGTTATGGAGTCATTAAAAAAATATGCATGTAAAAACAAAGGGAGGAAAAATCCTTTTGAGGCTGCTGTCACATGTAGGACTGATGAGAGAGCTCTTCTAATGATGATGGTTATGGTAATTTACCAGATGGACCAATGACTTTACATTTTATTAATTGATTTATTAGTTAGCAAACCAAGGTTTTAAGTTGAAATTTTACAGACACCTTAAAAAATCAGTAAATAGTCACCTCTCTTCAATATTCCACTATTGTTAAAGAGATTAGTGTTTAAAACTGGATATACTAAATGCTATTATTAATATGGTTGTATGTGTATAAATAGTTTTCTATAAAATATTCATATTCATAGAATGTTAAAAGAAAGTATAATAATTAAACCTGAGTGAATAATAATGCCCTATTAGCATGATCTGTTCAAACTCTGCCTGAATAAGAGTGCCACTGTCTGCGCTCGAAGTCATCGCCTCATTCTAAATAACACATAATGAAACATAAAAAAAGAAATCTGTTTTTTCAGAAAAGATTTTTAAGTAGTTAAAAACATTAGCATACCAATGACAAAAACATGTCTCGTAGTTTCACCCACTGTTCAAAAGATTGCTTGGACCTAGGCGTTGAAAATGTGTCGAGTGCTATTTTCCTATAAATGTTGTAATTCTGAGGAAGGGCTGCAGGTTTATATTCATTGTATAATTCAAGTGCTCTCATAGTCTTGCTGCCCTATGTCATGAACAATTTTATTGAAGCATATTTTATGTATTTAAAAAAAAATAAAAATAGTTTGTTTAGAAAAGGAAAATTTAAGACCTAACAATTTATAACATCATAACATGTTCAACATATAACAATAGAAAATATTCTCTCTTACTCAGCTGAGGGGCATGTTCCAATAATTTCTCAGAAATGGAAAGGAAAAAGCAATGTATGAGGAAGAAGACCAATGAGAAGATGGAGGAATAGTCGAAGAAAGTATACTGAAGGAAGTGAAAAGAATTGATTAATTTGTGCTTAAAAAGTGAGCTCTTTACAATACAATCTAGTAGAGAGGATTCATTAAGAAGAATACAGTTTTTTCGTTTTTAGTTTTACTTTATTCATATAGTATATTTGTTTAATTACAGGGAACGTGTTAATTAAAAATTAATGAAAGTGATTTAAATAATCAAAAGAAAAAACTTTTTTCAATTATGAAAATAAATCATAGTCTTTTGTAATTAAAACAAAAATATATTATTAAACTAACATTACTATTAAATTCACAGAAATGTTTTTAAAAAAGAAAAAAAAAAGACTAGTAGTAAATATAGTATGAAAAATCTGCAGCCCTGGTGAATAAGTAGCTAAGTCAAATTGTGTCCACAATGGGTTAATTATGTCGAGTGTTTGGTTTGAAATTTAGTTTAATAACTCTACTTCCAGCCATGGCTCCACTTATGCCCAATGTGGATGACATGGTTCATCATTCAGTACAACTATTTTGGGAAAAGAATTCGACTTAAACACTTCACCAAGGCTGCAGAAATAATTTCTCAGTATTATTAGCAATAGTAATAATAAGGCTAAGCGAACACTAAGGCTCAATGCTGTTACCACCAATCTCTGCTTACACACTTTCGTCCATGGACCACTACCCAACCTCCCACCTATGCCTCGGTCTACCCCTCAGATGCTTCCTAGTAGTTAGGCACAGTGGTTATTAACTTTTTAGGAATTTGTTCTTTATTAATCCCAGGAACTTTACAGACACGTCTTAATCTTCGTGATGCTATCACTAGAATAATATAAACCAGAAGCATGCTTCGAAATTCCGCATTATGTAATCTGCTAAATTCTCCAGTGGTCTCATCCTTTTTTGGACCAAATATTTTACGCAACACCTTATTTTCGAATACCTTAAGGCGTTGTACATCCTTCAGCTTCAGCAGCCACGTTTCACATCCATAAATAAGAGTTGGCAGGATGATGGTTATATTAATTCTGATTTTTAGATTTCAGGAGAAAAGAAAAGAGCTTAGTAATGTTGAGACCAAATAATAACAAGCATTTCCTGCCTTTAATCGCTCCTTTATTTCCTCTTGAATTTAATTTTTTCTAGTTACCATAGACCCTAAGTACTTAAACTCCTCGACATGCTAAACTAATTCCCTCCTAAAACAATATCCCCAAAATCTCCCCTTTTTCTGCTACTATATGGTTAGTAGTCTTATCCAAATTTATTTATAGCCCTATTACCTGCATTCATCAATGTTATATTATAAGCAAGTAAAAACTTTTAATGATTTTTTATTTGGCTAATTTATTTTATTTTAATTTTTTATAAGTTAAATACGAAATAATACAAAAAATCTTTAAATATAATTATAGATAGGAAAAATATTGAAAATGGACAATAATTTCAAATGTTGCAAATGAAGAAATGTAGTGAGGATAATGAAATGGTTACAAAATGGTAAGAATATTCATGAGAATTAATTATCTAAAGTTATTATCAATTATCTAAAAAAATTAATTACCTTAATAAGGTATGTGGCATATAGGGCAAGATACTTGTTGAGAACGGAAGAACCGTGCTGAGAAGCCATGTCTATTGCCCGCTGCCATTGGCCTTGCTCACAAAGCAGGTCCAAACCACTGATCAGGTCTACGTCGGCGAGCTGGTCTGCTCGACCTCCGAGCCTTAAGGACTCTTTATATCTTTCCTCCACATAGCTCTGAAATCTGGAAGTAAGTCATTTTATGTTATACATTGACAAGATTCAATTTTTAAAAAATTTAAACATTTGAGGACTAATCTTCACCATATGTAACAGTATTATCCTCTAAGTCAGAACTATAAGATCTGATTAACTGCAAAATGCTTTGGACTAATCCAGTTTGTTTGTTTAATCAATTAACATCACTTTATGCTGTTATGGCTAATCGAAAGGTGCTACCGAGGGAGCCCTAAATTTTGTCTGTACAGGAATAACTAGGCTAGAGATCTGTCCCCCATTTACGTCCCTTCCGAAAGATGGTATAACTAAGTATTTTTTACTCCATTTAGAAAATCCTAGGGTCAATTGCCAGGATAAAATATGTCAATTTGATGATTCTCAAAAATTTATTACTAACTGGGTTTGTTTTGTTAAATTATTTGAATAAATATTTGTCCTACAAAATGTATGCTTCGATCAAAGGACCGGGATAACTTACAATGCAATTTGTAGGACAATATGACTGTTAAATTATATGAATATTAACTAAGTAAAAAAAAAAATCAGCTGATTAGTAATCATTTTTGATGAACTCGTTATCGATAGATGTTGGAAGGAGGGGACTCTTTGATCAAACCGTACATTTTGTAGGACAATTATTTTTTCAAATAATTTTGATAATTATCTTGAGCTTTAACCAAAAAAAACAAACCCATTTAGTAATAAATTTTTGTGAATCATCAAATCGACATATTTTATCCTTGCTACCTCTATTAGCTATCACAATCAAGAATTTTCGCACAGGAATTAGTTGAGCGTCTTATCGAAACGAAGATTCTGCTTGATAGTAATCAAGTGCAAAAATGGACCATGGATCCTGGACTATGACTTATCTACACTAATCATGTAGGATGCAAACGTATCTTAGACTAACTGCTATCGTATTTAAAAAAAAAATTGATATAAATTTACTTAGGTTCAAGCCCTCTAGCGACTTTTAAAGCCTTTTGCCACTCTTCAATAGCAATGAATGTATCAATTGCTTCTTTGATCATGTCAACGCCGATATACAACTGGGCTGCGATGTTGTACTGTTTCACCTCTACGAGGCGTGCTCCTGAAAATCAAACACAAATAACTATTTTTGCTTGAAAGGAATAGAGATTAGTTCAGAGAAGTATTTTGGTTTGGATAGATAGATATTCTACATATTTATTTTTTTACCAAACAGTATGAATGAAAAGATTTAACTCATTCACTCAAATAAAAGAAAAAAGTAGTTGATTAAAAATGGTAAACAATAACTATCATCAATTTAGTATAGAGAATTTTCAAACATTTTTATATATTTTTGAAAATAATTATAAGTTGACCTTAAATATAATAATAAAATAAATTGGAATAAAACGGTTTCAGTGTAGGTAAAAAAATTAATTCCTTAAATAGTGGTAAACTATTTATTACGTTTGAACTCACATTGCAGGCCTTAGGCTAACCTCCATACTTGTGAACTAGATTACAAGCTCTGAAGAAGACCTCACATCGGTTTCTAAAAAATAATTTATCACTATTTAAGAAATTTTTGGCCCCATCTGGATTATTTTCTTCTCCATTTTTATTTATACATAACATTTTGAATCTTATTGAAATTCTTTAGAAAATTTTCTTTGACTCTATTTTAGTCAGGCTATTTATAAACAAAAATTATATATATAGCTCGTCATACATTATGCAGAAATGTTGACTAACCTAATATTTTAACAACCTCAACAGCTTCTTCTCCATCTAAATAGTCGTTTGTGATCCTAGCAGCTTCGGCAAGAGACTTTACAAGCGTATTATGGTCAGGACAGTTTGAAGGGTTAACCTGTGATGAAATGATAACATTAAAACTTGGAGATAATCAGGATTACCAATAATCTTAAACATTGGATTTAGTAATTAACAATTAACCAAGATCAACAAGAGAAAAGAAATAATTATTAGAATATCTTATCTTCAGTTTATACAATACTAATGCATAACAACCAATCGAGATTTCACTAATCAGGGCAGAAACTACAATATCAAACACATATGTGCAGATAAAATGTATCACAACAAAATGTTTGTAATACATTTTCTGATGTGTATTTTGCCAATTTCAATTTTTCATTACTTTCTTTTCTTCCAATATACTTCCTCTTTCTATCTTCAGAACACTTTGAACATGTATTTTCAAGAATCTTTCCGTTTTCTATACTTTTTTTCCAAAATGCTTCTCTGTTTTATGTTTATCAGCTGTTTATAAAATCTTTTCCAGCAGTTATCTCCCTTTTCTTCAGTATGAGTAAAGATGCTAGTTTAAGTACTGTCCAATTTTAAAAAAAAACTTGTACCACTACAATCCATGAAGGCTCTGGGGTTCAGTACATGGTAGAGAATGTACTATTTCTTGGACATCTGTTGTTCATGGAGATGATTTGTCCTTCAGAGGCTGGGTGAGCCCCAGGAGGGTCCTAGACCCCATAGGATCTAAGAAAGGATTTCCGGCTGCTAAAATAAAAGTCTTACCAGCAGCGGGATTTGAACCAGGATTTTCGGCATGGCAACTCAATGCTCTACCATTGAGCCACTCCCCAATAAATGACAGCAATTGATCGAGTTATTGTTCAACAATGATTTAAAGACTCAATCTTATGATTACGAACAAATAGTAATTGTTTATTTTATTTTTATACTAGTGGCCCATCCCAGCTTTGCTCGGGTAATAAATGTATGCCTACATAATTTGTCTGTGTAATGTATTTTTTTTTTTAATCTCGCACCGGCCACTTCCCATCTCAGCTAATGTACTTTATTCTATAGAAATTATAAAAATAAAAACAAAACCAAATATTTCTTTATATACGAATTCATTATCTTGCATGTTAGAATTGCACGGGATTAGGCAAGCAGCGTCTTCGATGAAACCCATCGATATTCCAACCCATTTACACTAAACCTCAACAAATTATATACCTAAACCTTCCTGGTGAATCACTTTATCTATTGGTGAAAACCACATGAAAATCCCTGCAGTAGTTGTTGAGATTACCAAGAACAAACGCGGTTGAGGACTTTGTTTTATAATATGTATAGATTAGTATATTTAACAATTTGTTAAAATTTTGAATTAAGGCATTTGCTATCTAATTTAAAAAATAAAAATAGTTATAAATGAACTTAACAACCTTGAGGTAGCAGCTGACAGCCGTCGCATATTGACCACTGGCCTCCCATTGCCTAGCCTCCGACAGGAGAAGCCCTGCGTCCCTGGAGGCCTTTGAGCCGACAGATCGATCATATTCAGCTTGCACAGACGACAGCTTGGATGGCAGGTATTCCTTACACACTCTTAGCGCGTCCATCCACATCCCTGTTTCCTGTCAATGAAGAAATTACCTTAAAAGCGCTTTCATTAGAATGATTTTAAACTAATTGATATTTATGATTTATGATAGTGGAGTACTTGGTTTCCCTAATTTCAGGTGCCCATTTTACAAGGGCGAGTGAACATAAGAAATATCAATCAAAACATAGTTTCTATCTTCACAAAGCCTATTTACTTTCTTTTTAGAGAAAAAATAAGATGCAAAACTATGAAATGAACCTGGTTTTTTCAGCATAGTAAAACCTGATAGAGTACATGTTCTATCATGATTAAAACATATTCAAGTTGGTTATATAGTAGTATGAAAAATCTGTACCACTACAACCCATGAAGTTTATTAGGTTAAACACTTTCTAATCTAACAGTAGTACAAGAAGGCGATATGGCTAAAATCACACTCAACTGCCAGGTTTTCTCCCAAATAAGACTATGAAATTTATAGAGGTCAGATGAGTCTCCAGATCCAACAGGATCGATTCACAGCTATTGTCAGAATATGTAATTCATCGGCCATAACTTGTTACGAACTCGCAACTTGGAGAACAGTAGGTAAGCTACCCCCGAACAGTAAGTAACACCCTAAGTACTGAACTATAGTAGTATATTTATAATGTTGATGACATTATTAATATAGTGTAAGCATAAAAAACTTAAGTCCCAGCATTTTAACTTGTACTAAAATGTAGTTCTTCTTCAAAAGCAATGTCCAAAATCACTTTTTCCTCTAAATTTCACTGAATTTTTATTTAATTTAAATTGAACTGAATTAAAGTTTTCAATTCACTGTCTGGTTTGAAGGTTTTCTAACTGGTTTTAAGTTTTTAATTTTTATCAACACTTTGAAAATAACAAATTATTGTGCAATAATTTGCATAATAAATAATAAATTAATTAAAAGCTCAAATAATGCTGACTTTATACTTATTGACAATGGTTTCAGGCCGCCTTGCTCTCAAACAGAGAGCTTCAAACTTTGAATAGTTCTGAAGGTCGAACTCTTCCGTCGCTCTAGCTTGAAGGACGCCATCTACCAAACCTTCTTCATTCACTTTCTCAGCCACTCTCTCGGCGTCGTCCCACTTTTTGTGGTCCATGTACCTGTCAAATTCAAAATTTACATAAAAATGTTTTATGCAAGTTATAGCGATTTTATTAAATCACTGCATGAAAATTTGTTGTCATTTGAAGCCTATAAATCAAGCCACAGGAGATATAACGCTGGGTACTGTTCTTCATGCCTTTCATGTCATTCTGTATTGTACTGCCAGCCAATCGACTGATTGTCAATTATTTGTATTCGACAGGTGTGGATGAAAATATAAAGAGAAAAAAAAATGTTAAGCTTGAACAAATTTGAGTCTTATATAAAAAATATTGCTTATTGACTATGAGATAATTTGAAAATTAAATTAAAATTGCAGTAACCAATACCTCTTGCATGCTGCTTTCAGTATTCTAGTCCTGCTTCTTAACAATTGTCCCCACATTTATTGAAACCCAAAAATGTTATTTAAGCATTCTAAGACTTTTTTTTTTGGTAAAAGTTAAATAAATTTAATAGTTATCACTCTGACCTTTTCAAAGGATCATCTCTGAAGCAAGTGCGGAGAATGGAAATTGATGATTGTAGTTTATAGGAAATTATGTCTCATGAAGTGCAAATAATGTTTTTGATATTATAACAATTTTTCTATCTTTGTTCCCTATTTCCTTTTAACACAGTAAATAATTTTTTTCTAGTTATTAGTCTTGGGAAGGCTAGAATGTCTACATTCATAAAATAATATTGAACTATTTACTGTGCATTTAAGTTCTGAACAAGCACCATCTTACAGATTTTATTATTGGCCAAGAATATATATGCATTATTATAGTATAGTTTTTTAGTTCTATCAGATTCGTGATAAATAAGATATGAAAAAAAAAACAATAGATATTTACATCATCACGGCATCTTTTAACTTTCCACTCCTTTCGAAATGTTCTTCAGCTGTTTCTAACTCGTTCCTAGCTTCAAGGAAAAGTGCGTATTTATGGTGAATTTCTGGAAGTTTTGATTTATTTCCTGCTTTAGCCAGCTCAAATGCAAAATCAAACTGAAAAAAATATATAGCCATTTGATAAAACACCATTGAAAAGTATAATAATATGTATGATTTTATATAACCGTTATACATAATTATTTCAGAAATGGGCAACTTAAATAGTCTGTATTTGGCCAAATAGAATGAATAGAATTACTCTTAATGTCCTGATGACACAACATGATTATCAAGAAATATTTGGAGTATATCAATGGAATGTTTTCAAAGGCTCAAATTTGATGAAGTGATACATCACTTTGATATATTATGATACATTTTTATATTATGATATGTTTTTCAGTAGACAAAAAAAAACTACAACCTCTGAGAAGCTTCTAAACTACATCACTAAAGGTCATACCTCATCTCTTGTTTTAGTCGGTAGTTCTTGCCAACTGTAAGATCTGCTAATAGTAAGCACAAATCAGGAACTTGCACATAATCTACTAAAAGCTTTTATGAAAAATGAATATACAAGATTCCAAATTGGTTAGAAAAGTATGAAATATTACAGGAGACTACATTGAGAAATATTGAAGTTATAGTTTGTACATATATAAATTAATTAATAAATGTGCAAAAATAATTATATTTTACCGATTTCTTTCTAAACCGAAAAGAAATGTTGGAGAGATTTGTAAACCAAAATTCTACTGCAATACCTCACAAAGCGAGGAATGAAACTTGATCTATGGAATTAAGAGAATAACGTGTCTATGACTAGTAAATCTTGTATTTCCCAGATTAATTTAAAAAAATCAAGCTTTGAATAGTTCTGAAGGTCGAACTCTTCCGTCGCTCTAGCTTGAAGGACGTTACCCTCTCACAAATAAAATAATAGATGCTGCCATGATATATACACAGGAATATTAATCTATTTATTTTTTCTTTGGTTATTAATTATGAAGGAAACTCACCTGATTGCTATCACAAGCATATTCCAAGCAGGCTGTCAGTAAGTTGTATTTGTTGAGCAATTTCACAGCTGACTCTCCACCTAGCGATTTGGCCCATGCGAACACTACGTGTCTTCCTGCTTTTTCTCCACCATGCTGTTTTGCAACCTTTATGAATAATAATTTTCAACTATATAATTAGTTCGTTTGATTGAATATTGTCTATTACTGATTTTAGGTTTATAGAATAAAACTACTCATTACAAATTGGTACTGCAAAGCATTAAGGAACCTCAGTAGAGATTCAGAGGATAGATAATTTACAATAAATCTAGGAAAAGGGTGAAAAAATGACAAATGAAACTATTTTTAAAAATTTAAATAAGATTAGAACAACTAAAACTTACTTTAAAAGCCTGTTCCCACATCTTTCTCGCTCGCAGCATATTAACGGCCGCAGCCCATTCGCCAGCAGCAATATACAGCTCTTCTGCACCTGTGGACCACACCAAATTTTACATTATATAACTTTAAATTAATTCTTCATGAACTTAATAATTTAATTTTGTACTTGTGTATTAGCCGGTACCCATCAAGCCTACCTCCTTATCTTGTGTAACCTTTTCTTATTACTCATCTCATATCAGTTATTTGTGGGTGAGTTATTAAATTGTTTTATGTGTTGTTTTTTGTGATTTTGTCGTGTTAATTATGTTTATCATCAATTTAAATTTCTAAAATTGTTTATTTAATTTAATTATGTGTTTTTGTCTTATTTCTTTCATTATTGTCTATTTATAATGGACAGAATAACACTTTGAGAAAAGCAGACTTTAAAAGAAGAAGCTGTGAAATACTTCTAGAAGTTCTAAATAATTCCTAAGATGAAATTATGTGAAGAAGGTCATCTAATGGATTTTGACAAGAATAGATATTAAGATGTTTTCATCGAAAGTGCAGGGGAAATATTCATGTAAGAAGAGAAACGTGGCTATAAACATCTAGAATTAGCATTTTATTATTACATCGTGTATATTTCAATTTCCCTCAATATGAGTTATTAGTATCAGAATTGATAGTGTTCAGGTTATTAACAATAGTGGATAACAGTCATGTTTACCGGAATTCAAACTTGACCAATTGTTGCCATCAATATCTCACAGAACAAGAAATCCTGTAGAGACTCATAATTAGAAATTTTATAACGATACCACTATCAATTGTACACCTACATGCCACTGATGTAGGTGTACAACGTTTACACAGTAATGTTTTTTAGATTCTCAACTATTCTCGGTCAGTGATAAGAAGTGTTATCAGAAAACTTTGTTCATTAGATATTAGATTTCATGACATTATTTTTATCACAAATGTTAAACTAAACAGTTGATAGCCAGTAGAGTAGTAGTTTCAATAGTTCCTACAACTTTATTAGGATGTTTATTTTCAAGATTTAATTATTTCTAATATTTCTAAAATAAAATAACATAGACACATTTATCAAAATTTTCATTAAAATCTTATTAAATAATAAATTCCGATTCTAAATTATATAATACTGGAAGGGAGGGAAAAGAAAGGGGCAGACAAAATATCACAAAGCTCTACCAAGATTCATCTTGGTTCTAATATGTTATGCATTAAAGAGCAATCTGTATTAGCATTATTAAAAAATAAATAAAAAGTAATAAAACTCATTAAATCTACCAAAATTATAAATATTTGAATAAAAAATGAGATTAAGGCTTAAATAGGTGATAAGGAGCAGACCAAGAGCCATTTCTCGATGCTCTGAATTAATTATTACAACAAAATATTCATCTCGAATTTATTATATATTACCTTGATAATTTCCTTCCTCTTCTAATTGCTTGGCCAAGTGCAGGTTAGTAGCGACCAAGAGATCACTTCTGTACTCTTTAACAAGCCGCAACATCTGCAACAAGCATTAGAAAGAGAATAAATGAAATATTGCTGATAAAAGCTTTTCAAACAGTAAGCAATTTAAATTAATTTACCTAAATCTCTCTATTATATTTATAAAAAAAGGTTGCCAACAAGTAAAAAAATTAATAAATATTTAAACAAAGGGAGGTTTGAATAGGTTATGTTAGATACCTAGGTGAGGTAGTCCAACAAAACGGCCTAGAATAGGAAGCGATCAGCCTCAGGACCGACCATATCACCTGGCAAAGAACTTCTATAATAAGAAATCACTGAGCATTGGAGCCAGGTTAAGACACTATGCTACAGTGGTGCTGTGGACAGGTAATGACTATATGCTTCAGAGACTTTAACTATGAATAGAAGAAGACTAGTTGATCAATATGTCAAAAGAGAATGCCAGATATTAAGAAAGATTTCAGGCTACAGATGGGTTAATGGACACATATGTTTCAGATCAAACAAGGGACTAGACAGTTAAGTATAGCCAATAATATTTCTTAAATAGTATATAGAATGGAATAGGTTGTTATTCTATGGACACATCTTCAGAACTTCTGATGATCGCCAAACAAAGAAAATATGGAATTTTACAAACTCTAAAATTCCAGGAATATGATAAGGATGTTAAAGAAATTGGTATTCTGTAGGACAAATTAATAAACAGAGATGAATTTCGAGAAATGGCGAAAAACTACAAACTGATAGAGGAACTGAAAAGATGAAGGGGATTTCTATCAGAAGAATGGAAGAAGGCACTGAGTGAGAGGCTCAAGAGATACTGGCAGGGCATCAAAGCTGGTAGCGGAACTAAATCCAGGCACAGAAAATGTATTGATTGTCAATTCACACCCCATATCGGCTCAGTACAAATGCAAAAACAAAATTATAAATAAATAATGTGAGATAAAATAAACATGTGTTTTATAATAACGTGTTTGCAATGTTCACAAAGTAGATTTAAAAGAATACGGACTTTATTTAATGTCTATTCTAGGAACAAGGTGATTGTTCTGCTGATAGACGGGCAGGGGGCTTTTATAACAAAAACATGGGAACATTTGGGAAAAATAATAAACCCAGAATATCAGTTATTCCACCATCATATCTTGAAACTTCATTTTCACAAAAGGACTATGAATTTATTTAGAAAATGTACAAATAAAAATTTACCTGATCGTATTGCCTCAATGTCTTGTACATAGAAATTGCTAGCCCGACTTCACCAATGAGTGTGTACAATATTTCTGCATCCTTATACATTGCCATACTCTCTTCCTCTTTCGCTTTCTGCTTAAACATCTCTTTTATAAGATCACCTTCCAAATGGGCAGTAGCAAATTGGTAAGCTTTCTCCCATTCTCCTATGATGACAAGTGAATACTTTACTTTCGATGTACAAACTTTACTCATTAGTTGTAAGTGATGACTACATATGGGAATCGTCAATATCAATAAAACTTGTTTGATACATTAGGTAGAAAAATATTATACTCGTGTCCTAGGATTCTTTTCAATGCCTCTTAGGAGCCAAGATTTTACAAACTCTAAAATTCCAAGAATATGATAGGGATGTTAAAGAAATTGGTATTCTGTAGGACAAATTAATAAACAGAGATGAATTTCCTAGAGATGAGTCCTAGGATTCTTTTCAATGCCTCTTAGGAGCCAAGAAAAAAAAATTCATATAAAATGATTCTTTACTTTATTGCTGTTAATTGGTAATTTACCAATTGATTGTTTTGTTTATTGTGTCAAATAAAAAAGAAAACAATTGCTTTAAATAAGTTCAGTTTTACAAAAAACTACATAAACTAAAAGATGCTTTCACCAAAGTGACCATTATAATTGTTTTAAGAAAAAACAATTCAGATACGTTATTAGCATCTTTAAAACCATTAAATAAGAATATAAATGAAAAACAAAAACTGTACCATTATGATCCATTAAGAGTCTTGGGTTCCATTCATACATAATAGACCCTGTACTGTTTCTAGGGCACTGGTTGTGCTGGAAGGTGATAGGTCCGAGATCAAGCTCACCTGCCAGGTTTTCCCTTATTTGGGTACCCACTTTATAGAGGCTGAGTGAGCCCAAGAAGGGTCTCCATATTCCAAGGGATCCATCCCTGGCTGTGAATGGATTAAATGATTTATCTGCCACAGCTGGATTTGAATGTGGGATCATCAGCACTCAACACACTGAGCTACACCGCTCCCATTAGTACTCTACCATGAACTTACATAAAAATAAAAAAAAATTTCTGCCAATGTCTGAGAGGAAAATTAAATTAAAAAAAAAAGAAACTAAAAGTTGCTTCCAGGGAAGTTGCCAAAAGAATTATTTAAAGTTAAAATAATTCATTTATATTTTTAGTGTCATTTTAAACAAAAATAAGAACTTTAATAGAAAATATCTTTATTTATTTACTAATAACTTTTGAATTTTTTTTCTTACCAATTCCTGGTGCTACATTTTTTGATCCTTAGTCCTTATTGATAACTTTTATATTTTATCCCTTTATAAGGGGAAAAAGAAATGTTAAATTAATAAATACTCCAAAAACATTTTATTGTATATCTCTGATTCTAATCTGTTTATAGTAGGTGGGTTTGAATTTAATGTATTATTTATTCAATACATTAAACCTACCAGAATTGAAGTACATCATCACTGCTTCTTTGAATAGGCCAACATTAGCGAAGAGTTTTTCAGCTATTTCAAAATCTTTAACTGATGCGAAATGGCTACAAAGCTGATTATATTGATTAGCTACCAAATCAACATCATCTATAACCTGTGAAAAAATACATAAATCAATATTTGGGGAAACAATACATAAGTCAATATTTGGGAAGAAACATAATTTTCCAATATTCAATTAATTAAAAAATAATCTGTAGTTAAGCCATAATAACATAAAAGCATTTTTTCTGAGGCTGTTAGACTGATTTTTTTTTAATAATTTGTAATGTAAAGCTGGGGTCACCTCAAAATGATCTTTGGAACTTGACAGCTGTATTGTTAAAAAATCTATTTTTTTATATACAGTTTTTACACATCCATATCTTGGTCATTTATGATGATGATAAAATATAAATATGAGTTCAAGAATCATATAGTATCATACATTACAAAAAATTAATAATGTTATTAATAATAATAATAAAAGGCTTAGCGATGATGATATGAATATATTAAATATTATACCAATATATTATAACTAATTCCAATAATTGCTTTTAACAAGTTAAAAAATTATGTTAGTGAATAATGCATTATCATTGTAATTTACCTAATGAAGTATCAAATATTAAGTAGGTAAATTCAGCTTTTTGGTACATGAAAAATTGTTAAAAATACAAACAAAAATAAGAGCCTTTCTTCAAGCTTCTTTGCTAATCTTTTATGTTTTAATGCTTCGATAATATGTAATGTTTTTATTATAAAACATAAGTAGAAAGAAATAATAAAACCTGGATGATTTGGACAGCCTTCTTCCATTGCCTCGCACCAATAGCAGCATCTAAGGCTTTCATAGTCTGTCCTGCTTCGATGTAATGGTTGATAGCAGCATCGAGCTGTTTTGTCTGGACCAAATAATCACCCCACTCTTCTTCAAGAGATACCACCTCTATAAAATAAATAATAATAATAACAACAAAATTAAATAAACAGTTATTTTAACTAAAGAAAGTCTGCTCTGTTCTTTTATTTTTATATCTACTATAATATATTTTTTTGTGACAATAGGACAACTTTTGCCTTGCCTGAAGAAAATGTAGGGACTTTAAAAAAAATGCCAAATATGAGTGAAAGACTTATAGATATATTATTCCTTACACATAAATGTATTGTAAATTAAAATTGACAAAACTTGGTATACCGCAGAACTGTAATTTTTGATTTTTCCTACCTTGTGGCGCTACCACTCTGGCAAGATGCAAAGCTGTGGCAAAGGCGCTGGCCTGGCGGTAGCAGTTCATGGCTCGCTGATTGTCGCCAGCTGCTTCAAAGACCTGCCCAGCCTGGAGGTAGAGCTCACTATTAACGAGAGCCGTTGTCAACCTCTTCATCAGTACCTGGTCTTCCAACATATCTGGTTGCGATATGACCAATCTATAACAATAAAAAAAAATAGTACCATATATCAAGCCACTGCATTGGGGAGTCGATTCTGCAGGTATTTTTGAGCATGTTTTGACAACTGCCTCAGGGAATAATTTGTAACTAGAGAATCTTTGAATTCAATTATTTTTTAATTCTTTTATACATTTTAAGACCAGCTATTTCTGAAATAAAATCCATTCAACGGGCATAATACATACAACTATTTTGATGAAATTTTCTGTGAGCGGGCATACATCAAATTCTACCCACTACTTTCTCTAATGTACACACAAGCCTATTTTCCTTGGTACACCCAAGTATTAAAAATAGCTCGTCCTGTAGATTTTACAATAAACCATTAATGGTTTCATTTCAAATTATCTTATATTCTTTGTATTTCTTTTTATATAATCTGTAATATCTTCTTTGCTACTGCATTGTTTATATTGTTTCTCTGTTTTTTTTTATTCTCAGACCTGATGATGGCCTAAAACTTAGGTCGAAATGTTGGCACAAATAAAATAAGTTAAACTTATTTCATGTAAAATTTCTTGACTGCACTCCCTGACTATTTCACATTCTACTAAATTAATTTAGGAAAAATAGATAAGTCTCTTTTAGAGTTTTACACTAAAAAATAGAAGTTTTATCCATAAAGCTTTTATCAAGAATTGATTTAGTTAAGATGAATTAACAACGTACCTGGAAGCCGTGGCCGGCAGGCCAGCGGACATGTACAGCTCAACGGCCTCCAGCAGCTGGCCGTCTTCCTGCTTCACCTGCCCTGCTTTCTCTTGCTGCCCGGTCGACAATAACCAGTCCACGTATTCTCCTTTCAATTCTCTGTACTTGCTGAAGCCACTCCTCTCAGCTAGCATTAGCGCTATCAGCAATGAATTCCAGTAAGACATATTAAAATTATTTAATCCAAATTAATAAGTTATTTTGTTCTATAAACCATATTGTCAAAAATATGAGTAAAATTAAATTTTTAAAAATTCGCCATTACCTTCCACCCATTTATGAAGATCTTTATACAAATCTAGAGCTTTGTCGAGCCTGTTCTGTTCCAAATAAATCGCTTCGGCCGTCTTCAAATCTTTATTAAGGATAGCCATCCTCGCCCAAACCTCTGGGCAGTCCATACCATCGCCACCTAGATCCCATTGGATATAAAATAGTTTTAAAATATTTTAAAAACAAAATCTTTTTTATTATAAAACAAAAATTATTTAGTACCATTTTCATTTGCAAAATCTTCAGCAATTTTCAGTGTTTCACTTAAGAAATGTGTTTTAGGTATGTCTCCAAGTGCAGCATAGCATCTACAATAAAATGAAAAAATAATGTTTACCTACATATTTTTTTCTGAAAGGAGTTATTTATACTTAAGGATAAAAAGAAAATCATATTCTATTCAATTTTTGAAAAATTTATTTTTTCATGTAATAAGTTTTTTATCACAAGTCAATTAATTCATTTTGAAAAATTACTATGGGAGTATCTCTTGAAGACAAGATAATATATAAATTGGTTTGGGTGAAAATATGTTTCACAGCTTTAGTGCATTTAAGTACCTAGGAGGAGTGGTGATGGAGAACAATAATTTAGAAGTTTGAATTAAGAGCAGAATGGTAGGAGAAACCAGATGTTTTTATACCCTGCAAAAAGCTCTCCTATACAAACAAGTCTTTCCACGAAATTGTTGAATATGCTTAAAACCATAACCAGGCCAGTAGTAATGTATGGACAGTGATACATTGACTCTTACCATGGAAAACAAAAGAGCTTTTCTGGTTTGGTAAAGAAGAGTCCTCAGAAAGATCTTTGGACCTGTGAAAGAAGAGCACAGGTTGAGAATCAGAAGTAATGCCGAATTAATGGAATTCTATGGTGGAGCCTGATAATCTCAGTGATAGTAAGAAGAGTAGGCTGAGATGGTTAGGACACATAGAATGAATGGAGCTCTGCAGGCTGCTAAAATGATGTTAAATGGTGCAACAGGAGGAAAAAGAGAAAGGGCCAGACCCAGGTGTTCATGGTTGGATGGCTTGGAAGATGGTGATAGGAAATTGGAGGAGACAGTGAGGAATGGAGAAGAATGGTGGAAGAGGGCTAGGTTCTGCAAGGACCATAGTGTCCGGTGATTGAGAGATATATATAATACATACATATATGTCTAATGTTTAAATATACTGTTATTTTGTTACCTTAGAGCCACGCGTAAATTGTTCATTTGGAGAGTGATCTCCGCAAGATTAAGCCACATCGCCTCAGTCTCTGGACTTTCCTTACTAAATGATTCCAGAAATAGAATCGCCCGGCCAAAATCACAGTCATGAACTGCAGTACCGAATTCCACAAGGCGTTCGTCCAACTCATAACCAGTTTGATGAGTTCCTTCCTGAGCTATTATCTATTGTTCAAACCATAAAATTATTTGAGAAATTGAATTTGTATAATAATATTCAAATCATAAAGAAGAGTTGAGCAAATAATTTTATTTAATATTCAATAATAATGAAGATTAATAAGGTAATGTACAATGTACACAAGTGTAATGTGTTCAACTTCACACTTAAACTATTTTATAAGATTTCTTGTGTGCAGTTTCCAAATTCCCCCAATAAAGACAAAGCATAGTATTTTGAGCAGCTGGTATTTAGAATTTTATGTAGCAAAAATTTGTATTTTGAAGTTACATTCTATAACAGCAGAGCAAACTGTTTTTTGCTCATTTAGTCAAAGGATGACCATCAGGCATTCAAATTAGAAATTATTTCTATATGATTGTTTTATTTACTTTATTAAGTAGAGAGTCTGTCATTTTCTTTTATCACTCCTCCCATTTTGATCAATCATTGATTGGAATAAAAGTTATCAAAAAGGTTTTAACATGAAATTAATAAGTCAATTAGCTGTTTCTTTGATTTGGCCATAAGTTGAATGACATTTAGTAACAATCATTTAATATTTATATGTTTTAATATTAAATTGAGTGTATTGTTTATCAAATATATTGAACAACTTACTTCTGTCTTCTTGTTTTCCCTGACAATATCAATGATTTCTCCTTTCAGAGGGAAAGTTGTCACACGATCAGGTGTGTCTATATTATACCAAATACAAGCTTGGTTCCTTGACTGTGCTACAACCACATCACTCCCAGGAACCCACTGTAAAGGTAATTTGAAAAATATATTATTATATAACTAGATTATTATATTACATTATAAAAAGATATTTTCTTTAAAGTAACGGAGAGAATGTTAAGTACAATAAGTTTTAATAAAATCCAGTAAAATACATTCTAAACTGACTTTGACAATATACAAAATACATTTATAAATTAATAACTATTTATATTAATAATAATTAGTAAAAATAATATTTACTTGTACATAAGTGCAGTAACTTAAAATCGCTTGCCGAGATCCAGTTTTAGTGTCTAGCAAATAGAGTCTACTTTTCTTATCCCGAAATAAAAGTTTGTGACCTGTTTCGTTAAGTTCTAACCAATCTATCTTTGTATCATGAGAGACTTGTAGTAACTGTATTCCGAAGAAAAGATCGACTGTAAATGAAAAAAATATATTCTTAACACTAATTAAAAATTAATTTTAATCCAGCATACAAATGCTCACTACTTACCAATACATATCGTCTTTCTATCTAGCAAATAGGCTAATTTTTTGTTATCTTCATCTGAGTTTGGCAGTTTTCTTTCATTGATACGGACACTGATAAGATGTGGATTCATAAATTCAGTCCTATGTAGAAATTATAAGTGTTATTATGAATTAGAGTGTATTAGAAATGAGCGTAGTATTAAGAATTTTAAGCAGTACTCTTAGAACTCTTTTTAATTCTATACATCAAATCTTTAATTAAAATGGAGGCATTTAAAAATGACCCTTGGTAAGACAGAAATCATTTAAAAAAAAGTATAGTAGAACTTCGTTAATCCAAAGTTAAATTATCTGAACTAGCTTCATGGAAAAGAAATAAAAGGAGGGATGGACATTGCCAATCAGCCTGTACCACTACAACTCATGAAGAGTCTCGGGTTCAGTACTTAGTAGAGGCTCTACGGTTTCTTGCACAATGGTTGTGCAGGAAGGTGATTTGTCCTCATTTATAGGTTTTCCCCTCATTAAGAGTACCCACAAAAGAAGCTCGGTGAGCCCCATGAGGGTCCTAGATCTCATAGGATCCATCCCCAGCTGTTAACAGATTAAATAAAATCTACCAATTATATCTAAAGCTGGATTTGAACCTGGAATCTTTGGCATGGAAACTCAGCACTCTACTTTGTTTCACAACCTTAATAAATCTTGCTTTTTCATACATACTTTTATTGGCATTTATTTGTTCAACTTTCATTCAACAATATAATCAAGTTTTTTTAAAAAACAAATGTCATTATAGTTTAGTATTTTCCTTTTTTTTAAATGAATTTTGCTTATGCCAACAACATTAGTTCGGATAATCAACGTTCTATTATTTATTGAATACGCTCTCTAGTGTATTAATTTTATCGAAGAAAATTTTATTAAATTAACTATCAAACTCATCTGTGATAGTTAGTATACTTTATTTACTCCTATCAAAATGTTAATGAAAAAGAAACAAATGACAAATAGTAGGCTATTAGGTATTCAGATTATATTTTAATTCTTAACCCCTTAGTGCACTTTTTTTTTTTAAAACGACAACAAATAAACAATTTTTTAAATTTAATTTAAATTCTCGAATATATTTGAGTGCGAAAATTACAGCAGCATAAAATAAGGCACAGCTCGAATTATCTCGAGTGTGCGAACTTTGAACCGTTTCGCAGTCTCGAATTAACTCAATCCTGTACCTTAAGGGGGTAATCTTTATATTTAAAAAAAAATCTTAAAAGTTTCTGTTTACCATTCATCTGCAAATTAGCACTTCTTTCTTATAGTACCATAAGTTTATACTTCACATTAATCTGTTTACGAGTATTATTTAATAAAAATACTGAATAAATAGATGAAGTAACATAATAGCTTCTATTCCCTGACAAATGCTGTACCATTCAATAAATTATAACAATAAAATAGTAACAAAATTTTATTTATAGCATACCTTACAGAAACTAAGATATCGTTGTTTCCATACTCGACTAGAGTCAGCTCGCCAGCATTAAATATCATGCAAACATTAGGATTATCTAAATAAAATTTTTCTTTTCTATCTGAATCCTGCCAACCAACTTCACTCAGCAAATTTTTCTCCAAATCTCCTGTTGAAAAAATTATCAATAAACCAGTAATTAAATCAATTTTAGCCATAAATAAATTTTCATCAATGAATAACTAAAGTTTAATTTATCTAAGTTTACTTCTATTGGGGTATTTATAAAGTTATTCAGAAAACATGGTTCAAATTAACATGTCTGCCTTTAGCAGAACCCTGGACCCAATGCAAAATAATACAGCAGGCTCTCTTGTGTGGCAAAAATCAACAGCACTACTTCTACTTTTATCAGCAGGCCTAGGAAGTAGAGAATTAATTATAACTTAAGAATAAGTATCAAGACTTCATTCATCTTACAAAAATAAAATTAACATTGTCTTTTTTTTTTTTTTAAAGATCTCAACAACTATTATTAGTTTTCAAAGGTGATTTTTTGAATCTAATAAAAATAAAACCTTTACCACTACAATCCATGGAGAGTCTTGGGTTCAGTACCTGGTAGAGATTTTACTGTTTCTAGGACAACGGTTCAGCAAAGAGCTGATTTGTCCTAGGCCAAACTCAACTGCTATAGATTTCCCCCCTTATTTTGGGTATCCACATTATAGAGGCTGGGTTAGCTCCAGAAGGGTTCTAGATCTTATAGGATCCATCTTTGACCTCTAAAAGATAATAAGTAAATAAAAATCTGGAAGTGAGCAGGATTTTAACCTAGGACCTTCGGCACAGCCACTCAGGGTTCAACTACTGAACCACTAGGGTCCTTATATCTAATGGAAAACAAAAAAATTTCTTTTATCTAAGTTTAATAATATTCAATCAGATTTTATGTCTTTTATATTATTTTCTAAAAATGATATAACCAGTAACTAAACCCAATAATAAGAAGAAATGTGGGAATGTTCAAACCCAACTGAGGCCAAACTACTTTTTTTGCTATTGAAACTGTGTACTATTTTTATTTTTGATTAAAAAATTTTTCCAGTTTGTTGATCAATTTTTAAATTATAAAATGGTATTTGCCAAATTTAGAAAAGTATACCGTAAAGATAAATTAATTTATTTTTTTCTATTTTGTCCCAACCTAAAACATTGAAATTAACAGGTTGGAAGTATTGTAATGGATTTTAGCTCTCACCAATTGATCAGAGTTAATTTTTATCAAAAGGAACGAAGAGGTATAAGGAAAAAATTAGATAATTACTTATTCTGAAAATTATAGATGATTGGTAAGTAAACCAAATTGAAATGATATAATGCAGCTAGACAGGGCCTAAAAATTGGACCTAACAAGACTTAACATTTCCTACAGTCAACTAAGAATTGGTTGTGTTGGTTTACCTAACAGCAGTGTTTCAGGAGTCCTCGCCAGAAGATACCTGTCGTTTCCTAGAATACGAACATCATCTATCTCATAGCCATGTTTCGATCTGAGTATAACACCTCTAGAGTCATTGTTAAGTGGTTTGACAAGAACCTGGCTGGCACCAACGTAAGTCAATTCAAACTTCTTCTTCCATATTGTTCGCCTATTTAAACAATAGAGATAGCATTGAAAAATGTACACAATAAATTATAATTTTACAATTGTTTTAATATATTATGAGTATATCAGGAGAAAATATTTTTGGCCCAAAGCCAGATTGGCAAAAGTTTAATATTTTGGAGTAGTTACTTTTTTACTTTTATTTTATTTTTTTGTATACTGTAAAAAACCTAACTGAACTTGTCATACCACAAGTTAAGTATTCATTACCAATTAAATTAAAATATTAGCTAACTTCTTTAGCAACCATAATTCAAACCCAATGTCCGCAATTCCAGAAATTTTGAGAAATGCCAATTTGGCTCAGTAACAACAATAAATATTTTTTATTTTATGTTTATTATTCTTATGATGGTGATGAGTTTTAAATACTCTTAAATTGTCCAGCCTGGACAAATCTTTTCTGTTCAAAATAAAAATATTTAAAGATAAATATTTTTTAATCCTAATATATTATTCACAAGTTCTATTGGTTGAATAAAGAATTAAAGATTACTCTGTTCATGAATACATAAGTACTCTATCAGCATTACAGATGACACATTAAGGTAACTTACTTGACGACAGATTCAAAAAGTTCCACCGAACCACATAGGCCTCCACATGAGACTCGAGAACCATCTTTCTTCCACGATAATGCTGTTATAGTATAAAGGTTTGTGATTTCTTTCGCTTGGATTTCATCCCAACTTAACTTTCTTGGGCTCCAAATATATGTTCTAAGCCTGCAGCAAATATATAAGAGTCTTAGAAATATATTTGACAGCTCATTATTAGAAATAAATCCCTTTTAATCTAATAACTGATTTTTTAATTATGAAAAAAAATCCTTTTAGCATGAGACAATTCAAATCCAATATATATTATAAAATGCTTTGTTCGTACGTGATGACACAGTTTTCTCTATCACCCCCAACCCCAATCAACTTCCCTTTGGGATGGTAAATACCCCATGGTCTCCAGGTGGTAGTAAGGGAGTTTGGTTGCGGTGGATGGATTTATGGGGGGCACGGGGGCAAGGGCTCCCCCGACAGTTTTTTAGGTACTGTGGAGAATCCATTATAATATAAGGATTTGGATATACAGTAATATAGGTTATACATCAGAATAACACTTAGGCTACAGCAAGGCCGGATTTAGGGGGGGCACGGGGGTACGTTCTCCCCAGACCGTTTTTTGTGTTCTGTGGAGAATCAATTATAGTACATAATTAAAGGCAAATCAGGAACTTAAGCATTTTGAAATTTGCAGATAGGTTCTTTGTATAATTTAAGAAAGAAATTTGGATAATACCACCCTCAAGGGTTTTCCCTTTAATATAATAGGGGTTCAAAGATGGTATGGAATCTGTCAGTTTTGAAGTTAAACATCTGAAATTTTCGATGTACGAGTAACTTATAGTTAAAAAAAATATTAAATAATTTATAAAATGATCTGTCACGAAACTTCATGTGGTAGACCAAATTCCACACGAGCGAAGATTTGAAAACATATACTGGCCAAATAACATTAACTAATGAGTTATGTAATGTTGTTGAAACACCTGAACAACTTATTAATGAAGTATATCCAAATATTGTTGAGAATTATACCAATTCAGAATGGTTATGCGACCGAATTATTCTAGCCACAAAGAACGACATTGTCAACATCAACAACATCATCCAGGAATTGATTCCGGCAGAAGAGAAAATTTACATGTCAATTGATACAATGACTGATGAGCTAGAAAGAATCAATTTTCCTACTGAATTTTTAAATTCATTCAATGTTCCAGGAATGCCATTACACTGTCTTAAATTAAAAATTGGTTCACCAGTTATTTTATTACAAAATCTGAACACACCGAGATTGTAATGGTACGAGACTCTGCATCAAACAGCTACAAAATAACGTCATCGAAGTCAGTGTAATGACTGGTAAAAAAAAAGGAAAGATAGTATTTATACCACGGATACCTTTAATATCAAATGGATTGCTCTTTACTTTTAAACGCTTACAGTTCCCGGTGAAGTTGGCTGACAGCATGACTATTAACAAAGCACAGGGCCAAACATTCCAGTACTGTCGAGTTGACTTAAGGGAACCATGCTTTGCACACAGGCAATTATACGTCGCATGCTCACGAGTAGGATCACCTTGAAATTTGTTTATTTACAGGTCGAACAACAAAACTATAAATGTAGTGTATAAGCAAGCGTTGTAAAAATAAATTCAAAACAAAAAATAATACTAAAATAAAAAATGTAAATGTATAATATATGTAAATATATAATGTAATATGTATATGAATAATATAATCTGTAGATATGTAAATAATTATGTAAATAAAACATAAATTCTTCATTTACTAAGCTTTTTCTTAAAATTATGTCAATTCGTTAATTAGTTTACTCTATATACACCGCATGTTTGATGGCCGAATAAGTCTCCCAATATCGAAAATAGAAATCTATTTCTATGTTAAAAAATGTATCCTCATATATTTTTTATGCCATTAAACATGCAATGTATTTTAACCCGAGCAACGCCGGGGTTTGCTGCTAGTTTACTATTAAATTTATTACTTTTTTAGTTTACAGAATATATTTTTGTATTTATTATAATTTATTTTATTTTATTTTATTGTTATATGGCATATTTTTTTAAATATTTAAAAATACTTTTGTATTTAGTATGCTAACAAAATAAACAATGATATAAATAAAATATTACATTACTTTTTATATTTTCTGTTAATGTTAAAATAACAAATTCTTATTGAAATTATAAAACTAGGAAATAATTCTGTTTCAAAATATTAATAATTAATAATATACAATCTGAAGACCCAGGAGAGAGGGGGTTACACCAAACAGAAAAAGGAAGAACTCAGTAGGCTTGGGAATCCCAGATGAAGACTATCAAGTTAGGAAAACACTTACTATCTGGAGAATGAACAGAGGAAAGAAAAGCGCAACACTCTTAAAGAATGAAGGAAAATGAAAGAGAAGAAAGAAGAAAGATCGATACTGAGAAAATAAATTGATATTTGCATGGTCCTCCTTAGCCATTGGTCTACAGGGGGAAAAAAAAATCAATAAATAATCTTTCGTATATAAAGAAGAAAAAAGGGGCAATTCTTTACAATTTAATTTTTAACCAAAATATAAATGTATTTTAAGATTTTATTAATTTTCTCAAAATATCATCAAAGAAAAACAATTTATCTTTTTATTCAATTTAGAAAAACTGTCATAAAATATTATATACAAAGAGGGAAATTGTTCATGAAAAAGTTTTAATTTGTTGTGGCTCACCCAAGATAATGAGAATGTCGAAATCATTAAAGTATCTTAAACCTTATTGAATAATATTAGTTGATCTTATATATATGAGGAAGAAAATTGTCCGGGTTGAGGTCAGAAAAAATTCTTCTAAGTAAGAAGAACTGAAAGAAATAAACAGTTCTAACAAAAGAGAACTTTTTCTGACGTCCACTCGGACCATTTTCTTCCTTATCTTAAATGTTATATACATTTTTAAATATTTTGTGACAAAGTTTCAAAAAATAACTGAATATTGTGTAAAATTTTGGAAAGAGGAAAAAATTAATGTTTATATTTTTATATCTTAGAGTAACATTGAATCTACTAAAACCTGTCATAACTGCCTATTATAACCGCTTGGCCACTAGGGCTGCATGATGCCACAGTAAACTCTTTCTCGTTCGGATAGTCGAATTGATGATACAATCTTCCTTCACGATCATAAACTGTCACTCTGCGATCACATCCAGCAGCAATCAGGAACCCACCTCCAGGCCAAGCAAGAGCATAAGGTGGGCAATTATGGGAGACTACACGACCCTGAAAAGGCGAGAAATGTAATATTACATAATAATATTATACTACTGTTTTTATATTATGGCAAGATATTACTAAAATATAAATATTATAATGTTTTGTTTTTTAAATTCCCTTATTATTATTTTATCATAGGCCCTTTTATTTCTTCCAACTGTATATTTCTATAAAAAAGATTTTATTTGACCTTGTAAATTGATAAAATTAAGGAATTCCAAAAAAGAGAATGTTCTTATTTATTACATAATGGTGGAAATGCTGTAATCAACTATTAAAAAAAAAAAAAACCAATACCTGCTGCTCCATTTGAGGATCATCAGTTACATAATATCTAATGATACTACCGTCAGCATGACCAGACAAGAATCCTGTACCTCTTGAACTGAAAAATACAATGAAAAATTGAGAAGAAAATTTTGAGAACCTGCAAAATTTGATTGAAATTATATTTCTAGTTTCAAATGAATTTATAATTATAATAAAAAGTTCAATTAAGCACACTTATAGCATGATCTCATTCTGTTCCTCGTTTACAGCTGTTTTATGTAAGGATGCCATCTGTCGAGATTGGATGTCCTCCATTACTCTGTTCTATTCTATCTTTCACTTCTTAAATGTCAAATGCCTTAAATAATTGATAATTTTACTTAAAACATACTTGGCTGCCAGAGATACAGCAAATGAATTTGCATTGAAAAGAGTCTGAGTTTTGTTTGAAGAAATGTAAGCTGCTCTAATTTTTCCATCAGCCTGGCCAAACACTATCGGACCTTCATTTAACCATATCAAACAGGTTATTGGAGAATGCTGTGGAAATTTGTTGCATATTACTTTCTTGTCACCCCTAAAATGATGTAATATGAAATTTAGTGATTAATTAATCAATGTTCAGCAAAGAAAACATAAATTTCATTAGCCAGTTTTAGTAGTCAATAGTTGAGATTAAATAATATCTAATGGATGAAAGTTGCTGTTTTCTTATATTAAACAATAAATGATGCTGGTTAAAAGCTCACCATTCTTCCCCAACCTTATATATGTAAATAATATTATCTGTCTGACCAACAGCTATTTTAGTCGAGTCTGGAGAGAAAGCTAGACCCTTTACTGTGTAACTCATCTTTGAGTTCTGAAATCAAAGCAATATTCATGAAAGTATACATTAAAAATCACAAATTAACTTTACAATTGGATAGAATAAGTACACTTACTCGTGAATCCGATGGTTTTGTAGTAAATTTATCTTTTCTGACTCCATTTTCATCAAATAGTAAGACAACTCTATCATATGTACAAACAGCCAATTTCATGTTATTTGGTGACCAGGCCATAGCAAGAACATTATTTGGGCCATCCTTAGATAGATAAATAAATTCAATGAAACAAGGTAAATTTTAATTTTTTTATAATTATTGGTCAGCTAATTTGATTTTTAATATTTTTATTTGGCCATGTTTAAAAGGATTCATTATAAAAACAGAAGCATACCTTTGCAGGAAGAATAGTTTTTAGATGTTTAAGCTGCATTGCTGTAACTGTGATTCAGAATAATATATTTATGTGCTAATGTGACTTCTTTTCATTATATATTTGTTTATGGCTGTGGACTATTCAAACAAATTCATCTGGTAATGTTATATTAACTATAATAATAGATGTATTAAATAAAGAAGAATCTTAAAATCACATAAAGTCAATGGTAAATAAGCAAAAAATACTGAATGACATGGTTGCCTATCTTATCACAACTTATTAATGGTTGTCATAGCAACCGGAAAGCTGCAATGTCTCTTTGATATCTTTTCACATAGTAAGTTGAACTCGGAATGTAATTTACTTCATGACTTCACTATAAAAATTGTACTTTAATTAATTTTTTTTTTATGATTTATACTTAAATAAATAATCTGAAAGCTGTAAATTTGTTGTATGCTGAAAGCATTGCATAACACATTTTCATTTATATATATTTTTCTACCGTAAAATAGTATTGCCTTGTAAAGTTACGGTAAATGTATATTTTTAATAGTTAACCTCTAAAGTTCATTTATTAGTTGCATAGTAAGTGAAAGCCAAAATAAAAAAAAATTAAAAAACTACTGATAAGAACATAGAGTTAATTTCAAGTGCATTGATAGGGGCAGGCTGTGAGGTTATCTACACACACAATATGGCCGCAATGCCTGGCCAGTGGTGTAGTGGTGTGAGTTCTGAAAGCTATTTCCTGATAATATTAGAGTGATATTTCGGTGTCTTGGAATTTTTCGACCTAGTGTTAGCCTTGAAATCAATCCCTTATGTGATATGGGTGCTAAAGCGAGTACGGCCAACGGTGAGGAAGGCAACCGAGAGAGGACTTTTTCTACGAGTAGTGGATCTGAAGTTGGAGCAAGTGGTGCATTTAGTTTACTTCGAGGTATTCCTGGTGTAGTTTCCAATGATCAGAGAGCTCGATCTTTCTCAAGTTCCGATGGCCCAGACGGTCTTCACAACGGCACCGAACCGACATTCGACCTGTCAGAATCTGTTGAGACTGACAGCAGTTCAAACGATGAACATTTGGATAGCCCCTTAGCCACAAATTTACCACGTGTTTATACTGCTCATTCTCTGCCTTCTCATATTTTCTCTTGGAATGGTAAGTACTCGCTAAAAATTAATTTAATTCTAGTTGTCAAGTGACAAGTACAGTTGTCAATAAGCTATTACATTTTAAAGATTGTATTAGATGAAATAACCCTTGAATGTTCAATTAACTGGTTCAGTCATTTCCTACTGTCAAAAATATCCATCACTTTTAGCTAAACTGGAAACTAGTATTAGCTAGTTAGCTGAAGTATTTTATCCATAAAGTTTCAAACCTTTTGATGTCAGTCCATGTCACCTTCAAATTTAAAACTATTTTGGACTGGAAAAAGATCATATTAACATTTATATATTTAATTCATGAGATTTTTTTTATTAGCCATTTATCCAATGTCATTAACAAGCCTGTAGTTTAGAATGATTTAATGGATGTTATTGTTAATGTCACATGATTTTGATTCTGGTATTAATTCTATGAGAATTCTTTTAATTATGTTAATTCCTTTGCATAGGATTGTAAGAGTTTCATTTATATTTTATTTAAAGCATATTATGTATATTAATTGTTCAGTCGTTTATATTTGTCCAATTTAATCATTTTTAAACCGATGTTAAAATGTCAACTAACATGAGCTTTAATTCTTTCTAAAAATATTTCAAAATTTTCAGTGTAAAAAAGAATTTTAAAATTTAATGGCTTATTACTCTGAATTTTAACATAATTTGGTAAATATTAATATATTTACTCATAAAATACCATATGCATTTTGGCGATGATAGTAATGTATTTATTTTTTTATGAAAATGGCATTATCGTTTCTTTGTTTGCATTGAATAAGTTTTCGTAGAAAAACTTTTACTTTAAAACAAATTCGGAGAATACTTCATAATTATATGTTTCTCTGATTTATTTGTCGATATTTTTTTTAGTACTGACAGAAAGCTTCCTTTACTATATCATCTAAATGAATTAACCAATATTAATAATTCTTTTCTATTCTGTTATGTGTTTATTTGTCTTATCATTTTCCATCCCGCTGTATGTTTTCATTTTAACCGGTACATGGATAAATATTATGTTAAAATATTTCATCATTACACATCTTGGCATTCACAGATGTTATATAAAGATATCTTTGTTGGAGCAAATATCTGCAAAGATTTGATTTATTTTGATTTGCTACTATATTGATCCATTTACAACTATTTAATACATTATTTATTATAATATGAGCCCCTATATTTATTCAATGGATTCTTAGGAATGATTTTACTACTGAGCAATATAAAACAATTTTTTATTTATTAGAGAATTTGATGTTGAGAAGTTCTGAAATTAAATTAGTTTGTATCTTAGTAAAATATTATAATTATGATGTTCATATCTGGTAAATAGCTTCAGTAGTCATGTTTTGTTTTTTTCCTGCTTTATTATTATCATGACAATTACATCATCTGAATAAATTTAAATGATTTTGATATTTTGCTAATCTACCAGTTCTGTTAACACTTGAGGTATTTTCCATATTCACTTTTTTTTTTTTTTTTTTTATATATCGGATGTTAAGTGGGCCTCACATACATATTATATAAAGGGACATATTAATCAATGATTTTAATTATGAACCATCTGATGATTAATTTATGTATTTAATTAATGCTTTCCACAAAGTTAGACTCTTATACAAGTGTTATGAATTCGTTGGGTTAGTGTTGAAACACTAGAAGTGCTATTAACTTAATAGAACAATGCATTCTGTTATGTATAGGTTGGCTCCTGTCTAATACTGTTTCAAGTTACAACCTTTAATTTATGAGGTTTGTTTGTGCCAATTTATTGACTACTCTGCAGAATTATTTTTTATTATTACCCAGTCTAAAAGTTGGATTTTTTAAACTTCTTTTAGGTGAAGTATATTTTTAAATAAATTGATGAAGGGTGTCTTAGTAGTTAATTGTTACATAAAAAAAATTAATTGTCTTGCCATCTTACTATAATTAATCCCTAACAACCAGAAGTAATCCTTAGTGTTTTTTTTCTACTTATTAGTTATTTATAATATTCGACATGATTTACCAATTTTTATGCTATGTTATGGTATAATAATTTTCATTGATCTGTGTATGAAGTAATTCAATATGATAGATTACTTTAAAAATAATCATTAATTTTAATTATTTCATAAAATATGAAATATATCAAATCTTATCAGATATCTGTAAAAAATTTTCTATTTATCTTTGAATGACATTTAAATGTCAAAATGGATTTAAAGTCAACATGACCTTGGACAGAAACCAGATGTAGATATTGCTGAGCTGGGTCAACCACCCTGTGCTGGGGGGAAGGGTAGTGTAGCCCTCCTACTGTGAGGCTAAATGGTAGTGTTTGCAACGAGAATTAATTTTATCATTTATTATTTATGTCATTTATTGTTTTTGGTTTTTAAATATGAAGAGTTAAAAGTTTTTTTAACAATTGAATTAACTACAAAATGAAAATTAATACAGCTTCATTATTTTTAATAATAGTAAAATGCGATTTACTCACGGAAAATGCATAAAACAAAGTTCTCAATACATATATGTATTTTGCATGATCACGTTTATTTTCCTACAAAATACAGCCCTCATGATATTTAAAATTTGTTTAAGTTATTTCGTTTATTCTACTCATGATTGCGTTACTTACATTTATTAATGATACTTAGCTAATAAACAATCTGAGTCAAGTAATTCAAGTTTCTTAAAATTTAAGGTTATTCAAACGATTAAATCGGTTTCTTTTACCTTTTCAAAGATGTTATGAAACTTGAAAGATTAACCCAAAATAAATTATTTCATTTGTCAGTTACACGTTTCCCGAGCAGGCGCTCCTTCTATTTGCCCTGAAGATGACCTACAAAGTAGGTCGAAACATCGGCACAAATAATAAATAAGTACTTACTTATTTGGTGTTTAATTTTACTGCACCCCAACCATCTCCATCCTTACATTAAATTATTTATACTTATATAGTCTCTCTATTATATACAAAAGTGTTTAGTGACGTAATCTTAGATGCTGATGTACGCCTGTACCTGTTACAAAATTTTTATATTTGTTTATTAATATTTATTATCAGTTTTATCTAAGAATAATGTATTGAAACTCTTTAGAAATAAGTCCTATTTGTTTGTCATTACAGACATGGGTTGCACGTCGCTTGGCCTCTGTGTATACACGTTGCATTATTACTAAGCCACATAGAGAACTGTCTGATTCCGTCTCCTTTGGGCCCCTCGGGCTAGAGATTTCAAGTGAGGGTTCTCTCCCTTCCTTCGAAGGGAGAGTCCTTCTTGGGGAAAAATAACATTTGAAAAATACATCTGAATAAAGCGAAGTTTTTTTTTCTCCCTATATATGTATTTATCCGCATATGTTAAAAACAACTAATTCAACTGTCACTAAAATTACAACAAAATAATAAGATGCATGAAGAAGAACCCTACCAAGCGGCATCTATCCATTGGCTTGATTTAATTTCCTACTGTAATAGATCCCTCATCAACGTTCTTTTTAGTCTCCTCCTAGTGTTCTCAGGCATGAGAGTCGTGACCGTTTGTTCTTAGTGGATTTAGTTGTTCGTATGGTTTTTATTGTAAACGTTTGTTGTATGTTCGTATGTGTTCGTCGTTCATTGATTTATAAAGTCAGTATGCAGACTTTTGTTATTGAAATATTATGGTGCTTCTATAGGGAGATTAGAAAGAAATAACCTTTTTTTTGTAGCTTTCTTAATTATGCATTATATTTATTATTATTTTTATTTTAAAGAAAAAAAATATTCCCCCTCTGTTTAAAATAAAAATATTTAAAATTCGGTAGAGCTGACCAATAATTATAAAAAATGTCATTTTCATAGTTTTTGGCTTGAAATGGAGTTTTAATATAAGCAGCAACTCCATTTCAAGTCAATGCCTGACTCCGTATTCACAACGAAAATAACTCGATCCCGATTCCTTAAGTAAATAAAACTCGTTCTGGAGAAAATGCGACTTAACCACTAATTCACCGGGGCTGTAGATATAATATTTGTACTAATATATCCTTGCAGTATATGGTAGAGACTACTGTTTCTAAGCCATCGATTGTGCAACGAGTTGATCTAGCCGATACCACACTCAACCGCCTATATCCACTTTAAGAGGCCGGGAGCGCCCCAGGAAAGTCCGTTTGCGTTAACTATAATTATAACAATAAGAAATGCATGTATTAGATAGTTTGCTCTTGCCCCTTCTTATGGGAGAGGAGTGGCTAAGTGGTAAAGCGCTTAGTTGCCTTGCCGAAGGTCCTAGGTTCAAATCTCGCTCGCAGGCATCTTTTATTTAATCTGTTAGCGTCTGGAGATGGATCTTATGGAATCTACGACCCTCTTGGTTCTCACTTATGAGATGGGTACCCAAAAAGTGGGAAAAATCAGGGGGTTGAACGTGGTCTCGGACCAGTCACCTCCCCGCACAACCAAGAAACAGTACAGTCTCTACCACGTACTGCATCCAAAACCCTCCATGAGTTGTAGTGCTACACGTTTTCCCCTTCTTTTAGAGTTAGATATTTGTCTATGATTTTTATTTCTTCATGGGTTCTTCTATAATTAAATTCCTTGTTTAATCTCTTTTACGTATCCAAGATCATATCCTGGCTGTCGTAAAATCGCCGATCTAGCGCCGCGGATTGGGTAACCTTCGTCTCGAAATGGAATTTGCGTCACCGCTTCGGAGGAAACTTCCCATGGCCAATTATTTCCGAACCGAAAGTTTCTTGAAGTTCCTTCATCAACAGACTTCTTGTTGCCATTTCAAACAAGTGCCTCGTGCCGTGAAACTAATTTGAAATTTATAATCAATATTAGTGAACTTTTTCTTTGTTGATCATCTGACATAAAATAAGAGAAAGATGAGATCGTTATGTAATTTCATGATAATTCCTATTCACAAAGATCTTATAGTGTATTAACCTTTCTATTTTATGATCGGATGTACGTTAATTTTTTTTCTATCTCATGCAGACCCTTTCAGTCCTATATTTTGCTTATCCAAATATAATTAGGATAGGGATCTGTAATGAGCACCTGCCACTGCACTGGCTCGGTCCTCCATTTTACGTACCCTCGAAGGTCGACGTAACCAAGGATTTTCTAAGCCTTTAAAAAATCCTTGAAGTCTTTTCAACCCGCCGGGCTGCGAACCTCCGATAGGAATGCTAACATTTACTACACCACAGGTGATCCCTGAAATATATATTAGGAATTAAAGAGGTATAGCAATTAAATTAATATAATATAAGATGATAGGGTGGTAAGAGGGAGGAGTGGTCGTGTCTTAATTTATTAATATACCAGATAACCACGGTCGATAAAACATCATATCATTGGCTAAAGAGTCAAACCGTTTTTGTTTAAGTTTGTTGCAAAAAAAAAAAAAAAATAATGAAATTTAAGTCCTCTGCATAAAATTTGACCAGAAATATAATATTTCTCAATCGAACCTTTTCGGGCTTGGGTATGGATACAACACCTCTCGCATCGAAAGTACTGAAAACGCTTTAAAAAGAGACAGCACATCGCTCCGGTACATGCAATCAAATACTCTAGTTTAGGAATATGTACATATAGATCAGTTGTATTGGCCTGTTCTTCCGCTTGCCATTGAATCCTGAAGAGTACTTCTACTTGTGCCAGAATAGATAGCTATCCTGATAGCTGTGCTGTGTTGGTTTGAATATTGAAAAGAGGTCCTTCTTGCAATAGAACCGGTTGGGCTGGACTGTACAGCCACTTCTGGTTAGACTTCCTCTTGGGGTTCCCTGGTCTAGGATATGACTGAAGTGAAGCCCTATGGCTGCTGGGATTTCCCGTACGTCGAGGGCGGCCCTCTTATTATTAAAGATTTTCTGTGTTTTATATCCGAAATAGTACCGTAACAATAAGTCCTACTAAAAAATAAAAGAGCAAATTATTTACGTTAAAATATATTATTTATTTGCTAAATGTCGTAATAAAGTAGTTGCGTAATACATTATATTTAAACTATTATATGCATTATATAGTATGCTTCACTCTAGTATAAATATAAAATAATACCACGATATCTCCAGAAGAACTTTGGGTTCAGTACATAGTAGAAACTGTACTATATAGAAGACATCTATTGTGCAGAAAGATTGGACGATATAACAGTACGATGAAGATGCTGTTTGAACCTCAGTTGGGAAGGCTTAGATTCCACAGGTTCGATCTATAGCTGTTAACAGATTATAATTCATCTGCCACATCCGGTTTGGAGCACCAGGGCCATATTGTTAAGCAATTCAGCACCCTACCCACTGAGCTACCCTGCTCCCCTCGATGGAAATAACACATGCAAATTTTGTATGTCCAATTACACTGGTCGACAAAAATGAACTTTTTTTCTTTCACAAGAACTAAAATAACATTTTCTAGAAGTATTTTTCGTGCTGAATTCAAATATAACTTTAGTTTTTCTCCATCTAGGCAGGAGTTTTGTATGATATTCATTTAAATTTTTTTAATATTCGAAAAAAATCGATCCAACTCAAAATTATAACTACTCATTCCAACTGACCAAGAAAGTGGTAGATAGTGATTTTCAGGCATATTTTGCCTCTGGAACGTCTCTCTTCTTGGTCCAACAGTAGTCAGCCAGTATATTATAACTTTACGTGCCTTGGTACCTCTTTTCCAAAGTAGAAATTCGCGGAGGAAAACGCTCACCGTGCTAATCGCTGACAGCTCCAAGATTTTCGGGGAAGAAGTCTAAGTGAGAGTCCAAGAAGGGAATTTTTCAAGACATGTTGCATCCCATAGCTTTATAAGAATGCAGAAGATCAGTCACTAAGTCACGATAGTTTTCTACTTAATGGTTTCCAAGAAAATTGAAAAAATCTTTTGAAAGACTGCTTTCTCCAGTGGATTTAACAGTCCTTCGAAATGCTCATCACCCAGTAATGACTGGATTTGGGGTCCTATAAAAAATCCTTTTTTCAGTTTAGCATCATTGACTTTGGGGAATTTCGATTTTAAGTACAAGAATCCATCAGTCTGTTTATCCATAGCTTTGACGAAATTTTTCATTACTCATAACTTGATATACAATGGAGGTAATATTTTTTCAGGTTTCATTAACAGGACATATGACACTTTTTTTAGCCAGGGATAAGAGATTTACGTTTAGGCCATGTTTTTGTAACATAGTGAAACTTCCTATCTCTGCTGTCCCAGAGGCACAAAATTTGGTGAACCCAAGATGCAAACCAAGCAATAAAGCAATGGCCTTTAAATCAGCACAGATATCCATTCATATTTTCCATATTGTATTTTCTCTAAAATTAGTTTCATATTTTGATATGTCTCTTTCATATCAGTGGTATGCGCTTCAGGTATTGATGGAAGTTCATTGCCAATATGTAGCAGCACAGCCTTCAAACTAACTTTAGACGAATCTATGAATAGTTGCCACTCATCTTGCCGGTGTTGAAGCCCAAGAGTCTCCATAACTGAACAAATATCATTACAAAACACAATATTATTTTCTTCAGAGAAGTAGTCCTTGAAATCACTATGGCGGCCATGATAACTACATATTCCCACTTCTTTTTGGAGTAGATTCCACCCTTTGAGTCTGGAAGTTAAACCTTCAGCTTGCTGATTAGACAGATTTAAATATCGAATCAGGCCATTAAGGTCTTTCTGATTGGGAAAGTATAGTTCTGATGAATAGGTATTGGCTTCATATATAGGATCATTTTTATGGTCATCTGAAGTATTTTCAGTTTTAGTAAGGTCAGATTCAGAGTTATCACCCAAGATCGCATCTGCATATACTGGTACAGGGAACTGTTCATTGTATAAGACAGGTCTTATTACAGATTGCAAATTCGGATACTTAACTGTATGTTTTGTTTTAGATGTGATTCCTTTAATATTTGTCAAACAGAAATAACAACCACTTAAATGGTCCTTCGATTCCCTCCAAACCATGGGAATTGCAAATGGTAATACTGACACATCACAATGCCAGATGAACATGTCCAAACATGAATGAACCTGCACAGCCTTGTTTTATGGAGCTTCAGCATAATATTACAAATAAAATTTCCTTAAATACAGCTTGGATAAAATCACTACATATTAGGAAAAGGTTCCTATGACAGATAAAAAAATAATAACGCTAAAATCTAAAAAATAAAAGATTTTAAAAAGTAGCTGTTACAAAAAAACTGTGCCTGATGGAAAAATTCTGACTACATATCTGTATTAAGTATGAAAAACTGCACTAGATTCACTAATCAGATTTCTTGTGAAGAAAACCTTGTCGACCAGTGTTATTAACGGCCAGTCGTGTCCCCCATCTGAAGTGCTACTTAATGGTGATGATGGATTTTTGTCAAAAATTATATTTTCTCGATCAATTTATTAATTTTTACTTTTTATCTTTGAAGAGAAAAGATATGCCCAGGGCCGGGATTCGAACCCGGGTCTCCCATGTTTCCATTGTGGTGCTCTACCAACTGAGCTATCCTGGTTCGTACTTCGGTCAGACATATCCATTCTCTTCACTGATCCCATATCCTCGTGTTCTCGCTATTTGCGATGTATACAAGGGGAAGAATATTCATTGAACATTAATTAATTTTTACATTTGTGTTTGTTTATTTAACGTCACTTTATGCTGCTTTGACTAATCAGACGAGGCTACAGTGGTAGCCCTAAATTCTGCCTATCCAGATTTACCTAGGACAGGCAGGAATCTTTAAGGAGTACCTGACATCGTACAGGCTCGGGACCCCCGTTTTACTTCCCTCCAAAGGACGGCATAACCAAGGATTTTATACTCACTTTTAAAAAATCGCCGGGAAACCAGGCGGGCTACGAACCCACAATCTTGGGCATAGTAGTTTGTTGTACTAACCACTTTACCACAGGCCGCCCCAATTCCTACATTTAACATTTTTATAGAAATGCAATATATAGTTGCATAGTTAAATATATAGTTGATAAAATGAGACGGCTACTCAAATACATTCATAACGTTTATCTACCTCTTTACTTTTTTTTATTTATTTTCATCATCCATTTTACTTATATTTTTTTCTTGGCAACTGCTCATAAACATACAAAGTGTGTATTTGACAGGGCATTAGATGGAAAATCGATGCCTTACTCCGAATATGCCCGGCGATATCGATTACATCGTCTATTTTTAGGCGTATTATTGTTTTCAAAAGTGTTTTTTTTTTTATTGTAAATCCAAATGTTCTTTAAAGTCGATGGTACTTGGATGTTATGGTATGGTATGGATGTTAGAAGTCATATATTATATTATTGACAATGCAGATGTAATATTTTTAAATTATGGATATATGATATTTTTGTTGATGTTGAAGGTTATTAGTTTTAACAAAATTCAAGAAATAGTGAAAAATAATCTAATAGTGATTTAATGAAGTGATGAGTGCTGAAGGTTGTGACACCCTAAGGAGGAATGTGCAAGAGTAGTGTTTGTATTCGTTGTGACACCCTAAGGAGGAATGTGCAACGATTAGTACAGCTCTATTGTTTCTGTTTAGTAGAAAATTGTTTTGTATGTGTGTAAAATATAAACTTGTGAATATATTATGGAGGAATATAAATTAATTTAATTTATTCGAATCCCAACATTGTAGTGACCCCGACGTGATTTTTTCCGCATTTAGATGACATAAAATATTGATAAAATGAGCACACATAGTGAATTTGTTCGTATGAGAAAGCCTGTTAGGACAAGTTTCACCAAGACCTGTAATGATTTAAATGAAGAGTTGGATAAAGATAACCCAGATGAGGCCCAAGTTTTAATGAAGAAGTTGGAAAGGTTATCTTGTGATTTGAATAGTTTTGACGAAAAAATTAAAGAGAGTATCTTTGCTACCAATGAAGAGAATGATTTTGAGCAAGAATATGCCTCAGTAGAAGTATATAAAGATAAATTTGATTTAGTCTCTTTCAAGATGGATAAATATAAACAAAATTTTATTGGTGGACTAAAAACTGGCTCAAAGGGAAATAGATAATATTAGTCAAACTTCCACTTCAGATAGAAGAAATTTAAAACTTCCGAAAATAGAACTAAAATCTTTGGAGGAGCATTGTGTTTTCGCTGAAGTTACCGAAGGCCATGATATTCTAATTAAACTTAATGATGCAATTTGCCACAATCAACATAGACCCTACCAGGATATCAGGATCACCCATACTGTTATCCTTGAAGATCCTTTCGATGATCTACTTGGGCTTATTATTCCTGATGCTTCTCCTGATTTGTCAGCTATTCAAGCTTTGAATAGTAATATAGGAGCTGATGAAAAAGTCAATGACGAAGAGGGTATAACAGATGTCCAGTTACAAGAAATTAAAGCAGATAGGGAGGCAAAAGCTAGAGCGACTATATTAGAAATCGTCGGAGATCTTCCACATGCCGACGTCGCTCCTCCTGAAAATGTGCTCTTTGCCTGCAAATTGAATCCTGTTACAACTGATGAAGACTTGGAAATTCTTTTTGGGAGGTTTGGTAAAGTCATAAGTTGTGAAGTTATCCGTGACACTGGAGACTCTACAATACAGCTTTGTAGAATTCGAAGATCAAAAGTCATGTGAGCCAGCCTACCTGAAAATGGATAATGTTCTAATTGACGATCGTAGAATACACTTCGACTTCAGCCAGAGCGTCTCAAAAATAAAATGGAGAGGGAAAGGCCTTATACATTTAGAATAACTTTCTCAAAAGAACCACACTTAAATTTAATCCCATGTTTTCGAAACCCACTCAAAACAACAGCTCTATAAATTAAACCTTAGATAATGTTAAGTTAAAAAAAAGTAAATAACATTGAAAAGTTCAAAAAACAGATACTGGGTGGAGTTGGCTCAGTGCTGGAACGTATCAAAGGTCCCAGATTGAAATCCAGCTGTGGCAGATAAATTATTTAATCTTAATTAATTAAATTAAATAATATTACAAGTCCCTTTAGAATAACAGTACAGGTTTCTATACAGGATATTATTTTATACAACTACGTTTATCCTTGGCATTCCTATTTATATTAATGAAGAAACAAACAAGTTCATGTAAGATTGCAAGTATACACACTGCAGGTCGTATTTCGTCCCTTTGCAGGTCTGAACAAGCGTTGAGAACGGCGGCGGTGGCGCTTTGCAAGTTTCGACACAATGCACTGAATATGAAATATGCAAGTTTTTACAAGTAACAGTCATTGAGCTTCTTAAAATATTATCTATATACATTTTAGTTCTTAATTTTCGTGGACCCCCGCTTACGAATTGTGAACTCCCATTTTTTTGTCACGTCAATATAGGCCTCCGTCTCCTAGTCTCCCGTGGACCACCTTGGGGACTTTAATCAACTTTTATCAAATTTATCTTTATATACTTCTACTGAGGCAATCACATATTAGAGAAACTTAATCTCATTTTATAACATGCATTCTATTCCTCCGTAAATCTGGAGAACGAATGAGATTGAAAAAGGTATTTAGGTGCGATTACACGTTTGGCAAACAGTGACAAGCCCTAACAAATACAAATGCTGCCGACAAATCGGATTGTTTCTAAAACCCCTTTTACACGTTTGAAATTGTTTACGTTTGCCATTGTTTTTAATAGTGTAATCATACCTTTAGCTAGGTATTTTAAAATGTTATTTCTAATTGAATGCTCGATCCAAATATATAATATAGCGGGACACAGCTCTTAAAACAATAAAAAAAATCGTATACGATGTAACAGTTTATAGTAACTATATTTAATTTATTATAGCCTCTCATAATTCATCGGTGGGGATCGAAACATTTTTAAAGAGCATCTTATGTGACTCTTCGATTTAAACCATGAAAAAACAAAATGATTCAAATAATTTTGAATCCACGAGTATAGATTACCTTAGTAGATATGACCTCGGCATTGAACTGAAAGAGACAGGCTTATGAAATATGCAAAAATGACTTAGTCGTTATTATTATTTATGAATAGGATAGGTTATTATTATTTCAATAGAAAAGTAACATCACTAATCTCCTCTTTGGAATATTTTATTTAATAATAATGTTGTTAGAAATATTTAATGATATATAACGACCATTATATCTACAGTCCCGGCGAATAAGTGGTGGCGAATAAGTCGAATTTGTTCGAAAATGAGTTCATTGTATTGTAAAGGATGCGGGATCGTATTATCTTCGTAATGAATAAGTGGCCTGACTTAGCCACTTATTCATTACGAAAATAATGAATTTCATTGGCTTGAAAAGGAGTTAATGCTTATATTACATCTTCATTTCAGTCCAAAAAACTCTGAGTATGACACGGTTCCGTTGCCTTCAATACAATTAACTCTCTCTGAACAAAATTCGACTCAACAATTTATTCACCGGGGTTTAGATTATTTAACCAAAAAATCTTATATTATTGGATTTCCAATGAAATCATTGGAATTAAGTTATTAATCAAGCAATTAAGTTATTACAAAAATTCCCAAATTTACCAAACATTCACTGAAAATATGTGCAGTGAGGGTTGTTTTCTTGGTCCCCTGTGCTTTAAATTATTATGCGGTTCCCTTCTCAGTATATATTTTAAGATTATAGGGAATTTTATATATGTGAATACTTTTCCGTAAACATGGTTTAAGTCGGGAGATCACAAACTGGAGAGGTTTAGATGGATGGGGCTAAAATGGAGCTGTAAGTAAACAAGCATATGATCGATGAAGGAGAAAATAGCTATGCTTCATTCAACAAGGATAAAAAAGTTTTCTAAGGAATAACGTTGGTATAGAAGATAGGATATAGGATTAAGATTACCAAGTGATAGGTATAAATATATATTCTAAAGAGGATACAGGCGACCTGTGGTCTAGTATTTTGCTTAACAAACTACTAAACCAAAGATCGCGGGTTCGTAGACCGGCACGTGGACCTAGGATTATTTAAAGGAAGTAAACAACCCTTGGTTAAACGGGGGTGCCCGAGACGATGACAGGTACTCGTTAAAAATAACTGTTCTAATTAAACCTGCATAGGCAGAATTTTGAGTTCCCACTGTAGCATTGTCCGATTAGCCGTAGCAGCATAAAGTTGTGTTAAAGTAACAATCAACAAACTTTATCGTAACAAATTATTTTTACCTCAAGGTAGTATCCTTGGTCCAATCCTATATACAGTTTATACAGCTGACATCCCAACTCATCCTCTATACTATCCTTACCACGTATGCTGATGATACATGTGTATTATCAGTCAACACCAATCCAGTTATTGCATCCCAAAGTCTCCAATCCCATATCACTGATCTTGAAGAATGGTGTTAAAACTGGAGAATTAAAATAAATTCTCAAAAATTGCATCAAATCACTTTTACCTTACGTCGTGAACCAATGACTTCCTGCCCTTCAGTATCCTTTAATAATATCCCTCTGGTGCCTGTAGAACAGATCCGATACTTAGGGTTGCACCTTGACAAACGATTGACCTGGAATCCTCATACAAGACTGAAAAGACAAGAAACCGCACGACGTTTCAGGCTACTTCAACACTTACTAGACAAACGCTCTAAGCTCCTAATTAACTACAAACAAAAGACTCATCTACATGACCATCATACGACCTATTTGGACTTACGGAGTAGAGCTTTGGGGCTCCACTAAGCCCTCAAATTCCTCTCGTATCCAATCCTTACAGTCAAAAATCCTTCGTAAAATCCTCTATGCTCCTTATTTTGTTAAGAATAAAGTCATCCATAACGACCTTAATGTCCCTTTTGTTGCTGATTTGGCCCGAACCCGGTATCTATCCTTTCATAACAAACTTCATTACCACCCAAACCCTCTAGTTTCAAACCTAGCTTCCTCTTCAATTCCCGATAATCCTCCGAGGCGTCTGAAAAGAAGATGGCCACGTGACCTCCTTACTTGAACTTTGATTTGAGTACTACCAGTGGGTAGTTTCTCTACTTGTCATTATATATCACTTAGCCTATTTACTTGTTGTATTATTGTAATACAGTTGTAGATATCAATAAATAAATTTAAAAATAAAATTATTTTTAAAGTCAACTTTAACGTGCTGAAGTTAATTAACTTTAGCAATTTTTTTCTAAAAAATTATTTTTAAAAAATATGACTCATAATGACTATACTTGTAAATAAAAATAATCGTAAATGACTATGACACTAAATAAGTGCATAACATAGGTAAACAAAAAAAAACCTGTACCACTACAACACACGAAGGCTCTTGGTTTCAGTACTGAGTAGAGACTGAACTGTTTCAAGGACAATAGTTGTGCAGGGTGATTTGTCCATCACGCTCATCCACGACGTTTTCTTCAATATAAAGGCTGGATGAACCCCAGGAGAACTGCAGAGCCCACAGGGTCCATGTCCACTGTTAACAGATTAAAATAATTTATCTTCTACAACCGGATATGAACCAGAAACCAGCATAGCAAATCAGCGCTCTACCCACTTGCGCTACCCTGCTCTATATTAATACATTGGTAGGGGGGAGTGTTAATATTCCGCGTTAAAAATCTATCATCGAAATTGTCAATTTTAATAATGTTTTTTTATTAATTTATTTAAAATGATTGTGGCAAACTAGTATATCTGTATTATTATTTAAACTCAATGACACGCACTGTTCTTGTCTGTATCTATCTTTAGATTAATCGCTGGATCGGCATAGTAATTAAATCCTAATCAATAGCTATCCCATATGTTGCTGATTTGGCCCAAACTAGATACCTATCCTTCCATGAAAAGCTCCATACACACTTGAATCCGCTAGTCTCTCGACTTGCTTCCCATACTATTCCTGATAACCCTCCGAGGCGTCTGAAAAGAAGATGGCCTCGAGACCTTCTACTATAAAACTTCATTGGAGTGCTATCAGTGGATAGTTTCTCCACAAGTGATTTTTTTGTTCATGTCCTTTGTTCATACAGCCAATTTACTTGATGTAATGTTATTACAGTTGTAAATATCAATAAAAAAAAAAAAAAATCAATAGTAAAATAATTTCAAATTGGTTTGAACTTCATCATTTCTCCATAGCTCCATAACCAGTCCTTTTCGGGCCGATTCACCAGTGTCCTCCCCACCAAGGTGCACTCGGGCCCAAGGACAGTAACGTCTCGGTTTAGATCCAAGGATTATGGCTGTTCAAGGTACACACACGATGGCCTATTGTATCCCGAGTAGATCTTCCATGGACCAAATCTCCGAGCAGAAATTTCACCTCGAAAACCTTAAACTTAGTCCTGTCATGTATACACGGGTTAGGTTCTTCACACCTACACCACCAAGTCCTCCATATTCAATATATGCATACATATATTGAATATATATATCAGTGATGTGACGGATATCCGAGGGAGAAGAAAGATCCGTATCTCTGACTTTTTGGCGGATCTTTTACCCTATTAATTTTCAATAAATAGATGGCATATTATATAGGGTTATTTTATATTCACTGCAAAACTCTTAAGTACGTGTTGGTAACCCCATAAACAGCAACTTCAACCAACGCTGAAATGAAAAAAAAATTCAGTCCTTCATTCAAGAGACCGATCAACTAATAATTAGTTTGTAGCAGTGAAAAACTATTGACATTTGACTCAGGCGATCCTTTCAAGGTTTAAAAAAAACTTCTTTGTTGACAATTTTATAACTCACTACCAAACACACTCGTAGCCAATGCCGCCTAGTGCTAGTCTAAAATTCGAAACATGTACCGTCATTTGGCGACAACTGTCGAGTTCAAAGGCACGTCATCGATTGAGTAAAAAAGTTAAGATCCGTATCCATGTCCGTATCCGCGGATCATGACACCAAATATCTTATATATATTCATATTCATACTCCCCTCCTTCACTGCGGTCGGTGTGCATTGAAACATGAACCTTTCGAATTAATTAGTGAGGTGGTATTACCGGATCATTAATATCAGAAACTTCGTTGCGGTTACAGGATCAAAGTTGGTTCCAGTTACAGCCGCATCCGGTCACGACTAACGTATTTTATCAGTTATAATTAAAGGGACTATTTTTAAATATCCGGTTAAATAGTTCTTTTAAATTTTAAGCGGGCGTAAATCCTATTATATTTGGGTTAGGTGGATAAGAAAAAATATTTTCATTTGAAAAGAAAAGATATGTCCAAAATATTGTTTCATCTTTTTGTAAAAATGTTGCATACAACGAATGAATTAATGTCGAAACTCTAGATTATTTAAGTATATCCCGAATGGCGGAGAGTTTTCGTTTCTCTTGTTCTGCGTTGATAAGCGAAAGAGTATTCTTATACTATTGTTATGGAGCTTTACGCTAAATTTTTACTCGAGAGATCGCGCTGTAATGTACCCTGATAAATTAAAGGCGATTTAAGTTCGATAATTGGGGACGATCCATCCCTAAATGGCCGCTATATGCAACAAATCCTCCCTCGCTATCGGAGCGCTGGACGGCCGCCAAACTCTCTCCTATAAGAGGTAATTTGATCTGAATATACGTAGGGGATATCTTGTGTGTGTAGCTTGAACCTCTCTACGTGGCAGCCTTCCAGCCTCTCTATCTTATATTTCTTCCGGGGAAATTGCCACCGCGTCTTTAATAAAAAAATATATTCGCTATAGAAATACAGATGATTGGTATAAGTATCGCTAAATGCTTACAGGCGACTACAATATTATATACAAGACTATAAGCCCTAATTATAGTTTAATCAGCTTTTCGTTGCGGATGAAAGAAAGAAATAACGACGTTGACCCTCTCGAGTTCATTTCAGCTTTAATTCATTTAAATATTTAAATCGGATTATGTATTTACTTTATAAATAATTTCAATAGCTATTACTCATTTTTAACGAGTCGAACCATTTTATTCGCATTTACCCTTTAAAAAACTATTGGATCCAGTTGGAATGTAAGAACACAAATTATATTTTATTTATTAATTATTTACCTACATACTGATATAAAAAAGGTAGATACAGGACAAAAATTGGAATAGCACGATGGTAGATCCTGAAGGTAATCTATCCTCCCTATAAGCTATACTAGTCATAACCAAACAATTGAGCTTAATGGCACACATTGACAGGTGCACCAACCTTATCATCACCTCTTCTACATGTTATATATTTTAGGGAGTTAAGTTGACACCTTTGGTGCCAATTCACTAGAGATTCTTTTCTACTTCTTAGCCTAGTTTGTAACGGATAGGATGAAATGACGTACTTTAGTCCTAATTAATTGATCCAAAAACACATGTTTTTGTACCAGCTTGAGATAAAAACTATTATTACACTGAGACTAAGAGCCGTAGGAATGAGCCTGCTCTTCGTATTATGTATCTTTACCTACCTAGATTTTTTTACTTTTCCTGAGACATCATTATGATATGATCGAATAACTGATTATATATATTTTAGCACTATAATGTGTACCATTTTTATTGATAACAAAACACTTCTAGTGGTTATCGTAAGATCACGAAAAGATCACGATTTCGCAGCTCGGCAAGTTGTCTCCGTATTTTTTAAAGGGATTAAAAAATCCTCGGTTATGCCGTTCTTCGGAAGTCTTGAATAGGCAAAATCTTGGAGCTCACGCTGTAGCATCGTTCTGTAAGCCATAGCAGAATAAATTGGATTTAAATGAATAAAAAAATCTTTTAGGTAGCTCCTAGTCTCTATAATTCATTGATTTCTTCGAACAAATGTACATTTATCCTGGACCCCTTCATTTCAGTAGTCTTGGGTCAACTGTTGTGTATGTTAGAATGATGTTCTTCCTTTATGTATCTGTTCCTGTAGAAAAGATGACTAGTAGATCATTTTCTGCTGTTTTGCCATAATTAATTAATTAAATGATATTTTAAATAATTTTTGTTATAAATTTCATAAAGGAATATGGTGTAATACATAATATAATATGATATGATGTTTTTACGTTGGAGCGTAGAGGCAGTTACCCGCTTCCTGTGTAGGCAATCGATTAGCGGGCCGGCAAACATCGCTGTGAACTCTACGAGGGTCAGGCCGTGAACTTGACAGCTAGCTATCTGAGGCCTTTGTATTGCCAAAATTCATAAGAAATGTTTACATGTTTCAGTTATGAAACAAAAAGAAGGTTAATATTTGAAACTATTTTATTTATATGAATCTACAGAGCGGCGTAGCACAGTTTGTAGAGTGCTGAGCTGCTATTCTGTTGAAACCTGGTTCAAGTCCGGCTTAGAATACATAAAATATTTAATCCGTTAACAACCATACATGGGTCCTTCTGGGACCTGGTACCTTCCTGTTTGCTTATTTGACCTCACCTTATACTGCTATGGCTAATCTGACGATGCTACCGTCTCTAGCTCTAAATTTTAGCTACCCCGGTTTAATTACGACAGGTGAAGTGAGTACCCTTCAATTGCAAAAATCTGTTGGTTAAGTCTAATCTTACCCGTATCACCTTCCTGCACTGTTTTAACTCTTTATTCCTTTCATTTTTAATCTATATAAAGCTAACGATAACTTGTATTTTGTGGAAAATATTAAATGGAAAACGAATGAAAAGCTAAAACTGGTTGTGACTCAACTCGAAGTGACAACCTGCGGAATAATTACCATTTTTTCCATATTATTCATATTTTATTATGACAATGAACTGATGATGATTTTATTTATTAGACTTTACTATTTTATTTATTTATTACTACTACTCCTAGCACTATATTTTATCAACGCTATTATTACGAAAGTTATTGAACAACGAGATGCTTTTTCTACTTCAAGGAAAATTTCTTGATTGCCGACAGAACTGAGAGAGCAAGAAGGTATCCTATCTATCTTATGTAAGATGACATTCCACTCAAGAAACCAGCAAACCAATTACAAATGGTCACGTTCTTCTGACTTACAGTTATTGAAGAAACTATAACCCTACAAGCTACCTCCTCCAGACGCTCATAGTTTCGTGCACGTTAAATTCTGATTAAAATCTTCCCAATGTTATTTATAAAACAACGTTTTTGCACAAAAATTTCCCATTTTTTAAGAAGTTTGTGTTGAAAACTGAATGCTACTATGGCTAATCAGGCAATGCTACTGTGGGAGTACTACATTTTGCATATCTTGATATAACTATAATAATGGGATCTTTAACGAGTATATGGACTGTCATTTTACGTTCTTTCGGAAAGACATAATAGTTCGTTCCATACCTCATATCAATGGCGGCTTCGAAATCTTAATATATTTCTTCTCGATCATCCTACACAGACTGAGCTATAAGTTAGTTAAAATAGAAGAACTATGCGAACCTATTTATTAATGAATATTACTTTAACATAAAATAGGTATAAGTCAAACTGATTTAGATTCTAATTAAGAAATAAAATAAAATGTATCAAGTGTGTCATCTTTTGTTAGTATCTTACTTGTTTTAGGATTTTTATGTTCGATATTATATTAAGTCTAATTAAACCAGTCTGATGTTTAAGTTATTTTATTTTGGTTGATTTAAAAAACAGGAAAAAAATTAATTATTAAATTGTTTACACTAGTTTCATATATGTATTTTGTTGAATGCAAACATATACATTAAATAAGATACACTCTGGAAGGCCCTTCATGTATCTTTCTAAGAGTACATGAAGGGCGTTCCAGGTGGCTCACTCACTCACTTACTATTAAAATACTGCCAGAACCCTCATTTAGCAAAACATATTTTTGAGAAGTGTATTAAATAATTTACAAGCAAGAATAAATGATTTACTAATTACACCGAGCTATAGTCACATTTGTATTTAGTTCTTCGTTTACACATCGCCTACTGTCTAAATTATTCTACTTTCTCAAATTGTATCTGTATTTTGTCCGTTATCTAATCATTGTAAATATGTGTTTGTTTGTGTGTGTAAATGAGTGCCATATTCATCTACAATATAAACTAAAACTCTAAATAGAAAACCATAGGGAGTAGATGACCTAAGAATGTGATGCCTTTAAGCTTGAAGAAATGAACAAATATCAGCTGAAGAAGTAATTCAGATTCCATTTCAATTGTTTTGTTTTTAACACCGCAATATGCTCATTTACACAAGTGATACCTTAGATTTGAATTGAAGAAACGATTCCTAGAGTATTTTCATCAGCATTGGACGACGGTGCATCTTAAACAATGTATTTTGGTTATATACAACTGTAATATTAATGCACAAGTTAGTTCTCTCGTTTCCTTGTACAATTGGTTATGTAAAAGGAAACAACTGAAGATAAATAGTTCATTAGGAAAAATTATAGTTTCGCCGAAAGTAGAGAGGTCGATACCTCCACTGTGAGGGCCGATACCTCCTGCCGATGTCTAATTATATCGCTCCATACCCGATGTATTGTTTCTCCTTCATCGCATAAACGTGCTGAGCCTCATATATCAAATGGCGTGAGTAGTACATAAGAGCCCTTCAATGCTCTTCAGACCAGCGAGAATTCTAGGAATATTGTTTATTCCTCAATAAAATTGCTTAAAGAATATGCTTTATAACAAAAGTAAAACCTTTTAAGGTTTAAAATGGCGTCACCTGTGGTGTAGTGGCTAGAATAACAACCTTCTATGCCCAAGTTCTTGGGTACGCAGCCCTTGCATTTGGACCTAGCATAAAGGGAGTAAAAAATCCTTGGTTATACCATCCTTCAGAAGGGACGTGAAATTGGGACACCACACGACTGCCTGTGCGGTGTCAGGTACTCGTTTAAGATCCCTATCCTAATATAGGGAATTTTAGATGGGGTTAATGCTTTTCCGTAAACGTGGTTTAAGTTGAGAGATCACCAACTGCTTTAGATGGATGGGGCTAAAATGGAGGCAAACAAGCATATGATCGATGAAGCTAGAAAGTAGCTTTGAAGCATAGCTAAGGATAAAAAAGTTTTCTAAGGGATAATATTGGTATAGAAGATAGGATACAGGGTAATGGTTACCAAGTGATAGGTATAAATATATATTCTAAAGAGGATACAGGGACGACCTGTGATCTAGTATTTTGCATAACAAACTACTCAATCCGAGATCGCGGGTTCGTAACCCGGCACATGGCCGGATTTTATTAGGATTTTTTAAAGGAAGTAAAAAATTTCTTGGTTGTGCCATCTTTCCGAAGGGATGTTAAACGGGGGTGCCCGAGACGATGTCAGGAACTCGTTATTAATAACTGTTCTAATTAAACCTGCATAGGCAAAGTTTAGGACTCCCACTGTAGCATCGTCCCATTAGCCATAGCAGCATGAAGTGACATTAAATGAATAAACAACAAACAAACAATTACTTATAAAAGGTTTGGTATCAAAATTAAACAAGGAAATGATAATACTTTCTGGTTTCTAATTACAAAAGACTGACTCATTAGTAGATACCCCACAAAACCTCTAAAAGAGTCCAAAATTCAAGGGTAGATTGTTGTCGAACGAAAGCAACAATAACACGAAGATAAAGCAAAGGTATTGTTGTTAAAACAAACTAGCCACGATGAGAACAACGGGCGAGTGAAGCGAGTTAGGTAGTGGTGGAAAGGACGTGCGCAAGACCCTGTGCACAGGTTGTGTACTAAATTGTCTAACTTTAGCTAAGTACGTACAGTGCTGTATTACTGACCTGTAGGTCTCTAGTTGTAGACCAGCTGTGGAAGATAAATTATAAATTTATTATGATTTATAAATTATTTCACCAGGGGCTCAATCAACCTCAATAAAGTGGGTAACCTAAATTGGGGAGAAAACATCAGAGGCTGAGCGTGATCACTCCCCCAAGATCCAATGAAATTTGACATCTGAATGATTACGAACACCAACATAGCTATCACATTTATCACTGAGCATATTCTAATATGATATCCTAATTAATTAAACATATGCCTTTCAACAACTGCCCGCTACAGCTGCTTATAGATATCGACACGCTAGAGCAGATGCTTTGTTAACGACCACTCTAAATACATCTGTCTTCCTTCATTATATCCTCGTCCATACGGCCAGCCTGGGCCAATCCCAGGAGGTTCAGGGGCGGGAAAAGTATCAAGCAGAACGGTAAAGTGGTATACATTATACATATAAAAACTTTTAATATAAACTGAAGCAAGGATCGAATCCATCCATAAGGCGATGGAAAATTATCTTTCCCAAAAAGAATCACTGCTAAAAACATTGCTTACTTAAACACCTACAATAACATAAACCAAAAAATTAAAATCAAGCCGTTTTCTGGACTCTAAATATGGACTTGTTATCAAGGTCAAAATTGGATACAACTGCATCGTTTGTCATTGGCTTACTGATTACTGTGTGATCTCTTCCGTTTCCCCAGACGCATGGAAATTACATAATTCCATTGCGCTGTCTTGGAAACGTTAAATGGCCGATCTCTTGTTAATTGAATTGTTAAACCAGAACTAAAATGTCGTTTGTTGATTACTAGCGAAATATTTACCATTTAAAATAAATAATTGAAACTCTTCTATTTACAAACATTGCCGTTTTTTAAAATTATTATCTGTATGTTTACATTTATTTCACGTGTGACAATGAAAACACACGATTTTGGAAAGATTTTTTTTTTAATTACTAGCCCTGGCAGCAAGAAATGTGAATCGAACTATTTTCAAAAGGAAGCCCAAATGGAAAAACCCGTTTTTGCTGTTGATTTAAATTTTTTTTTTAGAAAAATCTACCTCGTCCTCTGACGTCAATGGAAGATGAAGATCACAAGGAAACTATCTAAAAAGATCCTCATATTACAGCCAGAAAACTTGCGTCAGTTCTCGGCAAAAGCCGAATGATCTTTTAATGACCCTGACAACTGTTGAAAAATATAAGACGGAAAATCCAGATATAAATTTTAATTTTAAGTTAAATTTTTTTGTGGATAATGCTGTTATAAAACAGTTTTTCCAAGGAGGCAATGGTGAGAAACTTACTGAGAGAAAAATATTACATAAAACTTAATAGTTTATCTTAAATACCAGTAAATAAACCAGCATTTCGTTTGTTCCAACACAATTAAGTCAGAAACAAAATAGCATCCTACAAATGTATCACAGATATAGCTCTCCCGTTAAAAGGCTATAAAAAAAAATACCCGAATAGAGAAAGTAAATCGCTCATAGATATTTTACAGATACTATAAACAATTTTTTCCTTTTTTTAATTTATTTATACTAGCTCTTCTACCGTCTGTTTATCTGACCTTATTTTTATCTGCCTCGTCATGACACTTGAATAAGCGAAACATTGTTGTCGACTGATATTTAGAGATCTTTTAGTTTTAGTCTTTTAGTTCTTATCTACCAATAATTTTGTAAACTTCGATTTTCTTAAAACACTAAAAAAATTCCAACCGCAATAGATCATCACATATTCAATAGTAGGTAACCAGAAATATCATTTCACAAAAATTAAATCTGAACTGATAAAGGAATGAGAGTAGGTCGAAATGAATTTGAAGAAGGCACGTTTTATTGTTAATGAGCTCTTGCATTCTTCAGTCTATTGGAATTTTTAAAACGTTATTAACAAATAATATTAACCTAAATTAGTACGTGTTAATTTATTATAGGCAGTCGTTAATTCGAAAGGTTATTGCGATTTTAAATCTATCAACTGATCAAGCTTACGTCATGACATTCAAAACTGAAACTAAATAGAAGAATTGGAAATACTTATTCAATTTTCATATTTAGATCAGCCATTGTTTTTCTATGATGAGACGATTCATAATATCATATTACGATATTCATAAAACATTCGATAATTATTTGTAGAGAAAGAAAAATAGGGATTACTGTAATCATTATTATAAATTATTGGAAATAAATGTAGAGACCAATTCAGTGGATAAAAAAATGTTCAGAATAAGAAATAAACGACAATTTATTGCCTAAAAAAAAATTAAAATAGCAATAAATAAATAATATAAAATAATAAAAGGTAATTATTCCAATAGAAAAGATAATGTGTATACTTAAGTTATCATTTCGTCTAGAAATGAACGTTTCAACAAACATATATCATCTATTATACTTCGAAATGTTAGTTGAAACTTTTATTTCTTGATGAAATGATTACCGAAATCTACTCATTACCCATAATTTAATTATATTTTCCATACTACCTCATGATAGCTTGTTTTTTTGGAAAATATTAAAAATGAAGAAAATGCACAGTTAAAACTTGTAAATCTGCAACCTGCAGAACAGATCCCCCCAAATAAATTAAAAATGAAGAACGAATATACATTTACATTAAAAGAATGTAATTCTGTCGAGTAATTGTTAATCTTGCCTTTCTGATGTTCTCTTCTGAAGGGAAATAATAGTATAATTCATGGGTGAATTTCAACAGATTTCTTGAATTTAATTAATTTATTATAATCCAAATATAGGAATCTGGGTTGTAGAAATGCAAATACTATTTACTTTGCCCTATATGTGAGGAATCAAGAGGGATTGAGAATTATTCACACTGTAAACAGAATTTGGAATGTAACATATTCAAACATACAGATTAAATCATGTATAAATTGAAAAATAGTATGAAGTTGAATTGTTTTTAAACGTTTATTATTGTTTCTATAATTTCAGATCATTAATCACTATATTTTTATAATTATATAATGTAGCGAAATGGGCACTGTAATATTTTTACTATCTTGATGTATGAGTAGCGGCTTTACTGATGGATTTTTAAGCCCGAGCAGTAGACAGAGGTGTGATTGGGAGGATTTTGAAGTCTTGATTTCGATAAGTGAGCAGCATAAAGCGACGTGGAATGAATGAAAAACTTTTTTTTTGTCATTTTTATAACTGGCAAATGTAAGCAGCTAGCTAGCATTTTCTTTTCGTTAGCTGTCAAATGTGACGATACTCCACAAGAATCCTTATTTCAACAGGACATTTGAAACGTCCGTTGATACATTATTCCGATGACCTAGAGATATTGTGTATACTCGAAGGCTCCTTACCCCTAAGTTATGAAAATATCTTCAGTGTTATCTGCAATGTAACTTTCTTGAGCTCCCTCCTCCTTTTACATATACAAATAGTCTAAGATTGTAGGGAGGTAGAAGATAGGAGAGCAGAGAGTAAAGGTATAGTAGATAGTTTATAGTATGTAAGAGAGTTGTATCCAAGTCAGCTGTAGTCCATAGTCAATGAGTTATAATGAATTGCTGATAGTTAATAAGTCACATAGTTAGTTCAAAGGAATGTCTTTCGAATATCCACATTGTATCTGTTCAAAATCAAAATAAATCTATATATTTGTTACAAGTCGTCCACCAATCGTTAATTGGCCTCAAATAGGCACAGTATCATCTTCTACCGTAGCACTGTTTCAGAGGAAACTTAACAGGATTCCTGAACTGTACTGATCCGATATTGATGTTGCCCAGCATTTGCCCATTTAGGTGCCTGTAGGTTCTACAAGTTTTCTATAGACTTCAAGGACATACTCATCGAAGGGATTTGGAAGAAAGCAGTCTACAACTGGACTCGCAAAGCATCAAATACTGTAGCTCTGATCGCTGTTGAAACAACTTGGTCCACTTAGCACGTTGCCCCGATTCTCAAGTGCCCGTCAGCATCAAGTTCTTTGCCAGACTCACCTCAGGTCTCATCTACCTCTGTCATCTGGATTCATCGACAACGGGTATCCAGAGCAGAAGACAACAGGACGTTAGTTTTTCAATAACTCTATGAGTCTAAATATTTCTTACAAGTCATCCACCGTTTGTTAACTAAGGTTAAACATAGCACAGACTCAAATCCACCATTTTACATCCCCTCCTAAGAATGGCATAACTGAGAGTTTTTACTCCCTTTAAAAAATGCCAAAAACACCTGCCGGGCTTCACGTGGGAATAATAGGTTGTTATGCTTGCTAATCACTACACCACAGGTGATCCAGCTCTGTATTTCTAACCGCTCTCATAGTTTGTTGTCTATTGGTTTTTACTTTAGTTTTTTATTAAATCACTTTTCAAAAAATATTGCTAAGGGGAAAACCTTATTTTCTGTCTCCCCCTTTCTTATATCATTGATTGGGTGATCGGCCCATACCCGCTATGTCAGCTCTTATGATTGTAACTTTTCAGTCCGTACTTATTGGGAATTTTCGGAGGCAATTTAGAAGATTGGTACAATTCCATTACGTCAATTGAAAAACGTTAGTAAATACTAATATAAAATGAATTGGCCGAATCAAATCAAATCATGTCTGCTCAAATGACACGCGTGCTATGAAAATGTCTGTAATATCTGATATTTGTACTGCTATATTGGCTATACTGTCCAAGCTATGATCTCAGGGAAAAGTCAGATCCTTTGATCTGAATATAATTAAATACTAAAATGGGATGCCACCCTGAGATCGTTATACTTAATATGTAATAATTTTATGTTATTAATAAATAAGAGACTTATATAGTCTTCTCCAAAGGTTAACGTGGTTGACTGACCAAGAGTTGTATATTAAATAAGAATCATTATAGAAGAACATTATATTTTATTTGTGCTGATCATGGTTACAGGCTTTATAAATCTTAATGTAATAGTTTTAATGTAATACTTGTTCTGTTTTAATGTAATACTTGTTGTTTTGTTTTGCATATGTCGATACACATTTTAAGTAAGGGAGCGTGGGAGGCTTTCGTTTGAACAGGGTGGGCATGGTACAAAAAAATGTTAGGAAACACTGCTCTAAATTCTCTACTTATGTCATCCTTTTTTTGGACCGAATATTCTACGCAACAACTAATTTTTACCAATTACGTTATTCATCCCTAGCTTAGCGGCCACGTTTCACATCCGTAAAGAGTTGGATGGATGATGGTTTTATTAATTCTGATTTTTAGATTTCGGGACAAAAGACGCGAGCTCAGTAATGTTGAGACTGATTATTAACAACCAATTTTTGCCTTTAATCGCCCCTTTATTTCTTCTAGAATTTCGTTTTTTCTAGTTACCATAGACCCTGAGTAATTTTCATTCATCGAATTTTCTGTATTTAGTTTTATACTTTCTCAGTTTTGTCTTCACCCAATAATGCTATATCGTCTGCAAACTCAAGCACGGATATTTTACAATAAATTATACAAATTCAAAAATGTAATTTTTATAATAAAAATTGATGTATAATATATATAAATATTTCTCTTGACAGTTGACATTCAGCAGATTGGCTGTCAGTGAAATAAAACAAAATAACATGACAGGGTTGAAAAAGAGCAGTAGTACCCAGCGGTACTTCTCCCGTGGCTTGATTTAATTTCCTCTGATAACAAAGTCCTCATCCGTGTTCATTTTGTTCTCCTCCTAGTGTTCTCAGGCATGAGAGTCGTGGCCATTTGTTCTATTAATGGGTTTGGGGTGTCCGTGTAGTTTTTCTTGAAAGCGTTTGTAGTATGTTCGTATGTGTTCCTCAACCGTTGGTATTTTAAAGTCAGTATGCGTTTTTGTTATTGACATGCCATGGGGCTTCTGTGACAAGTATTTTTAATTGGAAAGTTAGTAGTCTTTTACTTTGAGCCTGTTTAGAGATGCCGTAAATTTGTAAAGCATATATCCAAACTGGTTTTATTAAGTAAGTGGACGTGTTTAATTTCTGTCCTAAATCTAATTTGTAGTTTTTCCTGAATAGTGAAGCATTAAATAGAGTTTATGATTTAGTGATTGGCGTTTCATCTTAAGTGAGGACCCCATGTCATTCTCCTATCAAACGTTAGTCCAAAGTATTATACTTTTCTGTCTGTGGGATGGGCGAGCTATTAAGGTTAATGAGGGGGAATATATAACATAAAGTACAATAACTAAATATAATAAAATAATAATTAATTTAATTCATATAATGCATAAATTTTTGAAAGCTCTCATGATTGTTTCAGAAACTTCGCACCAGTTAAAATTATTTTATTAATCAATTTTACTATGGTAGTTTACAACATTGACTGTCATAAAATCTGTTGTAATGATAATATGTTCATCGATATCGACCAACCGCTATTGTAACTCCTCTCTCCCACGGTCCTGTAATCACCTTGACTCATGACATTCAGTCAATGTGACGGTCCTATTACTATTCATATTCGACATTTGTGTTTATCTTCTACTATCACATATTGCCACCTGCCGGTTTAATACATTTTTTGAAAGTTATTATTTCCTTTAAAACAAATGTCTAGCCCAAATAGGTTCACCTGAAATTTTCCTTTATCGATTTTTCAACAGAATGCTTCAGGGGTAAGAATATGATATGCTACTATTTTGAAATGTTCCTTTAGCTATTTATTTATCGTCACTTTATGGCATATCCAAGAATTCTTGACTTCCTTTAAAAAATCCTACGACCACCCGCCGGGCTGCGAACCTGCGACCTTCTGCATAGAAGGTTGTAATGCTAACCACTTCTCCACAGATGACCCCTAAACTTTGTTCTTTTTCCATTTAAACCTTTTTTAAGTTTGTTTTCCTACATAGAATTTTATTATGCATAATGGAATGTATTTTATGAGACGGATGAGTTGGAATTTAAGCACAAACATTATTATGTGAAAAAGTTTTTAAAAAGTACAAATTTTGGAGCCTTACTCGTTTTACTGAGAGAAAAAAATAGGCTCTAGCGATTGATGACCTTGAATAGCCATTATCCGTGGATCTAGACCGATTTGCTTCCGTATTCGAACTCGAAGATACCTCGATTTGAAGGGCGCTGCTGAACAGAACCCAAACGGACCGTTTACGATCCTATGAAAACCATGGTTTTTAGTAACGTGAGGTTTGATATTTTAGGTTTTACTTCGAAGGACGGACAACTCCTCAAAGTATTCGAAAATAAGGACGAGTCTTTTTCAAACCTAAAATAAATTTATTGCAAACTATTCAACATCTCAAAACAATACTTAGTGGCTACTCTTAACAGGTTCTCAGGGATACAAAATAAGTGCTAAACTTCAATTTCTAGAAGAATACGGGGATACCTCTGCTTATTCCTTTACCCTTTGCACTCGGCACTGTTTCGGACATGGCCTACCAGCAACGTATTATAATTATCGTAGTTTTATCATATTATCTATTAATTAATTTGTAAACTATAAAGTCAAATAATCTATGGGTTCTTTTATATTGCTTTGTATTTGTGGTCTGGGTGTTTGCTGATGTATGTCAAACTCGATTATTGTTGGAGAATCGGTAGATTCAGTAACGTCTTTCCACTCTTCACTAGGTCTTCTTCGGAAATGTTTTCTTTTACACTACTTGTATCGCTATCACTGTATATAAAATTTCTTCGTTTTCTTGTTGGTTGAATAATATCATTACGATTATTTTCTTTTGCTTGAATAGTTATTTGTTTTTAAATTTATTTTTACTTTTATTTAAATCTGTCTGTATAAACATCTATCTGAAACTCGTCTTCACTACTGCTTACTTCACGAGATTCACTGGTGCTTGTTTGTTTTGCCATTTTTATGAGAAAAAAAAATTGATTATAATATAAAAGAAAAGATAAAGAAATGCTTTGGAAATTACTAAAGGTAAATTACGAAAGCACAAGACTGTCTTATTACTGCAGAGATCTTTACTATTCGACGCTTCAATACGAACTGAGATCTTGTGAATTTCTTCTCTCAGTTTTCCGATTTCTTTATTATCTTATCAAGTTTCTCATATCATTGAGCCATACCCCTGTACCTTTGTACGCCTAATCCTCTAATTCTGCATATTGCTCAACGGATTAGAGAAGTGTATATGTGTAGTACGTCGTGAACGCACTTCGCACGTTCTTTGCGTCTTGTTAATTTTATCATATTTCTATTATTTTTTTTATGCCATTTTAATAGAAAACTACAAGATAACAAGTGTTTCTTAAAAAATTGCGGTGGAATAATTCTCCGTAATCGCTAATAAACATTCCTGTTCCCTCAGAGGGATAACCGAGTGATATGCTAGGTTTACGGTTTCCCCTCAGAGGAGACAACTCAGTGTAAAAGGTTAAGTACTTATAGTAGTACAATTAAATTAACAATTGTATTATTTATTGTGAAATGGGGGTTGATCAGGGTACTCCCCCTGGTAATTATTTAAAATACATTTTTCTTAGAAATTTATTGTAAAAATAGAATTGTATCAACCCATTTATAATATAAAGTAATGAAGGGAGAGAAGTACTTTCATACTTTTTTCTAATAGTTAGAATTATTTAAAAAATGGATAAAACCATTTTTTTTTTCAATATTTTGCAGCTGTTAAAAGTACTTATGGTAGTTGGAAAACAAAACGATCGTGTTGGCTAGTTTATGCGCCTTATTTTGAAGAGATACGTCTAGTTACGTAACTTAGCCCCTTGTATTATGTAACTATTGCATAACAGTTGAAATACATTTTTTTTGTACTTATTTCGACTCCCACATTCATCTAATCAATTACGTACATTCCTCTAATTTTTTAAACTAAATACTATAGAAAAAAGGAAAAGCTCAAAACAGTTATAAAATATTTGTCAGGACAGGAGTGGAAGAATTAAAAAAAAAAAGAAAAGTATTAAGCTTTAAAAATAATTGTAAGAATAATATTTACCAATTTTTCAATATTTCAGACAGATAGATAGACAGGACAGAAAGAGCATAATGAGAAAATTAAAAATACATAAAGCACATGTTAAGATCAAAATCCAACATGGCAATCACCAGAGAAAACCAAGACCAAAATGCAAGTACTGAAATGTTTCCAGTAACACGGCAGATGATTCTGAACTTGCAATTGGGACTTGGATGTGCGGTGTTGTCTCTGGTGTGTTTTGTTGGTTTGTGAGGTTAGGATGTACGTGTGTTTCCTTTTTATTTTCTTATTATTCTATTACTCATTTGATGATGGCTAAATTAGCAAAATATTGGCAGGTTTTTATTTTTCATATGGCTGATTTTTTTTGTTTGAAAATCTACTCTTAATAAAAGTCTTGATGTACTTAAATCCCGCTTCTCTACCTCAATAAACCGATTCTTTTCTATTCCATTGTTTAAAATCTAGCAGTAATGTTTGAACAACCATATTTTTCGAATCAGTAGAAGTCTATTATCTCAAGAATTCATCTGCTCTTTCCTACCTCTTAATCCTACCCCACTTTGACTTTGGCTGCCTTCTAAAGCTCCTTCTGTCTGCTATACATTAGATAATAAAGAAAAGACTAATGAATAGTTTCATTATTATAAGTCCTCATTCGCGCCCAAAGTGTTCAGTATATATGCCGAATCGAGGTGGCTTTAGCCACATAGATCGCAATACGTTCTAGGTTTTTATTTTTTTTAATACTTAAGAACTAAAAAGCTTCTGTACATCCTCAATTTGTTCACTTCTTGTTTTCTCTATACACGTACAATATTTGTTTGTTTATTTACCGTCATTTTATGCTGCAATGGTCAATCGGACGATGCTACAGTGGGAGCTGTAAATTTTGCCTATCCAGGTTTAAATAGAATAGGGATTATAACGAATACCTGAAATCCTTCAGCCTCGGGGACACCGTTTTACGTCCCTTCTGAAGGACGGCATAACTAATGATTTTTTACTCCCTTTTAAAAAATTCTAGGGCCACCTGCCGGGCTACGAACCCTCGATATTGAGCATAGTAGGTTGTTATGCTAACTACTACATTACCAGGTCGCGACCCCCTTAACATTATTTAAATACCAGATCTCAGACGTCAATCCTGATCATCCATTCCCAAGGAACTGTGTCGTTTAATTTAGGAGATTCTTGAAGTAATCAGATGGGTTTATGACCTGAGTATTATATTTATGGCATGGGCTTATAAACTATGAAGTATATTGAAGTCATTATTTCCTTATGACCGTTGTTGTAAATATCTTTAACATCTCTGGTATATATTTATATTGTACTCCACTATGTTAGAGCCGAGGGTAGTGAGTATGGTAGGTATCCTGTATTCTTTGGTTTATTGATGGTATATCATATCATATCTCATCTTCCCACGCTTTGACTACAGTAGTGTGGTATGCGGGGTCCTTTCAAATGATCTTGAAGTATGATTAAAGCGAATAATGAACTGCTCTCTAAGCTTTGTCCTTGGCACCCCGAGGCGGTCCCGCGCATCCCACCTTTATGATGAGTGGCTCTTCTGAAGACAATGTTTCCTCAGTGCATCTTATAACAGTCTATCAACTGTCAACACACTTCATATATCTACAATCTCCTCCAATTCAAATCATCAGTTCAGCACCACCAACCTTTCCGATCTCTATACTCGTGCCCATAGAACCAAAGCGTTCGAACGTTCCTTTCTCGCCCGCTCCACCACAGTATGGAACTCAATACCTCCTATCATCTGGCATGCTCCTCCACTATCATCATTTAAATCCTTGCTTTTCCAACATCAAGGTTGATTTGGTAGAGCTCAAATAACAAATTCAACTCAAAAGGTAACGAGGCCATCTTTTCAGACGCATCGGAGGATTATCAGGAATTGAAGAGGTTGCTCGGTCAGTGTGGGTAGAAGGTTTGAGTGGGAGTAAAGTTTGTCATGAAAAGATTAATATCGGGTTTGGGCCAAATCAGCAACATTCAGGAGAATTGAGGATTTTTCGAAGGAATTTGAAATGTTAGGAAGGGATACGAGAGGAATTCGATGGTTTACTGAAACCCCAAATCTCTACTCCGTAAGCCCAAATATTCATATGTTCTTATTTAATGTGTTGCTAATCGCTTGCTTATTCCTTAACCCTTTGCACTCGGCACTGTTTCGGACATGACCTACCAGCAACGTATTATCATTATCGTAGTTTTATTATATTGTCTATTAATTCATTTGTAAAATATAAAGTCAAATAATCTATGGGTTCTTTTATATTGTTTTGTATTTGTGGTCTGGGTGTTAGGTGATGTATGTCAAACTCGATTATTGTTGGAGAATCGGTAGATTCAGTAACGTCTTCCCACTCTTCACTTGATACGCCTTCTACGGAGATGTTTTCTTTTACACTACTTTTATCGCTATCACTATCTATAAAATTTCTTCGTTTTCTTGTTGGTTGAATAATATCATCACCATTACTATTATTTTCTTTTCCATGAACAGTTATTTGTTTTTAAATTTATTTTTACCTTTATTTTAATCTGTCTGTATAAATGTCTATCTGAAACTCGTCTTCACTACTGCTTACTTCACGAGATTTACTGGTGCTTGTTCGTTTTGCCATTTTTATGAGAAAAAAAATTTGATTATAATATAAAAGAAAAGATAAAGAAATGCTTTGGAAATTACTAAAGGTAAATTCCGAAAGCACAAGACTGTCTTATTACTGCAGAGATATTTACTATTCGACGCTTCAATACGAACTGAGATCTTGTTATCAAGTTTCCCATATCATTGAGCCATACCCCTGTACCGTGTTGCTAATCGCTTGCTGATGTATACAAAGGCTTCTTATTTTTAGCGATTCAGCGATCCGCGCTGGCGGATGAATTGTAAAACAAAGGTAACCTCCCCAACTTCAATAAATTAATTAAAAACATCACCTACGGGACCGATTGTGTATCTAAATAATCTTCGAGCCCTCCTGAATATTCACAAAAAATTTCATTAAGGCCTCATTCGTTTAGGAGTTCAGTGACGTACATACGAACAGTAGAAATTTATATATATCTGTGTGTTTCTATTTATTTATATTTATTATTCGAACTCCATAGAAGAATATATGCACGACTTGATATCTCTATGCCCCGACCTAGCCCAACATACTGTATCCCTTGCCGGCTGTCACCTATCCTGGGGCCATAAAGTCCTCCAGACCTTTTCCTCAATTCTTCGACTGGGAAGGCTAGTGTTGCTCCTTTAATCGTCCCGGAAGTAATATTATTCATTCAAATGGCCCGGAGCGGAAGTTGTACCTCAGGGTAATGACCCCCGGCTCTTCCGGAAAATTTCCCTTCTCGCTAAGTACGGGCCGTATTTCCATAAGAAGCTTTTCATATGAAGAATTCTTTCGCCGGGTCCCGTTTCTGGAGCATCTCATATGAAACCATTCCGTTTGTATGCTTACTCCTTTGCATATATACCGCTTTGGAGATTGGCGATGCTCAGTTCGCTGTAAGGACTTAGTTCGCTGTGAGGAATTGGAAGGGACGTTCTACCCATTTTATGTTTATATTACAAATGACTAATGCAAAACAAATTTTAGCATTGTATGGTTTTACGGGTTTTAATACAGAATTAGTTCCATATTAATTAGAATAGTTGTTAACTCTATTTACTATTATAAAACGTTTAATATATTAATTTTCGAAATTAAATTTATTTTATATCCTATAAGATAGACAACTTGATTGACAAATTGGCTTCACTGCCCAAAAAATGATCTCAGGGAAAAGTAAGATCCTTTGATCTGAATAATATTTAAATAGTAAAATTGCATGCCACCCTGAGATTGTTACCTAATACTGTATCGTTAATGATTATAATACATCCGTCTCATTTCCAAAAGTTGACATGAGTGACTGACTAGGAGTTGTTCAGTAAATAAAGATCTTTTTTCATCTCTTTAAATAACACTCCATTTATTATTTGCTGATGATAGTTACAAGTTAACTTATATATTTACTTGCAAAAAAGAAAAGGGAGCCCTTTCGTTATATGTGACTGCCTACATCTTGACTTGCTCGGATCTTGCCAACGACTGCCCGTCCTACCTGCCTCAGTAACCCTTAACCTATTTATTTAGATACTCCAAACATTACAAACAGTAGTACACATATAGCATAGTATTATTGTAGTGGTAACTCCTTGAAGATTAAGATGGACTTATGAAGTTGTTGGATTTTATCTCCTTCTATTCTAGTCCCTTCCCTGCTCAACAAGTCTGCCCCACTGTGTTCTCTCTTCTTCCTGCTTGATGTCGAGTCCTAACATCCGGAGGTCTCTCACTGTCCCTCCATGTAGTCCTCGGACTGACTCTTGGGCGTGTTCCATCTGGTTCACACTTATACAATCTTTTGGCACTCTTGAATCTTCCATTCTGTACAGATGTCCCAGTTCAGAGCTGTTGTTTATAGAACATAGGCCCTTTGTTTATTTTATTTTGCTCATAGAGCGGCTATACTTTTCTTTTAGTCCTTATTCTCCATTTTTCAGCTTGTCGTATTGGACTGAATATCCATCTGAGGATTTTTCTTTAAAACCTGTTGATATTTGATGCAGCCGATTTCTTGAGTGTCTTGTAAATCCTCACCTTCTCGGCTCTGGTCTGCAGCCTGCTTCTTAATATATTAAGAAGAGCAAAGTAGGCCTTGTTTCATAATGTTTGATCTTATCTTCGTTTGCATCTTCATTGATAACAGACCCTAGGTAGGTGAAACTGCTCACCACTTTGAATGTGTAGTAACCGACAACAGTTATAATGAACTGGTTAACTAGTTTCTTTCCTTGTGACGAATGAATTTCAAAAGAGTTAATAAGCGATAAGCGTTCGAGTGGTAGTCTGAAGCATATATGGGAGGACTAAATTGGGGATGACCTAACGGCTATAGATTCGAGCGGTACCTAATAGTTGAATGGAAATTTGCAAGTTTGTATTAATTTTTTGACATACATGTTTAATATGTACCACTGCAACCGATGAAGACATTGGGTTCAGTACAAAGTAGGAATTGTGCTGTTTCTAAGCCAAAGGTTCTTCTGGAAAAAGGTGAATTGGGCGAGATCACCTTTAAATGTCTGGTTTCCCCTCAATCAAGCGTACCCACTTATGGAGTCCTGGAGAGTCTCCAGGTCCCTCCGGATCGATTCACGGGTGTTAACAGAATACTTGATTGATCTCCCTCAGCCGGTCTCTAACCCGCGACTTGAACATAAGTAAACCACTCCGTTTTATTTTAGCTCAATACATAACCATTATTTGCAACATACAAATATTAAATAAATGATTGGTGATATGTGTATGGAATTTTAATATATCCCTATAACACGATGCCTCCTATTACCTGTACTAGCGATATCATTGACTGAAAGGATTGTTTTCACTAGCCAAGCTGAATTGTTTCTAGCGGAAATCGCTAAATTTTTTTTTCATCTTGTACTGTATTAAAAATGCAGGAAATATTGATATTGTGCAATCGTGATCGGAAATAAAAAATGCCTAATACAAATGATAGCATGTAGAAATCAGTTTATCTATTTAGCTTCAGTTTATTTATTGCAATTAATTTTAATTAACTGCATTAACATATGAATTTATTCATATACTCTTTGAAAGAATGTATTTAATATTTCTCATTAAATCTGTTTTTTTCTTTTTAATGATAATATTTAATGCTAATATATTGTTTATTTTTTTGTTTTAGGTAAGTTTCCAATGTGACGCCACTTATGTAAGTTGTTTAGTTACTATATAATCGAAATTATAATTCAGCATGTATTTGTTTAATAAATATATATTTTTATTAATTATTAGAAATATCACCTATTAGAAATAACAAAGACCTACTACCAATTTCGAAGAACTCTACACCAGAAATGATAAAATATAGGTACAGTGAAATCATATTCAACCAATTCCCCAATCACAAATTCATTTTCACTGACGGATCTAAATATGAGAACAGTGCAGGCTGTTGTATAGTGACGGAAGCAAGCACATACCAATGGCGAATGAACGAGCTAAACTCTATATTTTCGTGTGAAGCATGGGCAATATTAAAAGCATACGAACACATAACAAAAAACGGCTTTGAGAAATCGGTCATAGTAACTGACTCACTATCAGTGATAAACGCAATGGAACATCTTTGGACAGGAAACATAACTTTATAGAAAATGCAGAGCATGAATATGGCCTTAAAGGAAAACAATAAAACAGTTTCACTGTTTCCTGGTTCCACTTGCATGTAGGAATAAGCGGCAACGAACGAGCTGATGCGGGGGCTAAAGCAGCTGCAAAAAGTGACGTTCCCTTATTAAGATCCATTTTTTTATCCGAGTGGCTGGCAGTGATAAAAAATAAAATTAAAGAAAATTGGTATGAAAAGTGGGAGAGCCTTCCTCAAAACCATCTCCGTCAGATAAAAGAAAAAAACACCGCCTGGATCCCTCCAAACGGCCTAACGCCAAAAGAGTGCAGTATTATAAGCAGGTTAAGATACTAAGCTGACACATCTCCACCTACTTTTAGGGCAGTACCAACCAACCTGCCAAAGCTGCAACAATGTTCATATTACAGTCAAGCATCTATTTGAATGCAAGAAATATGTAATAATAAGAAAACATTTAAAAATTGAAACGTGCAAACTTTTCAAAAATGATAACGAGCTGCAGAGGGCTCTGATGTACCTGAAGCAAACAAACTTAATCAATGAAATATAATAAGAGCAGTCGTCGCTAATGGCCTCAGAAGTTGAAGCGATGTTAAATAAAATCAAATAAATAAAAATATATATATATATACATATATATTGGTGGAAGCTTCAAAACAACCATCAATGTAAACGTTAAAATATTTTCGTTATCAAAAAATAAATAAATATGAGAAGACAAGTTACAATATTTATTTGTAAAAAAGTTTATGTTATATTGGTTCAGTTTTTATCATTTACTCATCGAGGAATTTTGTATAAATGAGAGGAATAAATCACACTCTTGTTTTATAATTAATAAATCAATATTAGTGTTGCTTATTTTTTAAATATATTTATGGTGTTATGTATTACCTCGATATTATAGAAATCGTTTTTAGTGATGTAATATTAATATTATTTATATTTATATTATCATATTTATATCAGACCTTTTTAGCAATGGATGGAGGAACTACTTTATGTTTATGTAAAGGTGATAGTTGGGGGGTGCAGTCAGGAAGAGTACTTTATGTTTAGTCTTTTGTCGTTCTGAATCAGTGGAATAATAAATATTTTTAAAAATTGGCACATCTAGCACCATTTGGTGAACTTAGGCGATGTTCGGCAGAAACTTTACAGATCACCCCCGTGTTTTTTAATTGAAGGTAGATGTATCGATTTAGAATACCAGATACGATACAAGCTACATTTTATTTCAATGTTTCGATTTTAGTAATGTTATTTATATACTGAAAATGCAGTGAAATATGATTTAGACATTTTTCTTATATATCGCACCTTTGCTTTATCTATAAGACAAATCTTAAAATCGATGTTCTATTTATTTATTAATGGAAAATACTCAATACTAAGTCAGTAATCATATTTTAATATGCTCTCCAGAGAGGTACAATAAAAGTACTGTACTCAACTCCAATCTATTCAATAATATCTGGCTACCACAAGTTACCACTACTAAAGGTACTTAGTACAATAAGTGCACTACTAAAGTACTTATAGTAAAATTAAATAATCTGTAATATGTTGCTTGGTCTATTAGTTAGATGTACAGGACGTACACTCCAAGTTAATATCAGGTAATTTTTTTTCCCAAAGTTTCCTTTATCTTACTTCTTTCTTCTTTTTTTCACCGTAAGGTGAAATATTGAACTGATTTCCTTCCTAACATTGTATTAATCAATTGATTTCCTCTGTTACTGGCTACCGGTATCATTATCTTGTGCTGCCGAAGGCTACTCAGCCAGGAGTACTTTTGGTTAAGGTTTCCTGCCCCAAGGTCGAAACCTCCCAAGAACTACGCCGTTGTCACCTTCGAAGTGTGAAATCCACTATTACTTGGTGTGACCGCTTACCTTATAGTAGTGATAGTCCGTCCTTGTTCTCCTCTGTTAGGTTTAATAAAAATAAAAAAAAAGAAAGAAAGCTGGAAGGATATTGATTGGGAGGAAGATATTATGGGGGCATAGGAATTGTTTAAGGGCCTCCAAGAAATATTTTTTTCAGATCAGTTAGTATCAATATCATATATCATCTGTGCAAGTAACTCGGATGAGATAATATTCCTAAAAGAATCAATAAATTCCCATTATCTGTACATGTCTTATTAACCCTCATAATTTTCTGTAAGCTCTCATTTAATGTTTAAAATAAACAAATAGAACTCATTATATTTAAATTTTGTCTCCCTCTTCATCTCTCTAAGTACATAAAGTAGAATGTGCCCAAAGTATTTTAGTTTTATAATTTTTATTTTAATGTTTAATTATTTTTCTTCTTTGAATCTTCGCAAAACTTCCAACGCAAGATATCCTCAATGTCTTCCTACATAGCTACGTCTCGAAGGCTTATATATTTCTCATCATAAGTTTTGTAAAATTGCCAAACTTAGCATACGCATTTTCTGATAGCAAATCTCTGTAACAGAAGAACTGTTTCATCTTCATAAAAGCGCTGCGTGCGTCTTCAATTCTTCCTTTTATTTCTCTAGAATAATCTTTGTTACTGTTGATAAGTGTTCCTAAATATTTATACTGATACACTCGCTGGTTTGAAGTTCTGATTGTTCACTATCTGTTCTTTGACTTGGGTTTTTGGTGAACACGAGGTATTTCTTAAGATTCGTATTCAAACCATATCTAATATAACATCATGTTCTTTATTAGGCTATGTGATATTTTTTTAAATCGTTATCATTTTCAACAAAGAACATAATTTACTATCCACTAAGTAATAAATTATATGATTAGTGCTCTCATCTGTGATTGCGACGTGCTTGCAATTCTCTTCTCTCGCCCAGCTCTGTAAACGTAGCCGGAAATTAGTCTTGGATTCTCACGAGAACGAACGAAATTAGCCAAATTTGTCCGCTAGGGCGCAGCACATTATACGGAGAAAATTAAAATTCTTTATGCTAGCAGGAACGAACATTTTTAAAGAGGTATTTTCCCCCAATAAGGATATTGGATTTTTCTTTCCCAAGCTTTCCCCTAGGTGCCCTTGACTGTCCCTTGTTTTCTACCCGACCCTTTTCAGATGTCCATGAGGTCTAATAGCAGTCTGAAGGTATTTATTATTAATTTTATTTTCGCTATTACTCCGGCAGTGATACATGATGACGTCATGTGATGTATATAGGAGAGGTGTCGATCCAGAAGGCAGTGCCTGTCCGTGGCTGCCGTGACGGTGCTGCCCCTGCGTGCCGCCAGCCTAACCCCATCCTAGCCGCTCTCATAATCTCACCTATTTACATATTCTCATTGATCTTTCGAATGAATATTGGATTCTACTCGTGCATCATTAGCACAGTGACTATTACCTCTCTATAACGGGTGTCAAAGGGCCGAGCAATCTAGGTTATTAATAGACTACATTCCAGTCCCAAAGCATCAAGTCTCCTAAGTACTGTGGAAAAGTCAAATCAGTCTAGGCTTCGCCAATTCACCCATTAATTGCATCTTTTCTTGACGTTCAATGGAATACTTTATAGTATATCTATATATGGAATACTCTTATCGACTCATTTCATGATGATGCCTAAATTTAAAGTATTTTATTCCCCAGGCTTTTTTTTTTTTTTTTTTAATTTTTCCAGTTGCATTCTAATAATTAATTTAAGTCTCATTTCATATTTATTGATATAGTCAATTTATTTAAAGGGACGAAGTTTTTATTCAAGTCTGTGATTTTGATTAAATTATTTAACTGTTGACTACAGAATGATGCTGTAGGATCTGGAGACCCTCCTTTGGGCTCATCCAACGGATATAAAGTACCCTTAATAGGAAAAAAACCTGAAAGTTGAGGGTGATCACAGAAAATCGCCTCCTGCGTTGCCCTTGAAGCAGTACAGTCTCTACCATGAACTCCCAAGAGTCCAAGACCCTTGATGGGTTGTAGTGACACTGGCTATTGAACCTTTTTGAACTTCAGTGAATATGGCTGGTATCTGTATAATCTTAATAAGTACTTATTAACAGATTTTATTGGCAAAAATAAAAAATTAGCGAGAAAAGCGCATAAAAGAGCATTTACTATATATACTATTTTTTTTTTTTAATTTTAGCGTTTTGAGTTTTTTCGTATCTATCCTTCGGTTAATTGGCTAACTGCTGGGGAATAAAATATTACGGAACTAATTGATGATTAAAGTTTTATGGATTTGTTCTCTTTAGTTAAGGCCTAATATTATTAGCCTAGATTTTCCGCGGACACGAAAGGCCGCGTCGCCTTCTCGGGGCGAAAACACGAATGAAAATCCTGTCTCTGCCTTCCGTCTTATAATTTCTAATTGTTGCCTCCAATCGAAAAAGTGTGGTAAGATAAATAACATTAAATTCTGTGTCGAATCAGTACCCTTAAGTCATTATTATTCGGTCAAGAGCATATTCATAAATATAAATTACAATGAAAAAGGGTTCGATATATTCGTAGTAGGGCTATATTATTTCTAAGCCAACGGTTGTGCAGCGATGTGATATGGCCGATATAGCACTCAAACGTCAGGGTTTTATTCCCATTTAAGGGTACTTTAGTATTGAGACTAAGCGAGTTCCAGGATGGCTGGAGATTGTACAAGTTCCGTATATCGCAATTTTAATGATGGGTTGAATTAGCCAGGGGGTGCATTCAATGATAACTCAAAGTAAGTGTGCTTACACACACTAAAATGAGATGCTTATTTTGTGTCATCATTGACTGCACGCCCTGACCAGTTCAATCCATCATTAGAATAATCCAGTCAACTATTTTCCACTCAAACAAATCACAATTTTTTTTTACTTAAATAAAATTAATTCCAGGATTTTCATAAACTGAGACTATATACCATAAATCAGTTTAGGCAAGGAACACTGTAAAGAGGAAAGGTTATAGAACAAAAATTGCAGGTCATCAATTTATTTGTTCATGTTGTATTATATTAAATTCTGTTAGACTTGTTACAATTCGGATTGCAAAAGGTGGAGTAATTTTAAATTTCAATTGCATTACCAATGGTACATTTCAATCTTAATTGCAAGAGAAACGAGTTACCAATGATGACTTATTTTTTTATTTTTTAATGATGGTGTAAAGCACACTCGAATTGAGGAGTTCGAAATGGTACCTACAGCATTCTTATGAGATTGCCAATGCAAACAATGTACTTGAAAACTAAAATCAATCCACCTTTTGCAATCTAATTGCAATGCTATCTCAACTACTTGTAAATATGGGAGTATTAACATTGTCGTGAATAATAAAGCTCTCTATTATATAAAAAGGTTTTCAGTGACCGTGTAATATTTTACTGTCCCGTCATCCAGCTTCTGACTCCCATGATATCCTTCGCTTATCTGTCCATACCATTCGACCACCTCAGCTACTGGTAAGAAAAAAATCAAAACAAAAAACTTATAACTTCATAGCGCCTAAATGACATTACGATTAAATGCCATAAGAATTGCTAACTGCAGTAAAGCAACTAGTCTACTTTTCTGAATTCTACTAGAGAAAAAAATGGATCTTGTACTGAAGTAGTATCTTATCTGCCGTAAACAGAATATTGAAGGCGTTGTCAAGAAGATTGCCATTTTGCAGACGAGTGTCCAATAAACGATGCCTTCTGTGTTTTACAAAAACTAAAGATTTTAAAAACAAAAAATCTCAAAAGTTATATTATATTTTATATATATATATATATAATTTATTTTTTCGTAAATATAATCAGTAAATTAGTGGTAGAGCTCGAAGGTCCCGAGTTCAAACCTCTGTGGCATGCAAAATATTACAGCCACGGATTATATAGAGACCCTCCTGGGTTCACTGTAAAGGGGGTATTAAGGGGAATACCTGGCGGTTGAGAGTTATCTCCGATTAGTCACCTCCATGTACAACCGTTTTCTTTGAAAACTTCCTCTATAACGGATGTAGGGTTTGCTAAAAGTGTTTGCTGTTCATAGATTCAGCGCGATACGATACGCACCCTAGCCGAACAGACTTTTGTTCTTATTTCATTAATTTTTTGTTCCGTATGAAACAATTTCTAATTTCTATCCTTAGTTTTAAAAGAAGTTTTGAAGGAATACAATATGAGTAACATCAGTAAGACGTGAAACAAGTTGCATTTAATTGATCAACGGTTGTACAGGTAAATCGAGTTGTAGAATTGACTGTGTATTATTATGCTCACGTAGGCTTCCACGGTCTATGGTTTTGTCCATATTGTTACGGGCTACTTGGTATTAAAAATGAATTAAGCTATTCCTTAATTAAAGATACTAATATTTATTTACAAAAGTGATAAAAGAATACAATTAAACTATTAACAATTACTAACAAAGAAACTAAACAAAGAAATTACTAACAAATTGATTATTAACTGAAATAAATTTACAATAACAATATTTTAGATATTTATAATCTAGGCCTAACTTCTATTTAATTATTACAATAATATAAGATATTATTATTACTAAATAGCTTAACTATTTACATAGGCTTGTACAAAGCACATAAGATTACAACTGCTACTTAACTAATTAATTACTACTAATTAACACTTACAGTTCACTAATTAAAGTCCACCGACCGTAAGAATCTCTGAATATAACAAACTGTCACACAATTACACTGGCTTATCACTTATCACTGTTTCCGATGTTAACCGTACCGTGTGCTTTAACAATCTCTGACTCTACTCGCGCTGAGATGCTGTTTATATACAGAATGCCAGATCTAGAACATACCCGAAGGATCGCGAAGTTTCGCGGAAAGGCCTCTTTCATCTCTGCCGACAAGGGGTTCAAGTTCAGGTTCTCTGGGGACAAGGATTCCCACTAATCCAGTCAAATGACCTTGGGCGTTCGTCGGAAACCAATGCCTTCCTCTCCTCCAGGATCCGTTAACAAAACCACACTGAGTCATATAGAACAAATCCGATACTTGGGATCACATCTCGACAAACTTTGAACTTGGAATCCTCATACTAAACTGAAAAAACAAGAAACTGCTCGCTGTTACAGGCTTCTTCAACACTTACTTGTTTTCTAAGCTCCCAATTAATTTAAAATATTAACATGTTAAGATTCCGAATTTGATACCAGTACTTTCATGACAAACTTTATTCCCACTAGTTTCAAACTTAGTTACTTCTTCAATTCCTGATAATTCTCCGAAGCCTTTGAAAAGAAGATGACCTTTTGTTTGAATTTGTTATTTGAGTGCTACCACTGGATAGTTTCTCTACTTATTTATCATTCCTGTCATTTGTTTGTTGTATTGTTGTAATAAATGCAGTTGTAAATTTCAATGAATAAATTAATACAAAAAAAAAATTGTCTGTAGATTTTTATTCTCATCGGATCAGACCAAATGTCTAACTTAATACTAGAACTGGTTTCCTTAATGTCATTTTTGTGAAACCACTTTAGAAAGCTTGTATCCGCTCCATGACATTTGCGAATTCGTACTGATATATATTTGTGGAGGCGGTGGTTGGATAGTGGATAATGTTAGGATTCCTTAATATTTTATTTAAACATTATTTGCCATCAATGTATTGGGCTGTTATGGATGAAATATCAGTATCGTTTGTTTCGTTTTTTTACAGTTTCCTTTCTTTAGGGATTAGATTATTTTTACACAAACAATTATGTTATGTATACCGTTTGAAAGATCATTTAATCCTTTTTAATAATTAGTCTTACTTTTCGTTTTGAAAGTGAAGCAACGTTTTAATAATAAATAAGAAGAAAATTATGTCTCCCGCGGAAATTCGTATTATTTTTCATTACGAATTTAAACTTGTCCATAGCGTCACCAAGGCGTTCCGAAACATTAATATTGTTTACGGTGAAGATACAGTGAGCGAAAGAACAATCTTCCGTTGGTCTGAAAAATTTCGGTCTGGGGATTATGACCTTACCAACAAAAAACGCGGCAGACCGAAGACTAAGTTGGACAACGAAAAGTTGAAAGAGCCCTTCCCAAACCACTCGTAAATTAGGTTCACAACTTGGAGCAAATGCCAAGACTGTTTCCAGACACATTAAGGAGCTTGGTAAGACAAAAAACCTGGAAATATGGGTACCACATGAATTACCCGAGGCCCAGCAGTTCGCCCGATTTTTTTTTTCTTTTTCAGGAGGTGATTATAGAGGTCCTTTCTCGCCCACCTTATTCTCCGGACATTTCTCCAACTGATTTTTACTTTTACCGTTGTTTGGATAATTTTTTAAGAAATAAAAAATTTGACAACGAAAATGCCCTGAAATCGGCCTTCCAAGGCTTCGCTTTTCCCTTGACACCTAATTTCTACAGAGCGGGGATAGAAACGTTGAGGGGAGTGTATTGAAAGCGAAGAATCCTATTTTGATTAATAAAAGTATTGTTTAATCATTTTTTCTTATAATTTAAATTTACACCTTCACTGCCATTTCATATGTTACAACCCAATAATTTTTCTATATATTGACTCGTGTAACTTCATCTTGTATAGAGTAGACCTCCTTATAGGTAGAAGTACATTCTCTTCACAAAGGTGAGTGTCTCACAAGTAGATAATAGAGCTAATATTATATACAAAGATTATAATATTGAATCCCGAGGGTCATCTTGAATATTCCAAATGTCTTGGGTCCAAATCTGAAAAATATAGAAATAATAATTGTAAGGACGGTAGAGACGGATTTTATTTAGTTCTTTATTAAAATTTACAATACAATTACAATTTACTAAATTAACACTAGAGGAAAATATAGTTGATGATAGGTAATGGCATGAGAAAAGGGCATGTATAGGACCCCCTCCCGTGGCAGTAGTGGGAATAAAGTCATGGAATGATATATAGCAAACGAATCAGCAACAAATGTGACATTGATGTCATTATGGATGAGTTATCCGTAACAAAGTAGGTAGCGTTGAGGTTATTAGGGAGGAGGTTGGATTGTAATATTGTGTAAGAGAAGAATTTGGTTTAGCAGAGCCCCAAAGCTCTTAATTTATTTAATTTTAGCTTTGATATTTATTTGAAACAATATGTTGAACAACGGTTATATGTGATGTTGACAACACTTATGGCATTAGGTTTATCTCCCAATAGAATGTAAAAAGGTCCCGGATTTATTAATTTTGGTTGTGCCCAAAGAAATTCAAGCGATTGCAGGCTATATTTAAGTATATCAATGCAAGGTGACATCAATACTTCATAGATTCGAGTATCGACTAACTTTTTTTTTGTCAAAACAAAGACTGTTTTACTTTTCTCATTTTCGCCTTTTTTTCCCAGTATTTTCTCATCATTTCTGCCTGCCTTTGCTTATTTTCTTCTGAACCGCGCGGTACTCTTTCGTTTTTCTTTATTTTCGATAAGAACCTTGATTTTTTTTCCGTATTGTTCTTTATCTAGCCAGTGTTTGTTATTTTTAATTTTTCTGTTCCTCTCTCGTTTGTTTTACATATCCTCCTATGCTTGTGTATTCACGGATTTTGTCAAATATTTTCTTGTTAAGCCCCTCTTGGTCCATTCTTACCATGTGCCCGTAGAATCTTAGTCTTCCGATTCTTATTTCGGTTTCCAGGTCTTTCATCTCCCTGTATATTTCCTGGTTAGATCTTAACCTGTACCCTTCCTTTGTTTTCTTGGGCCTAACTATTTTTTTATTTATCTGTTTTTTTAATTTAAAAAAGGCTTCTGATATTTTATATTCATATTATTATCTATTGTGTTTATATGAATTTATGTCTTCTTGACGTTCTTGTACTTCATTTTCTCAAATATAATCCTCAATGATCATCATCAATGATGTTTGTTGCTTTGTTATAATTTATAATTTGTTGCTGATTTGGCCCTAACCCTATATCAATCCCTTCGTGACCAACTTTATTCTCACTCGCTAGTTTCAAACCTTCAATTTCTGATTATCTTCCAAGGCGGCTGAAAAGAGGATTGCCTCATGTCCCTGCCTTCTAAATTTGATTTGATATTTGAGTACTACCAGTGGCTAGTTTTTCTACTAGGCTTTATATCATGCCATTACGTACCTTAAATTATAGTTAGCTGCTATATTATTATGATATGGTTGTAAATATAAATAAATAATGTTTCTTTTATATAAGCCCGCCATAAAACGAAAGTAAATATAGCATATAAATGTAAATACATGGTATGTTTTATTTCACGAAATCCTGATTCCTGGTATCTATCTCATCTAAATTTGAATTTTTTTAGTTACAATGTTTCAGGATTGCAATTAAAGATATCCGAGAATTATCTGTCCAACCGGTTTCTTTTCCAATTAAAATAAATTTACATTTTAATATTTGGTACTCTAGTATGCCCGACATTAATTCTAAAAATAAAAAAAAAAGGTTTGTCACTGTTAAATTACTCCAGGGTACTTATTAACTGTTGGTAAAAAATATTTGCGTCTCTTTTAATATTATTTATTAATATTAGTTTTGAGTGTATAAAATAATGTATACTCACTACGAGTTTTTTGATTAAGCAACTCTAACCATTGTATTCAGGTTAGTTTTTTTAATATTTATATATTTTCTGGAATAGCCATAAATCCACAGGTGTCATGATAATGTCGTTTTTCTTTTCATTGCAATATTACTTTCATTTTCATATAGTTTTTTGTCTTATGTTTTGGTGTTGTTTACAATTATTTATTTTTTCCGGTTGTGCTTTTTGTAGTTTGGTGAGTGTATGTTGAATTTTCATATTCTCCAGTATTTATCAGCTGTTTTTATCTAACCTTACCCAGCCGGGGTCGAATAACCTTCCTTATGATTCATTAGTTGCATTTGAGCCTTGGAGGTGGTGGGATGCTTCTTGGGTGCATTATAAATGTTTTGTTTTGTTTTTGTTCTTGTTTTTTTTGTCTCTATCTACCCTGAGGGTGCCTGAATGGGCGAGATATTGGACAGATAATTTCTATTTCTGTTTTAGTTTGGAGACTTGGGGCTTTTCGTTGGAATTTTTCCACAGTCTTAACATATATGTCAGGTCTCTTTTTAGTTTTCAATATTTATAACGATTTTTCGTTTAGGATATTTTTATTTTGCGTTGTTTACCATCATTTTTTTCTGTTCTTTTTTTATTTGGTTTCGTCGTCATATTTGCTTTTGAGCAACGGAAAGATTATCTATCCAATCTTTCCACCTGCTTAGTTAGAATTTGGTACAAGTTATATTTGTTTCTAAGAGAGGATGGTAGACCGCTGAACTGCAATGCCGGAGGTCCTAATCCCGCTGCTGGAAAGACTTTTGTTTAATCTGTTTGAAGCCGCAGATGGATCCTATGGGACATGGCATGGATGATATGCAGATAGTTAAAGTGAATAGGTTGAGGTGGACTGGGCATATTATCAGAATGGAGGAGAACCAAGCCAATTTGGGCAAAAGAGATAGTTTGGAGCTAACAGGCGTGTTTGGAGCCGAGTAAATTCGGACTTATTGGTCTTATAGGAGTAATACGGAGGCCTGGCACGAGCCGACTACCAGCAGGTGTGGTGTGGACATCTGTGGCAGCTGCCAGTCCACCTTAAAGTGTTGTGTATACCACTGCCCATTGTATCCAGACTTCCCTCACACTGTCCAAGCTTTAGCGGTAGTATATAATGAACGATCTCTTCCAATGGACTTTCATTATCCTGTATCGATAGAGCTTATTATATCGATAGTTTTCAATGCTGTCGTGGCAAAAATGATGAACCTACTTCCAAATAAAAATAATTTTGGGGCGACCTATGGTGTTATGGTCAACAACCTACTATGCCCGGAAGGTGGCCCTAGGGTTTTTTAAAAGGGTGTAAACAATCCTTGGTTATGGAATCCTTCTGAAGGAAAGTAAAAAGGGGGTCTCGAGGCTGTACCAGGTCAGGTGTTCGTTAAAGATTACACCCGAATAGGAAAAATTTAGAGCTCCCTCTGTAGCATCGTCCGATTAGCCATAGCATGAACAACAAACAAAATTATTTTATTAAATTATGAATGGGTTAATCAAATTTCATTATAGAAAAAAATTCTGAGGAAAAATAATTTTAAATAATTACTGGCGGGTTCTTCCTGCCTTCCTAACTGCGGACCACCCATATTTTAAAAACTATACACCGGTTCATTAGATTATACTACAGTAGATACTCAACATTTTATCAAAGATACCCTTCAATTATTCTAGAAATTGAATGAAGTTCAGTTTAATACTTATTTTGTATTTCCATAGAGAGCCTATTATCCTTATATTATGCTATACAAAATATGGGTACCTATTTAATATTGTTTTAAAATATTGAGTATTTTGCATTAAATAAAACAATGTATTTTTTTATTCTAGATTTGTTATATGGAGAAAAATGTATAGCTTAATCTTATTTCACTGCATTAAAATATCAGTCGTAAAATCGAAATATTTGAATAACATGTAGCTTGTTTTATTTTTTAAATGATTGCACTCCATTTTTCTATCTAAATTCATAAAGAGCGCTATATTAAGTAACGGATTAAATATGTCAGGAACAGTGGCTTTGTGATTTGCCAGTTTTTTAAAAATATTTATCATTAAACTGCTCGAGAACGACAAAAGACTAAACAAAAAGTAGTCCCTAAATCCGTTGCTAGGCAATCCCGATAGAATATTGTATCTCTAAAAACTGTTTTGTATAATAGAATGTTACTTGCTTTTATTACATCACAGCTGTCGAGTTTGGTAGGTACTATACGCTCGCCCAAGAGAGGACTAATTCCCAAGGGGTCCTATTCAGTGGAGGTCAGGTCCTAATGGTAATTTAAGTTATGACTGTTTTGCGCTCTACCTACGGAATTCAACAGCAACAACATACCCTGTTGTACATCTAATGGTTAACAGTGTTTAGTACAAACATTATTCCCAACTTGCAGGGCGGGTCTTACACGCTCTTCCATTTTGTTTCCTCCAATGTAGGTCTAGAATACTTAGTATCTCCTTGTAATCTCATCGTACGTACTCTTTGAGCATCTCTTTGTGGTTTCATTAAGCTCACGATACAGCCTACTGCCCCCCCCCCTCTAATTTCCTCAGCGTCCTCATTTCTTCTCCTATAATTTTGCTGCAGATATTGCTGAGTTGTGTTGCAAGGATGGTGGGGTTTTACTAGATTACTTATAGTTCTCTTCTTATCAGTTCCTTTCTGATTGTATTTTGGTTAATCGTCCCTCATTAGGGATTCAAATTATTAAGGCTCTTAAGCTTAGATCAGGAGTAAAATAATAAAGTAGATTGCTTCCATTCAATATTTGGTTTTAAGTAGGTATCAGTTTCGCAGGTTGTCGCTTTGAGCTAAGTCACAGCAAGTTTTAAGTATTCATTCGTTCCTTTTTTAATATTCTCGAAAATAAAAATGATTTTTTTACTGACTGAATATAGATTAAAGAATCCACTTACACATACATAGGATAGGTCGGGACAATTTGACGCACTTAAAGTTTAATCCCCTCCCGAATGCTGGTATAGCTTACACTATTCCTATATGCTTACATATATCAAACGATTTGTAATAAGCTCCTACGTCATTCTTAGCTTAGTGAAAACACCAAATAAGGTGGTAATGTCGTAGACACTTCCTTGCACACGGCTGCCACTCGGTGGCACTAACTAGCCCAAGCGCAAAGTAAAAATTCCTGCCCTGCGTATTCTTACCCCGAGATACTGTATATACTGGATTATATCATCATCTGTACTTCAAAATGTTTGTTAAAACGTTCATTTCTTGATGAAATGTTTACCGAAACATACACATTCCCGTGATTACACACTTTTTGTCATACTAAACTTCACGGTTAATCGTATTTTCGGGAATATAAAAAAGGAAACACATGAAAAGTTAAAACTTGTGACGTCACTCGTAGAGATAACCTGTGGAGCTGATAAAAACTGATAGTTTCACTTAAAGTAGACTAGAATAGAATAGAAAAATAATTTTACTATGGGACCAGGTCGCTTAAGAATAACAGATGTGTCCAAAGGGCTCCATTATAAGAATGATACAATATTTACATTATGAAAATAAATATAAACTACATAGTACGTTCTGTTAAAGAAAAAAAATCAAAATCTAAAATAGCAAGAATTAGGCTGAGAGAAAATAAATAAATAAAAGTGCCAGACATTAAAAAAAAAGAAATATCTTTATAAGTGAAGAAAATTTACAGTAATTCATCCGTTACTTCTGATTGTTAGGAACTATTAATTATAGCTGATTAGAGCATCTGTTTGGGAATTTAGGAGATGTAGGAAAAGCTTGGGTACGAATGTGGTTAAGGAAGAAGCATGATGGATATCAGGTGGGAGTGAGTTCCAAAGTATGGTGGAACGGGCGAGGAAGAAACGCTTAAATGTTTTGGTTCTGTGCGAATGGATATGAAAGTCGGAAAGGCGAGATCTTGTGCCCTGGGATTGGATAGAGGACTACAATCTACAATACAATATAAAGTACTATCCGATTTAAATCGTGTCACTTTTTTATTGTAATTTCTTTATTTTATCCATCTTTTTTTTGTTACTCAAGTCAAGATTGAATGAGTATCATTTTGAATTATATTTACTTCTCACTAATGATTTTCAATTTTAAAAAATCTAATTTTATATTATTATTCCATTCTAAATCGATTCCAAAATATGCGTTTTTAAACTTAGTGAATTATTTCAATGACTAAGCTTTTAGCTTCTGTAGAAAGCAATACGATGATTATTATTTCGAAGCTTCAACTGGAGAAGCCAAAGGAACGTCACTAACAGCATTAGAATTTATTTTAAATATAGGAACGATGTCCTCGAAAGAGATTTTTACTAAAATAACACGTTCCGTATTCTTCTTATATTTATAACATAACGTATATAAACTATATTTAAATTAACATACAGTGTTAGTGTTAGATAACGATTTAAACGTTCAGAGTCTTTAGACTAAATCAATATATAATTGTGTATCTATTTGTAGTCACTTGGAATCAATCATTATCTTCAAAAATATAACATAATCAATGCTTGGTATTGATAAAATAATAATAAAAATGACGATAGGAGACGTATTACAAAGATATTTATAATATAATTTATTCATTGAAATTTACAAATGGCAATGTAATGGCATGTACAACAAGTACATATTGGCATGAATAAAGACAAGTAGAGGAACTCCCCATTGGTAGTAATCAAATAACAAATTTAAATTACCAGGTCATGAGACCATCTTCTTTTCAGCCACCTCGGAGGATTATCGAGAATTGAAGAGGTTGCTAGGTTAGGTTTGAGTGGGAATGCAGTTATTCATGAAAAGATTAATACCGGGTTCGGGCCAAATCACCAAAAAATGGGATATAAAGGTCATTATGGATGGCTATATTCTTAATAAAATAAGGAGCATTGAGGATTTTACAAAGGATTTTGGATTGTAGGGATTGTATATGAGAGGAAGTCGATGGCTTAGTGGGGCCCCAAAGCTCTACTCCGTAAGCTTATAATAGTCATGTATATGATTCTTTTGTAATTAATTGGGAGCTTAGAGCGATTTTCTAGTAAATGTTGAAGTAGCCTGAAACTGCGAACTGTTTCTTGTTTTTTCAGCCTTGTAGCAAATATATTGCGGGACGAAATGTCTTGAGAAAGCCTAATTCCTTATCAGTACTGGAAAAAAGTAAAAACATGTCTAAATGAGTGAACATTCTGCATGTCGAAGAAAAATGTGAGTTGTTTCAGAATATCTTTGGCCACTAAAGATACCCTTACATTTAAAATTTTAAGAATTGAGAAATCAAGAAGCTAACGTGATAAGAATAAAAACTATAGAACTGTTACAATTAATTTAAAGATACACAAAACTTTAGTGGTTTCTGGTTTAGACCGTGTTGTTGAATTTTTCTTCGCCAATGTTTCGCCAGACATACTGCTAGCTTCTTCAAGGCTGGATCGAGAATGAACAATATACATCATTCTCATACAATAGTTCATTCTCGATCCAGCCATGAAGAAGCTAGCAGTATGTCTGGCGAAACGTTGGCGAAGAAAAATTCAACAACACGGTCTAAACCAGAAACCACTGAAGTTCTGTATAAATAGAGACCGTGGAAACTTGGAAGAGTATTTAATTTAAAGATATTATTTGTATTATTATAGAGAGAGGAGTGGCTCAGTGGTTGAGCGCTGAATTGCCTTGCCGAAAGTCTGGCTTCAAATCCCGCTCGCAGATTTTTATTTAATATGTTATAGGCTGGAGATGGATCCTATGGAATCTTGGACCCTCCCAAGGCTCACCCATCCTCTATAATGTGGGTTGCCAAAATAATCTGGCGGTTGAGTGTGATCTAGGAGAATTCTCCTCCGGCGTAACCGTTGTCCAATAAACAGTATAGCCTAGCGTGTACTGAACCCAACGCCATCCATGGTTGTCGTGGTAAAGCTGTTTTTATTTATTTATTATTATTTCTTTTGCTATCATTTGATATACGCATGGACCTAAATAATAGGACAGTGTCGGGTAAAACATTTCAATTACAAAAGTAGTTACTCTCAAATTACAGTAATTTGTAATAAGTGATAGTGAAGAAGTAATCGGTCAGTGCTATTAGTAACATGATGAAATTATAATTGTGATGTGTTATTACTTTTTCATTTTCATTAATTCATTTCAATGACCAGTTACAATACTACAACAATCAGCTACAATTCATAATACAGCATATTATATCAGCATATTATCGGCATAAGTCAAAAACAAAATTTGGATTTTTATGAAGTGGGGTTAAATTTATAATATTTCAAAAAAACAAAACGAGAAGATGATTGAATGCTGCACCCTGCTGGTGTGTTTTGTAAACACTAATTGTTAATGCTTTCAAGACACGCCACTAGGCAACGCTAGCTATCATATTCATGTTTTTTTTTCTTTATTTATAGAATTAATAGAACACATTTAGCCTAGTTCATTTTTTTTTTTCGATGGCCATTAAAAAATTTTTGATACGCGTGCATTTCTTATCTAGTACAATGTTAAATCATTTGTGGCTTTGTCATAATTATTGATAATTTTCTAATTAGATCAAATTTTATTTCGAAGATTTTAAATAAGTTAAAAGTAAGGTTATAATACTTCGTGGCCGCATGCCTCATTCTCAGGCATTACACCTAAATAGCAATATTTAACAATTATTATCATTATAGAATCAGAGCTATGATCATTGTATCAAGTAACTGAAAAAATACCATGACATAGATGTTCATGAACTGGCCGTTGCAATATAAGGTTGCACTCTGAATTATTTAAAATATTTAAAAATATATTAATGGACTCAAATATTTTTTCTACGTTAACTAAATCAAGCTTGTTTTTTTATATACATGAGTAATAAAGAGAGATGTGGTCAGATAGAGAAAGATTTAAGAATTAGAGTAGATAGAAGATACACGCGAATTGTAAAATTATTTCCCGTAGCATTTAAAAATTTACTGAATAAGGCATTCAAGGCAGTTTTTAATGAAAAACAAAACAAAAACGTACTCAATAAGAAAAAACCTGTACCACTACAACCCATCTAGGGTCTGGGGTTCACTACGTGGTAGGTACTGTACCGTTTCTTGGACAACGGTTGTGCAGGGAGGTGATTTGTCCTAGATCCCGCTCAACAGCTAGATTCCCTCTTTATTTTGGATACCCACTTTATAGAGGCTGGGTTCTCCCCAAGAATTTTCCAGATCTCAATGGATTCATCCCCAACATCTTAATGTAATCTTAATAAAACTTTCATTATTAAAATAAATCAGGTTTGTAACCGATAACATATTTTAAAATCTTAAAAGTCAAGGTAAATTTTTAAAATAAAAGGATCCTAGATTCCTTAGGATCCATCTCTCGCCGCTAACATATTAAATCTACCAAGGAGTGGGATTTGAGCCCAGGATCTTCGGCGTGGCAACTCAGATCTCTACCACTGAGCAACTCCAATTAAACACAAGGAAACTCCGAATCGATAAAATATAAAGAAAATGTCGGTCGCAATTTTTCTTTTAAATCTGGATCATGGACAATTTTTATTTGGCTTCATCTTCTTATTCCCATGCATATTATTGAATGCCGCCGAATATTATAGAATAAATAATCTGTAATGGCCGAATGCGAAACCTAGCCCGAGATTGCTTACAGCAATGAGGAAATAATATCTATCCTCATTTTCCTCATTCCCAGAGAATATCGACTGACGTCGGGAGGGAGGTAGCAGACATCAGAGGCTGCGCTGCTCCGGCTCAAATATCTACCAAATTAAACTTTGACGGCTATTGTTTATTTCGGCTGCGCTAAACGTTGAAACAATGTCAAGAACAACTTGCTGTTGTTCAACAACAATAATACCGTTTTAGCAGAGTTCAAGAGAGTGTTTATAGCGTTGCATTAAACCTGGATGAAGAGGGTTTAGAGCAAACATTACGGGGAGAACCCTCGTCTACTAGGCGAAATAGGCAAGCTTCAATTAGCAGGATTACGTAATTAGGGTCGCATTAGCTAATCCACATTACAGTACCAGCAGGTAGGAAAAGATAAGACAGGCCAAAAAAAACTTTTTAACTTTGATAGTTGATCATTATAATTTTTTATGTGCTGGATCTAAATCTGGCCTTAGTTTTTTTTTTATCACCCATAGTTTTCCAAGTTGGTGCTCTCTCTTCCTGTGCACATAAATGCTGGTTCCAACCGCTAACAAGTTCTTCTTTTTTAGTCCAGAGCCAAGCATTTCATCTTTTTCTTTCGTTAATCCAAGATCCCTAACCAATTCGTTAAGCTCGATTTGAGTAAACAGTTTAGGCTCTAAATTTTCTGTAAAACATTGGAATTCTTCATCATCTTGTTCATCTAACTCCGATTGTACATCAGAAATTACTTCCCTTGGAATAGAATTTAATTCATCTGGTGGTTTAGGGACCGGTAAATCTACACCGGATGGCGGACGGAAGGTTAGGGTAGCTTATTACCTTCTTGTTTTTTGAGTTATGACCAGTAATATCGACAATGCAAAAGTAACAATCATCGGAATGATTTCTTGGCTCCCTCCATATCATAGTGACAGCTAATTTAAAGTTTTTTTTTCTCATTTTTCGACCATAATCTTAGATCTTCGACACAAACATAACATACCTTATGCGAGGCCCAAGATTTATCCTGATCACCAAGTTTAGTTCCAATGTATGGTAGATAAACCTTTTTGACAAAGTCTGTAATGTTTCTTTGGTGTTTTTAAATCACAAATATAACAAAAACTGTCTGCAGAGTTTTTACAACCACGATTAGACATTGTACTGAGCAAATGTGTTTCAGCAGTGCTACCAACTTCATCCACACCAATAGACCTAGTTTTTCAGTTATTCATTTTAAATGTTAAAGCTGTTCAATTCTTTAAAAATCGCTTAATTTAATAAATTTAACTATAAAATGTGAAGAAATGGGTGATACAGCGTTTTGAATATCATATTTGGATTCAGCACCCTAAAAACTATAGGAAAAACTTTTTAATATCATATTTTCATCGTTGGCCTGTGTAATTTGTGTACAAATAAAACTTAAATTACTTCATTCTTCGTGATTAAGTTATTAAATTCATTTGTTTTGTGTTGTAAGCGTACAAACCTGTACCATTACAGTCTATGATATATCTTGAGCTTAGTACGTGACTCAAGTGTATATACTGCGAACAGAGTCTGTACTGCTTTCCAGAGGAGTAATTGTCAGAAAATCACGTTAAAACGCAAGTTTTTTTTCTCACAATTAATGTTATCCACTTTATTAAGGCTGGGTAAGCCTTTTGAGAATTCGCAGAGTCCATGTACTCATACATTACTGCACATAATCTGGGATATAATTATCAGTATTATTAAAATAATGCGGAGGGTAAAGCAGAGATGAATCAATGGGTTAATATCGCGAAACCATATTAACCAATTTATGACGGCGGTAAGTTGTACCGAAAGTCCACTTCATTAGAAGACATCACGAGGTGAAGTAAAAGTAAACAATTAATGGTACACACTTTACAGAGGCTGGGTGAAACCCAGGAGGGTCTGTAGATTCGTTAGGTGCCCATCCGTAACTGTTAACAGATTACATAATCTATCTACAGCCAGATTCGAACCCCAAACCACACTGTCAAATGAAACTGAGCATAACACAGTTAGGTACCTGCTCTCTGATTGATTTGTAGAGCAGCAGAGCATTACTAAGGAACAGTTTTTAGTCCCTTTCTAATATAAGAAAACGAGAGAAATGTTAACGTTTCTTCGTTCAGGAAACCTATTGGAAAAAACAAATGAACGCAGACTTTTTTTCATACAAGGTGGAAATCTCAATAGACACATGATGCCAAAAATTCCTCAGATAGTGTGGGACTCCAACCGACTAAACCACCTTGTTGTGCAACAACTGAGCTAGCCTAACAAGTCGCTCCTCTTTCACGTGCAACATCTCGGGTGTGGGATATAGCCCATTGACTAATCTCCCAGTTTGTGAAATTTTCTTTCATTTGGAGTTTTAGTTTATTTAGTTTGCGTAATTCACTTTGATAGCAAATCACCAGGCTTCAATCTTTTACGCCGCCTTATTTGATGAAAAGCCTCCTCAGCTATGCTCTGCATTTCTGGACTTACGTGGATTTTAATTCTTTCATTATGACTATCCGCATACCTCCCAATCTCTTCTCTGACAGAGTTTACTTTGAAGTCCCTGTGCGAATTGTCTTTTCAGACGCCTCGGAGGTTTATCAGGGTTTGAAGGGATTGACAGGTTTGAAACAAGTGGGTTTGAGTGGGAATGAAGTTTGTCATGAAAAGATTGATATCGGGTTCGTGCCAAATCAGCAACAAATGGAACATAAAGGTCAAACAAACAAAAAATGGATTACTTTGTTCGATACAAAGTAAGGAGCATTGAGGATTTTACGAGGGATTTTGAATTGTAAGGATTGAATATAATGAGAGGAATTCGATGGTTTAATGGAGCCCCAAAGCTCTTCCGTAAATACAGATGCTTATTTATTTAAAACACAATGATATTAAAAAACAAAAATGCTGATTGCAGCGTGTTACAGTTCCAGACAACTCTCTGTCCTGCGCCATCTCCTAACAAGTATTCAATCAAGCTGATATTTTTAACGACCAAATCAAAGGCGATAAGTTCAAGGTCTATTTTATTGGCCAAGAAGTCGCTGACGGTTGTATAAATAGATCAAACGACAACAGTACGCATTATTATTTATATCATTACGAGATGTCATTTCGTTATTCACATAAAATACATTAAATCTATTAAATCTTCCTAAAAAAAAAATAACAGGAATACATATTTAAAAGAAAAAATCAGAGGACCGTATAATATAAAGGATGATAAAAGTATATGTGGAGGGTTGAACTAATGTATGGGGTTAAGAGCTAATATATGATTAGAAAACCTCCGAAGTAATCTGAGAAGCTGATGGAGGATTCGATTAACATAGACGAAAAAAAAAAACCCTCCGTGGTGTGGTATATTCATATCACTATCTAAAGTTACTGGGAACAAGTCAGCCATCTTAGCGATTTCAGCTAGAGATGTTAAAAAAGTTTATATTAATAATTTATTTCCATCTTTATGATAGATTTGTACAATGTATATATTATATTTGAATTATATATCAATACATATAGGTATATATATTTTTTATTGCAACAATTTTCTTGTTTAATCTTTCCTGGCTCATCCTCTGCATGTTTCCATAAAACTAAAATCTTCTTAACCTCATTTCTGTTTCCAAGTCAGGGTTTCCACTGTAAACTTCTCTGTTGCATTATCGTTGTTAACATACATATCCAAGAATCTAATCCTATTATTAGTTTCCAGTTCATAAGTGAATTTGATATTATTATGAAAACCATTAAGACCCTCATAAAACCTGTCAATCTCATCCTCTTTCAACACAAGCAAAAGGTCATCCACATATTTCATGATCAATCTAGGTTTGATATTAGTAGTACTGATAACATCATCCAGCAATTTGTTCATAAGGATGCCACTAAGCGTAACGGACAATACACCACCCATAGGCAACCCTGTTAAATGTCGGTAAATCTTATTATCATATTTCACAAAACCATTCTCGCAAATTATCTTCAGCCCTTCTATAAACATAACCTTATCTTTAATGCACGTACAAGGCTCAACTTGCTCCCATTGCTCCGAAATTATTTCAAATACCTTAGATATGTATGTTAACAACGATAATGCAATTTTGAGAACCATGTGGACGAGAAATGAAAACAGTAGTCAACGTATATTGAGTTTTATATCGAATCACCCTAGACATATGTTAATAAATAACCTTAAAAACAGCATATTTAAAGCCATTAAACTGACTGATATAAAATACATAAGCTCCGTGAAAGAGACCATCTGCACGATGTTCGAAATTAACTTGTACCCTTCATTCCTCATTAAAAAATATTGGAATTTGAATTGTAACAAGATTCACAATAATATGAACTGTACTTCTAGTGGTGGGGATCTTGCATTGTCGGATAGTGGTGGTGCCGAGAGAAATAATATGAATGGTGTCTTTTTTGCGTGCACTTATATTAAGGGCCTGTCAGAATGTGTTAGAGATATATTTAAAGAGTATGATGTTTACGAGATTAGGCTTGCGAATAAGATTACAAACAAGATGAGTAAATTTTACACTCCATTGAAAGATAAAATACTTACACAGCAACAATCAGATGTAGTGTATGAGATTAGCTGTTTGCAATGCCATAAAATATACATTGGTGAAACATCACAATTGTTGCACAAAAGAATGTATCAGCATCAATATGATTGTAAAAATATTGGTGGCAAGGAACCTAACACAGCATTGGCCCAGCATACCAAAACTTGTAAGCATCAATTTGATTTTGAGAATGCTAAAGTTGTTTACAAAGAGAGTGATGGCTCTAGAAGGAAGTTGTTCGAGGCCATGCAGATTGCACAAAAGATTGACATTTCAGTAAATTATAAAACAGATTGCAGAAATTTGAACCAATATTATTCGGAAACGTTGAATATTTTAAAAGAAAAATTTGGCTAACTTTGCTAATATGTAAAAAAAAAAAAACATTTTTATAGGCTAATATTACTTGATATGTTTTGTGGATCAGCTGATGCTATAACCTTCCCAGCTGGTTGCGTATTACTTTCGTTCAGTTGTATGTTGAACGTCTTGGTGGTAGGGTGCTGTCTCATGTTTGGAGCCTGTTTGGGCTGTTGATCGTTGGGATGTATTGCACTTTTTTCTTCGAGATGCGATTCACATAACCCCTTTTTGATTTTGGTGTCTTGATAATGCCTGAATAGGCGAAACGTCGACTGGTAAGTAGGTGTATTTTTTGAAACATAAGGCTTTGCATTGTGGTTTTTCCCAATTGCATTATAATAAATAATAGTGTTTCTTTTTGAGTTTTTGGCTCTATTTTAGTAAGTAATGTTTATTTTTTCAATATCATATTTTGTCTTTAAATATTTTTCTTTTTTTTTTTGCTTTTCTATAAATCAAATATTTTTATACTAATTGTTTGTTGTTTTAGATAGTATAAAATAACCAGCTTCATAAATTGCTGTAAGAAATATTGGACATTCGATATTTCCTAAGAATCCTTCAGGACTAGTGTATCGGTAACTTATATATTTAGGTTTTTCTTGCTGGTCGCTAATGGCTCAGATGAAAATAGCTTTTCTCGATAACCTGCTTTTTCCGTATTTATTTGTTTGTTACGTCCATATATACATATGTATGAATAAAGCTCTTTTTTTATATATATTAACTTTAAAATATTGTTTATGCTTGTTTTATTATTGTATTCATTGAAATTTACAACTGTATTATAACAATACAATATGTAAACGGCAGGAATGAAACATAATGGCATGGATATCTTTGATAATGATATGGATAATCAATTAGACGTTCTTTCTTATTTTGGATAACCATTTTATAGAGGCTGGGTGAGCCCCAGAATTGTCCTAGATCCCATAGGATCCATCTCTGGCCGCTAACAGATTAAAGTCTGCCACCGAGCGGGATTTGAACCCAGGGTATTCAGCTCTCTGCCGCTGAGCCACTCCTCCCCCATCCAATTATTATTTCATAGCTCTTATTTATTTGTTTAAAGTTAGTTAATGAAATTTACTCACTACTGTATAACAGAATACGTCAGGTAAATATAATGAATGTATACATTGGCTTGAAAAGACAAGTAGAGACACTACCCACTGGTAGCACTCATATAACAAATTTAACTTAGAGGGTCTTATTTAATGCGGTCATCATATTTTCAGATGCCTCAGAGGATTATCAGGAATTGAAGTGGTTGCTAGGTTTGAAGCTAGAGGGCTTGAGAGGGGATAAAGTTTGCCATGAAAAGATTGATATCGAATTCGGGCCAAATCAGTAACAGATTATTATGGATGACTTAATTCGTAACCTCTCCCCTGTATGGAGCTACACCTGTGACTCCAACTATAAAAATATAGAAAGAATACAGAACTTATGTATGAGAATCATAAATGACTACCCCAGGTACACAAAAATAACCGACATGATACTTGATTTAGATCTACAAACAATTAAACAGTTTATTCACTCTCAGACTTAGAACTTTTTCAACTTAACAAAAAACTCAGGAAATCCCTTAATGCAATCAATAGGCAATTATAACAAACAAACCTTAAGACGATACATTCATAGACGAACTAGACATATACTATTAGAATAAATATAATTAATTTAATACATTATAAGTTATCAATCATAAGCGAATTTATTCCTTTAATGGAAGAAGAAAAAAAAAAAAATTGTTTATTTTTACTACAAAATATTATACTTATTTTTATTTATTTATTTTACTGTTATTTTATTTATTTTTCTATTTTTGTGGTTTTTTCTTCTTTTTCCTACTGCTATAAATATATTACAGTTTTTATTAATTATGTTATTCAACTTGTAGTGTAAATTGTTATACTTCAACATATATTAAATAATTGTTACAAAATTGTAAATTAGCAAATTAAAGGAATAAAATTTAAAAAAAAAAAAAAATTCGTAACAAAGTAAGGTGCATAGTGGAATTTATACTCAAATCACTACAAAGCACAAAGAAATAGAAATTCCAACAATACACAAATTCATACACAAACCTCAGATTCTTCATATAAGATAATATCAGACAATACACTCATACAAGAAATAGGAAATTATACAAAAACAACAGCAAAATACATACATTGCACAAACTATTATAAATAATATCGATTTTGTAATATGTTCTTCTATATTTATTAATATGTTCTTGTATGTTATAAATAAGAACAATGTTATGTATAATAATAATATTATATATATGTTCTTATATATAAATTTTGTATTAATTAGTAATCATGTGTACTTCTTTTTTCTGTTGGGTTTTTAATTTTACCAATAACAAAAACTTGTTAACCTTTAACAACTATTGTATGCAAAATCATTTTCATTATAAGGGATTATCCTAACAATGTTTAAAAATATGCCTATAATTTAAAAAAATTATAGTGGATTTCACGTAGGATTTTGGATTATAAGTATTGAATACGATAGGAATTCCATGGCTTAGTGGAGCCCCAAACCTCTACTACGTAAGTCCAGATTGGTCTAATGATTGTCATTTATATGAGTCTTTTGTAATTAATTGGGAGCTGAGGGCGTTAGTCTAGTAAATGTTGAGGTAGCCTGAAACGGTGAGGTTATGCTGTCAGTATTTATTATGTGACGGAATGGTAGTGACTGTTCTTTTTCACAGACAATGTTTATACAGGAAACTGATTTCTCCGAGATCACTCTCAACCGCCAAATCCCCCCGTAATTAAGTGTATCCACTTTTTAGGCTGAATGAGCCCCAGGAGGGCTTACAGATCTTACAGAGTTCATCCGTGGCTATAGGTAAAAATATAATGCATTATTATTTAACACAGCCTTACTTAACCGTGAATCTTTAGCATAACATCACAGCGCGCTACGCGCTGAGCTTCCTCCCTCCCTAGTAAACAGATATTTAGTTTGCAGCGCAGTAGAAGTGAAAAAAATCCGCCGCACCTACTTGCCCTCTATTCCAAAAAACTATGTTTAGGCCCCAACTATTTAGTAAATAAAATAAATATTTCTTGACTAGTAGATTAACCTAGTTGGCGAATCTGTCTGCTCCGCTCGGCCTATTTGTAAAAAAAGTAAAAAAAAATGGCGGGTGTTGCCGAAGACTGCCGACAGAGCCCTTACAACTTCCGTAAACTAAAAATAATTCAAGAGGCATTGGCCAGAATTTAGCGAGCAGTGCTAGTTAGTGCAGTGCCGTCTTCAGCATGAGCAGTCTCTACACATACCGGAGGTACTCCAGGTACTACCGGAAGGACAGCGGTGAGTCCTTCATTTATTTTATATATATGTATATATTCATATATACATATATATATTCCTCGGGCCTATCATGCACATCTACTGCCAATTTGATAGTAACTAAATTTCTCTATTAACCTGCTTAATCGAAAGTTCCCTGAACTTTAAATGTGTATCAACGTACAGCAGGGATTCATCACACTTTTACTAAATATATTTATTTTATAATGCCAAAGTAGTGAAAAGAAATGTTTAAAAAAATTTAAAATTATATATATATATGTGTATATATATATATATATATATATATATATATATATATATATATATACTCGTATATAGGTGCATCCTTATCTATAGAAAAAATCGAAATTTTGAGATACAATTTTATAACCATGAAAAAGTGACTTAATATGTGGGGATATAAAATGGTATATATATTTTATACTTGTGAATTCGTATGCGTCCCTTGGAGTTATGATTGCCAAACGGCACGAATGAACATTAGGGTTGGAAATGAGAGTCAATTACTCTTGATTTCGCTAACTTACCGGCTATGACCTTCAGTTACATAATCTGCAACTGAACCCTGTGGGATATGCAGACTTTCATTTGGATCACTCAGCCTCTATTAAGTAGGCACCCTTAATTGGTGGAAGACCTGGCGTTTGAGCTTGATCTCGGTTAGATTACCATGTACAACCGTTGTCTTAGAAAACATGTACTGAACTCAAGTGTCCTGTAATGTGATGGGTTGTAGTGGTACAGGGTTTTATAAATGCATAAGGTAAAATAAAACCAAAAAGAATAATAAAAACTTGAATTAATTAGGAAAAGACAGACCCAGTGCCATCAGGTCACTCTCCACTTCATCGAGCCACATGAGATAGGGCCTCCCTCTCAATCTTATTCCATCATTCTCTATTCCACAAAGCATCCATCTTTGATCCATCCTCTCCGCATGCCTCAAACATCGCAGTCTAATGAGCTGGACGACTCTTACTATTTCAGGTTCATCATGTAGATCCCTTAACTCTTTGCTGAACCTGGATCCTTTTGCTTTCTTTTGGCAGGGACATGGGGTCGCTTTCGTTTATTATTATATTTACTATTTCACCATTTAGTATCCAATGTCATTCTTGTCTGAATATAAATCTATGTTTTTAATATGGCGTATGCCTTTGAAATACTTAATCACCTGAAACTTGTATAAATTAAACACCTTTATCCCAAGTCGATTGTTGGACGGAGAAAATACTAAAGGCCTTACTTCTCGATACTCTAATTAAGTGGACTTTTGCTATAACTTTGCTCCCTCATAACTTTTGGTTACTATGGTTTCCCGCAATAACCACATTCTTTCATCTCTGCTTTATTATATTCCAGTTTTAGTGCAGTAAAAAAAAATAATAGAACAAAAAAATTAAAATTGCCTTAAGCCCGGTCTCCACAGGCCCAGTAGCTGGCGGTTAGTGAAGGACAATTAGTGCCTGGCAGCTACTGGGTCCGTGAAAACAAAGTTGAGCCAGTACTGACCGGGCAGTTGCTGACGGACAGCTACTGAGTCGTCACTCGCTCCATAGAAACGCAATTAGACAGTGGCCGGTCAGTGCTGAAGGACAGTGGACATTTGGACAGTCATTTTTTTTACTCTTGCTTGTACAGCTTCTCGAATAAAGGTATCATTGCGTGGATTTTTTGAGGCAATCAACTACAAAATAACATCGAATTGGCAGGGTTTCATTCTAAGTATTTTTTAAAATTCATATTCATCGTGAGTGCGCAGTTTTGTCATGATCATAGAAGTTGCTCCAATATTTTTCTTCTGTAACCAACACCTTGTCCATATTTTCTCATTTGGCTTTTGAGAATATCCATCAAATGTTCACCAACGAGTAATGCAAATAGTCGTATATTTTTTTGAATTCAGAAAATTCAGAAACCCAAGCCAGAACTAGTAACACAGTAGCTGTATACTGCTGTCTCCCAATGCAGACCCAGTAGTGAGAACACGTCAGGAACTATATAGACAGCAGAATGTACAGTTGATGTCTACTGGGAAGTCAGTGAAAACCGAGCCTTAGAGGACTAGAATGAGGAAAACAAAACATCTATTCACTCTTTTGTTTAATAATATTTCATGAAAAAAAAATTAATCCACATATTTTGTAATCTTTCATTAATTACTATAATTTTCTTCAGAAAATGGAGCACAGTAATGCAATACTTGCTACACATTCTCCAGTCATCTGATCCTCTACTTAGTTTGCCGTCCGTTTTGCATTGTCTTTAGTATCCTGTTGTCCGGCATACCACATGTTCAGACCCTGGACATGGACCATCCTATCCATCTAATTCTTTCTTTCTTTATTAATGCCAGCTCCATCAGCTCCTCCTTCTTTCTTCTTCTCCATACCAAAATTTCGGCCACTCTGCTAAACATTCTTCTTAATATTTTCCTTTCACAGGAATTGACTATAAGTTCTGATTTTTTGCATAGTAGTCTTGCACCCGTACATCACTACCGGTCTTACTATAGTTTTATATATTTGTTGTTGCATTCTTATAGAGAGCGATATAAACTACAACACTCTTTGCAGTGAAGAATAGCACATATTTCCTGCTATTATTCTGGCTTGTATTTCACTTTTACTTTATTGCCAACTGTAACCACACTTCCCAGATACTTAGATTTAGAAAAAACCTCTTGTAAATTCGAGGACAGGACTGGGAAGTGTTGTGGCGAGTTGCCGTTGGTTACCAACATTATAATGTATTATCGGTTATCCAGGTTAAACTCTTCTATCGAGAAGTGGGGTGCCAAAGCCCTTCTCATCGGCGTTGAATTAATCCAGGTATGATTATATCCTTATAATTTTTAACCATATAATATTATAGCTTATTATGATATAATTATAGAAACAATGAGGATAAAGAAAAGAGTGAAGCCAGAAGTGGGGAAAGGACATGGCTTCCCTGTTCACGGACTGCCCGAGACTACTTCTGCGCTGGTCGTTTTCTATATTGTCAAGCTATAAATTTAATTTCATAATTTCCAATTTCAGCCGCATTTCTTACAAATTCATTTACGAAGCACAACGTTTCCGGCCTGATTGTGGTTATTACTTTCACTAATCTGTCATTATTGTTTTGAAACAAAACCGGAATTTTCTCGAAGTATTTGAAAATTAATCCTTCTGTGGATGAAAAAACGTAATTCTTCATATTTTATGTCCATTTAGTTCATTATAGGCCATCATATGTCTCCTGAACAATAGTAGCCATAATCCGTAGATCTAGACTGATTTTTCCCCGCCCTGTAGCGTACGGCGGTGGGAAGGACACTGGTAAATTACCCCAGACTAGTTATGGAGCTACGGACAGGCTGCCGCGGCACCGTGGGGTTGGGTTTTCCAGGCTGCTTACAATACGTGCTATTATTGTTAATGCTGATTATACCACATTTGGGATTTATAGCTTTTATTAAACCAGATTTTTTTCGAACGGGTCTATGGAAATCAATATTCTATTCATTTTGAAAATTCATAAATACACATCGCTCCTTCAGAAGAACAATGTCATAACTCAAAATATCCAAATTTTCAAAAAAGTATTGGCATTAGTACTGGTAAAGTATTGATTATTGATAAAGCAAAGCATTCCTATTGTAATGATGGTATTGAATTTCTTTTATAAACCATCAGAAAATTGCTAAACATTTCAAACTTTTTTATCTTAACTTATTTCATTATTCCCATAATACTCATTATGGGATTCAACACATCATACAGCTCACAATATCACTTTGTTTAAAAAAAAGTCATCATATCATAACATGGAAATGGAATATCAGATTTGTCGTTCCTGAATTGAAAAACTTCAACCGATACAATTAGCTATTATTGGCTTAACTCATAAATGCCAATTTTTTAATTATGTTGTTCTTTTGATAGAGTATATGTAAGTATAATACAATCGTTAATACAATTTATTATTTAAGGAAAGTGATGTAAGATTTACACGACTGTATTGGAAAGTGTTGTATAACAACGAGGTCCTAAAGGTTTATAAAAGAAGAACGCCAAGTTTATGAAAAATCGAATCCATTTGATCAGTCTTGTGACTGTCTATTAATTTTCAAATGTTTATTCTGCCATATATTTACAGTAGGTTTTATAAGTGTTAGTTTTATGGTTAATGATATAGCTATGAGTGAAATATGTCTAAAAGGGACTGACTATAACTAAAAGATTCCGTTATAATAATATTTAAAATTAATTATTATGATCCTTGATCGTCCCCTGCGCAGGAACCGACCTGGTATTACTTTACAGAGGATTCATTACAGGCTAAGGACCTGTTTAGGAGATCAACACCTTCCAGGATCTAAAGATATCCTGGATGAATCACACCCGCACTGGATGTGGATGGTGGCACCCCACCTCCAACGGCTAATAGTCCCAAAATACCTACACAATTATAATATTCATATCGTAATGGGATGAATCCCTTGTGGGTGTGTGGGATGTCTGAAGAGAGCCAGAATAAAATTTGATCCCTACTAGTTAGAATATATTTTTAAACAAATTTCAGAAAACTGCTCGTAAGATAAAAATTTTAAATTTATGATTTATTTTTTATAGAAATAATTAACTAAATTATTGTAATAATTAAAACTAGAGAGGTGCACCCTATCCTCCTATCGAAGGACCAACCCCCATTGTTGCAACTGTATAATTGTACAAATCACGAATTGTGTCATTTTCTTTCTTTCTCAAACAGCGTTCTTGGCGTTCTTCTTCATCGAAACTTAATTGTTTACTACAAAATTTTGTTCAGAGTTTTTAACTGAACATGAGAGCGTGGTAGATCAGTTTGTAGACTGCCAGATTGATGTGCTGGGAGTTACGGGCTTTAATCCGGCTGTGCAAGATAAATTAATTCATCTATTGGATCACTAAAGGTGCGTTTACACGTGAGAGGAACTCGCCGAGAGTGCTCTCGAGAGTAAACCACAGAGCCCTTTACACGGGAGAGTGAAATTCACCCTAGTCCACTATCGGAGAGCTGCTCGCCATGGCAACTCTCGAGAGTCCCTTCAGACCGTTTACACGGGCGATTTTTATTAGTTCTGAGAGTGACTTCTAATTGTAAACATCTCGTGATTCCAGTTCAGTGCTACCAGTTCTGGAGTTATTTATACTAAATATATACATTATCTAATCTAAAGTTTAACAGGAAGTGGAGTGGTTGCTGTTTTTTTCTTTTTTTTGCTTACTCTAGAAATTAGAAAATCAGGTCATGCATTACCGTTTTCTTTATTTTAAACTGAATGATTTAACGGATACACTTATTCTATAATTTTTTTTTTTAAACAAAACGTTATTAAAAAAAACAGAAAACTAAGCTAATAGATATATGAACTTATTCCGTTAAGAAAATTATACATATTTGAAACAAACAAAAATATATTGATGGTTGGAGATTCAAAATGGATATGTAAAACCTAAGGTAAAAACATTTTTCCTTAAATTTACATGTTAACAATTTTAACTTATTTCATTTTACTATCGTAATTAAATAATAAAAAAATATACTTATTTTGTACCTTAAAGAGTAAAGTTCTAGTCATGGAAAAAACAACAGATTTTTGGACATTACAATCATCATATGTCCTTACATTATATTACTTATATTATTTCTATTTTTGCGATTTTGTGGAAATGTCTCGTTCTCCTTTCTAACTAGCCAAGGAAGAAGTTCAAAGAAGAAGGGATAAACATCCACCTCTTACAAAGATGAACCATAGAAGTACTTCGCCGCGATGAATGATTGAGCTGTACCTCTTTGAACCAAGTAGGGAGGAGGATTTCTCCCCTCGAGAAACATTTGCGTGTTACAACGAACCATCAACAACGACAAGCTAGAGCGAGCCATTGAGCACACGTAAAAAAGTTGAAGCGCACTTATTCTATCCATTGAGATAAACGTACTAAATCTATTCTAATATTTAGTTTTCTTCAGGATATCCTACAAAAACGTACGATTTGGGGACTTCACTAAGTCATCGAATTCCTCTCGTATCCAATGCTCGCAAACCAAAAACCTTTAATGCTCCTTACTTAACAATGATGGATTTATTACTGATTTAGCACAAACCCGATATCAATTATTTGATGGGAAACTTTATTCCCCCTCAAACCCACTAGTTTCAAACCTGACAACCTCTTCAATTCCCGATAATTCTCCAAGGCATCTGAAAAGAAGATGGCCTCGTGACCTTTTAAGTTGAAGTTGTTATTTAAGTACTACCACTGGGTAGATTTCTCTATGTGCCTTGTTCTCATGCTATTACGTCCCATTTATTATATTTACTTGTTGTAATATAATGCTGTTTCCTACGTGTAATAAATTTATTATAAAGCACCGATCTTACCCGGATCGTACTCAAGTATATACCAAACTATTTGACAGAAAGCAACAAATATGCATACCAACAGTTAACAGGGAACAGTTATCTAGCAACAGTATACCTGTATGGTCTGTATAGCCTTGAGTGGTCATATTTATTTCCGTATCGCTTACCATCTTTTTACTGGTACAGCGTTACTGTTTCTAAATAATAAAAAAAATATATATCAATCCAAATTAATCATATATTATTTATTTATGGATGTTCAATGACAGTTTTTTATGTTCTGAAGGGCAGACAAAACAGTAGTTATAACATTCTGTAGGAGACTATAACATCTGTTCAGTCAAAAATATCTGCCTTAAAAAAATTAAAGAAAAAACACCGACTCCCCTTTGGTCTATTAGGCGACTAATATAACAAATGATTCAGTTATTTATGGACAGACAAAGTTGTATCTTTGTGTGTATGCATGTCTATATATAAATTAATTAATACTAAAGGAAAAGAAAAAAAGAAGACCATGAATAATTATTTGAACTTGGGAGTTCAAAAACAGGAATAGATACGGCCCTTAAAGTTAAAAATGCAGTTTATTAATATCCGTTTTTTTATTCAATATTTTTTATGCGGCTATTCTTAGCAATTTTTTCCACCGAAAAACAGTGGCATAAATCAATATTATATTCGCAATGTAACATAATAATATTATTATTGACTTAATAATTTTGCCTTATATTGTTGATATTTAATTACAATAATATTTGAAATCACGTAAACTGTGATCAAAAAGTTGCATTTGTCAGTAGTCAGTAGTTTAATTTAATATCATCACTAAGTCTTGACAATAACTTATTAAACATTTTGTAAGTAACTTAATATATGTCTATTTGGAATGTATATTTAATCCTGTTTTCTTTCTCTTTCAGGTAAGTTGTATTGATATATAAACGGAAATTTCCTTCATCTACTGAGCCGTAGGTATTTATTTAATTTAACTTATTTACTTAATTTACCTGTTTTTTTAAAAACTTATTTTCTTTTATTATAGTCTTCTTATACCATTCGAATGAATACACGGATATGCAGAAAATGGTGTTTAAATATCCGAATAATATCCAACAAAAGTAAGATCTAATTGTTGGGAAATCGATTTTGCTATAGTTTTGGGAATAATGTGCAACGCTTAAAGCTCTTTATCAATTCATTTCGCCCCACTAGAGCTACCTATCAGAATCCCTGGTAACTAATTTCTTTACATAACCTGTACCACTACATGGAGGATCTTGGGTTCTGTACATGGTCGAGAATAGTGATGTGTCGGATATCCGAGGAAAAAGAAAGATCCGGATCCGTGACTTTTTTGGCGAATCTTTTACCGTATTAATTTTCAATACCCCTCTTTTCCCAATCTGCTGGCGTTCCTCAAGGTAGTATCCTTGGCCCAATTCTTTATAAAGTTTATATAGCTGACATCCCAACTCATCCTAATACTATCCTTACCACGTATGCTGATGATACACGTGTATTATCAGTCAAAACTGGAGAATTAAAATAATTTCTCAAAAATCGCATCAAATCACTTTTACCTTACGTCGTAAACCAATGACTTCCTGCCCTTCAGTATCCTTTAATAATATCCCTCTGGTGCCTATAGGACAGATCCGATACTTAGGGTTGCACCTTGACAAACGATTAACCTGGAATCCTCATACAAGACTGAAAAGACAAGAAACCGCACGACGTTTCAGGCTACTTCAACACTTACTAGAGAAACGCTCTAAGCTCCAAATTAACTACAAAAGAATCATCCACATGACCATCATACGACCTATTTGGACTTACGGAGTAGAGCTTTGGGGCTCCCCTAAGCCATAGAATTCCTCTCGTATCCAATCCTTACAATCCAAAATCCTTCGTAAAACCTCAATGCTCCTTATTTTGTTAAGAATAAAGTCATCCATAACGACCTTAATGTCCCTTTTGTTGCTGATTTGGCCCGAACCCGGTATCTATCCTTTCATAACAAGCTTCATTGGCCACGTGACCTTCTTAGTTGAACTTGATTTTAGCACTCCCAGTGGGTAGTTCTCTACTTGTCATTCTCATATCATTATGTATCACGTATCCTATTTACTTGTTATTATTGTAATACAGTTGTAAATATCAATAAATAAATTTAAAAAGAAAATTTCAATACATAGATGAAATGTTATATATGGGTATTTTATATTAACTGCAAAACTCTTAGGTACGTGTTAGTGGCCCTGTAAAGAGCAACTTTTGTTCCGGTCAACGTTGAAATGAATAAAAAACCAGTCCTCCATTCAAATGACCGATCAGCTGATCTTAGTTTGCACCCAATTCGAAAACTCGAAAAAGTCCTGTCCTGTCTGTCACGCAAAGCGTCAAGTGGCGACAACTATCAAGGTCACGAGCAGGGACATCGCTTAGTAAAAATGTTAATCCGTATCTGTATCCGTATCCAAGGATCTTGACACCAAATATCCGTATCCGGATCCGTTTCCGCGGATATACTTCGTTAAAGATCCGGCACATCACTAGTCGAGAATGTACTCTTTCTAAGACAACGGTTGTGGAGGGAGGTGATTTGTCTGAAATTGTTTACATTGATCGGGTGAACCCCTGAAAGGTCTGCAGATCCCTCAGTGTCCCTACCTGGTTTTCAAGAAATTAAATACTCTTGTGGAAGAGTCGTATTTGAACTCGTGGCCTTGAGCATTGCTCTACACACTGAGCTAACCCGCTCCCTAACTTCATTGCATACCATTTTAGAGTTTAAAGATATATACAACTCCCTCTCCTACTCAAGGATTTTGATCCAGTTGATCTGGATTATTACTGCTTTGGCTACGACTTTCGCAGAAGATGACTGTGATAATTATGTCAATGATTCGCATATTCAAATTAGTTAGTTACTGTAACTTCCTTTAGATAGCACTTTTGTCGTTCATTTATAATTATATAAATGTATTCATAAATAAACTATGTAAACAATTAGTACAACCCGGTATGTACATAAAAGAATCATTGTTTTTCATCATTCATTGTCCCTACGTCATTTGCGGATCATGACGCACATGAGCTTTTGTGTTAGCTATTTGTTATGTATCCTTTCGTTGACTCGGGTTTCTGGTACTTTTTTTTTTTTAATTATCCTCTCCCTGCTGACACAGACAGCCAATATCTCTTATAATAGCGTTATACAGGCAACAAAATTATATTTTGTGTAAAATGAAAACTTCATATTAGGAGAGTAGGAATATATCTCTCATACTTAATACATAGGAATTATCACGCAATTTAAAATTATGTTGATGAATACTTTTTATTTCTTACTGTGTGATTAACTCGCCCCTTCACATTGTTTTCCCAAATCATTGCAACCAATGATTGTCTGTAGTTATTGGTAATGACCTGATAATATACAGCCTTTCAGATAACGGGAATCTATCATTCTTCTAGTTTTTGGCATGAAATAGAATTGTAATATAAACAATAAGTCTTTTTCAAGCCAATACCTTATTTAGTCTCTTATTGTCTGCGAAAATAACCCGATTCCGTTTACTTAAGTACAAGAAACTCATTCTTGAGAAATTTGACTTTACCATATATTCCCCGGGGCTGTATATGTATATATGTAGTTTATAACTTAAGACTTTCTTATCTTATGCAAAATTATGTAAGGAACATTCGAAAAATTTTTTTTTCATTTTATGGAAAGTAATACATTTTTATTTATATTTTTTTTTTTTAGGAATCGAAAATTAATGAAATAAATGTCTATTACGTTGTACTTTTAGAGTTAAAGGAGGGTCCTTGAATGTAAATACATTCACAATTTTTTTATAAACCCATTGCACAATTCGCTTTCACTTTAAACCGGTGTGACATTGTTTGTCGTTGCTGTAGGTTAAAAATTTATTGAAAGAATTACAATTTGATATTGTGCTTTCCTTAAAACTTATTAATATTACATTTTTATATATGTGAGATTTCAGTTTGAACGTGTCTTAACTTAAAAACTGTATTAATAATTTAATCTTTAATTTAATTAATCTTCTTCTTAATCGTATCCTCTTCTAGCGTATTATGAGTGTTGATTGTTGAATTTGGATGACATTTTACGGCATTTAACATTTATTAAATTTGCTATGTGCTTAATTTTATGGTGAAGTCACTCAATGAACTTCTTTTATTGAGGAGTACGAGGATTTTTCTTTAGCTGGACAATACTTATAAGCCTGATATGCGAATTTAGTATATTTTTACAGTCCGAAATGCTATGTAAACTAAGAAAAGATTTTAATCTCGATGTATGTGTAGGACCAACTTTAAAAATTTGTGTATCCAATGAAAGCACATTTTGATGCCCCCAAACATTTATCTCATGAGGTTTTCTTTTAGAAAAAAAAATCGCCTTATCATTATGGTTTTCGACCAAGTTATATCAATTATTAATTTATAGTACTCATTTCAAGAAAAATTTACTGTTTTAATTTATTATAGGCTATGCTTTGAAAATGGATGTACCATTTAGAAATTATGAGCAAAAATAAAAAAGTTGGAATATTTCGACGATTTATGGTTGCCTAAAAATTCCGATGCCACTCGAGTTTTTTTTCTCTTCGCATGATTATGTGATGGTGCGATCACATTCGACAAACATGTACAAAAAGATCGTGATGAATCCCATACACATACCAAGGAAGGCAATAATGAGTGTTTGGTTGGGGTTGGAAAGTAATTGTTCACCGTAAGCTGCTTGAACCTGGCTAAATCGCTGATTTCACCCTCTATTGTTAACAAATGATGCGATTGTTGCAAACGATTACCAGGCTTATCTTTACTGAATGGGCAAAAATTGAAAGAGATGAAGAGGGGAGTTTTGATGCATCCATTGTATAGACCGGACCTTGCCCCGTCCGACTACTACTACATTCGGTCTCTGCAGAACGATCTGGTTTCATGTTACCATCAATAGAGGCTTGTGAAGACCACTTAGTTCACTTTTTCGGCCGGAAGTCTCAGAATGGGTACAATGGCGAAATCATGTTTGTTTTACCAGGTAAGAGGAACAGGGTCATTGATCAAATCTACGCGTATACGATTGATTAGTATTTGAAATTTTTGAATTAAAAAAAATTGCTTTGATAAACTTGAAAAATAAATACCAGCATACTTTTTCCTCAAACTCATATGACATATTAATAATAATAATATCCTGCCGTCCCTATCCAGCGCTGCAGCTTCCAGTTTACTCTAACATGCACTAGAGCTCCGGCATCTGACGCCATACCAAATACATACAGCCCCAGTGAATAAGTGGTTAAGTTAAAGTTTGTCCAAAATGAGTTTCTTGTGCTGAAAATGATGTTATTTCCAGAGTGAACTAGGGGTTAACTCAGCCATTGGCTGGAAAAAAATTATTTTTCTTGATTACAATTACAAGCCGAAAACTACGAGAATGACAAGATTTCGCTTCCCTCGATACAATTAACTCTCTCTGGACGAATAACCGCTTGTTCACCGGGACTGCAGGTACATAACATTCTAAAAAATTAAAATATATAATTTTCTTTTAAAAATAAGTTATAGAAGTTTCAAAATCAAAGGCAGCGTCTATTTCTCCTGAATTATAGCTTCATACATATGTTTGAAATCATTGTTGTTTCCAATACTATTGTTTATGTTGTATCGATTTATGTATTACATAATATATAATATGTCGGTTTAACAATGGCCGTGTTATTTCACCTCATAATGATTGCCGCGAACGGATACATACCTATGATTATTGTCCTGTGAACGTTATATAACTGAAGGTAAAGAGGATATTTCGGTCCTGGCATTGCACGAAGATAGAATCCTTTTTTGGTTCCCTCGACGATGCTAGTGACGGCGATCGCTGCCATCCTTGAAGTCGTCATCCATTCTACGGTAGAATCCATTATTAGCATTGGCTTCGAGTACGTCCATCGCTTCCTGCATCCTGCTCTTGATAATAATAAAGGTACCAAGTCATTTTTACTTTCTCTTATCCTTTTAGGTTGTCCTCCCAGGAGGAGGAATAGTTAATCCAAAATGTATTTCAGTACCGCCTAATGAACTATCTAGAATATAAAAGTAACTTCATTCTGGGACCAAGTCTCTTTAGAATCGTAAACATGAATTGGAACATAAAAAAGAAACATAATATAAATCTGGACTGAAGGCTACATAATACAATTCATTACACCAAAAGTGTAAATAAAAATCTTGACAAGATATTAACCAATTAAAGAGAATACATAAATTAATAACAACTATTAAATATATGAGCTAACGTGCAATAATTTCTTCACATGATTTACATCATTTTTAAGAAAAAGAAAAAAAAGACTAAGCAACAAAATCAATTATTCTGCTCTGATTCATTTAAGCCAATGACTAACCTTCTCAGAGAGCATCTTATTGGGAAGCCAGGAGATGTTGGAAAATCAAGCATTTAAATGAGGATAATGAAAAAGCTTGCCGAATGATTGGAGGGATTGAGTTCCACGCTGTGGTGCAGTCTAACCCATATTCGAGTAAATCTTTCTCTCTTTTGATATATTTAATATCAATTATCTATTATCTCAAAAAATTGGTTTATATATAAAAAATCTAAATATCCTGCACCACAATAACTACCAAGGGATCAGTGCATGATAGATACTATCCTGTTTTTAGAGTAACGGCTTTGCGTGATGATTTGTCCGAGGGTAACAATTTTATAGAGGCCAGGTGAGCCCCAGGAGGGTCTTCAAATCCCACAGGGTCTAACCCTGACTGTTATTAGATTGAGTTATTTATCTAACATAGCCGGCTTTGAACCCGGGACATTTGGCATAGCTAACGCTCTATTCACAGAGCTACCGTAGGGTAGTAAGGAAGTGGATGGGCCCGTGACCCCCCCCCCCCCCTTCTAGTCGGATATATAATCGGATGGTATAATCAAGAACTCTTTACTCACTTTAAAAAATCGTAGAGCTATCTGCTGGGCTTCGAACTACATTACATGTGCACTACATCACATGTGCCCCCTAATATTACTATACTTGACATCCATTTTTCCTAATTATCATATTTCACCTTAAACAGTTCAACTAACAGACTGTTCATTATTCATTCTGTTCTCATTAATTAGTAAAGCCTTTTAGTTGTATTTAAAAGAATCCATATTTTACTCTTATTTTGTTTTCAAAAATGGTTAATGCTTTGTATTACACCATCGATTTGTATCAGATTCATCATAATTTATGTCTGTTGAATTCACTGACCCTCATCTCATGATTTTTTATTGATTTAGGTGTTTAATTATAAGCATAATAATAAGTAGAATCCCGATAATTTGTATGGTCAAGGGGGATCAAAAATGAGACTGAATTGTAAATAAAAGTGTGATTGTTAGAAAAGCTTAATAAAATTCCTCCTCCCCCCTCTATTCCCCTCATTTTCTTTGAGTAAAAACAGTACGAATTACTTATGAGATTTCTTAGAAAACTCGTCTCTCTCACTCGCTCTCCGGTAAAAACAATAGGATCTACTGTGCCTCTATAAAAACAACACAAATTGTCTGATTTCCTAGAAAACATTTATTCTCATTCTGCTCTCTGGTCTATCACTGTTCTCTCTTCCCCTATTGAAAACAGTACTAATTAACGAGATTTTAAAGCTGGAAATAAGAATTATAAGACGTTATCGAGCATAAAAATAATACGAATTACCGAGGGGCCTGAAATGCATTGTTTTTATACCATTTATCAGGATTTTCTGTGGGGACCGGCAAATTTGTTCGAATTAGCCGGAAATACGAATAATCGGGATACGAAATATCCGGATTCCACTGTAATAGAAATTGATTATTCATGCTTGTCATGAATAATGAATTAAGGCAAGGTCAACTATTAATGTTAATAACACTAATACCATTCATATTACAATGCTTTCGATTTTATGAATTATCGATTTTATTATTGTAATAACTAGACGATAATGTGTCGATCTCCAAGTTGGATGGTAGGGAGGTTTGAGGACGCATGGATACACTTTTGCCATGCAACGCGGTCTTGCGTTGTAGTATCCGAAGGGCCTAAGGCTGAAGGGCTATACTAACCTTTATTAATGCGGAGCAATACATATATAAATGTATATCGTCGCTGTCAAAATAATACCGCCTATCTACACTTAGGGCGATTTTACAGGAGAGAGAAAAAAACCGCGCCATTCATTATATTATCTTATGTATGTTGGCCATCATTCAATTGCTTATTACAGCGCTTCATTGCGTTCAATCTTGAAAAAAAATTTTAATAGTGTGTAATTCAACCTGTAGAATGCGTAATTGTTACTAACTCATTTTCATCAAAAGTTGTAGATAGGCGCTACTGTTTTACCATATATGATATTTATTATATATTACGTGACAGCGGATTAAAACTAAAAAAAAAAGGTATAGTAAAAATTTTTTTTCAAATGAAATGTCCGTTTTTATTATTTCTAAAATTCAACGTGGAATTAGTAAACTTTTGGTGTTTACTATGTTTACGTTTTTCAAATTGTTATTAATCCTCTCTTTTCGTTGTAATATTTACTATCACTACAATTAAACGAACATTATTAAGTGTGCCATAATATATCTCCATGGAAACACGCGATTTACGTGTTGTTGTTTTTTATTAATTTAAACATGTAGAACCCTAGCTGTATGAAACATTACCACCGCGTTCGGGGAAGGGAGTTGAGAAGCTTTCAGCTGGTGACACAAACTAATTCATAAATTCGTAATAGATAATTAATTTCTAAATTATTCATTAATCCTTTCTGTCACTTGGGTACATCACATCCACATCTTATCGCAGGGATATGGACATAATTCAAATAAAAACTATCAAAAATAAACTTTTATTACTTAATCCGAATACACTTACACGACAGAGAGTGGGAAAACTAAACAAGATGGGTTACCAAGTTCTCAAACTCCCACATTATTCGCCAGGCATCTTCACAATTGATTCCCATCAGTTCAAGGATCCGGACAACTATATTAACCCATTCGAGACCGATTGCACACCGTGTAACCTAGTCGTCGAAATAAGATTTTTCTAATATGTAAAGTATAGGAAAACAAAATTTGGCATTGGTTTTACCGTGTACCAGAAAATCTAAAAACTTATTTTTTAAAACCTTTTTACTGCTTTTTAAAATAAAATTGTTTGCATTATTCTGTTCTTTATTATTGAAAGTAAAATAACGATTTTTTCTTATCTAACTATTTTTGAAATAAATGTTTATAAATTTTTTAATGATGCATTTTCATTTTACCTTACTATCATATTATTTATGTGAATTCACTTACGAATCGGGAGATTTCAATAGTAAACACGTTTTTTTATTAAAAATAAACAATATAAAGAAGAAGGAAATTTCGCTGCTGAGGACCTCGAATGGATTAAGGGTAAATTTTTTCAAAAATAAGAAGGCTTTATTTTCGGAAGGCAATATTTATAGTATCGTTCCGAAGATGAAATATAATAACAATTATTAATGTAATAATTGATAACCAAAACCGCCTTCATGATTACAACGCACATTGGGAATGATAATGCCTACTTGATATCGACTTGATAATTTGAAGGCAGTGACATTTACTTTCTCTTTTATCTTACCAACTCTTCATCATCATATCACTAGCTGTCCTATCCTATTCGAGATTAGTTGAATCGAACATTTCGTCCCTACCATCGAAGTATCGCATGTGAAAAAAAACAATACAGTTTTCGTTTTCGACATATAGCAGTTGCTTTAGGATTGATAATGGGTATAAAATTCATAGAAAGGCATCTATCAGTCACAAAAACAATGTAAAACGAATGCTATTGGTTTGAATATAGGCACTTATTTTTATTGAACTTTGAAACTGCTTTTTTTTTTAATTCTCTTCAAAAGTACCGATTTTCACATTCGATAGTTGGAAATGGCAGTGGCGATTTGTCGAATCAATACTATTCTCCTATTTATTTCTTAATTTTGATCATCTTCGATTTATTGCGTCGTTAATTAATTATATAACCTTTACCCATACAAGCCGTGAAGGGTCTTGAACTTAGTGCTGGTGGAGACTGTACAGTTTCTTAGCCATCGCGATTGTGTAACGAAATGATGTCGCCGATAAGATGGCTGCACCATCCTATTCAAGGTGCACCTTACACTGTTAATCTTAAGGTAAATTATTTAATTATCAGATTAAATAATTTACCTGCCATATCTGGATTCGAACTGGAGATCCTCAGCTCATCAACTCAGCGCTCTACACAATGAGCTGCCCCTTCCATTATGAAATATATAATATGTAACAACGATAGATAAGTAAATAATAAAAATAAGGTTGGGTTCACCAAAATAATATGAATTAAAAAGTAAGCTACCTGAGATATCAGTTGTTTTTTTCATCAATCTGGTAAAGTGTACACTGCAAATATTCCCTTATATATGCAAATAAAATAAACAACCTTATATGACTTATTATTTTGTATAATATTTATTTATTTTTTATATCAATCTATTCCAGACCTAGCGCGATAAAACGTTCTTTTTATTACTTCTAATTAATCCGCGACCTGCCAGGAATGAATTGAGGCCGATCCCGAAAGGAGATCGAGGGTTTTATAAACTTTTGAAGACATGGCCTTAATGACGAAACTTTGAAAAGCTTTTTATCTCAGCATATTTTTTATTTTCAATTCGACTCGAATACTCTCATAAGTCCTTGTGATCCTTCAAGGTATATTGATCTCATTTCCACTAACTTCCCGAAAATAAGGGAAATCTTCTTTGTTTCTTTGGAACTTACTTAAGATGGCGTAGTAGAAGAAGAATACAAGTCAACAAGATCCTAATTAAAGTAATCTTCAATGAACATTCTTCCCCTTGTATACATCGCAAATTGCGAGAGCGCGTGGATGTGGGATCGGTGAAGAGAAATAATTAGTCTGACCGAGGTAAGAACCAGGATAGCTCAGTTGGTAGAGCACCATGACAGAAACATGGGAGACCCGGGTTCGAATCCCGGCCCTGGGCATATCTTTTCTCTTCAAAATAAAAATATTTAAAATTATAACAATTAATAAAAAAATAAAATATTATAAGATGAATACTTATATTGAAGAAAAACAAAACCTGCGATAGTGTAACCCCAGGCGGTAGGGCCTTTATCGTTTTAAAGCCATGGGTTGCGCGGGGGGGAGTGATTTTACCAAGATCGCAATCAACAATTTTTCTCTCAATTAAGGGTACCCACTTTATAAGTGACCTGCAGATTCCACAGGGTCCATCCGTTGCTGTTATTAGATTAAATAATTTATCTCCCATAGCCGGATTCAAATCCAGAACTTTCAGCCCAACAACCGAGCGCGGTCCACACTGAGCTACCTCGCTCCCCTAAATATATTTCTGGTTTAAAGTGATGCAGGGTTTGTTTGTTTGTGTTTGTATTATTTTTTATTAAAACATTTTTTTTACGTTTCTCCCTCTTTGGAATACGGTAAATCAATCATTTCCCGCGTATTGTCCCTTTCTTAATGCTCTATATTCCTTTAGTCTCTCAGATCTTTCTCTCTTATTCCCGAAGATGATAAAGGTTAGGATCCAAGTTTGAATTTGTTCGGGAATCTTACATTTCTCGAGGACCCTTTTTAGTTCTTATACGAACCGCGCATGAGAGGGGGGGTCTTTGGATCTATGGTCGATTTAGAATAATAAGGAATTAGCTGCCACTCAGTGTCAATGCAAAACCCGCTGAGCTGAGCTCCCCTCACCCTAAAAATGTATCAATATCAAAGCAGTTAAGTATTCCCGAGCAGCAAAGATCTGTCATCAAGATCTGATTTTTTGCAATGTCTTTTATCTTGTTATAATTTAAATATTCTAATTGATTTTGGGATGTCAGGCTAATCGTTTAAGATAATTATTCAAATTATTATTTCTTCAAGCGTCCTAACTTTATTCTTGATTGGATCCTTTTCCAGAGGTCTGTTATGTGTTTATCAATTTACTAATTAATTCAACCATCAATATATTCATAAGTATATACTGCATCTGAGTTAAGTAAGAACCAAAGGAATTATAGTGAATATATTTCATTAATACAATTTATGATTCAGATATTATGTAGGCCATAAAATACATACAATACTTAAATTACAACTTATCTTGTGAAACAGGGGTAGATTACGTCTATAGGTAAGACCTTGCCGCCTTCGGATACTTCTGCACCATTATCGTTCACCGGCCTCCTTCTTCTTCTGGGTCTTCTTAGAGAGTCCCTTTCTAAAGGTGGAGTTTTGGTCCCATCTTTTTGTTATCTCTTCACCCACCTTGACTATTCTGCCTGAGCGACCTCTTGCTAACAGTCAATTGCTCATTGTGCAAAAACATATTTATTTTTATAACACCGCCCGGTACGATACATAGCAATATGCTGCAAAATATTGAAATGGTGGTGGTAGAAAGGGGAGAAAAAATGAATGGTACTTCATCTAACACACTTCGCATATAATATTAACCGTCGTACTTTTTTATAAAAGCGCAAAACAAAATGGTATTCACTTCACCCATCAAGCTAAGCTTCAAGATCCAACAAGGTTGTTCCATAACTGATACTGAGGACTAATCTGTCAATCAGGTCTTGAACCGGTGACCTTCAGGTCACAATCTCAGGTTCGAATTTCTTATAATAATGATAACTACAATAAACCGGTTAGTGGACCTGAATGTTTCATACCTGCAATTTCTGTTTACAAGCTTCCTACCACGGAGTACAGCACAAAGATAAATCCGTTTGGTGACGCGTGCTCCTCAATATCCTCCTCAAGTGTCTATGAATTTGCTCAACTTTTATTAATTAAATTTACAAGCCCATCCCAGTCTTTCGCGATTACATCGATTCAATTAATTAATTAATGGATTAATCTGGTGCATGCTCTGCATTTTCGCATTGTATTTTCTCATTAATAACACAAAATTTATTTAATTAAACACCAGAAAGGTTTCACGCGTCCTAAATGGTTTGAGTATGGAACTGGTAGTAATATATACCGTGTGAAGAGATGGAAACTATAAAACTGAATACAATAACATTTATGAATACCTGTAATAAATTATATACTATGAGATTATTCATTTTTATAATTATGCTCCCCGCTTTCTTGAGGATATAGTCTTCTTTCGCTATTTAAAGATGACTCTACAATGACAGCACAACTTCGGAATCCCGTCTGATTGTTACGGCGACGGAGCCGATCCCTTGATGATCTCTGTGATGATTCAGTGTCTATATTGGACGGAAGACTTTCTCCTTTTTATTGGGGTTGAAATACATGCCACGAACTAAAAATAAAAAACAATCTGTGCCACAACAACACACGAAGGATTTTGGTTTCAGTATAAGGCACAAGGGAGCGGAGTGGCTCACTGGTAGAGCACTGAGTTGCCATGCCGAAAATTCTGATTCAAATCCCGCTGCTGGCAAGATATTTATTTAGTCTGTTTGCAGAGATGGATCAAGGCCCCTCCTGGGGTTCACCCAGCCTCTACAAAATGTTATAAAAATAAGGCACCCAAAATAAGTGGGGGGAATCTAGCGGTTGAGCGCGATCTAGGACAAATCACCTCCCAGCAGAACCCTTGTCCATTAAAGAGCACAGTCTCTACCATGTACTGAATCCCAGACCTGTTCACGGGTTGTAGTGTTACAGATTTTTTTATAAGGCACAGGGTGTATGGTCTTAAAGACTACAATTGTGCTGGGAGTCACTGTCATCCCTCCCCCCCTCCAATTAGGGTTATTCACTTTATAGAGGCTGGGTAAGATTCATCCGTGGTTGTTAACAGATTTATTTATCTACCACAGATCTATTTCCTGCTTTTAACATTCATACATTTTTGGTAGCGTAGTGTGTAGGTTGCAGAATTCTCGAAGGTCGTCCGTACTGGGCAATTAAGTTGGAAATAGTTTAGTTTATATCATGTACTGAGCTCAAGACCATACATGGTAGTTTTTAAAAATTAATTCGTAGGCAGTTTTAATTATAGGACACTTTACTATGGTTTGATTCGACGAAATCCAAATCTCCGTCCAGCCACAATATTCTTTAGATCGAATATTATTTACGGACAAGTTGGCACAATTAATACCCACTGAACCGCGCATAATGTCAGTCCAAATGGCGTTATTCCTGGACTCTTCCCCCCCGGGAACGTCCTTTGTAATTTCTCTAGCCCGGTGACGCGGGTCCTTTATTTCACCCGCTGACCCGAAAACCAAACCTCTCACATCGACAGTGACCAAAAGACAAAGACGCAACGAGAAGAGAGAACCGAGGGGCGCAGACGCCAATCGGAGCAAGGTTCGATCTGCCAGTCGTGCGCCGGCATTGCAGCCACCTGGTTCTCAAAGTCAGTTCTCGTCATTCTCTGTTGTAAGTACAGGGCGTGGGAGGATCAGTGCTTGGCTGTCGAGGTGAGTTGTGCGTACTCCTGCCTACCCGTACCAGTACCAGTAGCGAGGCTCGGGGCGGCCAGGGTCTGCTGTCATTGGGGCAGTCGTCACCTGTGGCCTCTAACCAGGCGACCATTCCTAACTGTCTCAGTCGTGATCCCTTCCTTTTTACAGGGATAATATATCCCTCTTTAATCCATGGAATAAATTATCTAGTTTAGTAATCTGTACTCATTGTTAACTTTGGGCATTATTTTAATATGTATAACAAAAACAATTATTATTATTACAAACTTTTAAAAAATACATAGTTTTAACAACATTCCTAGGTTAGAATAAATAAAAAATTAAGAATATACCTCTATTCGATTATTCTCGCTCATAGGTTTTGGCATTATATGTTACGTTTTAATACACAGAATTGCTTAGTGTTTTCCTGCCCTAGATCAATGGCTATCTCAAAATTGTATTTCCAAATATTCTTAGTCTTAAAGGAATTAGTGTCATATTTTCTAAAAGGCTTGTATGTAGTTAAATATAATGAAACAGTGAATATGAAAGGGCTTCATAAGAATATGTTGCAACCGTTTTTATATCGAAGCTTCGATTATCATTTACTCTTAACCGAACATAAGGTTGCCAGTCGTCCGGATAAAGCGGGACATAGGATTTTTTATTGCGTGTCCGGCCAAAATAAACGGTGTCCGGTTTGTGTTATTTTTTTTTCATTAGAATTTAACAAGATTGGTGGTAATAATAAAAAAAGCTTGATTCTACATCATTGATTCTAAATTTTTGTCGTACATATTAATACTGAGAAAAAAATCCTCAATAATGTAAGGTGTCTGGTTTTTTTACCAAAACGTTCGGCCAAACTGGCTGTTCTGTTCGGCTATTAGGTTTGGCGACCTGACAACCCTAACCGAACATATCTGATATGTATAATACAAGCTATGTTACACATATATACACCAATTAAATTATAAATTATTGGCTGAAAAAGTGGACCTAATAGTTTATTGCATTAGTCATACAAAGTTATAGATACGAATACTAAGAAAAAATCTTAATAAATAATATTTAACTCAATTTAAAAAAATAATAATAATTTTTCTTTCGTAACAGAAATAGTTACAATAACCAGTTGAAATAATTATTATATTCTTGGTAAATATGTGAAAGAAAGAAATTCGAAAACTGTGATTTATTTCGCAATATTATATTCGCTTTGTTCTTGTTTTTCCGTATTGGCCTATTAAGGGCCAAATCATTTCAACTGTCCTTTTTTTTGTTATTTAATTAGGGTTGCGACAATATGCGCTGCTTTTTATTTAGTGTATTAAATAAATAATGTTTTGAAAAATGAATATATAATCCATTTTTTTCTCTTCAACTAAATAAAGTATATTTTTTGAGATAGAAAAAGGAGATTCAACAATCAAATTTGTATTAGATCGTCTCGAAGTTAATATGTATAAAACATTATGGAAATTAAATCTTTTAATTAAATTTTAATCTTCTAAGTTTTTGTTTACATTGTTGATCGGAGTTTTTTTATATATTGCATTATTAAATTATCACAAAACATCCTTCCGTTGTTTATTTAATTCACAAAGCCAGAATTAAAAGAAAATTTGTGGCGTAATTTAATTTAATGTGGAAAATTTTAATAGTTTAAGTCTGTTGAATTAGTTGATTTAGTTAATGAAAGCTGATTAGGTTACTAGGAAACCCAAATGTTTTAAAGAGAATGAAAACATACTAGACAAAATAATATATCTTGAAACTATTTACTGGTAATTTTGGATTGCAGTAGAAATCTTTTATATTATATATTATACTTGCTGTGCCCGCGACTTCGTCCGCGTGGAATAGCGAAATTGGGAAGAATTTGTAATTTTTTAGGCTAATTATTTTGCAAATATAGTACATACATACATTAAAATAAGGGTTTAACTGCAAATAGCTTATTTAAGTACATTTTTATAAAAAAAAGTTTTTTATTTTCCCATCTTTTGCCAAAACAGATTTTGCGGGTTTGATACACGTGAGCATGCCACTTAGAATTGCCCATGGGAAAAACATTTTTTTTCCAAATGAACACCTACACCTTTAAGTGTCTGTCCTTGAGCTCTGTTTATTGTTATTCCAAATGCTCTTTTCATGAGAAGCTGTACTCTGTGAAACTGAAAAGGCAAATCAGTCGGAATTATCGGAATAATAAAATTGTCCATATTTATTTGAAGATCAGAATAGACATTATTTTTTAGATCATCTGTGTTATCGGCAATTTTACAAACCTCACTCCTCAGTGTAATCATGTCGTTACTGATTGTATGCCATACAATCTTCCCCAATGTTTATAAGAGCAGCTGCATATTGCCCTGCTTGAGAATCATTGTGGAGTATTACTCACATATTTGTAGTGAGACAAAACTTTTTTGCGTGTACCCATAATACAGATGCTTTCAGACAGGCATTTATTTCATCTGTCGGCGTGACTCTAATAATAACCGGGAGAGTCTGTCTAAAGTCACCAGCTAAAAGTACCACCATGATACCCTGGTTGCCTTTGATATCTTTCATTGTGCGATCCTAGTGCATCGATTGCCCTTTTATGGGGCATTGTACATTCATCCCAAACCAACAGCTGTATCATTCTTCCGCGCTCACTGCTTTTGCTAATGTTACACACTGGTATTCCAATGGTAGTTTTAGAATTGAGTGCGCTGTTCGTGCCCCACTAACCAACAACAACCAACAAAATAACCTGCTCTGGTTAACCGAAAAGGTCCTATTCTGCTCCACGACAACGCACGCCCACACATTTCAAGGTTGACGGTGCAGAAGCTGAGTATAGAGGTGCTTCCTCACTAACCAAGTAGTCCGGACCTTTCTCCAACTGATTTTTAATTTTTCCGTTGTTTGGATAATTTTTTAAGAAATAATCCCCGAAATCGGCCTTCCAAGACTTCCCTTCTTCCTTGACAACTAATTTCTACCGAGCGGGGGTAGGAATGTTTGTTTGACGTTGGGAGAAGTGTATTGAAAGTGAAGGATCCTATTTTGATTAATAAAATTAATATTTAATAATTAAATTTGCTTTTGCTAAAAATTTAAATTTACACCTTCACTGATATTTCATGTTACAACCCAATAGTATTATCCAATTTACAATGTCTCTATATATTTATATAAAACAGGTTTTTAGTGATCACCCTGTAATGTTTTATTTTACATATAAGTGGAATAATAAAAATGGGTATTAAAAAATCGGGTTTAACTGATGAACGCATATAGTGTGTAAAATGGTCTACCATTCAGCGGACAGGGGTGTTCCCCTAGTATAAAATGTTATATTTTTTTTAATTATTATTAGAGTTATAAGAAATGCCCCATTTAAAATAATATAACATGTAACTTGAAATGTAGTCATTTCAGAAAAAAAAATCCATGGAGAAATTAGCGTTATATACTTAAAATGAATCTCTTATCTGTTCATAGAAACTTTAAAATACTTGGTATTAAAAAAATATCAGTTCCTATATTTTGTTTGTTTATTTAACGCCACTTTATGATGCTATTAAGGAGCGGAGTGGCTCAATAGTCAGCTGTCATGCCCGCTGCTGGCAAGACTTTTATTTAATCTGTTAGCATCAAGCAATGGATCATATGAGATTTAGGACCCTCCCGGATCTCACCCAGCATCTATTAAGTGGGTACCAAAAATAAGGGGGAGAATCTGGCGGTTGAGCGTGACCTTGGACATATCACCTACCTAGCACAACCGTTGTACAAGAAACAGTACATTCTCTACCATTTACTGAACCCCAAACTAGTTCACGGGCTGTAGTAGTTGAGGTTTTTTTTTTGTTTATATGAGTGAACCCTTTTTCTAAAATATCTTTGTATGAAGTTATCACGAACCTTCTACTGCAGGACGAAACTTGAAGGGGGCGCTGGTCGAAGTCGAAAGAGACAAAGATTCAACTTAATGATCGTAGGCGGTTGTTTTAATCCGAGTTCACTAACCGTTGGCATTATTAAGAACAGCCGGGTCGATGACATGAGAATGGCGATGTTCTTGTAATGAACTTTCCGGTTGATTACGTCATCGCCTTAATGTGAAGTAGCAATTAATTAGGAAGGTATATCGATAGTGACAAGGAAATATCGATATCCGTTGTGAATATTTTATGCACGTGACGGAACTGTTGCCATGGGAACGAGTAGGTCACAAATAGAGCGCCCTCTATTCGCGGCTATATTATTATTAGCTCCTATTTCCCCCCGATCATTTCATAAACAAATGAAAATTGATCAAATGGGTTCGATTTCTGCCGATGCTTCGTGAACAGCGGTTTTATAAACCTTTAGGTCCTCATTGTTATACAACACGAGTTAATATGTTTTCTTTAGCTTTCCGATACAATTGTGTATCTTATAAATTTGCGGGGAGTAAAAAATCCTTAGTTATACCATCCTTTAGAAGGGACGTTAAACGGGGATCCTGAGCCTGTATGATATCAGGTACTCGTTAAAAATCCCTATCCTAATTATACCTGGATAGGCAAAATTTAGAGCTCGCACTGTAGCATCGTCCGATTAGCCATAGCAGCATAAAGTGGTGTTAAATGAACAAACAACAACAATAGTAATCGAACTTATTCCACGGCCTTCTTTGTCTTCAAGGCTCTTTTTCTTTCTCTCGAAATCTTAGGTTTGGTCTACCGACAATGCCGTCGCAGTAACTGTCGCATTCCAGTAACTGTTTTGGCCACACACACCATCCTTATCTCCATTCTGGCAACATATTCCGTCGCCATTCCTCTCTAATATTCATGGGACCGAAGATTCGTCGGAAAACTTTTCATTAGGAAATTTATGGCTTCTTATCTTCCGAAGTTAGTAAGCACAGGACGGATAAGGGTCATAAAAATGTAGCTAACTTAGTTCGCCTCGAAATCATTTCTCTCTGGTGATATTTCCCATTGCAAAGATACATTTGTTGGCGGTCATTGGTCTCTTTTTAATTTCTGTCCCTATCCTCTTAAACTTGTATCTTCACTATATATCTACAATACCTATCATATAAACTTGTTCAAATTTATATTTCTTATCAAACTTTTACCCCTACTTGACAATATAATTAGTCTTTTAAGCCAAGCAATCGCTATATATATATATATATATTTATTTATTTATTTATCGGCTTGGCCCTTTCAAGTGCTATCTCCCACTCATTTCGGTCTGCAACATATCTGCCTGACACTCCTCAAATCCTCAGCCACTGCGTCCTCCCATCTTCCTTTCGGTCTTCCTCGTGGCCTGGCTCCGTGCGTGGTTCCATAATATAATTTCTTCGCTGCTCTCCAATCATCCATTCTGACAAGGTGTCCCAGCCAGTATCTTTCGTAGGGTCTAGGTTGCACAGGCATAGGTCAGTACAGGTCGGATGATTGCTTGATTTATTTTGGTACCCCGACTTAGTAATTTACTACAAAGTAATCTTCTTAGGGCAAAAAATTCTTTGTTTGCTCCCATTATGCGATTCTGAATTTCTTCTTCTTCGTCCACCCGATTATTTACTACGGAGCCAAGGTAGTTAAAAATGGAAACGCATTGGAATGCACACTATCCCACAGCATATTGCTTTGGCGGGTTTATAGGCGATTTCTTCCTAAGCGCCATAAGTTTTGTTTTATTTTCATTTATGGATAGCCCCATTCTTCCAGCTTCCCTTTGCAATCTTTCACAGGCCTCGCTTTGAGGGACAGTCCAGTCAGTGCCACATCATCAGCATAACCAAGCACTTGGGTTGTCTTAGTAAAAATTGTGCCGAACTGATTAATCTCGACTCTGTTCACCATCGCTTGGAGGGCAATATTAAACAGAAATAGAAGAGGGGACAGGGGGCACTCTGTCTAACTCCTGACTTTATATATATATATATATATATATATATATATATATATATATATATATATATATATATACATATATATATATACATACATATATATATATATATAATACTATATATATACTATATATAAGTACTTTACTATATATAAGTATATAAGAATATATATATATTTGACAGTTAATCATCCCAGTTTATTAATAAGATGACTTCCGCGTTAGTAGCGCCAGTCTGTGGCTCTGAACCAACTACCAAGGCACGGAAGGGAAGATATATCGTAGCGTGCAAGGCCAGTTCTGGAAAAGTTAAATCCCTGCTCTATCTTAATAGCTCGCAAAAATGAAAATAACTTACAATTACTATAGAAATGAATAATGAAGTGTTAGTTAATTAACACTGATTTTTTTATCGATAAAATATCGTTACAAATATTTTAAAATTTTGTTGTTCGGATACAGTGTGTTGTTGTTTTGTTTTTTCTCTCACATTTTAAATCGAATTTTACTTAAACTCATAAAAGAAAGTATATTGAAAACTATTTGTTGACCGTATATGTATAAGCAAGAAAATGCTCCAGGTGGAGTTCAGAAAAAATTCTCTTTAGTAAGAAGAAGAGAATTTTTTCTGACCTCCATTTTCTTTTTCTTAAAACAAGATATGATTTACACTAAGTGTTAAAAAGAAAAAACAATAACGATTATAATAAGTGTATATGTATAGGGAGCGGAGTAGCTCAGTGTGCAGAGTCCCGAGTTAACTGTAAGTTCCGGGTTTGGTAAATAAATTATGTAATCTGTTATCAACCACGGATGGGTACTGCGGGATTGTCATTCCTGAGACCTCTATCTCACATCGAGCCTATAAAGGCGGGTGTCCTTAATTGAGGGAAAAACCGGGCGGTTGAGCCTGATCCTGGAAAAATCAACCTCACTGTTATTTTTATTATTATTCTTAGTTATTTTGCAATCTAATTGTTTAGGTATACATTGATACGATGTGCATTTATTTTATTTTAATATTTAATATCTAAGTGTTTCCGGTAAGTGATGGAATCTTTAATGAGAGTTTGGCCACGCTAGCAGGAAATTGTACAACAATCATCAAGACCTAGTTACTGTTCCTTCTTGGCAACTATTCCTGACACATTTGAGGACGACTAGAAATCTAATAATACCGACATTTAGTTTAATTTCTATTTCCTTAGTTGAATTTATAATTGTTTTCTTATTTATGAAAATTAACTCGTCGAGATGTCCTACCCCTGTATTAAAAAAAAAAAGATAGAGAGATAGAAAGGTTTTAGATATTTACAGAGGCATCTCTGTGGCAAATCCAATTATAAAACTGTAAGCAGAAAGGTAAAAATAATATATCGGAGGAGTTTCATGAGTGTGGTGAACAGCGTTTTTTTGTTGTTTTTTTTTTCATAAAACCTTAAACATAGTGAAACTAAAATTGTAAAAAAAAAAATTTTCAATTATTATGGGTATTATTATTTTTAATTTTTAAAATCATCAAGCATTACAGTTTACTATTACTATTATTATTGCAAAATTGTTGACGAATCGCAAAAATATTTGGGTAAACTTGGTTATTTTATTGGCTCAGTAGATAGTTGAGATTATACTGTTTCTATGACAATGACTGTTGTCCAGGGAGACCACTTTTCCCTCATCATGCTTTCCCACCTTAAAATATAGTACCCCCTCGCTACTAATGGAGACTGGGTGAGCCTCTTGAGGGTCTGCAACTCCATCAGGATCCATCCGCGGCTGTTAAAAGATCAAGTAATTTATCTGCCACAAAAGGGTTTATGAATTCTTGTTTAATTTTGCCGCCCAATCATTCACTCCGTTCGTTCACTTCCTTTTAAACCCTGTACCACTACAACCTACCAAGGGCCTTGGGTTCAGCAAATAGTTGGGACTGTGCTTTTTCTAAGCTTACGGTTGTACGAGATGGTTTGTCCGTGATCACGCTAAAAAAACATGTTTTTCCTACGATTAAGATATCCACTTTACAGAGGATGAGTGAACCCTCGTCTGCAATTGGCGAGGTTCTGCAATTCTCACAGTGTCGATCTGTGGCTATTGATAGATCAAATAATGTATCTGCTATAGATGAATTCGAAATCAGCGCTCATTGGTTAACAGCTCAGCGCTCTCCCCACCGAGCTACCCCGCTCCCATTATTTTTATTAATAGAATAACATTAATGTTTATCTGGATCATTTTTTTAGAAAAGTTTTAGAAAAATAAAATAAAAACATTGTTATGATCTATTGTAATTATTTTTGTTCTGAAAACAATAATAGATATATATATATTTGTTTTATTAATTGTTATAATTTTTAAATATAATATGTTGTTGAGAAAAGATTTGTCCAGGGCCGGGATTCGAAACCGGGTCTCCCTCGTATCCGTCGTGGTGCTCTGCCGACTGAGCTAGCCTGGCTCGTACCACGATCGGAGAAATCCATTCTCTTCACCGATCCCATATCCCCGTGTTCACGCAATTTGCGATGTATACAAGGGGAAGAATGTTCAATGAATGGTGTGACAAAGCACCAAGGCGGATACGTGGGAGACCCGGGTTTGAATCCCGGCCCTGGACAAATCTTTTCTCTTAAAAATAAAAATAATTAAGAAAACAATACTAGTTCGTGGAGGGACAAATTTGATCTCACATAATTGCTTTATTAAATTGGAGGGGAACATTACATTTTTTATATACCTTATGGAATATAAAGAAATTGTCAATTTCTTATATAGTTTAATTATTTTATTAATATAATTTACTTTTGTGTTCCTCTTTATCCTTCGCTATGCTTCAGATAACCTAGATTTCATAAAATAGAAGAAAAAAAAAAAGAATCTCGTTTGAAGAAACCCTTTCCTCCCCAACGCTGCTCTAGTTCAACAGGTCAAGGGGAAATTCTCCCTCGTAAGAAATATCGTGAGGGAAAAACACAGGGAGTTAGTTATTATCTTGTTTACCGTCTCCATGGTAATTATCACCAAATTGTTTTGTTTTTTCAATAAAATGTCAGTATTAATTTTTTTATGACTTGGGGTGTGGGGAGCAACACCCATTTTAAAAATTATGCAACTGCTGGTTTAATTGTAGTAACAGTTGGTACTTAACGTGTTAATAAAGGTGCCCTGATGTTATTATAGGCATAGAAGTTTAGTATTTGTACTTGTACCTTCCTCTTGTGAGTCTATTGAAATATAGGTGTACCCGCTAAGTATTGTATTGAGATATTTAGTATTTTGGCTTTAAATAAACTAATTATTTATTTTTGTAATTTTAGATTTGTTTTGTGGAGAGATGTGTATTAATCCTATTTCACTGCATCCTCTGTGTTGAAATAACACCCCTAACTTCTGAATATTCGAATAAAATGTAGCTTGTTTAGTTTTAAAAATTATTTATTCTATTAAAAATGTGACAACCTTACGAACAAATTTAAATTCCGTAAAAATTATTTACAGTATTTAAAAATTATAAAATATTTAAGTCCCACTTATGATCTTTATCTTTAAAATTTGATAGAAAATAGAAACTAAGTGAAGAAAACATTTTTTTTTCTGTTTAATATAATTTTAATTTTTCCAATTTGTTCCATGATTCCAAATAATATAAAGAAATTAAGTGAACATTCTTGATCTTCCGAAAGCTTCCTGTCACTGTGTAGCATGCTTTAGGATCTAGTAAAACATCTTTGGGATGATAACTGAAAAGATATATGATTTATAAATGCGTTTATGGTTGACACGATGTACTACGTATGTACTTCATTTGATAATAACTATAACTGACTACAGGTGATCATTACTTCCTTACTCGTTATCGACCTCATGGTTAATGTGCCCTGTCCTCATCCGTGTTGCCTTGGTAATCTTATCTGGCGACAAAATGGTTGCTATCACATGATATACCTATTATTAACGTGCAGGTAGTTGTACCTCTATAGCCCTGTGTCCTATCGATCATTTCGAAGCTAAATAGGTCTGATCGATTCTATTTGTTCGAAATTGAAACATTAAGAGCTATAACTTCAGTTAGCCTCAACACTTGACCCCATCATAAGCTCTGAAGAAGACCTTCAATGTGGGTCGAAACGTTTGGTTTCCAATATACAGTTCTCCCTTTTCAAGATCTTTTTTATTTTCTTCCACCTGGACTATTTTCTTCCTCGTTTAGAATTTTATTTGTCTATGATTATTATAGGTACAAATAAAAAGCTTCCTACATCATACATACCAAGAGGCAATCTAAAGTTATTTCAAATGATTATTATTTTATTAAATCATTTATAAAACATCTTATGCAACATTATATTAGTGTGCGATAAAGTATGTGGAAAAATAATGCAAACTACAGAATACATGTAAATAAGTGTTATACAATTCGAGCAATGACAAAAATGAACAGTAGTATAATTTGTTAAACTGGGGGTTGGTTCGCCGTTAGGAAGGTAGGGTGTTCCGCCACTGTAGATCAATAAAAAAGTTGTACTTTATGAGCCCATTCATTGGACTTTGGTTTCTACATTAATTGCTAGTTTGCTACTGGAGGAAGAAATAACTAAAACAATATAATACTTGTATAATCATATTTAGGAAAAGGAGTGGCTCAATGTAGAGCTCTGAGTTGCGGCCGGAGATGGATCCTATGGGATCTAGGAACCTCCTGGGGTTCGCCCAGCCTCTATATAGTGGATACTCAAAATGAGGGGGAAAATCTGGCGGTTGAGCGTGATCTAGGGCAAATCACCTCCCTGCATAGCCGTTGTCAAAGAAACAGTACAGTCTCTACCATGTACTGAACGGTTAGTAGAGGTATAGGTTTTTTAATTATTTTTTATTTTATATTTACTAACATGAAAAACTAAAATCAAGCTTCCTTTTTTTTTTTTATATAGATATAAACAATATTAATAAAAATTCTAAGAAATAAAGAATAAGGTAAAAAACAACGGTAACCAATTATTTGTATTTTTTAATTGAATGTCACAACTTCTGATATAAGCTACTATTTTATTACGTACTTGCTGTTTTATTATTTATACAGTCTTTTTCAGCATTAAATTATATATGAAATATTTAAAAAAAAAAAAAAAAATCTGTATCACTACAACCCATGAAGGGTCTTGGGTTCAGTATGTGGTAGAGACTACTTGTGGAAATGAGGTGATTAGGGCGAGATTACGCTCTGTTTTTCCCCTAATCAAAGGTTCAGAGGCTGGGATAGCCCCAGGAAAGTCTGCAGATCCCACAGCTTCTATGGCAATTAATAGATTAAATAATTAATCTACCATAGCCGTATTTTGAACCTGGCTTGTTTTAGAGGAATTAACTATACAAAACCGAAATTATATTAATTAATAATAATAATAATAATTAATAAAAATGATAAACAGATAAATAAATAAATTATCTGATATTGGATGTGGGAATCGTAGAAAAATATGATTATTATTTTCTTCTTCCATTTCCTTTTCATTCTATTCGTGCACTTTATGCCTGCGTGCAAGTTGCAGAACGGCAAACCTTTTATTTATCTTTCTATCTTGAAAAAAAACATAGCTCTGTTTTAATACAACACATATAACTATATAATTGTACTCTTTGGATTGACCAAGTATCGCGTGCTTAAATATTCAATAACGGTCCATTCATTCACTCCTCGAGAACATTTGAATACAACTAATGCGAAAATTCCGTGATAGTCTTGACCTTATTTTCTAATTAGGTTTGTTCAATTGACCTTGGTATATAGGTACGTCAACTAATTATTATATACGCTTTCTAGCAATAATAAAATATTACAATGACATTGTATTAAAATTTTGGTGGTACCCCCAATCCGCCTAACGATGGACCAACCCCCATTTCACAAATCATATGCCTTTTTTTATTATTTAAAGTCAATATTTTACGACAGACTTTTATTATACCATGTTATATCTTACAAAACATGGTGCTCAATGAAAACTTCTTTTTTATATATAATAGAGAGAAATTTTAAATATTACGGAATATTGCCTTTGAATACTTCTTTTGAGAGTGACTTTAAGAAGAAATAAAATGCCATTTTTTGAAAGGGATCTGATGTTGATAATAGCTGTTATTAGTGAAATTGGTACAGGTCGCAACAATTTGCAATGTATACACCGAGAGCACGGGGATATGGGATCGGTAAAGAGAAAGGATGTGTCTGACCGAGAGTCGAACCAGGATGGCTCAGTTGGTAGAGTACCATGATGGAAACATGAGAGACCCGGGTTCGAGTGCCGGTCCTGGACATATCTTTTCTTTTCAAATAAAAATATTTAAAATAATTAACGATTTTCTTAGATCCAACAGGACATATACCACCTTCAAAAGTAACAGCAGATGTAAAAATGATATTTCGTTGCCTAATACGTTGGGTAGGAAGTTAAAAGGGTAATTATTCGGCAGGTTGTCACCTCGAGTTGAGTAACAAGTTTTAACGTTTCCCTTTTAATAATTCCCTAAAATACAAGTTATCATGAGTAAAGTATGGAAAAGAGCATGTAATAATGGGAAATGTCTATACTTCGGTAATCATTTCATCTAGAAATAATCGTTTCAACAAACATATATCACCTACACTTCGAAATATTAGTAGAAACGTTTATTTCTTGACGAAATGATTACCGAAAGGTACTCATTACCCATAATTACATTCTCTTTTCCATACTAAAGTTCATGGTAACTTGTATTTTTGGAAAATATTAAAAATGTAACGTACATGTAAACAGTTAAAACTTGTAACTCAACAAAAGTATCAGTTTTAGTTTAATAACAGGAATAACGTGTCATTGATTGCACTTGTAATTGTTACTGCTCTGCTGCTACTCTACTATGCTGGGCGAAGTAACCGAATACCCCACGTGTATGGGAGTCGTTATAGGCCATTCTGTTACGTCTTTTGAAGTAAGGCGGCGGGCCGATCGGTGACGATGTGTTTGCCGCGAGTTGCCATGGATATCGATATTTCTACCGCTTCCTTTATTAATCGATTCCTGTATCGATCATTCACCTATCGTCGGCATGCGATTGTGCCGTTTCAACCTTCGCCTTCAGCCGTATTTGCATTCTTATAATCGGTATCCGGGGGCTGGCCATTCAAGGACGTATCGGCCTGTTAATATTTTATTATCGGAATCAACAATTGAGGAATTGTTGCTGGAATCCATGGTTTCCATGGTGAAGTGGCAGCCTGCCCATTGTCCCACAACTAGTTCTTTTGGGGCCGATTGCCCTTCCCGCAGACGTACAAACGGGTTCAAAGACAATCATAGAACGGCTTAGATCCGAGGATTATGGCAGTTCTGGGTTAGGAGGCGTCCGAGGAATTATATTTCTAAAATGTTTGCTCTTTAATTCATTTTTTTTGTGCCAACTAAAAAATAAGCATTTATTGGTTATTTCTCGCCCAATAATTTGGTCTACCCTTATAACCTTATCTGAGTACAATATTCCTTTTCTAAGTCGGGACTTATACACTAGGCGTACAACACTGAAGTATTATAAATTTATTACACTTCGGAAATTTTTTTTTATATATGCAAGAGAGAGATTAACCACCTTTTCTTTATAATAATCTCGTAATGTTAAAAGTGGTCACGATTGGTAAAAATGAATTTTTCTTTTCTCGATTATTGGGTAGAAGGTTAGTGAAATGCAGCAGGAGGCTACAGTACAGCCAGGCACTCTACCTATATAGTGAGATAGAGAAATAAGGTAGGATGGTCCAATGATAACTTTGAATTTACCCTGTTAAAGGAGATTTTGAGTACCTCTTATTATTATTATTGTAGTTTTTAACTTGTTAATCCAGTTTAGATATCCTAACCATAACCTCTGCTTAATTGTTCTCTTCATAATTATTAATATCATTATTCGTTTGAGTGCATTTTAAAATTTCAGAGACCTGTTCTTTAATGGCGTCCCATCTCTCTCGCTAATATATTTAATTTTGATATATATTTTATTCTTTCCTTGTTTGGCGAAGGAAATGCTATTCTCTTTTATTTATTTCGCGAGGATAATAAATTTCTTGACAAGTTTAGAATGTTTTTATAACCATTTATATTTATATTTGTTTCGACAAGTCAGGCGATCCTGGAACTAGCGAGGCGAGGGTAGATATCGCATCGCTTTACCTCCGCAGCCTTGAAGAATTGACTGTTCTTTCCTCTGCCTTCATCGTTGAAGTCGATCGTTCCACCTCCTATCTCTCTCGCGAACGGTGGAAGGAATCTTATGATTTATAGGTCGCTATGGGATTCATTTGCCTGCCTGTCATCTTCGCTAGCGTTATCTTGGCTTTTTAAGGATACGTTCCTGTCAGGAATGAATGATTTTCGTCATTCGTCATTTATTGCCTTGCGTATATATCAGGAGATAATGTAGTGAGCCACGGGCCCCATATTTAAAAATGAATATGGAGTAGAGCTTTGTGGCTCCAATAAGCCATCGAATTCCTCTCGTATCCAATCCTTACAATCCAAAATCCTTCGTAAAATCCTCAATGCTCCTTACTTTGTTACGAACTTTGCTGTTGATTTGGCTCGTATCCGATATCGAACTTCATTCCCACCCTAACCTACTAGTTTCAAACCTGGATCTTTAATTAAACGCTCTGAAAATGAAATGGCCTCGTGACCTTTTAAGTTGAAATTGATGTTTGAGTACTATCACTGGGACTCTACTTGTTTTTATCCATGCCATTATGTACCATTCCTGCCATTTACTTGTTGTATTGTTATAATACAGTTGTAAAGTTCAATGAATAAATTAATTCAGCGAGTCCCGATCGATGGGCCCTGGGCTTTGTTGGACTGGGCCCCGCAGAGTATATAAAAAAAATTCAGTAAAAATAATTTGAGTCTCTCAGCTGCTTGTTACTACTGGTTGTATGGCTTAAGCCAGAAATGGATCGAGGCAGCAACTTTGATCATAAATAAAAGATAATAAGCCGTGATTTGTGATATAGATGTCTATTGCTGTTGTGCATTTATATTTAATTAGTGGGCTTCCTCAAAAGTTTTCTTCTCAAAATTGGTGCTCCTCACAACTGAAAAGGTTGAGAAAAGCCGCATTAAATCAATAATCATAACAATTTTATGATCAAAATAAAAAATAATTCTTATTAATATAATATTAAATTATATTTATTTAATGAAGGATACAATTAGTCTGGGGTGCAGTCAATAATAACACTAAATAAGAAAAATTAATTTTTCTTAGTGCCGACGTTTCGGGCTACGATCTTTAGGGCAATAAAGGAGAAGCGGCTGAGCGAACTGTCAACTATATCTATTTGAGATAAGTTGCATTTAGCTCAAATAACAGAATAGTTACGATTTTATGAAATCGGATGATTCTTTTTTGATACTCCCTGTATATTACAGAATGGTTGTACAAGGAGTTGACTTGTCCGAGATCACGCTTAGCCGACAGGTTTTCCCCCGATTGAGGTTACCCACATTATAGAAGCTAGGTGAGCTCCAGGGGTGTATGTACAACCCCTTAGGGCACATCCGTGACTGCTAACAGATCCAATAATTTACCTGCCACCCCCGGATTTTAACTCAAAACCTTCAGCATAGCAACTCAACACTCTGTACACTGATCTACCTCACTCCCTCTAGACCTAATGTGAATTGTTCAAAATTTTAACATTTCCAAGTCAGACGCCATCTTTTCCAAATTAATTGTAAACTTTTCTGTTTCAAATAAAACCCAATGGGCTTTAATCAACTAGTAATTCTGATATTTTATTTCTATGTAGTTTTTTTTTATTATTATATTCTTCTGATATTGTTTTTCTTTTATTAGTTAATTGGCCGTGCTCATTTCGAATTGGCATTACATATTTCGGTTTATTTGTCGGTTTTTAAGTTTTCAGAGGGAAACAAAAAAATAGACTCTGATTCGGATATTGCATGCTCGATCCGAAATCAAATTTTTAAAAATGGAATCAGAACCCTGGAAAACCTGATAATAGTAAATCTAAATTCGTATGCGCTTTCGTAAATCCTTACTGAAATTCGTAACAAGCGTTCAAGAAACCCTGGTGATAGACGGTGAACATATGCGATACTTGTACGAATAAGTTTGAAACTAATCATAGTTAGAAAAATTCGTACTTGAAAAAAACATTTTTTTTTCTCTTTATATTTCCAACCACACCTTTCCAATACAAGTAATTGACAATCAACAGATTGGCTGACTGAAGAAAAAAAATACAAAATGACATGGAAGGCATGACGAAGAACAGTACCCAGCGGTACCTCTCAATTGGCTTGCTTTAATTTCCTACTGTAATAGATCTCTCATCCACGTCCTTTTTAGTCTCCTCCTAGTGTTCTCAGGCATGAGAGTAGTGGCTATTTGTTGTATCAATGGGTTTGGGTGTCGGTATAGTTTTTCTTGAAAGCGTTTGTAGTGCGTTCGTATGTGTTCATCAATCGTTTTTATATTTAAGTCAGTATGCAGAGTTTTGTTGTTGAAGTACCATGGTGGATTAGTGATAAGTCTAAGTGTCTTAAATCTAATTTGGAGTTTTTCCTGAATAGCGAGTACATTAATTTGAGTTTGTGATTTAAAAAAAAAAAACATGAAATTAAATTCTACTTCTAAACTTCGAAAACCTAATCACATATGTTCGCTTTTAAACCGTTTATATGAGATTTGCTATTTATTTTCTGCACATGTTTCATTGTCCATTGTCATGTGAGAAACTGAAGGCTTTGTTTTAGAATATTTGGGTAATTCTCTTTAAATTAAAGTAAAAAAAAAATAATTAAAAAAAGCTTCATTCAAAGTCGGATTTTGTCCAGGGAGGAGGGACTGCTTTCAGATATCCTGAATCGTTTCATTCCTGTAGTTTTTGGCTTTAAATGGAGTTGTAATATAAACAATAATTCTTTTTCAAGCCTGTGCCTTACTTAGCCCCTTATTCACTACGAAAATAACTCGATTCCGCTTACTTAAGTACAAGAAACTCATTTTGGGAAAAATTAGACTTAACCACTTATTCACTGGAGCTGTAGATATTTTAGCAGTGTTTAACCGAACGGCTACCTATTGTTGTTAAGGTTAGATATAGGTTGTTAAGTTTAGTTCACTGCCGTTGGATACCGAATACATTTTATTTATACATTTATCTACAAAGTAGTGGAAGAAGCTGCTCCTAGACAAAGGCTTTAAACTTAAACCTCTCAAATACTTGGAGATGTTCCGCGCTGGTGGCTGCCTACTGTAGTCTGAACATGTCCGCTGACCGTTAGTAACTCTTATGCTCCGGTTGTCACTGTTCTCTTACTTATAACCGGTTACCTACCTCTTTAGGAGTAGTGCTTTATCGGAACGGCAAATGTTCGTAGGGTCTTGGGGTCAGTAAATGGTAGAGGCTCTACTATTTATAAAACAACGGTCGTGCGAGATGATTGTTCTCAGATCACGCTCTTCGCCTAGGTTTCTCATTTAATTAAGGATGTCCATTCGAAACTAATTGATACTGAGTGAGCCCCTGGAGGGTTTGCAGCTCCCATAGGGTCGATCTAGAGCTATAGACAGCTACTCGAAAACAAAATCAGAGGTTAGCTTTTCAGCGCTCTACATAGTGAGCTACCCTACTACCAATAGTTTTTGTAAATAATAATGTTTATTTTGATGATTTTAGTCTATTACATTGCAAAAAAGAAAAAGAATAAATAGAATTCATGTTATAATTTATTGTAATTATTTTTATTCTGAATTCTGAGTGTAACGGTAGGAAAAGGCATCAGGTGTAAAGTATAACAAAAACAATACGTGTACCATTACAGCCCGCGAAGGGTCCTGGGTTAGTGTGTGGTAGAGACCGGGGGTCTGTTTCCGAAAACGCATGCCTTCCGTTATTATGATTACTTATATGAAATAACTCCGTATCTTTCAGAAATTTAACATGTAACCTAATTATAGATGCAGTTATAACTTTATAACAGTTATAACTTTTTATAACTAACTGTTGTTATAACCTATTAGAAATAAAAGAACATAATATGTTTGTATTTATGAATAATTTAAAACACAACAAATAACCAAGACAATTATAGATATAAATTTTCAATTTGGAGGACAAAAATCCACAATATTCTTCAGGATCTGCTCAAATAAATCCCTGTTTTTGTACCTTCTTTTCCAAATATATTCACATAGGTACGAATCTATCATAGTCCGGTGGGTACCGCATCTCTCTTGTTCCTTCTCTTGAGAGATGACCATAGAGATTCGATTCTTTGATGAGTATGAGCTCCTGAGGTTACTTCATTTCATGTCCCTTGGAACAGAGTCTTTTTTTATGTATAAAAAAATAATACCCTTACCTTGCGCATATTTTATGCTTGATTCTACTAACTATTTTACATATTATGTACTATAAGTAAACTACATGATTTTATCTTTCTTTACATTTTTATTTCTATTAGGTTATAACAGCATTCAATAAAAGTAACTGATACTAAATAACAGATATTTAAAAAATAATCTGTACGCGTTTTCCGAAACAGGCCCGAGACCATACTGTTTCTAAATCAACGGTTGTGCGTGGAAGTAATTTGTCCGAGATCACGTTCAACCCCCAGGTTTTCCCTCAATTAAGGGTATCCACATTAGACTGGATGAGCACCATAAGGGTCTGCAGATCCCACAGCGTCGTTATCTTCTAATAAATTAAATAATTTGTTTGTCATAACTGGGTGCCAAACTTTTAAAAAATATGGATACGAACCTTCGAACTCATAATAACGATTATGACTTGTTTGTGTTGTTCAGACTTTGAAATTTCTCGGTGCTTTAGTCTTAATTGCGAAGTATCGATTATTTGATGTCTATCGATTGTATGAGAACATTGAGTACAGATAATTTAGTCTTAAAGAAATATAAATAGTACCCCATTCAACGAAGGCCACTCACACAGACCACCGGCCGTCCTGAGTCCGCGGTAGACCATCCCTAAGAGTGTTTGTGAACCCTGTGCAGGTCTCGAACATGGTATCTTGAGCCGACAGGATGGGCATCATCGTTGGAACCTGCGTTCCGGAGGAACCTCAACCCGAGGACAGCTTTCTTCAGATACGGCGGGTCCTCTATGGTACACAAATACATCATATTCATTATTGATATTATATGAATCATATTTTAGCATATATAATTTTAAAAAATGAATAATATTAGTTGACCTTGTATATATGATGAAGAAAATGGTCCGGGTGGAGGTGAAGAAAATTCTCCTATATAGGGAGTATTGTTTAGTGGTAAGCCCCAATAAACAGTTCTCCTTATATAAGAGAACTAGCTTATGCCCGCGGCTTCGCTCGCGTGGTATTCGGCCTGCCACGTAAAGTTTCGTGAAAGATCATTTTAAATAAATATTTTAATTATTTTTTTTAAATATAAGTTACTCGTACATCCATAATTTCAGATGTCTAACTTCAAAACTGACGGATTCTCTACAACCTTTGAACCCCCATTATATTAAAAGGGAAACCCTTGGGGTGGAATTATCCAAATTTCTTTCTTAAACTATACAAAGAACCTTTCTACAAATTTCAAGAGGCTAAGTCGTGATTTGTCTTTAATTATGTACTATAACGGGGGGACATGCCCACGTGACCCCACATAAATCTGCCCTTGATGTAGCCTATGATGTATAACCTATTTTATTCAATAAGTTTCATCCAAATCCGTTCTGTAGTTTTTGCGTGAATGAGTAACAAACATTCGCATTCATAATATTCGTAGGATATCAAAACAAATAGTTTCACTCCTGTCCTTTCTGTTATTTTAACCACAATTATCATGTGATTTTCCTTTATTTATGTACTATAATGGATTCTCCACAGTACCTAAAAAAACTGTCGGCGAGGGGGAGGCACGTGCCCTCTCCCCTCTAAATCCGCGCTTGCTATAGCCTATGTGTTATTCTGATGTATAACCTATATTACTGTAAAGTTTCATCCAAATCCATTCAGTAGTTTTTGAGTGAAAGAGAGACAAACATATAAACTTTCACATTTATAATATTAGTAAGATTTTCTTGACCTCCTCCACCCGGACTATTTTCTTCTTCTTATAATTTTAAAAGCAGCTGTTATAAAAACAATTTTTTTCTTTAGTCATTTGTTTTTGTTTAAGTTTGTCATTTTCTCTGTTAGGTTAGCATTCTGAACAGGGAGCGGGGTACCCTATTATTTTTATAAATAATAACAACGTTTATTTTGATCATTTTAGTCTATTACATTACAAAAAAGAAAAAAAAAATGTTGTTTATTTTTATTATTCAGTATTAAGAGTATTTTTTTTTTCAATATATTATTCAATACGTCATATTGTATCATCTATCATGTTAAAGCAGATGATATAAAAATATTGTATTTTTTTAGTCATTTGATTTAATTTTTAATTATTATTTTCTAGTTTCTTATTTTCACTGTCGTTTATTTTTAGGTGTCAGTATTATTTCCAATAGCTCAATATTTATTACGAAATATAGAATAATATTTTAAGGTAATTTTACAAAATATACTATTTTAAAAATGTATAATACTCTTTTTGTATTAAACTACTGTATTCTATTGTATAAAAGGACGAAATCTACCAGACCAATCATTATCATATTTTAACTAGATATCTGGTATATTACTTATCTATATTGATAATTTCTGATAAGAACATTCGAAAGGTTTATTTTTCAAATATATGGCGTATTGAACATTCTACTCTTTTATTTTACTACTGCAGATTCGATGAACCGCAGCGTTACCAGGTAGTCCCTGTTTGCTGTTTGGGAGCCAGTTAATTGGTACATAACTGTATATACTTAGACTGAATATTCAGAGATATTTTGTTTGAAAATATCCCTCAGATTTTATCCACAAATATTAATATAAACAATAACATTAAATATTTTATTTGAAAAGAAAATGTATGGCCAGGACCGGGACTCGAACCCGGGGCCTTCTCCTGTTCCCCTGTTTTAAAAAATTATATCATATAACAATTAAATTAATTATAATAATATTAAATATTAGCACGCAATAATAAAACATTAGTCATTAAATATTCATCATTAGTTATACATTTTATATATTTCAAATTCATTTTAGGAAAAAATATTAAATTATTGTACATAAAAATAAAAATATAGATGACTTGAAAAATAAGTTTCAACCTATAAGGTCCCAGTTTAGTTATTTTAACAGCTAAATTGTAATTTTTTTTTAATGACTTTATAACCAAACGCGAACACTACCAACAAGAATATAAGAATAAATCATTAGTATAGCCTAAATTCACTCTAAAAAATAAACAAACAAACTTGTATTACCCTAATCTATTCATATCTTTGGGATCAGCAGGTATTTGATAAGCATCTACTATTTATTCCAATTAACTTTAACTATTTCTAAAATCTGCAAGGTCTATGATAGCCAAGATGGGACGGAACCGCTTATTTCGACCTACTTGGAACGGGTTTTGTCTAGATCTCAACTAATGGACAACCCCTCCCCAACGGACATCTTTAAATGGTTTATTCTTTAAATTATTTTATCACCACCCACACTCAATTGTCTTCAATTTATATTTTATTTTTTATTTTACAAACAATATTGAGCTACTAGTATGCATAATTTAGTAGTATTGTACTAATCCAATTATGCGTTGTATCAATTAACAAAAAAGGTGTGTAAAAAAGCCTTGCCTTATTAGAAAATTTTAAATTAAAATTCACCTGACGGCTACAGATAGCGATAAATGATTTCAATCTTATCTAAGGCAATTACAACAGACTGCCTCTGCTAACAATTGATATCACATTTTCCATCTTTGTTGAACATTATTTTGTAATGACTTTACTTCATATCCTACCTATTGAATATGTTAACAAATAATTTCATTAACAGAGATAACACCTTTATTATCATCGCTGTGTTGATTCGAACCCGCACCGAGGTGAAGAAACAGCTAGCCTCGTGCTGTTCGTGGAAGCCAGAACTCTCAATTAGCATAACCAATTAAGATAATCAGCGACTGTAAACTTCCTTCCTTGGGTGGGCTAACCACTTTATCTCATTGTACTGTGTTCAGTTTAATCTGTATGAATATATATACATAAATATATATTATACATATAAATGCTCATACATGCATTCATATATCTAAACTCTTTTTTTGATCTTGGACTTTTTCCTCCACTTCAGTCGCGGCTTTTCTACATTTTCTCGCTCCCAGGAGCCTAAGGTCTGATTCACATTCCCCAACCATCGCAGTCTTTCTTTTTCTCCATCTAGACGTCCCTCCAAGATCTGTTTTCTATATCCATTCGATGTACATGGCTCAAATATCTTATTGTTTGTTTTTTTATACAAGAAGCTATTGGACCAAGTCTTCCTACTGGTGACTCCAATTTTGTCAAGATCTTCTATGATCTTCATCCAACGTTCACATGGGAGGGCCTCTCTTTCTCTCACTAGAAATTTTTTTGGTATCTGTTCCGCAGGTTGTCGCTTCGAGTTGAGTTACAATAAGTTTTAAAAATTTAATCGTTTCATTTTTAATATTTTCCAAAAACCACAAAAAAAACAAGTTATCGTGAGAGTTAGAATGTAAAAGAGGATGAAATTATGTATAATGTGTAGATTTCGGTAATCATTTATCCAAGAAATAAAAGTTTCAGCTTACACTTCGAAGTATAGACGATGTCTCGATCCAACCTTCTTTTTCCAAATTTTGTAACCAATGCCCTTAATCACGTCACCACATCAAAATCCCTAAATACCACATTACATAATTTCTCATTAAAATTTAAAAAATCTTTGCTGAATCTTAAAATACGGGAGAATATACAACTCATCCACTCTTTGAATCTACGTATTTCTTCCCTCACCCAATTTATAACTAGTCACCTTACCCAAGACCACATGGTTAACCTCTCCACCTTTATCACACCCACTTTCACCACAACCAGGTCGTGTGGTAAAAACCTTAAAAAAACTCCACCTCATCTCCAAATTCAATTCCCTATACCAAAAATCACTTACCTCCAATCTACCCAAAAGGAGATTAAAACTGGGCACGCAATATCTCTTTCACCAACATCCCCACACATGTTAATAACATTCTATCCTTAGGACCCAATTTTGCTGCACCCTCCTCTTCCTTCAAAAAAACCCTCCTCTTCCTTCAAAAAAATCCCGATCTTTATTTATTCCTGACCGACTTAGAAAATATTCACAATGACCCCCTCCTCCACCGTTCACATGTTCCTAAAGATCTATGACGTGTCTTCGTAGCAAGAAGACCTAATATCATTTCCAATTTCCTTCAACACCCCCATTCCACCCCTTCTAATTGCTCCCCACAGTTTTTTAAGGACCTTTTTCTCTTTAAGGATCGTTCTTTCATTAAATCCCATGACGACTTGATTGTCACTAAAGTTGATGAAGGCAACTTCACAGTAATTATGAATCGTTCTGAATACAACCTAAAAATGAATTCTCTTCTTTCAGATACTTCCACCTACAAACCTATACCCCGAGATCCTACCTCTTCTCTCCACAAACATATCAGCCTCCACCTTAAAAGCCTTGTCAATTCTAAATTAATTACATACCCGGTTTACAGAAACCTCATTCTCTACAATTCCTTAGCTCCCCGCTTTTATGGCCTTCCCAAAATCCACAAACCCAACAACCCTCTCCGTCCTATTACATCTAACTTCAATTCACCTTCTACAAAACTTTGCAAATTCTCACTTCCATCCTTACAAGTCCTCAGCCGTAACAACCCATATGATATCCAAAACTCCTTTCACCTACGTGATCTTTTAACATCTTCACTATTCCTGATCATTACATCCTCACCTCCTTTGATGTAGAAAGCCTATTTACCAATATACCTTTAGATAAAGACCTCCTCATAATAGATAACAACTGGTCGCTCATAGAACCACATACCTCTCTCAACCGGTGCTCATACCTCCAATCCTTACAACTCTGTTGTGAATCTGGCTACCTTACCTTCCATGGACAGTTCTTTAACCTGGACTTGCCATGGGAAATCCCCTCTCCAATATTGTCCTAAATGACATTCTTCACACCATCCTACCCCAGTTCCGTGACGATGTCATTTTCATTAAAAAATATGTGGACGACCTCATCCTTATCCTAAATCCCAAAATTATTCCAGAATTTTTATCATCCTTCAACTCATACCATTCCCCCAACATTTCACTGTTGGACGAGAATTTAATAAATCACTACCTTTCCTTGACCTCCGTATCATTAGAAATCCTGACCACAGCTTATCCACAGCTTGGTATACTAAACCCACCTATTCTGGCAGACTCCTTAATTATTACTCCCAACAACCGCGCCACCAAATAATTAACGTCGCCAAAAATATCATCCACCGTGGCCCATCCCTCGCTGGCCCCTGCTTCCATAAAACCAACATCCACCGCATCAAAGAAATCCTTTTAAAAAACAATTTTCCTCCCCACGTTATCAATAAACTCATCCTTGACTATTAAAATCCACCCACCCCAACCCGATCTCTAGATCCGCCATGTATCCTTATATACAGATCCTTGCCATATATACTCTCCCTCTCAAATAACATTCAAAAATCCTTACGTTCCTCGATCTCCTATTTACGTATCGTCTTCAAATCCCATAACAGGCTCTCCAATATTTATACCCGAGTCAAAGATCCCATTCCCCTAAAACAACGCTCACAGGTTGTCTATCGTATCCCTTGCTCTACTGTTAATTGCAAATCTTCCTACATCGGCGAAACTAAAAACTGTAATGTAATGCATTTTTATAGTTATTTTGTTTTGTCTGTTTTCTCACACAGCCCTGAAGATGACCTACAAAGTAGGTCGAAACGTCGGCACAAATAATAAATAAGTATTCACTTATTTGGTGTTTAATTTGACTGCATCCCCAACTATCTCCATCCTTACATATAGATGATATATGTTTGTTGAAACGTTCTTTTCTAGATGAAATGATTATTGAAGTAATCACATTTCCCATAATTACTTAATTCTCTTTTCCATACTAAAGCTCGTGGTAACTTTTATTTTTGGAAAATATTAAAAGGGAAACGAATGAAAAGTTAAAACTTGTTGTGACTCAACTCGAAGCGACAACCTGAGGAATAATTGCCAAAATGATCAAGTTGCTTTTTATATTATACCACAAGTGCGCATGCACTCTCTGGCGGACAGTTACCAGCTCTCTGATATTGAATTACATAATACACGAGTAGAACAGTATATATGTATATAACACAAGACCTAGCTAATTTATACACACCATTCCGACGAAACTTAAGAAATTCTTCGCTTATAAATGACGTGGGAAACACACTCTTTCAAGATGGTTCATTTTCTTCTTCTTTAGATTTATTTAGCCTGTTTGTTTTGTTTGCATATGCCAACACAGGTTTGATTATTGCCATATTTGTGTATGTTGTCATCAATATTGATTTTGATTGGTAAGTTTATTTCTTATTAGTTTGTATATGAAATGCAAATTCTCAAAAACTATCCGAATCTCAATGTACGTCAGAAGAAAAGACTGGTTGTTTGTTTATTTAATGTCACGTGTGTGCTGCTATGTTTAATCGGACGATGCTACATTGGGGGCCTTAAATTTTGCCTATCCAGTTTTAATTAGGATAGGGATTTTTAACGATTTTTTAATTTTTAACGTCCCTTCGGAAGGACGGCATAACTACGGATTTTTTTTCTCCCTTCAAAAAATCCTAGGATCAACTGCAGGGCTGCGAATCCGCGACCTTAGGCTTATTAGGTCGTTATGATAACCACTAGACCACAGGTCACCTCCGAAAGACTGGTTAGTATGCTTATGGAGATAGATAGAGATATCTGTATATCTGACAGCCCAGTAGAGGCGATTCATTCACGTAACTGAACATCAAATTTCTTCGTAGTGTGGTGAAGAGTTTTTTCTTAATTTATTTTTTTTATTATGCGCGTCAACGGATTTCAGATTTCGTTGTTTCTAAAGATCGCAAATCCTTATATAATAATGGTAATAATCATTGAAGCAGTGTTGAAATGGAATGTAATGAATGCTTAATATGCCCATATAAAAAATTAATTAAAAAAAAATTATTTAATACCGCTAATAAATATGTGCTACTCTTATGTTAAAACAACGCTGAAACTAAAATAATTCTAAGATAGAAAGAAAAATAAAAACAAAAACAACTTGATTCTTATTCTTATTTACCTTGTTTTGTTTTGTTTTTCTTGGAAGCAATCTCTTATCAGAAGTTAAATATTTTCTGGCCTCCTAGGAAATGAGTAATATTTATTTTGATTTATAATATTTAAATGAATAATATGGAATTTCATTGTTATATGTAATGTTTGTTGGAAAAAGTCTTTAGATTATATAGATATTGAAATAAGTATTAACTACTCAAGGGGCATTTTCTGATACCAATCTATGGACAATGTGATTGAGTTATGTCTTTTATATAAGATTATTAAATTGTGAGCTAAATGTTAATTGAAAAGTTGTCGTATGTAACATGTCTGATCTTTATCTTTTTCTTTCTAATAAAGAACAAAAACAACAACTCAATTATTAAAAAATTAGTTTTAAAATAATTACCTTTCTCTGAAACTTGTAGCCCTCCTTTTGTGACAGGTTAACCTTCACTGTTTGAAACCTCCTTTTTTTCAGTGATTATCTCAATTTTGACAATATTTTATTCGGATTGTCAATTTATTAATTATCTTTAATTATCGTTATACTGGCTCAGTGATATAATACAGTATAACAGTTTTCAACGTTGCGAACGTAGGCTTTTGATTTTTTAATCTCGATAGTTTTGTTTATTAGCATCACTTGTTGGTGATAATGAATAAGAAAAATATTACTGATCAAGTTATAAAACGATTATTTCTGAATGCTGTTTTGTGTAAAGGTAGTAACTCTAATATTTAATATTATATACATGAATTAAGGTAAAGTAACAATTATTTTGATTTCATAAGATTTCATCTGTCAATTTTTTTGACTTCCTTCAACTATATTTATGCCTCATGATGATATAACAAGAAAAAATTATCAGCATTGCACTTTTTAATTGCATTTTTGCATGGAAAGTATGTATGTACCTTCTTAATAGTATCACAAGCAATATTAAGTTCTTTAATTGTTTTAATGTAACCATGACATTTTATTTTATGAGTATTCTAATTCTATTTTTGTATTGTTTTAGGAATAAAATGTCCAGTTTGTTCAAAATTTATTCTCCCCGACGACATAGAATGTCATCTTGTAATGTGCCTAACAAAACCCAGACTGATATATAATGGTGAGTTCAAATGCAATTGCTTGATATTTCTCCCCTAATTTTAATATAATATTTTTAAGTCAATATACTTGGTGTTATTTTTTATAATTTATCTAAAATTGACATGGCTAAGATATTTTAATTTTTGTATTTTGCTATAAGAGATATTGATTTATTTGTAGAACCGAAACAGTTTTTTTATCTGTTGCTATTGACCATTCTCACTTGTAGGTCTTAGGATTCGACTTGAAATTTCACTTTCATGCCTAGTTTTTAAGGCTTATGCTTTTAATAGTAAGAGAAAATTTTTATAAACTTTTATTTGATGTTAAAAAACTTCTTTCACTGTAAGTGACTGACTACTCAACTTAAAATTGTCTTATGCTGTCTTATAATGCTCTTATAGAAAACATTACCTGTATCACTATAGCCTGTGAAAGATCTTGACTTCGGAGTTGTACTTTGGAAAGTACTAGAGACGTTCCTGTTTCTAGGGAAACGGTTGTGCAGGATAGTGATTTGTTCTAGATCACGCCCCTCTGTCAGGTGTTTCCCCCAATTATGGATACCCAATTTGTAGGGGCTGGGTGAGCTCCAGGAGGGTCTCCTTTTGTCAAACATTTTACTTATTAGGTAGTACTACTCACAACTTTATAGTTTACACAATTTGAGTTAGTTACCTTGGTAACCTCAGTTCACACATGGCCAATATAATTTTATTCTTTGCACTTCTGTTACTGGTGGGAATTTTATAAACTGAAGAATTCTTAGGCGGAAATGATCTTGATTGTCGTTCAGTTTTTGTCTCATATGGAAGGAGCCTATCATAAAAGGTTGGAGAGAAATAAGAAATTAAAAAATGTTAAGGAAACTAATTCCTATTAAATGTTCCCATTATAATAACAGTTATAAGATAGTTTCTAAAAACTCAGTTGGTACACCTAGTTTTTAATAACTGAGTCAGTATTGAATGAACAAGGCATCAGTGTAGTTTATCTCTTCCAAACCAATCTTTTTAAGTCTGAGGCATTTTCTTTTAGCAGCCTCGATGATAACAACCCTAAAAAATTCTTTTCTCTTAACTTAGTGTTCTTTGTATGTTAAGATTTTTTTTTTGTATAACATTTATAATGTGTCCTTTCCTTTGTCTTACCTCAAGAGTAGCCTTAATGCCTTTCTTACTTCGGCATGAATCGAATAGCTTTGAATTACATCTTAGTTTCTTGAATAATTGTTCCCTAAATTCAGGATAAAGAACAAATCATGGTTCAACGTCTCTAGAAAGCAAACCAAATCTCCTCTAAAATGATTACCACAAACATGGTAGAGGCATCAGGTGATCATTCACTTGACACAATTTCTTATTCAACCATGGGTGGGTCTTAGTCCATTAGGTAGCTCTCCCCTTGGTGTTTTTAGAATCTTCAACTATGTTCGGTTTTTTACAGTGACCTTTATCAGAGCGTTAACCAATCATCGAGGTGAGAGGAGGTGCTGTGGACTCGTTTTTTATATACATTTTTGCAATACAATGACTGCTCATTTATCTAGTTTTGTTGATGCTTCAATAATATTGGTAATTATTCAAAGAAGTTTAGAGATTCGCTTAGGATTAAAACAAGGTGTTTTGCTTTCACCTGTACTACTTCACTAAGCACTTGAGTATACTCACCATAATATGTTTGAATAGGAGTAGTAAAATAATCTACTTGCGTCTGCTTTTGCTGTGTTTGTTATTGGAAGAAGATGTGAAACACTGAGTAATGAAACTTTTTGTATGCTTTTAATTTTTGTTTTTCACCACTTAAGCCTAGTAAGAGCTACAGGGTTTGTACAGGGCTACATACAGGGGTTATCCACTCTTGTGCTGTTCCCGTTTTGTCTCCTCTGTTAGCAGCGGTAGTTTTCTTACTGGTGAGGGACACTGGAAAAACTCCCTGTCACATCTGACTTGACCCTAATGATCCAGTTGTTTTTTGAAGCCTTTCACCTACCTGTCACTGTGAAGATACTATTAGTAAATCTTTCGGAGTCCAGGGGGCATTAAAATATCAGTCATACATCCTTTCTCTATGACCGATCCTAATATCCTCCTCACGATCTCCAGCTTGATGAGTGGTGTGTTCCTGGACATTACTTGTTTCACTTCCATGTTGTGTGCTTTTTATTATTTTTATTATTAATTATAGTCAGTTAAAAAAAAGTAATAATATCAAAGGTAAAATAAAATCAAAAGGTGATATCTTACATTATTTTATGCAAAATTGTATTATGCTACAAGGAGATATAACATAATATTATATTACATGGGACATTTAAATTTTTTTCTATTACTAGTGCTTCATCAAAAGTTCTTTATTTTTATAATTTTTCCTTTCTGTATCTAGTTTCTTATCTTAATTCAATAATTAAATGGTAATTTTGCTATTGCAGAGGATGTCCTTAAAGAGGATAAGGGTGAATGCGTGATATGCCTCGAGGAGCTGACACAAGGGGACACTATAGCAAGACTTCCATGCCTCTGCATATACCACAAAAGGTAAAATAATTGTGCTATTAATTAATTATTTATTTCTTAAGATGTATACAAACATAACTTAGCTACAACTTGTAATACTTATTTTTTTAAGTTTTTCACTTTCTAAAATAATTGTAAATAATTATATATTTATTCTAAATCAATTTTATTTTCTTGTTTCAGCTGTATTGACAGATGGTTTGAAGTTAATAGAAGTTGCCCTGAACACCCGGGAGATTAGATTCAAGAAAATCAAAACAAATTAAAAACAAACAAACTGTAAACATTTAATAAGATAAATAAGTATAAATGAAAAAATACCAAGGAGGACAGAAAAATGTATTTCACATTGTAAATAGCTTTCTTGTATATCGGCAAAATGCAAGCTTGAAGTAGCGTGTTTATTTTTCGTTTCTATTTTGTACTTTATATTCTACGGAGATCGTTAAATTGGAAACTACAGTTTTAAAAGTATATTGTGATAAGGCCTACACGATAATAATTACTTGTTTAATATGTAAGTCGGCATTATGCTCAGTCTTTTTTGTTTCATTAATTAAATGAAATATGTTAATGTATTTGTAAAAAAAAAAAAAATATTGTAAACAAAAAAATGAAACTTGATGAGATTTTTTTTATTGTGTGAGCTCATGGTTGTTGAATGCCATGCCCAGTTTTAATTGTGATCTCATGTCCCATGATATGAAAGGAAGGATAGCGAGATGCAAGAAGTGCGTCTAATGTAAGGGGTAGCCTTGAATCATGTAGTCAATATTTTTACGCCTAAAGTCTGTTCACGTCTACGACAACGATGTTTAGTTTGTTATAACTGTATTCATAGAGCGTGATGCTGTGATGGTCGGTATGTCTTGTGCGTACCAGTGCTTTTCATCCGCGGTAGTTATTCTCTACTTCTATTACCTAGTCATTTAAACCGTGATTCATCGAAAAATATTTGTGGATCAAAGGACATTTTTATATGGAATCCTGTGGAGTTATAATTGACACAGGATATAAGTTAAATAAGAAAGGAATTCTAAATCATTGTCCGAATTGATCATGATACCAAGTTTTCGTGCCATTATAACATTTTTATAGACTCGAGAAAGCCTATAATAATAATTATGAAGCTAGATTTTTATTTAATTTCTATTTGTTATTTATTGTCTAGTTGTAGCATTCTTAAGATTATATTTTTAATTATTAAGATGAAAATCTTTCATGTAATTTTTCTATGGTGAAGTTACTATTCAATCGAATATGAAATGAGTAGAGAATAACTGCTGACCTGAAAATAGTGTACAATAGTATTTAGCAATTCTGCATTTAAACACACGGATGTAGTAGTTTCATTCATCTTTTTGTCAAGTATTTGTTGTTAAGAGAACATGATTGCTGTTTGTAGATGATCTAAATTAAACTTACAAGTTGATATCAAATGTGTCACTGTAACATGAATTAGCAATATCGCAGCTGGTTTTATCAGATCGAAAAAAAAAAAAACTATTTTAATATCACATTCCAGATTGCCATATTGTACGAATTGAGGATTTCTTTCGGTCATTGAACAGTTATAAAAATATATAATCAAACTCGATTAGTTGTAAGTGAACCTTATATTATTCTGGTGTTTTTTCGTTTCTTTTCTTTCTTTTTTTTTACCCAAGAAAGTCTTATGTTGTGAAAAAATTTCGTGGGATTGGGGCCGACTTCTAATTTTTTAACATAGAGGTTAGGAGGAATTGTAAATCAAATCTAATAGTATAATTTAAATAAATTATCCTATAATTATTAATTATATTTTATTATTTAATGCTAGTTGGTGAGGTGGTTACCTATTAGCAAGTGTCATATATTGTGATATTTTTACACTATGAGTTCTGAACTAGTGATATATATCTTTATACATATATATATATTTACTCTCTGAGACTGGATGTATGCAAAGAAGAATTTTTGGAATTTTCAAGAGTACCTCCCTAATGTTTTGTTTTGGGAAGGTGCGAACCTTTAATATGCTCTACTACAAGATTTGTTTTAGATTTAAAAAGAAAAAATTATATCTCGAGTATATATATGTCTATATTTTATTTCATTTATAGTTTTTTTGTGGAAAGAGGAAAGGAGAAAAACTCTTGATCAGTAATTAATTTTTTCTGATCCTTCTATTATTAATTATCAAGTGTTTAAATGTTTTACCTACACATTTTATTGTTTATGCAAGATCATACATAATATATTTTTGTTAATGAAGAATATGCGATCAATTTGTCGTTGAATGATTTTTTGTAAAATAATGAAAAAAGAAAAAATGTTTTATCAAATCGATTGTACACAACTTTGTATCTTAACATAAATAACCTGTAGCCTGTTTGAAATAAAATAAATGTAAATGTGTTGTTATTTTTCCTATTTTATCGTTTTTTCCTTTCTTATTTTCAATTTAAAACTGGTTTGTTTGTTTATTTATTTATTTATTTACAGCAGGAGTCCTAAATTTTACCGCACATGCTTCACAAACCCCCCCCCCCCCCCCGTTTTATGTCCCTTCCTAAGAACGGCTTAGCTAAGGATTTTTTACTCTCTTTTAAAAAATCCTAGCACCACCTGCCGGACTAAGAACCTGCAACCTTAGGCATAGAAGATTGTTATGCTAACCACTATACCTCAGGTGGACCCCAAAACTGGTTTGTAAAACAGGATCAATATGAAATAAGAGTAAGTTAAAATATCTGTCTACTAACCAAAGGCCTCTTTTTTCAAAACAAGTTTTCTTCTGATTACGTTTCTTCTTGAAGTAAAGTTTGAAATTGTCTATAGAAATTCCAATTAGTTTCATTGAATCATTAAAAGCTGATATTATCACTACAAAAGTCGTTCAGGGTTATGCAATTTACTTCATCTCCAATGAAATTATATTTGATATTTTAGCCGATAGTAGAAACTACACATATTTAAGGCAGTGTACCTCCCTGTACTCCTATATCGGGCTGAAAGCTGGGTGCTGATGGACAAACTGGAGAGAAAAGTCACTGCTGCAGAAATGAGGTTTCTCCGAAGGATCGCAGGGAAAACGAGACATGACTGCATTCACAATGAGAGTATCAGGGAGGAGTTGGGGGTTCCCCCGATGAAGGATGTCCTTGAGCCTCGGCAACTTAAATGGTTTCGACATGTCAGAATGAAGAATCACAGGTATCCATTGAATATGTCCCCGATGGTAGAAGACCCCATGGCAGACCAAGAATGTCGTACCTCAAATACGTCGACTGTCTGTGTAATAAAAGAAACAACAATATACACCAAGCCAGAAATCTTATAGGGAACATTGACAATGCTGATTAGATGCTCCCCTACGCTGAAAGACACTAAAGGGTGATGCAAAAGAAGAAGAAGCCGTTATTATTACCCATCTATAATACTACTTTGTTTTCAACCTGAGAAAATATTTTTCCTTAATTTAATAAATAATCTAATTTCTCATATTTCTTTATTTATAGCAAAGAGGTATGGTAAATTACTTGAAATTTATTGGAAGTACCTAAGAGAAAACTATTTTGGAATGTAGTTAAAAGATATTCTACGTAAGTTGACTCTTGCGTACTCATAAGGTGTCGATAAAAATTTGCTTATCTCTTCCGTATGCCATCTGTGATTTCTGCTTGTCGGTATAAATCTTTATTTTGCCTTTTCTGCCATGTACCATTGTTTCTTATTTCAGGCTCTAAGATCTTTCTCAAGATTTTTTTTTTTCCTTCTTCTCTAACTCTTCCAATTCCCCTTTCTTATTCAATATCAGATATTCTGAACTACTGAGTCCCTTTGGCTTTACAACTGATATATTTTTCTATTATATATATATAATAAAGTTTCCAATGTGTAGTGAATTTATGAATATGTATAAGATGACACAAAATAGAAAAGGGTTGTAAACAATTGAATTTGATGAAAGAATGTGTTTTTATATAACGTATTATAGTATATAAACCTAAATATAAGGTATCAGTTCTGAAGGTTGTAGCTTCGAGTTGAGTTTCAAGTTTTAACTGTTAATTCGTTTCAGTATTAATATTTTCCAAAAATACAATTTACCATGAACTTTAGTATAGAAAAGAGAATTAATTATGGATATTGGATAGATTTCAGTAATCATTTCATCAAGAAATAAAAGTTTCAACTAACATTTCATAGATCTTTCACTTATAGATGATATGTGTTTATTTGTTGAAACATTTATTTCTAGATGAAATGATTACCAAGTAAGCCCTGAAGATGACCTACAAAGTAGGTCGAAATGTCGGCAAATAAGTATTCACTTTTTGGTGTTTAATTTGACTGCAACCCCAACTATCTCCATCCTTACATATAGATGATATGTTTGTTGAAACTTTCTTTTCTAGCTGAAATGATTATCGAAGTATACACATTTCCAATAATTACATTCTCTTTTATATACTGAAGTTCATGAAAACTCGTATTTATGGAAACGAATGAAAAGTTAAACTTCTGACTCAACTCGAAGCAACAACCTGCGGTATAATTACCAAATAAATAATAGTAATTTATTTATTATATGATTATTTTTTTATAATCATCAAAAAAATAATCATTTATCACACATAGGGAGGTAAAACTTGTTTTGTTTTCGAAGCTAGTAATGAATTTCATCTTTCATTTAGCTGTTGTTGTTTTTTTTACTCGTTTCCAGAAACAAATAAAAATTGCAGCTTATTTTCTTTTCTTAGATTGCAAGAAACTCTTCAATAAAAAAATATTTCACTTACTCAATTTTTACTTAAAATGTAAATATCCAAGATATTTTAAATCTATCCTCTATAATACTTATAAAAAAAATAAAAGTAGTATTAAAAAAAATTTGTTTTAAATAAGAAAATTTGTTGAAAAAAAGGGGCTCTATTATTTAATTAATACGGCAAGGAAACTAAAAAAACTTAATACTTCAAATTTAAAATGCTTTGATGATTTTTTACTGATAAATGCTTTATTTTTAAAAATTATTATTAGTAAAAGATTATGAGATTTTTTTTACATACAGAATTATTTGTAAATTTGTTTATTATAAAGAATTAAAAAAAAATAAGTTACATCTGATATCACTGCCCTAAAAATATCCCAGCCATGCTTTTGACAATTTTTTGTATTAAATTTTTATTTAAAAAGACCCTCTTATATTTCAAGATATTTTTTTAAATATTCTAGATAGCTTTACACTGAAATTCATTGCACCTGAATTTTATCAAAGGATTTCCTTTAAATATTTTAAATAACTAGAAATATGCTGAGATCTAAAAATCCAAAGCCTAGAGCTACAAGCAATTTTTTCAAAGATAATTTATTCTATCCATTAATAGTTTTTTAAAAGCATTATTGTTTCAAGATATATATATGCATAATAATGCACAATAATATATGCATTATAAAAAATTAAATTTTAGGTTTTATCAAAACATTTTTACTTTAAAATGTGTTTTACAAAATTAATTCTTTTTTTTTCACTCTTAGCTTTCTCACCGATTCATTTATTATTTTAAACAAAATAAGTGAACTTAAAGTATTGTATTTTAAAGAAGACAAACTATTGACATTAAAATGTTATTAGGCAAGAGTAACGAAGAACAATTACTTATTTAAATGCTCAAAATTAGTATTTATTGTTTGCATTAAAAGTTAATTTAAAGTAAACTTAATCGACAAAATAAAGAGTGGAGTATTTTAAAGTGAGTAAGAAAGCCTTGTTGACAAAATGAGGGTCCCGAGCCATCATTGTTTCAGGTACTCTTAAGATCCCTACCCTAATTATACCTGGATAAGAAAAATTTACGATTCCTACAGAAGCATCGTCCGATTAGCCATAGCAGCATAAAATACCGTTAAACAAAACAAATAAGATTGGAGTGTAAATCTGAACATTTAAAATGAATAATACCGGATAATGAAATCTTCAAATTCATTAAGTTAGAAAACTCATAAAAATAGAAAAAATTATATCAATGATACGTTTTTTAATTGTGCTTGCCTGTATATGAACCACATCCATGAGTAACTACCTCACATTATCCTAGAAACTATAAATCATTAAAATAATCAGATTGGCAATGAGAATACCACCTTTGTAATTTAGCCCTTTATCTTACGAAGGGGAGTAGCTCGGTTGCTGGGCTGAAGGTCCCTGGTTCAAATCTCGCTGTAGCAGATAATTTATTTTATCTGTTAACAGTCAGGGATGAGTCCTAAAGGATCTGGAGACCCTCCTACTCAGCCTCAATAAAATGGATACTCTTAATAAGGAGAATAACCAGCCAGTTGAGCGTGATATCAGGCAAATCACCTCTCTACACAACTATTATCGTGAGATCTGTAATCTCTACCATATACTGAACCCAAGACCCTTCATGGGTTGAAGTGGTACAATTTATCTTTAGCCCAGCTATTCCATACATAGGTTCTGAAATTTGCTGATTATTCAATCCCATTGACATAATTAATTTTTTTTCATAATTGTAAATAAATGACTTTATGCCTTATCTTATTTTCTGTTTTTCAACTAATAAAAATCAATATTACAGTAAAACCTCTATTATCCGTCACCTCAGCTTGAGAAAAAAAAAAAAAAGAAGATGTATATTTGGTTGCTAAAGTCATAGATGCCAGCAAAGAATCAATCGTTGTGTCTTGACAACTTCATTTTCTAGAATCTGTTGTTTACTCAACCTAGGCTTCCTCACACACATTTCTCAGAAATTAATTATCTTCTCATCTCTACCTAATGTAAGCTTCAGCAGTTGAACTACCTTCAGTCTTCATTCTTGCCTGTGGGTACTTGTCTTTTTCTTAAAAGTACGTACAATAATGACGGAAAAAAAGACAAAGGGTTTAGATCTCGCTACTATGGTTGAAATTGTAAAACATTTACAAAAAGTTGAAAATGCTTCAATCTTTGCCAAAATCTATGAAATTTCTCAGACGACAATTAATGACATAAAACGTGCGGGGGAACCCTAGAGTCATTTAATGATTAAGAAGGGGCATACGACGTTTGTGCAGGAGTAAAGAGCTAAACTCTACCTTTAAATTGATATTAATTTCTCAAGAGGGAAAAATTGGACATACAATGATTGTGCTTCTAGCCATCGATGTACGTAATTATTATTATTTTTTAAAAACATTTTTATTACATATGTATACCTTATTAGTACGTAAATAAGTTACGAGTACATATATAATGTCGAATATATATATGTATGTATGAGACATATGACTCACTCCCATATCCGTCTATTTCCCAAATCCGTCACCATCTTGGTCCCATACCCTGACGGATAATCGAGGTTCTACTGTATTTTTTTTTACAATATTGATATTAAGTCACATAATATAATAAAAATAAATATTATACTAATTTACTACCTCCCCAGATACAGCTATACTCAAGAAATTATGTAAAATAAGCCAGCTTGACAACGTTCATGCTACTGAAGTTGACAAGTATATCAGAAAAATGTATTTATGTATATTTTTACTTGTTACTATTGTGTAGTGCACGAAATGTAATATTTACAATTAGTATTCATTGTAGAAAAACATATTTTATAATACAGGTGTTATAAAGGATCAATTATGGAAATAAAAATACATTTGAAATTATGTATCTCAATATATTTGGTGACTTAAAAATTATCTAAAAACAGATAAATGCTGTATATTTTTTAATTTAAGAAATAAATTTACTTATTATGTTGAGTTAAAAAATACAATTGAATACAACAATATTCTCGTCCAATATTCCCAAGTGTGTAAAAATAGGAACATTTTTGTTCAAAACTTAAATATCAATAATGGTTTATTAAATGCCTATTAGCGACATGGAGTTTTAAATGAACCTTTTGCTTGAATTTCTTGTTACAAATTTCACACTTGAACTTGGGCTCTACACCGCATTCGTACTTCTGGTGGCGTCGAAGATCCTGTTTGTACTTGTAACTTTTTCCACAAGCAATACAAATATTTGGCCGTATAGCTCCAGCTGTAAGATGATACAGTACGATAAAAAAAAAGTAATAAGGTAAATAAATTTTAAAAAACATTTTGTAACATGACATGGCTTGAAACTTTACGATAAAAGTTCCAAGAAACATTTTATTTATAAGTTTATCTTTATAAACTGAACCAATATTCGGAATTGCATTCAAATAGGGACATTCATGTTCAAAACATAAATATCAATAATGATTTATGAAATGCCGTTTTAAATGAACCTTTTGCTTGAATTTCTTGTTACAAATATCACACTTAAACCTAGGCTCTACACCACATTCATACTTCTGGTGGCGACGAAGATCACGTTTATGCTTGTAACTCCTACCACAAGTAAAACATGGATTTGGCCATTTTGTTCCAGCTGTAAGAAGATACAATACATTAATAAATACATACAATAAGAGAAACAAAGAAAATAAAAATACTTTCTGAAATGCTTACCATGGCTTGAATATTTTTGAAAAAAAAAGGATAGCAATCAAGTTTATCTGTCATACTTCATTCCTAAAAATAAATGGCACAGTTTTTTTCGTTTTTTTTTCACAGATAGTGAGTATGTTATAAGATAAATAGATTAAAAACTGTTTTATATCATAAAAAAAGGGAAAAATTAATAAATATCTATTTATTCATATATGTCTAATTTAAAACATATAGCAATAATGTTAATGTTTCTATAACATCAAAATATAATTAAACAATGTACAAGATAATAATCAAAACAACATAAGAAAAAATTATTTAACTATTTTAATGTTAATTGATTTATTCGACAATACAAGTCAGCAGAATTATAATAGTGTCTAACAACATGGACATTCAAACTGCTCTTTTGCTTAAATTTTCTATGACAAACATCGCACTCAAACTTGGGCTCTACACCGCACTCATACTTCTGATGGCGACAAAGATCACGTTTGTACTTGTAACTCCTTCCACAAGTAAAACAAACAAATGGCCGTTTAGTTCCAACTGTAAGACAATGCAATTCATTATTAAAGAAATAAGTAATAAAGACATAAAATAAAAATATAGTCTGAAATTAGGCTTGAGAAGTTAAAGATTTTTTAGCCAGTTATTGTAAATTATATTTTGGAAGTTTTGAAGGAACTCTTTGAAAAAAAAATTACAATACAAATCCTACAAACGTTTTTGTGATAAAATTCACCAATATAATAAATACAGTACTTAAATTGGCTTAAGATTTTTTTTTTATCACAGAGATGTAAATGAGTTTAATAAACAATATAATAACTAGAAAAACACTAATACACATCATACTAAATTAATACAAAGACCTATTTATTCATGCAATCAATCTAATTAAAAATATAGTATACTTTTATTTAATTATTTTATAAAACAATAATTATAATCAGTTAATAACAATGAAAATTGTATTTTTAATAAGTATACAAAATAACATAATATAGTAATTTTAGACAATAATGATAAAGTTAGAACTAGTTTTGTAGAATATCAGAACTTAAAAAGTGCCTAATCACATGGGATTTCATATTGGATTTCTGCTTGAATTTTTTTTGACAAATATCACACTTAAACTTAGGCTCTACGCCGCATTCATACTTCTGGTGACGTAAAAGATCACGTTTGTACTTGTAATTTCTTCCACAAGAGAAACAAACATAAGGCCTTCTTGTTCCATCTATAAGATGAAACAGTGAATTATATAATAAAATAAAACAAGATAAATAAATTAGTTAAAAACACATTCCGAAATGCTTACCATAGCTTGAAACAATTTTAACATTTTCAAAGGAACTTTTTTTTAAAAAAGTATTCCAAATAAACTGTTTCATAATTACGTTATAGATTTATTAGTAAATTTAAAATTTGATTGTAAATCTTAAAAAAAAAAAATTAAATATTAAGAAAAGAAATAATATATTTAAAGAAAATTACCAGAAGCCAACAAAACACAAGGAAATTGTATCAAATGACTTTTTTCAGTAGTCTCGTGTACTTAAACATCTTCACTGCTGTAATGAAAATAGTGGTTTCTTTTACTGTCATAAATTATTTCTATTTAATTCTGCCTGTAATTTTCTAATCACAATATAACCTGTTTTTGATTATTTCAATTTATTTTGAGTCGTAAGACAAGCATCGCCCAGGGACCGATGCCGCAGTGAATGCGTTAAATAACAGACAAATACAATTACAACATATGGATTAGGGTGTTGAAACTAATCACATTATTTCTAATTGTTCACTTAATTGAACGAGTTATTGTAAATGGTAATCTGTCGTAATAGATAAAATTGCAGGAAGAGAAAAATGCAATAAAAACAAAACAATTTTTACACAATAACTTATTTGCTATTTCACAATCATAGATAAATAAGTAAAACAAAATAATTCTTAATATACTAATTAATATTACAGCTAAAAAAAATTAAAATACTGTTAGAGAAGAAAAAAAAAATACTGTTAGTTGAGAAACATGTCTTTGGCAACTTAAAAGGAATAATGAAAATGCATTTATGGGTGTGCGTATATATTCATGTTTTCCCTTTGACATAGCTTAAGCATAATAGAAAATGATAGCTAAAATAGACAAGGTAACTGCACCAGTAGCTGATTTCTAAACTAAATCTTTTTAAACTTAAAGATGGAAAAAAATGAATTACTGATTTGATTGTATTTGTCAACGGTTTTTCCACATTTCAAAGCATGTAAAATGAAAACATCAACAACCTTAGATAAAAAAAAATTGATAATTTAAATAAATCTGTACCACCTTTAGCCAACAGAGATGCTAACAAGGAGAACTGAAGGCACCGATCCACATTTTGTAAATGCATTAATTATAACAGACGATGGAAATTCCCATAAAACTTATTTTAGTAGAAATTTCTTTAAACAGGGCAGACAACATACAACAAAACAATCGAGAATCGAACAAATTTTTAAATAAGAGATCTAGGATGTCCTGAAATATTATAATTTCAACTTTTTGAGATAAATAGGCTATGTATTGGTCTGCTCTAGCTACTGATCCATTTACCAAATTAAAATAAAATAGGGAGTAAAATAAAGAAGTTCGGTTTAGAGAGTGTGCTAAATTAAAAGTAAAAAACTTATTTGTTTCCTCATTCAACACAATTCCAACCAAAGTTCTCCACTGCTTAAGTATGCAATCAGCTATACTTCCATAATTAAAAAAAAAAATTGGTAAAAGTGCTAAAAAACTTTTATTTAAATAAATAATAAAACTAAAACCATTTACATCATGTACGTTAAATAATAAAAGATGATTATAATATCTTATTATAATATGATTATGTAAAACAGTTTTTAATGATCACTGTATAATATTTTATTTGACATACAAGATGGAATAATAAAAATGGGTTGTAAAAAATTGATTTTAACTGACAAAAAAATGCAAAGAACAAATTAAAAAGGTTACAATTTAAAAAGGGAACAAATTAAAGACAGATAGTATTTAAGCGAGAATAGCTGAAAACTTGCATCCTGAATAGTTAGGAAAAAAGTGAAGTATGGATAGAATTGAAAACTTAAATTCAGTTCAATTTTAATTCTTATCTAATATACTGGACTCTATTTCTATGTAAATTTTATCTTCGATAAAACCAGCTTCCAGTCAATTTATTTTATTCTTTCATAAACAAGACGTTTCGGCAAATTAAATGCCATTTTCAATATTAAAATACATCAACTTCCTAAACATAACTTAAAAAAAGTTTGAAGTCAAAATTCTCAATAAAGAATGCATAGTAATATTTAAAATATATTTTTTTAAAATATTACTATGTATATTTATATAATATTTTTTAAATATAACTATGTATTCTTTATTGAGAATTTTGACTTATAACTTTTTTTAATTTGTTTAGGAAGTTGATGTATTTTAATATTGAAAACGGCAATTAAGTTGCCGAAACGTCTTGTTTATGAAAGAATAAAATAAATTGACTGGAAGCTGGTTTTTTCGAAGATAAAATTCAGTTCAATTTAAATTAAATAAAAATTCAGTGTAAATTACAGGAAAAAGTGATTACGTTGTTTTTGAAGAGGCAGTAAATTGAAGTACCAATTAAAATTCTGGGATAAAGACTGATTTTTTTTCCCTCCTGATACTATTTTGAAAAAAAAAACAATACAATTTGAGCAAAGAGTAGTACAATGAAAAAAAGTTGTAAAATTTGTAAATTTGGAGTACACACTTGTTGTAATAATAATTAATTGATTAATCTAGTATAGTTTCAACATTAAAAAGATGCTATTATTTTTCAATACTGACAACATTGTATACTTCATTTCCAGAACCAAAATAATGCCTGATTATGTGCGCTTTCAAATTAGTTTTCCGCTTGAATTTTTTATGACAAATACTGCACTTAAATTTCGGCTCTACACCGCATTCGTATTTCTGATGGCGAGAAAGGTCACCTTTGTACTTGTAAGTCCTTCCACAAGCAGCGCAAACATTTGGCCATTTTCTTCCTAAAAAACAATTAAGTATTACTAAAATGGATTGAAAAAGATAATAAAATCATTTTCATAAGTACTTACCTAGGGTAGTCAATAGGGATTATATTAATAAATTATCTTCCATTGAGAAGAAAATAAGATAATTAAAACTTAAGTATAAACCAAAATGACTTCAATAAACATGAGCTTTTGATTTTTATATTTTGGGAAAAAAAAACATCATCCAGTCATCTTGTCGTCATAGATGACATGATGATGGGTTTTTTCCCCAAAATATAAAAATCAAAAGATTTATAGTCCAGTTTACATTAATTTAAAAAATAAATACATGAACTTTTGAATAATTATTTATTAACTGTGATTTTACTAAGATAAAGAGAATATTTGATAGAAATTATCCACAGCAGCAATAAATCCAACTTATCAACTAACAGTTACAAAGCTTATCAAGGACCTGAAGAAACTGTAAACATCAAAATGTCAAATAATTAAATGTTATTTAATTATTATTTGTTAATATTAATCGGCAATGTTGAAGGAAGAAAAAATTATAATGAAAACAAAAGTTTTTTTTCTAAATTTCCATGTAATTTTGAAAGTTCACATTAATGAAAGAAAGAAAGGATATAACTACAAACAGTTTATACACTTAAAGCTAAAAATTGAGGATCATTTTATGGGCCATTTTGTCTGGTAAAATATTCTATTATTTTATCAAATTTTAAATGGATACTGTAAAGACATCTGTAAGTGTGTTTATAATACATAAGGAATTGAGAATCTGAATGAACCGATTTCAACTTGTAAGCATATAACTTTTTATCCTACAAATCTATTATTTCATAAAAAATTGTTTGTAAAAACAAAAATTAAAAAGTTACTATTACAATCCATGAAGGGTCTTGGATTTATAACATGATAGAAACTTTACTTTACTAACAGTTATACAGGGAATCGATTTGGCTGAGACCATGTTAAACCATCAGGTTTTTCCCTCAATTAAAATTATCCAATTTATAGAGGCTGGGCGAGTCTCAGGAAGATCTGTAGATCCCACAAGATCTACCTATGTTTTTCAATGTATTAAATAATGAATCTGGAATTGGCAAATTTTAACCTTCAGCACTATAAACTACTACAGAACTACCCCAATCCCAAATTGTAATCACCATACTTTTATTTTGGTTATTAATTTAAATATTTTTTAATACACTACATCCTCAACACTATGCCAATTAATTTTTTGTCTTTTTTAGTTAGAGATTATTACTAAAACTTCGGTGCCTCAACTTTAACTTAAATGGCCGCATGAGATTTGCTAAGTTCTTAGCTTTTCCGCACTATGGAAAGTACTAGAACTTGGGACAAAACAGGATAAAATAATCCTACGAGTAAACATCTTGAACCACAAAACTTTGGTTTCATTCCAAAAAAGCAATGCCAACAGATGGTATGAAATAGAATACTCAGACACATAAAACTATGTTTTCACTAAAATAGTCTACTCCACTCAGATTCTCTCCTCCTCATATATACTATGTGAAAATATATATATATATATATATATACATATAATTTATTCTTGAAATTGGAGAAAAATAACCTATTTCCAGTAAAAAAAATTTTTTTTTAATCCTTATTTATCGAGATACGTTTCGGCCTAGGCCATTCTTAATCTTCTGTTTAAATTGTTTCATTTTTTTCCCCTATTATATGGTTAACAATTCGACCATAAGTCATTCATCTCAATTTAAGTAGTTTTATTCTATTTAAAATTTTTTTAAATTCAGAGGGAACCATGTGCTCTATAGTCATTTAATAATAAGTTCTTATTATAACTATTATTATATAACTTATTATTAAATGATTATAGAGGACATGGTTCCCTCTGAATTTAAAAAAATTTTAAATAGAATAAAACTACTTAAATTGAGATGAATGACTTATGGTCGAATTGTAAACCATATAATAGGGGAAAAAATGAAACAATTTAAACAGAAGATTGAGAATGACCTAGGCCAAAACGTTTCTCGATAAATAAGGAATAAAAAAAATTTTTTTTTACTGGAAATAGGTTTTTTTTCTCCAATTTAAAGAATAAACTATATGATTGAGTCCAGTTGACCTTTTTTTAAAAAATTAAGTATATATATAACAGTTTTTCTTTATATCTATTGATTTATATCATAAAGTTATGAAAATTTATAATACAAATAAAATAACTTTACATAAATATTTTTAAAAAAGTAATAAAATCAAAAAGATATGTACAAATTTATTCCTTAAAATCTAATATGATAATTATACATTTTTTGTAATTAGTTTTAATTTCAAGAATTTCATTCTTGAATACATTATAACAATAAGTTATTCTTTAATTAGGTATTACTCTTGTTTAACATTGACGATATTGTACGCTTCATTTCCAGCATCAGCACAGTGCCTGAAAACATGGACTTTCAAATAGGTCTTCCGCTTAAATCTTTTATGGCAAACATTGCATTTGAACTTCGGAGCAACACCGCATTCATCCTTCTTGTGACGACGAAGATCGCGTTTGTACTTGTAACTCCTACCACAAGCAGCGCACACATTTAGGCATTTTGTTCCTGCTGTAAGACAGTGTATTATTAAAGAAATACAAGATAAAAAAAAAAGATGAAATACTAACTAATTCATGACAATCGTAATCATTTTTAATCAAGAAGCTATAAAAAAACAATAATTACAGGGATAAAAAAATATAATAAAAACGAAATATATTTCTTATTAATTTCAATATAATTTAGCTACTTTACAAGCATGGAAGAACTTGAAAAAAGAATACCTACAAAAGGTTTATAGACCTTTCTCTAATAAAAAAATCTTAGTCGTGGAAGATATTTTACTTTAATAATATTTTATAGTCCAATCTAGACAATCTGAAAAATATGACACCTAAAAATTATCGAGTGATTAAATATTCTAAACTTCTGATGTTTCCTGTTAAAAAAATGCAAATTGAGCAATTAAGTTCGAAACAATGCAAAGCTAAATTTATTTTATTAATACTTTTTTTTTATAGAACATAATAATCATCTTAGCATCTTTAAAGAGTTATCAATGATTGTCATAGAAAAATAATTCCCTGCCTGACACTTTCTGGATTATTATCAATCAGAATGTTTTTACCTTAAATGCCTCAAATTTGTTAAATTACAGAATGATTGACAAGTCAGATTATCAAGACTGTACTGATCTTTCACATCTTGGAAAGACAATATACAACTATTTATAAATGATTAAATTAATCAAACTAAAAAAAAATTACACTCTGTACTCCTTAGAACCTAAAAAAATGATAACTAATTATATAATAAGAAATTTATTCCAACTTTGAATAGATGTTACTATCGTTTAATATAAGAATATTTATATGCTTCATTCCCAGCCTCAGCAGTGTGCCTGAAAACATGGATTTTTAAACAAGTCTTCCGTTTGAATCTTTTGTGGCAAACATTGCACTTGAATTTCGGCTCAACGCCACATTCATCTCTCATGTGACGAGAAAGGTCACCTTTATACTTGTAACTCCTTCCACAAGCGACGCAGATGTTCCGGCAATTCTTACCTATAAAATGATGGAATAATTAATAACGTGGATTGAGTAAGATAATAAAAAAATCATGCTTAAAGTACTTACCTGGTGTAGTCAATATTACTTTAATGAATAATGTAAGTGTTATGAAAAAATAAATTAACCTAATAAGCTCTAGATTATAGTTTCAAAATAAAGAAGAAAAAATTAATATGTTTTTATTCCTGTCCGAACTTGATTGATTCGGAAATATATGGATCATTAACAAACATTAGATCCAGGTGATTTCAATATATTTATATTTACACATATAGAAGAAAAAGAGGATATTGTATTATACTAAAGATAATATGACAGGGAAAATATTTGCAATAAAAAATAAAGATTTTTGTCGTAACTTCAATATAATTTAGTTACTTGACAACCATGGTAGCACAAGTAAAAATAAATGATATAAGCTTATATACCTAAGATTAAAAAACATATTTTGAAGAACATAAAGTTCTTTATACAAGAAGGCGTAAACCGACATGTCACTATTTTTTTCTTTTTCTTTACATACAGTTACTCATGGTTTATAATATATTTTTATACATATGAGGTATATTTTTCAAACCATCAAATAAAGAAAAAACAAAGTTATTTTGGATGGCGGAATTTCTCTTCTTTCTTAGAGTCCCAGTTTATGAATCTACAATTAAAATCTTAGAAATAATTTTACTGTGGAACAAATTGTCCAGTGAAAATAATCACTTGCACATCTTAAAATATATGGTATATACAATGGATTTTTATACCCATGATAATAAATACAAATCTCAGAAGTTTTAATATCACATGATTAGTGATGTTACATTATAAAGATAAATTCAGAAAATTATTATAATAATTAATAAAAATAAAATACCTAGATATAAAAACAATAATTATGTTTTTTTTAAATTTAATTTTATTCTAACTTCAACTACAGTTTTATGTTAATGTTTTTCGATACTGACAATATTTTGTCCATCACTCCCAAGTTCATAATAATGCCTCATAATGTGTACTTTCAAATTTGTTTTCTGCTTAAATCTTCTGTGGCAAATACTGCACTTAAATTTAGGTTCTACACCACATTCGTACTTCTGATGGCGAGAAAGGTCACCTTTGTATTTATAACTCCTTCCGCAAGCAGCGCAAACATTTGGCCATTTCGTTCCTATAAAATTATAATTATGTATTAATAACATGGATTGAGAAAATAATAAAAACATTTTCAGAAGTACTAACCTTATGTAGTCATTATAAGTTTAATAAATAGTGCAACTAGCGTTGAGAATAGAATACACATAAAATAAATAAAAGATTTTTAAAAAGTATACAAAAGAACTAAATGCGTCCTGTTGAATTAAATGAAAATGAATTGATCTAACAAAACTACACACACAAACTTATACGGGTTATATATATATATATATATATATATATATTCAACTTGTACGGGCAATACATAGATCTTTATCAAAACTTCGACTGGGAACGTAATCATGTCTGAAATATTATCTATGTGATTTCAATATATTTGTGCTTTTGAATGTTTTATTTGTTATATATAGTGATGAGACGATCAAGATACAAAAGTATTAAATAATGATATTTATAAGAGACGTTATCTGAAGCAGCAGCGACAAAATAAATTAAATTAAAATAATCTTTTAATAGGAAAAGGTTTATTTTCTCTAGAAAGAAACAAAAACTAACACCTAAACTTTCATGTAATAAAATATAAAATTTACAATTTTCTTGAACAAAACTGTTATTTGATAGTATTTATTTCATTGAAACATTCCAATAGATCCATCCAAGTGCATCCAAGCAGAAAAAAAGAGAGAAAACACAATAAGATTTTTAAAATAAATCTCAAACTTTGAGTTAGATTCAATGTCACATGACCAAAAACATATATTAATTAAATTTTCAATAATCAAAAATATTTTTACAGACTTAACAGAGGTGAGCGACAAGTTTATGCTAATTGATACAACATAAAAGATCGAATTCAAAGCTTATAACAAGTAAAGCTAATGAGTTCAGCACATCACGTGATTCTATTACAGAAATTCACAATTAACACTATATTACATTCTTGACAAAAAAACAATTTTATTGTTTAAATTAAATGACTGGAATGAAGAAAAAAAAATTCAGACTTCAAGAAGCGAGAGCTTTGATAATTACATCAATTTCAGAATCAGTTTGGCCTAGCATGCGTTACAATGTAATGTGCTTTATAATTGCTCTTCACCTTAAACTTCTTAAAACAAATATCGCATGTGAACTTAGGTTCGACACCACACTCGTAACGTTTGTGGGCGTTAAGTGTGCACTTGTGCTTGTAAGATTTTCCACACTGATCACAAATATATGGAGCAAACTGATGCCCTAAAAAAAGAGCAAAGATAAAGGAAACAATAGAATTCATTAGAATAAGAAATATAAAAAGAATGCAGTACACTCTTTAAATTATATAATGTAGAAAATGAGACTTTTACAAGAAAAAAAAAAGAAGTACATTACACTAATAAACTAAGAATATTTGTCAATATAATACAATATTTAACAGATGTAAAAAGAACATATCATGGAATAAAAGGATAATAAATATGATAAATAAATTTATTTATAATAAAAACTTTGACAGTATAACAAAATTAAAAGTTCATATCTACACCAAGGTGTTTATGACCAATATGAATTTTAAGTGAGCTGTTATGTTTAAATTTATGGTCGCAAAACTGACAAGGAAACTGAGCTTCAACACCGCACTCATATCTTTTGTGCCTCACCAAATGGTGCTTGTTCTTATACGATCGACCACAGGAATCGCAATCGTACAGTTTGTTTCGACTCCTGCCATCTAAAATACAGATACATTTATGTAATCTACAATAAGCTGCTAATGGGATAACAATTGACAATTAGTAGAAAGTTATGTGTCACATGATGAATCATGATCGACCATATTGCTCTTATGCCTAGTGAAATAATGTAATTTCAAGTACTCCCTACGACGAAATCGTTTATCGCAAAGATTACAAAAGAATAGGGCAATTCCACCACATTCGTAGAGTATGTGGCGTCTCAAATGTTGTTTCTGTTTATACATCTTGCCGCACTTTTCGCAGTAGTGATGGTATAAGCTTGGATTACCAACATCTGAAAGCAGAAAATCAAAGAACTGTTAACAATTATATTTGAATTTAAAAATTTTATTACTTAGATTGAAGCTGATATTAGAAAACCTTTTTTAAATTAATAAAAAGCAAAGAAAAAATATGGAATCTTAAAACGCACGTGGTCAAAAGACATATCTCAAATAGTACAAGATCTTCATCATGACTTGATAATGAAAATTGTTAGGTGGGAAGTAATGGATGACATAAACAACCACTGTCAATCATCAGTCCAAATCTCACTGAGTTTTCAATCCTTAATGAAGACCTATTATGCATATAAATAGTTTATACTAGTTGAAATACATTTTTTAACCACCTTACATATCATCTTATCATTCATTTAAAAAATATCTATATTTTTTTTAGATCCTCGAATTTGAAGATGAACAGAGGATCAAATTTACAAACATACTTAGTTCCAAACCCGTATTATAGAGGATATAAAATAAGGAAATGTTATTTTTCTATTTTGAAAAGAAAAGTAGTACCCAAAATAAAACAGGTGTCTTTCTTTTTTTCTTATTTTTAATATAAAATCAATGTCTACATCCATAATATAATAACTTTTTGTTATTAAAAATAGTTTTATCAATTTCAAAAAGCCAACAAATTAAGATATTTGACTAGTTAGTGCATTGGTTTCTTATGTTAAGAAACAAGTACAATAAAAATATAATATAAAAATTGTAACAAAAAAATATTGAAACAAAAATAATATTAATAAAAAGAACTATTTTTAATAAGGTAACAAATAGATCTCTTTATTTTTTAAAAGAACACAAAAAGAATGATCACAGTATTCTTAACAATGAATTAAATATTTATAATAAATCAATTGGCCTTTATAAAAAAAAAAATGTAACAATGAAAAGATTAATATATTTACACAAACAATTTGAAGAAAATTGAAGGCTTCACACTCAAAGAACAGTAAAAAACAGTGCATAACTATGAAAACAAAGCTCATTACACATCATTTTGACTAAATGTTACACCTCAAGTTAACACTAGTGAAGCATCCTTTGGATGCATTACTACACAATCAGAGAAAGGAAAACACACGTCAATATATTTTTCTATGACGAAAAAAAAATTTATATCTTTGTGCACTGTATGTACAAATAAGCTTTGCCTCTTTACTTTTTCTTTTTAACAAATTTATAATAACAAATAGTAAGAAAACATCGCGCTTGCAAGAAACATTACACAAAGATTCTTAAATAATAATTTATTCCAACAACAGAATCAAGTTATAAATATATTAGGAACACCAACAAGTTAAACCCTTTCAGGGCGATAACGTTTTTTGAACATTAATATTTTCCTGAAGGCTAAGATTTTGAGAAAATGTCAGAACAATATGTTTTTTATGACAAGCATTCATGTGAGCTTTAAGGTTGCTCTTAAATTTGAATTTCCTCGAACATATCATGCAAGCAAACTGGGGTTCCATACCGCAATCGTATTTTTTATGGGCACAAAGGTTGCGCCTATGTTTGTAAGTTTTACCACAGCTGTCACAGATATGTGGTCCGGAAATGGTTTGGGAGTTTTCGCATTCGTATTTTTTGTGTGTCATCAAGGTCCTCTTGTGCTTGTACTTTTTCTTGCAGAAGTCGCAGACGAAGGGGCCTTCTGGTGCCTGGCACATGAAGGATCCTTCGGGTCGTGGACAGACGAAGGAGCCTTCGCGAGTTTGGCAGACAAACGAACCATCAGCTCTTTGAACTACGAACGAGCTTTCCCCTCCCTGGCCAAATTCGCTTCCTGGTTCAGTCTTAACTGTTACAAAACAAACAATAAATTTAAAAAAATGTATGGTCTAAAATGGAAATAAAAACAAAGCATTTACTAGTCTAATTATGATACAATTTTTTAAGAAAATTATTGCATCAATATTTCTGACACAAAAACAATTCATCACAATTAGACAATAACCTTCCTAAAAATCATTAGCTTAACATATTAAATAAAAAAACAAAACAAGCAAAACAATTTATTTCATTTCTTACAGTCTCATAAATATTATCGTAAACAAAAAAATATTTATAATAATAATAATAACAAATAAAAATAATTTATAACAACCTTTGCTTACAAATTTAAAATTTCATCTTCTTGCAAAATCAAAACATGCACTGTGCTTAGGTTGGCATGCATTACTCCAATTTGATATAAATAAATAAAGACAGAATAATTACCTTCTCAAATCATTTATGATCATATGATTTTGTTAAAAACTTGATCAATTACATTCTTCTGGTGAACAAGCAAGTAATGACTTTTCAACGAGGACCTGTAGCGAAATCTCTTCGAACACAAATCACACGGGAACTGAGGTACGACTCCACATTCATAACGTTTATGCCTAGTCAGATCTTTGCGGTGTACATAAGACTTGCCACAAACATCACAATAAGACTTTCCCAACATAAGCTCGCCGAATACTTCTGAAAAACAAATTCAAAATTTCATTAGATATTTAAATTTAAATGTTTGTAGTGAAAAAAAGCAATTGTAATGTAATATAATTAGCCCTTTCTGATCGAGTCCAATTAGACATTCCATTCGACCTAAAACACATTATCAACGAATAGAATGATCAAAATTTTAAGTTATAGTTAAACTGAATAGGGAAATCTAAATGAGGAAAAAATATTGAAGAAATGAATACCTGTTTTATTCCTTCAATAATCTACAATCCTATAAACTTTCAAACTAATTAATAACAATAACAGAGGCACTTCAGCTTAAAATGAGAATATTAAAAACAAAAGATGCCATCTCAGCTGATAAGTAAGTTGACAACTGAGGTTAACAATTGGTTAATCAGAAGAAAAAATTAAAATTAAAAACATATGAAATGGCCTAGAAAACTCAGTAAAGAGCTCTAAATTTTTATAAATCATACAATTAATTGATAAGCTCTTAAAATATCAAAATAGAATATTATTTTAATAAATTAAAAACAGTCCTAATATGTTATCAAACTATGTTAAATGTTAAATATCAAACTATTATTAGAAGAATTGTAATAAGAAACATCAAGGACTAGGTCCATATTCAAGTTCATTCTTACAAGTTTCAGTATAAACAAATACAATTCAATTAACAATAAACATGTTTCTGTTATCTTATTACAATATTATGTGGATGGTGAATAATAAGGGTCTTTGTAACATTTTTTACAAATAAACATACCAACAATTTAAAACATTTATGAAGATAATAATTTAATAACATTGTATCAATACAAATAAAATTTCATAGTCATGAGATTATTTAATTAATATACAATTTCATAATTTACTTTTTTTTCTAAAGAAGTAATTAATAAATAAATCAGTCTTAATTACCTGTACTTACAAAAAATATTGCCTAGCTTGGTGGATTAACAATAACAAAAGAAGTTAAAGGCAAACTTTATTAGGACTTACCATTTCAGAACTAGTTTATATAGAATATTAACTGATTGATTCACATAGCCTAAAAAGCCTAAATAAATGAAGAGGCTCGGTTAATTAAATTTTAGTGTTTCCTTAAATGGAAATGAATTATGAATTCTAAAAAAAAAAGTGTTCAGTTTGAAAAGAAGTCTCATTTAGTTTTTTTTTAAAAACAGCTTTAGCATGAATTCAATCTTGGTTCTCAAATTAGTTTAATTATTTTGATGGGAACTGAATGAATGAAATTGAATTTGAAAATTCTGGCACTACTGGATAAACAATAATCAACTTCATGAAATTTTAAAATAATACTGTAAAGGTGAGTTTTAGCATAATTAAAGATCAAACGAAAAACAATATAATGATGGATAGAATTGGTCACGGGGTGCAGCCAAAGATAACACAAAATAAGCAAAACTTATTTTACAATTGTGCCAACGTTTCGGCCTACAATGTAGGCCATCTTGAGGGCAACCAAATAGTGGGTGGCTTGTCTAACTAACAACTGTCAACTCCGCAGACCAGGCGCCCACTATTAGGTTGCCCTGAAGATGGCTTACATATTAGGCCGGAACGTTCCTCTTAATTATTTTTATTTAGCATTAATTAATTTTATTAAACTTGAAAGTTAAGCAAGGGTAGATGAAATACATCATATAATTCAATTCCTCATTAATAAATGAAACGTTTGTTATAACACTTTTCCAACATAAGTTAACATAAAATTATTTGTTAGGTTTAGGGAAATGAAATCGTCTGACATGTTACTGAAGGTACAATCAAGTACATGACTTCAGTCTGGTGGTTGGCGCTTTGGCACTTACACTGAGTTTCTAACTGAAAGCCCGTAAAGAGATGTAGTGGAGACTGATTCATATTTTTCATTAGTCTTAAAAAATACACAACAAATAATAGTATTCAAGAGATTGTTTAATTTAATAATCGGGACATTGCAATAAACATAGCAAAATAAAATATTAGAGGTAATATAATCAATAAAACAATATTATCTACAAAATCCACTCAACAAATAACTACTAACTTTAGCTAAACTATATATCATATTAAACAACACCTTAATCATTTAATTATAAATAAAACATTTTTAATTACACAACCAATCTATTATATATTTCATTTAACAATGTTAATATAAACACGAGAGAAAACAAAATTAAAATTATAGGCAGGTCAGTGGCAAAAGCAGATAAATTAGAGAATAGAGTTGTTTTTAATTTGTTTTATAACAACATAAATTTAAAACATATGCACTGTCGTACCAATGGTTGATGTATAAAATATCTAAATAAATATACAACAATTAGCAACCTCGTCAAACTTGTATTCACCTAAATGGCTAAGCATCAAAACAAACACATCGAATATTATAGTTCAAACAAAAGAAGCTGGGAAATAAGTACAGTCTGCGAGAAGGTATAACTCTTCCCCTCCAGACATTCAATTGACCCGACAAACAATTGAATAATAATTTGACATGTTTGTTTTCATTTGGCTATAAATGTAAAGTTATGTTATAAATAATGCGAATGAAAACAATAATTAATAAAAAAAAAATTGATAACTTAATTTTCGATATCCATTTAGGAAGAGTAGGTTAGTGTCAACCTTATTTCACAGGATTTCGCACAGTCCTGCCATATTATTGAGGCCAAAGAGTTGACCATATGTATCTTAGGCAAAGCTGTAAATGGTTGGGGGTATGATCAATAAATATATCGCCTGAATATTATGAAAAGGATACATTCTTTTCTAGCAACATCGGAACAAAATAAGTTTAACTTAAGTAAAATTCATTGAGCGTACCCCCTAATCACTTTTAAAAAACATTGCTCAAAATTGTTATTCATCTGTTCTACATTTTTTTATTAAGTTACAATGAGCAGCCTACAAAAAAATTGAATTATATTTAATACTCTCATACTAAATTCAAGAATTAACTATATTAAACTCAAATTTAATTTTAAAATTACAAATTAACTAAAATTTAACATATGGATTGGGAATTTATTTCTTGACAATGATATTAATCATAACTATTATAATTCATTGGAAGGATTATTTAGTAACTCATTACAAAATAATTCTTCTAATCAGTCATTCATAATTAATAAAAAACTTTGGTTCAAGTTTTAACAACTTGAATGTTTTACTTTGACAAAACCTGGAAATATTTTGTATAAAATCCGTAATTTTCTTAACAGATGTACCCAAGTTGAACGTTCAATTTTCAAACAAAAATAACTTTATTTCTTATTTCCAATACACAACGTATCGCCCAGCAATTTAAATAATATAAGCGATACATTATTTTTTAACAACAATAAAATTAGTATTAGCAACAGAAATAGCCCAATCTCAAAACCAATAACCAACTACTGCAACAAGATAACTTAAAACAGAGATTAACTGCTGTAACTGATTTCATAAAAATAATTCTTTCAGATTCGGATGCTACGAAGTAATGATCGTTGTAGACACTATTATCACTATTTCCTTATGGGTCACCTTCGCTGTAGTGGTTACCATAAAAACCTACTATGCTAAAGTGGGATATAGATAGTCTGAGGGCACAGTAAAAAAAAAAAACTAAATAAGACAAACTTATTTATTGTAAGTGCCAACGTTTCGACCTACGTTGTAGGCCATCTTCAGGACTATGATAAAAAAAACATGTTTTTACAACGAGCATGTATGTTATAACAAAGTTATACCGAATTTTGAGATAAGAGGCTATTGGTTTTAAGATATTTCCTATTTCTCACAAATCAAACATTAACTGTTTTGAAATGTCACTTTGTAACATCAGATATAGTTTAGGCACTGTTCAATCACTATCGGAGTAACTCATACAGTCACGTTGGGATCGACTTTGATAGCAGGTGAAGCAAAGAGCCTGTCGCAATGCATGTTAAGTATGTGCTTCTTGAGGTTAAAGTTAAACTTAGATCTGTGGGGGCAGTGCGGGCATTGGAACTTGGGTTCCTTCCCGCACTCAAAAGTTTTGTGGCGCTTGAGGTGGAACTTGTGCCTATAGGTCTTCCCACAGTCCAAGCACTTATGAATCGTCGAGATCTGGCTTCTGCACCATGGGAGAACAGTGGTAAAGTAACCTGTCAGCAATAAAAATTATTATATCATTACAAAAAAAAAAATCTACATGAAAAAATGTAAATAAAATTGTTGTTAGAAAGCGGGAAGGTTAATAACGAGTAAAATAGAAGACGAAATAATAAATAAAAAAGCTAAGTATTCATTCATTGCAATATTTAAAAAGAAAAGGATTAAAATAAAGAATAATCAAAGAAATATATTTATATAATACTGAAATTACAAAATTCTAATTATATATAATACAGTACAGAATGTATTTATGGACAATATTATACACAAAAATATAATTCAAAGAGATAATTTTAACAAAGCTACAATTCATGATTTATCCCTATGTTATATTGAACTAGTTACGTAAGCAATAGCACTGTTATTTTAATGACATTTAAAAATATGTTTCGCAGTCAAATTTTAAAAAAATAGTTTGTATACGAATTTACCAAATAATTTAAAACTGTTGAAACTCATCAAACATTATAAACAAAACATATATAAAACAAATTAATACAAATATAATTGTTATTATCATGATGATGATGTTAATCATGTATAGAAGGGCTGGAACTCGGTGTGATTATTTTCTCAGAAATTCAATGGGCAAAAAATTAGTTTCTGACTAGAGTAAAAATGTGGATAAAAATAAAATGTCGATAAGTATGTATTATCATTCGGGATAGTATCATTAATTGAGGCGTTGAGATGCGAAAGGGGGTAAATCCAAATTTTAAAATTTTTCAGGAAGCACAAACATATGCATAATTCAGGTTATTATGAAATGATTATTTATTTGAGACAATTTTTTTAAGAAAATTTAGATTGGCTTTGACATGTTTTGAATGGTGAACCATGTACCACCGCATACAGGACGCTAAATTTGTGAAAAATATTTAAAAAATTAAAAATGATTAAATATGGATTTATCCCTTTTTGAATCTCCAAGCCTCAATTAAAGGTGCACTATTAAAAGAAATAACCTATGGTTGCTACACTACTATTTAAACATTTGTAATTACAATTTAGTTTATATATATAAAATCATCTTAATTCTTTATTTCTTTAATAGATCCAAAAAACAAAAGAAGACACTTTGGTTAACATAAATATCCAGTTTAAAAATTAAACTACTTGTAGAATTTAACTTTCACTTAACAAGTTCACGATTGCATAATAAATAGGAATGTTGAAAAATAAAAAATGATATAAATAATAAGTTAACTTTATAAGATCTAAAGAAACAACTAACTCTTAATAAAATATAAAAAGGAACAAATCCATATTATTCTTAAAAAATATTTTTACAACAATATTCAAATGTGTTGTATGTTTATCTTTCAGGACCGTTCATCGATTTTGATTCCAATAACTATGGATGCGCATATGACGTACAAGATTCCCTTTTTGGTGAAACTTTCGATCACAAGAAGTACAAGAAAATTCAGGTTTCTTTCCACACTCATAACGTATATGAAGCTTTAAGCTTTGTGGATGCTTGTACGACTTAAGGCAAGTGAAGCATCTGTGGGGCAGCATACCTGGAGTAAATGTTTTTTTAAATATTAGCAAATAGTAGCAGTAATAAATAAGTAATAAAAAAAATATAAATAATAAAACCTACCATATTAAGGTGATATTAACCCTGAATATTGAAATAATCTTTATATATATATATATATACATGATTAAAGGTTGTTAGTAAGATTTTTATAAAATAATACCTTCATTAATTTTATATTGCATGAAATTATAAATATTTTATTAATCAATCAGTTAATATCGATACTAAGATATTATCTGTAAAAATTATAATCATTTTACAATTTCACATTGTTATTTAATATTAAATAGTAAAAAAAATAAACATGTCAAAGAATTTAGAATCAAATTAATAATTAAGATCCAAGGTAAATTTTTGAAGACAAATTTAAACAGGATAATGAATAATGCTCTATTTTAAAATAATTAAAATAAATACTTTACAATGTTTGTGATTAAATTTTAAATACAATAATGAAAAAATATTAATTTAACTTCTTTCTTATATATTTACAAAACTATAAAACAGAAAATTTCACCAGTATACGTTTTCTTAGAATGGGTCGTTGAACAGAAGGAAAGCGTATCAGAATGCTGGAGAAAGGCCGAAGGCATTGTAGCATTCAGAACTAGTAAACGACAATTTCCATAGTTGGATTACATCCCCATATACCACACTTATTAACTATATGACAATTTCCATAAAATCTCACAAGCAATACTGAGGTACAAAATAATATGGATATTGGAAACTAAAGTTGGTTGGAAGGTGCAATCAATGAAGAAAACAAGTAAGACTTATTAAACTGTGAGTCAACATTTTGATTTAAATTTGAGGCCATCAATAGCGCTAAGACAAAAGAACAAGATAACAACAGTAGTAATATGAATAAAAGTAATATAAGAAAATAACCATTAGCATTACTCGGGAAAATGTAATTAGGATTACATACTAATCTATAATTTCATTCCTGCAACTCCAAATTACATTAATTGGTAAGGAATTCTAATTGTAATCGGAATTAAATACAGCCCAATAACGACTAGTAGTATGGAGTTATAGAAGTATCGAAAATATATCAAGATAATTACAGTATAATGTATACCTACATTTTTATTCTTCTTCACTTTAGTTATCTTAATATATTATTTATAATTTTATAACTTAATACTAACAGATATATTATTATATTACAATTTTTAATTACTGTTACTGAAGCTGCTTTGTTTACACCAACTGGTGACTATATTAAATTCAAGAACTAAAGTTAGGCATTACATCATTTATAAACAAGGATACATAAAAATAAGTTCATGATAAATAACTTAATAAAAATATATTACACAAAAATATTATATTAAAAATAATATACATTTCATAACCAACCCAACAAAAAAAAATTAATTCATATAAAGTTAGAACTTTACAAATAATTAATAAAAAAATGAATCAACACATACATTAACTTACACACTCCAAATATGATGGAATTAATTTTAGAAATTCTTTAAGCAAATTTTGATCAAGTGATTTTGAGCAATTTATGAAGAAGGAAAAATTAAACAAATCAATGAATTGGCCTTTATTCTCATTTTAAATCACATTGGCAATTCGATTAGTGATTATGTTAAAAAAAAAAAAAAAAAAAAATTATTTTAAAACTCAATATAATACTAAAGAACTTAATAATTTCTTTTGAAAAATAAAGCGGTATCATTTCTGCAGATTGTCGCTTCAAATCAAATTACAAGTTTTTACCTTTCAACTCCACCTTTAAATTGAAATCAATTTCTCACGAGGGAAAAATTGGACATGAAATGATTGTGCTTTTAAACATCGATGGACGTAATTATTATTATTTCTTAAAAACATTTTTACTACATATGCATACCTTATTAGTACGTAAATAAGTTACAAGTACATTGCAAGAGTGACACATAAATAATAATACGAGCACATATATAATGTTGAATGTTTGAAATATATTGTTAAATTTGTGTGTGTGTGTGTGTGTGTATATATATATGAGACATATTACTCACTCCCATATCCGTCTATTTCCCAAATCCATCACCATCTTGGTCTCATACCCTGACGGATAATCGAGGTTCTACTGTATTTCAATAAGAAATGAACTTTTCAACAAACATTACAACAATACATCACTTATACTTCAAAATGTCCATTTATTGATGAAATAATAATTGAAATATACACATTTCCCGTAATGATACTCTATTTTCCATACTAAAATACGTGATTATTTTTATTTTCCAGAAAATCAAAAATAAAATGAATCAAAGTTAAAAATGTGATGTGATTTAACTCAAAGCGACAACCTGACTAATTGATAACAATAAAGCTCTATAGAAAGAACAAATATTATATTATTTTGTTGTAACCATTACAACTACTGTATATTTGCCATCATATATGAAAAATAGAGTGTTATGACTGTAAACTAAAAATAATAATTTGGATGATATAAAGAAGCACTGACAGCCGAAAATGGAGGAACATTATTATTAAGAACATTTAGATTCATTATTATTTTGAGATTCAGTAGTTCTTTTTTTCAAAGGCTCTTTATGAATATTTTGCATGTGTCGACCCAAATTGCGTGAATGGTAAAACCTCCGTCGACAGACTGAACAAGAAAACAGTGGTTCCTTCGAACACTCGCGTAAGTGAGCTTTTAAATGGAACTGATGCTTATATGACCTGCCACAGTTATCACATTCGTAGCGACCTGCTGGAGAATCGATATCCAGCTGAGAATTCTGACTATCCATGATAATTTCGACGAGAGGTTTAATCGAGCTTGGCCAATCTGAAATTATTAGAAACCAACATTACTTAAACAAAAATATTTTATAATTAGAAAATCATGCAGTGAAGGATGTATTTACATCTGAGTAAGAACTAATGATGAAGGATAGAAACCTAAGAAAATAAAAGCAGGATTGATAAGAAATCAAATTTTGGGGATTTTCATAATCCTTATCCATTAGAATGCAGAAATGGATTTAACATAATAATAACAATAAGGCTTAGCAAACCCAAAGGCTCAATGCTGATACCACCAATCTCTGCTTACAAAACTTTGATCCACTGTCTACTACCTAAAACTGTTAGACCACTCCTAATGCAATCCCCCCACCTATGCCTTGGGTGTTTATCAGTCAGAGGATTAAAAAAGTGAAATTCAATCACAAAAAGTGTAAAGAGCAATTAACGCTTTCCACTGTCACTTAAAGCCTAAAATAAAATAAAAAGCAATTAAAATGGTTAACATTTTTGTAAAGTAGCCCAAGAGTTTAGTGTAATACACTGTCGCAAGAAATACCATCTAAAGAAAGGTATTAAATATTTTAAGCTTTGATATACTGAAAATACAAGTGTTACTTAATAAAATAATAGAACTATTCCTCTTTTATTAAGAACTACTTCATCCCCTTTTAAAATATTTCCCATCCACCCCTCTCCCACCCATAAAAACTGATAATTAGGAAAATATTTCTGAGGTATGTTAACTATACATGTTGATGCAAAAATAAATAAAATCGTGGAGACATCCCCTAAACCTTCAAAATTTTAAAATTCACTGAACAACCTTTCCGATGACCTTCATACAATGTAATAACCTAATTATTCTTAGGAAAAATATGACAAAAATCAAAGGGGAAAGAATTATCACTTTTATATCATCAAACGTTTAAACCATTTACTACATACGAATGGATAAGGATTTAATGAGGTTATTATATTAAGATTGAACATTTCTTAAAATTAACCAGGAGAGGCAAGAAATTTCTCAAAATTAATACAAAAGTAGAAGTGCAAGCCAAATTCTGCATAATTTCTTATATTACAGAGAAATGTCATGCAGGAGTAGGATTAATTATAAAATAAGCAGAAACAGATAACTAATAAACCAAAATTGAAGCAGGGAAAGGAATTATTTAGGGTGAAATAAAAATCACAGCTTTTTGATCTGTCTCAATTTAAATTTATTATTAATAACAAGCTTATGATAACATTTGTTAAAAAATGATTTAGAAACAATAACAATCAATACGAAATTGAGCAATTAACAGAGAAATGACTCAGGAGGAATTTCTTATTATAATTCTGAATACTCCAACAAGGCGAAAGGCTGGTGTTTCAGAATCATGTGTGTTTTCATATTACTAGTGTAAATAGTTTTAAAAGGGCAAAGTGTACAACAAATCTTATCTTTTCCACAATAGTACTTCATGTGCTTTCTGAGGCTACCTTTTTTTGTATAGCCTTTGCCACAGTGAGGACACATAGAAATGAGCGTGTTACCTAAAATTAAAATTAAACAATAAAATAAATGATTAAGAAATCATAAATGATTTGTTATGTTGAAATTATCGAGGAAATTAGTAAAAAAAAATTGCCATAAGGTTAAAAAAAAAATCAAATGCTGATAAACATTTTTTATTTAATACAAAGGTGGGCGTATTACAGTAACACTTCTTTAAGGATTACCTTCATATAGTAAGGTTATCATTATAGATAGATTATTTCTGCATCAACCATTACTGTTTGATGATAAATCATCCAACTATAGCTGCTGTCATTCTTCTTAAAAACTACTAAACTGCAAGGGAAAAAGAAACATGCTAGTACATTTTTTAGTAAACTCGTTTCAAACAATCAATGTCAAAATAATAAATAGTTAATACGGAGAGGAGAATATAAATCTCATTCCAAATGACTCTGAAAAGAAAGTTTTATTAATATAATAGTAAAAGTCAGATGCTAAAGAAAAATTCAAAACCAATCGAAATATTATTAATAATACTTCCAAGAACAGGTTAAAATAAGAACTGCTGTTATGTTGTACAAAATTTATTAAACATTAGAATACTGAAAAAGAAAAGGTTGCACAATTAATAAAGTTGAGTTGTTCATTTTTACTGCTTAATAAATAAAACCAATGAATACTAATCATCAGAGAGAAAAATTAAAAAACATTAAATTATGTAAGATTGTTTATACACTGATTACTTGGTTAACCAGAACAGGATTAAAAGGAATTCAGTAAAAATGGACTTCATCAAAATGAAAAAAACTCTGAAACTAAAAGCACTAGAAGATGAAATAATAAGGATGCCCTAATTCAATCCCACTGTGTAAAAATGGATAGTAATTACTAAATTTAATAAAATCAATTCCTCTTTGTTACAAAACCAATGAGTTGGTTCTAACAATTAGAAGCATCACTGTTAATATAAAGCCTTTAGTACTAAAAAAGGAAAAATAGCAATTATCAAAAAAAGTAAATGTGTTAACTACTATAAAGAAAGTTAACAAATTATCAACGCTGGTAAAAAATTGTCATGAAAAGGAAATTAAATTAATTCTTATATCAAATCAATTTATAAAAAAATAAATAATTATTTTAAAATAAATGACTGTTGTTAGTTGACAGCACCATGAAATGTTATATTACAAGATTACTCACTGATACCAATGCTCATGACAGGTTCATATGAAACTTTATTGACTAAAAATTAAAACTTACCCGACTTCAGTTGATTCCTAAGCATCTAATCTTAATCTTTATCCAAAAACACAATAATTTTAACTAAGATTATTTAAACCAGAATAAACTCTTACATACAATTCAAGCACTGGCCACAAAGCACAATCACACATGTCAACATAAACTATAAATCAAAACGGTTTCTATAAAATTCTGTAACCAATTCACTTGGTTCAGAGAAATGTTAACATTTTATCATAACCAAATATTCACATAACCAATACAGGCAGATTGTTTACAGATGTTTTAAAAATGGAACACTATAACCAACCCGATAAACATTCCCAAATTAATTAATAATTTTATTTTAAATAGTCAAGGTATTCTTTTAAATATTATTGATCAATATTATTCCACTGGTGAATTCCTTTAGAAAAATTAAATTTTAGGTTTCGCAATTATAGGACTGATAAAAAGCTCTGTTAAGAAGGCTGTGGATGTTTAGAGCTTGTCAAAGCTGCTACCATGGTCCCTGCTATTGTTTTGTATTAGGAATCAAGTTTTGTGCTGTTTAATATATATCTATTGATATTAATTTTGTTGAGTTTTTCATATTGTTCACATTTCTTAAATGTCGCAGTTTTTTACACACGTCAGTTTAATATTATAAGTGCCATTGACATGGCTGAAGGACAGAATGACAAGAAAGTATATTTTACGAGATTGCGTAAACGTTCTTTGGATAATGCTGGTAAATCAACCGGAGATGTTGAAAAAGAAGAAGACTGCACTATTATTGATTCTGTAAAAGAAGAACCTGTGATCGATTTAACTGAAGATGATAGTGATAAATGTATGTTGATAAAGTTAATTGATATTTAATTGTTAAGATATTCATATTAATATTGTTATGGTATAATTAGAGCCTCTTTTCAGGTGATACCAAAAGTTTAGAATGTGCTATATGTCTACAAAATTGTATTCACCCAGCTCGATTGCCTTGTGGTCATGTTTTCTGTTTCCTATGTGTGAAGGGTGCTGCCCATGGGAATAAAAAATGTGCCATGTGTCGTAGTCCTATACCTCACAATTATTTTAACAATCCTGAACTTTTAGAAACACCTGAAGAAATAGCTGATGTAAACCATGAGGGATATGAATGGTTTTATGAAGGCCGCCAAGGTGGGTGGAATCGCAGCATAATTTTAGTTTGTAATTTAATAATAATTTTTATTTCTTTTTGATTTATATATTCAGTTGGTCCTCATGTAGTTGTGCACGCTAGTAATAAGTTCTTTTCTGTGATTGGTGCTGCATTAGAATATTAATTTTACAGTTGAATAAGTAGTGTTTATCATTTGATATAATCGTAGGCATACACACACTTATATATGATGTAATACGTTTAATATTCACAGCTGTTGACCACTGTATTTAAAGAGTCAGGGTTTAAAATGGAATATGGTTGAAGTTAGATAGCATATTATAGAAATTAGCATGCAATTATGAAGTACACTAACAGCCACCAATTGAAATACAATTTAAACAAAATTTTAAATCTATCACAGATGACTGTTGCATCAACCTCATCCCAAATGCACAATTTTAGTAATATGGTAATTACGATTGAACCAGATTCACCACTTTATTTTATAATTATTATTTTCATGTTGTTAAATTAATAGAAGGCAGGGCTTGGATTACTTTCAATACATGGCTGGTCCAAAGAATAAAGCATTCTCACCATCATTATATTAATTATCACTGTCTTAACCACTACCTTACAAGCTCTCTCCCCACTGCAAATCATTACATTTCTCCATCAAACTCAATCAAGCCAGTTATGGAAAATCTATTATCAGAATTTTTTTAAAAAAATATTACCTAATTCTTGTACTACATGATAAATTTATAACAAATTGGTCATTAATTATTTAATGAAGAAGCGCCAATTATGTACGTACAATAATCACATTTGAAGGATCATTATAATTGTTAATGATTATAAGAAACTCTTCACAAAATATTTAGACTGGGATCATTCTTTTTTTTTTGTACGGTATGTAGTATTTGCTTATGCTCTTATTTTTCACTTATTACCTTGTAAAATTCAATAATATTAAAACTTGACCATTTATGAACTCAAAAAGTTAGTCAATTCTTTACATTGATGTTTCATGAATATGAATTAATGTGCGTGTAAACTTATGGATAATATTAATTTATATCTACATTCATTTATAAAGCTTTATCTTGTTAATTATTTGTACATTTATCACCTCTTTATGATACTATGGCTAAAATATACCTATCCAGATATAATCAAGATAGGGAACTTTAACGAGTATCTGACACCACACAAGGTCGGAACCTCTATTTTAAGCCCCTTCCTAATGACGGCATAGTGCGGTGAGGATTTTTATTTCCTTTAAAATAACCTAGGAGCACCAGTCGGGCTATCATCTCCCAACCTTTGGCATAGAAGGTTGTTAAACTGACCCCAGTAAATAAGAGGGGTAGGGGAAAGCAAACAATAAATAGAAAAAACATCGCCATAATTTCAAATTTTATGATAATTCTCATGTATTACACTTGAGGAATTATATATACAACTATGGAGATATAAAAATATATTAATAACTATTTTTATAACCAATGACAATAATAGTAAAGGTATTAGATGGCAGCAGTGTGGGAAGAGGGAATCATTTTCAAAAAGATGTTTCAGAAACCCGAGTCAACGAAAGGATATAAAACAAAACAATTGACACAAAAGCTCATGGCCCTCTAATGATCTAGGGATCAACACAATGATCTCCACCAGCACTCAAAATACAATATTAAAATATAATTAAGATACCTAGGAGCTCATACAAAAAAGTAATATCCAGATAAAATATAATTAATTTGCTGATTTTTAAACTCAAGCGATGGGTTCATGGAAAACAATAGTAGAGGGGACGTATTAAATATATGATAAGTTGAATATGAAGGGTGTCAATATCATTTCATTGCGACCTTATCAATTAATGGCACGAGTGCTATCTAAAGGAAGTTGTGGTAATTAACCACTCCTTGGAGTTCAGCATTATTATCAGCCATTATGTTTTAAAAGAGTATCTGATTCGACATTTCATAACTCCTGTCTTTTAGACACTTTACATAAGATCTATTTTCAATATAATGTCTATCTGTAAATAGTTGATAATTGCTTTTAATAGTTGAAAATTATCAGTTCTGATTAAGACATGATTATTAGAATTTACTTAATAAGGTTAAAAATATTAATATTATCGGTATGAGCAAATTTTAATACTTTTTGTTAAGGGACTTATTAAAGATATGGAAAAATTAGAATATTTCTTGAAACTTTGTTTTTACGAGAGGTGCTAGTACATTCAAGGTTTCTAATTAAATATACATTATGATATGGTTCAAGGTATACTTTTATTTTATTTTTTTTTAATTAAAAAAAATTAGTTACAATCATGACTGTTTTGTTTTAAATTAAAATGTATTCTATTTATCTTTTTTTTTCCTCTTCTTTTGAACTAATTTTTACCCTTCGTGGGGGGTTTGTTAACTGTGTAGGGGGGTGGTGGCAGTACGAGGAGAGGATGTCGAGAGAAATCGAAGATTATTATAAGAATGGTGTGGATCAGTTTGAAACCCTTATTTGCGGGAGTACATACACGATCGATCTTGCCTCACAGATCCAGTACAAGAGTAATGCTCCTTGGCAGAAGAGGCGTATTGTCAGGGAAAAACCTTCATGTATTAATAAGAGAGGAGTAGCTGGTATTCAATAATATAAATGCTTATCAGATTTCATAACTTAACTGTGATTATAATATAATGATCATGTAATTAAATATAATACAAGATATATATTGTGACTTTGTATGAATAGATAATTTAAAAAATTTTTGTATTTTAATAGATTGCTTTTAACTTGAATTAATGTTGGGTTTAAATTTTTTGTTTTTCAAAGCAAATCAGCAATATTTTTGCCTATAGTTGAAGTAAGTATTACAATTTTTACGATTTATTTATGTAAAACAGTATTCAAAATAGTCTAATCTTTTGGTCTCTTTAATGGGATAATATAACTACTTTGCTGCCCTTTGAATAACTACACTTGTCACTACTTCTTACTATTCAAAATATTATTTATGAGAGCTTATTTTGTTTATTATCCAAACTATTAGATAATTATTAAATATTTTCACTATTATTGTCCTAAATTAAGCATAGTATTGAACAAATAATGGTTGACAGTTGACTGACAACAAATTACCAATATCAAAAGTAAAGTCTTTAATATTAAGTAAATATTTATTTGAAGCCTAGGTAAGTAGTTTCTTACTAATTAGAATTTACTTTGACTCCCATCCTGATTATTTTTTTCCTCCATAACATATGATAGATTGTTTGATTTTCAATAATAATAAAAAAATTATTAAAGATTTATTAGGCCTTTTTTTAAGGTTTTAAACCATTGATGTTTCAAATTATTTAATTATTAATGATTCCAATAAATAATTTCTTTATTGAGTAATTTTATTTTTTTCTATAACTTTTGTTTCTTTTTTTAATAATAACAAATATAACTGAAATATATTTAGCTGCATGTTTCTATTATATTTTGACTTTTCACAATTTGCCATTATTACGTTCTTGATAATATTATTTTTTATATATGGATACATTTTTTTTTTGTTTAAAAAATATCCATACTAAAAAGGAATAATAAAATAGGATTATATTATACTAATATTCCAAACAATTATATTTATGTTATTATAATAAAATTATCACTCTGCAAATTTAATTGCATAACATCCTACAAATTTTTAAAAATATTATTAAATGAAGCAAGTTCATCGCGCTAAGTAATAAATAAATCAAATTGACACGAGTTGGGTTATTGAAAGTTTTTCAAGTAGTTTCATTTCTAATAAGGATAAGTCTAAAATTACAATAATGATATTTAAACCTAAGAAAATTTAACATGGAAAAAAAATATTCCATTTAAAAGTGGCATTGTTCAGATATAATAATTCTAGTTCATAATTAGGTTCTCTATTTGTAATAGTTTAAAATAACAGAACACAAATTAGCAGTGACACTAATAGACAAATTAAAGGGACTGCAAGATTAAACAAGTATATTTTTAATTAATATAATAAATATATAATTTATTATAAAACCCACATTTTTTAAAGCTCAAAACTTAACTTTTGATAAAAATATACCTAACCTATCTGTCATATTAGTATTTTGAAAATCACTATCAATAGGTTTTTGGAAGAAAAAATGCAGTATTATAAATAGAGGTCTAGCAAAAAAAAAAAAATATATATATATATAGTAAAAGCAATAAAATAATTTTAGTAATAGTAAAATAAACGCGATAATTTAAGGTCTGAAATAATACCTACATTTAATTTCAAAATTTGTAAAATTTAATTATTAAGTATAATGATATAATTTTAATATTTATTTTAAAATTGAATGGATTAAGAATTTAGTTTTACTTTTCCATTAAATAAAAAAATAAGTTAATTTTGCTCAATCATATTGAATATATGGAGGGAAGGAAAATGTCTTGTTCGAATCTCAAAGTCTACTTTTTATTGCTAAATGCCAATGCAATAAATTAACAACTTTATCTTAAATTTTTCAGTCAAGGAGTTGTTATCTCGGGCTGGCTATCCTGTACCACAACCTTTCTAAAATTTTCGTTTTCAGCATTATATGAATAAGGGTTTAATTATTTTGTGGGGAAAGTAATATTATTTTCTTTTAATAATATCTCATAATAAAAATCTTTCATCGAGCAGTCTTAGTTCTTAAATTTTTATATTACACCAATATAAGTTTGTAATTGATCCTTTCAAATGATTTTTTTTTTCTATCACCTAGTAGTTTTATAGCGATTAGTTACTTGGAAAATTCATACTAATTATCTAGTATAATATAATTAGAAAATGAAAATGGAAAGTATAAAAAATGTATTATTAGATATTTTTAAAACAGAAGAATATAGTGTAAATCCAAGCGTTTGATATTGATGTCTTACTTCAAATGTTTAAAATTATTTAATAAGTCAACATCAGTGTTCTTGCTTTTGCATATTACCAATTTCATAATAATTTAATCCTTTTTTTTTCTTGCCAAAACTCGTTTTCTTCTTTTTATTTTTTTATTTTATGTATGATATGATGTATAATGTTTAAATTTTTACTTATACAGTGTTTTTATTTTTGTCCTAAAAAAGCAAACTGAATCGAAACAGTGCTATCATTTTATTAAAATTAATTTCATGGTACTTATATTTGAATAATAATTTTTTTATCATCTACCTCTATTATAAATTAGCGAATCTTTTTTAAAACCACTGCCTGTTTTATATAAGAATAAGTAAATTTATATAGGAGGGTGTGTGAAGTCTAGGGGTAAACATTTTCTTTTAAGAAAAGTGAAGTATGGATATGGATAGTTTATGCTTATAAAGTCTTTTTATAAAGTAGTATAGTTGAACAAAAGTATAAGTATAATATATACTTGAAAGTTCATGAAATTTAAAATGCGTTTTCATGTAATTGTTAAATTGTTATGGTAGCCGTTGGCCTGTCGACGATGATGTTCAATCTTTATACATCGTTATTTAGAGTTATGAGATGATAGTTATGTTTTTGATAAGTGCTTTTAATAGAATTTAAGAAAATAATAGATTTAATATTAGAAAATAAAAAAACTACACCAAATAAGTAATTGTAGTTGTTATCAATAGATAAAATAACAAAAGAACTCAATTTTTTTCTATTTATGCTTAATAGAATAAATTAAACATTTGTAGACAATATAATTACAAATACAATACTTTCAGTAAGTTGACAGATCCGTCCTAGTCAATTCCTTAAGCATATTCAGCTATGCCTTCAGTTGTACAAAATGTGCAATACTTATATCAAAGCTTTGAATTATGATAATAATTTTATTTTTAAGAAATGTAATTTCTTATAGAAATTTTGTATGGATATGTGTTTGTTTGATTGCTTCCTTTTTTAAACATGTCATCTATGTATTGTCTTTCTTAAATTGAGAAAATATATTAGTTTTGTTTATCAAAGAGATGTTATTGTTTCATGTCCTTTCTAGTTCCAGACACAATTTAAAAAAAAAAAATGTATGGAAATATTTCCTAGAACCAGTGCTGATAACATAATACAAAAAACCTTTACCACTACAATCCATGAAAGGTCTTGGGTACAGTACATGGTAAAGGCTGTACTGTTTCTTGGCCAACGGTCGTGAGAGAGGTGGTTTGTCCAAGATCACGCTTAACCTTCAGGTTTTTCGTTAAGAGTACCCTACTTTATAGAGACTGGGTGAGCTTTAGAAGGGTCCCCAGATCCCACAGGATTCATCGTGGCTCTTAACAGATTAAATAATTTATCTGCCATTGCCGGATTTGAACCCAGGACTTTTGGCACAGTAACTCAGCACTCGTACACACTGAGCTAAACTATATATAAATTTTAAAAATAACTTGAACCAAAACAATTTGTTCATTTATTGTCCTGGAATATGTTTTAAAAAATCCTTTTCTATCTTCCTCTTCCACTTTTTGCATTTTATACAAAAACATAAACCTCTAATTAGGAACCAATTTTTGAACATATCCTCATTTGTTATGATCATATTGAAATAATTTAAATTTAAAAATTTAATTAAATTATATAATTAACTGCAAAACATCCAGAATGAAAGGGATGCCATTTAAAAAAAGAAATGTCAGGACAGTAGACTGAATATGTTGCCTATAAATCTCCTGCTGTCTATTATGATTAAGACTCTTACTTATAGGCTGTCTTTTCTTGATGATAGAGGTCTAATTACTAATTATTAGATGTATGCTTGAGTTTATAAAATAAGATAAACATTGTTATAAATTAAATACATCAGTAGTCATCTATAAGATTATGATTTTGAGTGCAATTAAAATTTTATTTTTAAACTAGACAAAATATCAGTGGATACAAATAATAAAATATTATTCAATTTGAAATATATATACTATGACTTCTTGAGTTCAAAATACCTTGTATAATCACCATAACATTATACTCACACATTCACATTACAGATAAACACGCACGCTCACACCTACTGATAAAGGCACAAACATCACACACCTTCAGAGCTACCTTGCCTTAGTGGACTTTCTGCTGTAGGGATTGCTCAGTTTTCCTTCCAACTGAACTAGGATGAGGCAGGCAGATTCCCTGCACATCCAAAACTTCTATTATCACAAGCAAACCAACTGCTCACATCGCTTAGGCAGTAGGTGAGGATACCTTATGAGATGAGAAACACACACACCATTATTGTTGACATTTATTTGTTTTGAAGTCCGACTAGGACAGAAAGATTGATTTTCCCACATTTTATCAACCTATTACTGTATTATTGAATGGTTGGCAATTGTTCTTTGTTTGTACCGTTTATCACAAAATACATCAAGTGGTCATTTACTATTATTTAATCACACATATTTGTATAAATATTACACACATATATATATATTTATTTATATATATATACATACTAATTATTAGATATATGCTTGAGTTTATAAAATAAAATAAGTATGTGTGTGTATATATATATGTATGTATATGTGTGTGTGTGCGTACCAAAACTTATATTTGAATGATAGATTCTTTGTGGAAGACATATTTGTCATTAAGATTAGGAGGTGATGCTGGGCCAGCCAAATCTCTCGAATGGATCATTCCAAGGCTCAAAAACTACTCATATCAGAGGAATTGTACAGAACAAGATAATTGAAAAATCCATGAAATAATGGTTAGACTAATTTTCTGTGGACTCAAAAGACCTGCAATCATAGAACTGAACCAGTTGGCAGAGAACTTTATAAGCAGGTCTGGGTTATTCCTGTCAATGGTATTGATGATTGATTGATTGATTGAGAAGTGAGATAAATAATAAATCATTCTTCAGGTCTGAGATGAGAATGAAGGGATATGGATTTTATGACAGGGTATGGATAAATGAGGATTAGGGATTCAAAACTGGAAGACTTTCATAGTTTTGTTAAATGCTATATCTTTAAAAAAAACCTGTACAATATTGGATTCAGTACTAGGTTGAGACTCTATTGTTTCTATGCCAACGGTTTTGCTAGGAGGTGATCTGCTATATACTGCTGGTAATCATGCTAAACTTCCAGGATTTCCCCCCTAATTAATAAGGGGCTGAGTGAGCCCCAGGAGGGTTTGCAGATCCCTCAGGATGTACGGTTGTTAATAGATTAAATAATTTTTCTTCCACAGCCAGTCTCTAACCAATGATGTTCAGTGTAGAAACTCAGTCCTCTACACAGAAGCTAGCCCACTCCCTCAACATATAAAATTGGTTATACTGATGTATCTATACACTCAGCTGTTAGTTTGGGATTGAAAATATTTATCTAGTTAATTTTGAATATAAAGAATTTCGGTGAGAAGATTATATTTGGCATTTTAGTTTTATATATCATGTGGAGATGATACTTTTCTACAGTAGGTGCTTGTATACATTTATTTAAATTTATACTCATAATATATAATAGGAATTTGAGCATGGCGATTATTAGTGTTGTATTTTGTATTTTAGGATGGTGGCAGTATGATCCTCGCGCTTCTGCTGAACTGGAAAAAGCTTGGGAATCTGGTCTCGGCCAGTGCGAGTTGCTCATAGCTGGTTTCTTATATACTATAGATATTAAAGAAATGTATCAAGCAAGGAAGTGTCAACCATCTAAAAGGAGAAAAATAAAACGGGATTTAGCTGACTGTGAAAAATTAGGTCAGTAGAAGAGTAATTTAAATAATAGAGAACACAAACAAAAAAAATAAGATGTTTCCTCAATTTCATGATAGTTTTCGTTTGTTAAGGAAGTATAATCCCATCTGTTCTTCAAACTCGGAAATTGAATTTCTAGTTAAGTACTATTTTTTTTTTCATAGGCTTTTCTTATGCCTTCATCCTAAAAATAAAACACTTATTTTCATTTTTTTATATTCTAGTAAATATATGCTTGTATGATGAATAGGTTAGATAAATAGTTGTTCTATGTATCCTGTTAAACACACCAAAATTAAATTAATGAAAATCAGAGCAAGTTAATATTGAAAAAATTAGTTTCATAAAAATTGAATGAATAGTGCATTGAAAATTAATAGTAAATGATGACGGTTTCGATGTTGGTAACACTGAGTATATTCCTTCTTACAATTCAAATATTCCATCTTAATTTTTGCTTGTGCTACTATAGTCATTGGTATATACAATATTATAGTGGTAACACTGAGTATATTCCTTCTTAATTTGCTTATCCTATACTGTAGTCTGACAATTTAGAAAACAACCTGCACTGAAGTTGCCACAGTCCGGAAATCCACGTTCTTTTCCCACTACCTAGCTCGCTTCACTTTTTCTTTATCCTCACCATGACCTAGTTTGCTCTTATTATAATATCTTTGCATTCTCATGGAGTTATTATTAATGTTTGGCATTTGATCCTTTCCATTGGACTTCATTTTGGAGTAGTTACTGTAAGAAAGACAACTTTCTTTGGACACTATTTCAGATTTATTGTGTTATTTGATCCTGCAATAGCTCTAGTATAGCTGCCCTCAAACCTCTGTCAGATGAGGGGAACTCTGTTCCTCCACTCCTACTAGCCTGCATCTTATTCCACCAACTGTTGTTTTCTAAATAGTCAGACAACAGTCCAACCCGTAGTGAACAATCATTTGAGGAATGATGCATTTTGATCTTGAACTGTTATACAACATCTTAAAATAGTAGTGCTAGATATTAGATTTTCCTCTTCTTGTCAATTCTGTTTTATCTGATTAAAACAAAAAAGAAACAGAAAATGTTATTGAGTTTGAAAAATATATGTGATAATAATTTCAGCACTTGAAATGTTTCTTTAGGATTCCTTCTTTCTCTCAAACATGTTAGAATAAATGTTAATATTTCAGATATTATATTTTTTTAAAAATCTTATTTTTAATTATAATTCAGTTGATTTGGTTTTTAATAAATTTCTTGCACTGAGTTAACTAAATTAGCAAGTTAGCTAATTCTCTTCGTAAATAGTTAGCAAAATATTTTGGGATATAATAAATACAAAAACTTGTCTTTTAATTAAATTTATAAATAAGAACTTTGTACTCGGTTTACTCCCTGATGACCATTTTTATTATAACGTAATAGAAACCTTCAATTTAATTTAATGTGATTTCCCATAATCATAATATATAAAAAATAAATGTGTGAACCAATTTTTACAGGCGTTGCTGGTTTACGCGATCCCAATGCTCCACCTAGAAGGCTCTCCGAAGGCGATAAAGGGAGACATGACGACGATTACCACTTCGATGACCTGAGCCCTGACCTGGAGCGGCGGAGTTCACTTGACTCCTCGGTATATTATTATTCAGGCCTTGAAGAGCAGTTTGCAGATCTAAGTTTAAACAATTCAGATGATGATGACAGCTATCAGTAGATTTGAAGGCTGTTTTCTTTTGTCTTCCATTCTGTGTTCCATGTGCTGGAAGCATTAATTTGTATTTGTAGTTATAGACTTTATAAGGATATAAGTAAGACATCGATTCTAATTATTATAATAAACTCTAGTTTAAAATATACTCTTTTATTACACACTATTTGTTTTTCTATTCCTCTAAAAATCATTATTTTATCAAAACCAATATTTATTTTAACAATGTTTAATACTTAAACTTAACTGAGTGCAGTATATTTAAAAAAAAATAAAACTATTCATGTTGTGGATAAAATTAATATCATTGAGCAGTCAACTTATTTTTTAAGAGGATTATGTTTATTTTGTGTAGTAATTATTCCGTAGGTTGTCGCTTTGAATTGAGTCACAGCAAGTTTTAACTTTTCATTTGTCTCTTTTTAATTTTTTCCAAAAATACAAGTTATCATGAGCTTTAGTATGGAAAAGAGAATGTAATTTTGGGTACTGATTAGATTTCGGTAATCGTTTCATCTAGAAATGAAAGTTTCAAAGAACATATCTGTGGCACCTGTGCGTAGTGGGCTAAGCCGAATTTTGTGAATTTCAAGCTATCTACTTAGAATCGTAATTTTTCTAAACTCTTTTTAAGTTTAAGATTGGAGTATTGCCCACGATTCACAAAGGAATATCCTTCATTGCAATGGACTGAACACTTAGCGTGTTAGACACAAGGAAAGAGAAAAAAATTATGATTTTAAGTAGATAGCTTGAAATTCGCAAAATTCGACTTAGCCCACTATGCACAGGTGCCACAGATATATCATCTATACTTCGAAATGTTAGTTGACATTTTTATTTCTTGATGAAATGATTACTAAAATCTATTCATTACCCTTAATTACATTCTCTTTTCCATACTAAGGGAGGGGAGTGGCTCAGTGGTAGAGCACTGAGTTGTAATGCCGAAGGTCCTGGCTTCAAATCCCAGTCCTGGCTGGCAAATTCAGCCCTGCTGGCAAGACTTTTATTTCATCTGCTAGTGGCCAGAGACGGATCCTATGGGAGATCTAGGCCCCTCCTGTGGTTTACCCAGCCTTTATAAAGCGGGTACCCAAAATAAGGGTGAAAAATCTGGTGGTTGAGCGTGACCTAGGACGTCACCTCCCTGCGCAACCGTTGTCCAAGAAACAGTACAGTCTCTACCATATACTGAACCCCATACCCTTCAGTGGTTGTAGGGGTAAAGATCTATATTTGGCAACGCTATAAATTTACATATCTGCTTCATTCTTGTATTTGTATTCACTTCTTGTTTCTATTAGTGATGAACCTTTAGTTGGTTTAGAAATTGAAATTTATTCTGTGTATCCATGGGTCATTACATGTTTTTTTATTTTATTTATTAGTTCAATGGTGACGTGATACATTTCTTGGCTGTTCAGGATAATTTATACTTTCTTATAGCATTATCTTCTTGAAATAATGGAAGTATATTCTTTTCCATGACAGCGAGACTATGGAGATGGTGTCCGAAGTAATCAATATTGACAATAAAAGTTTATTCAGTCTTAAGTTGAGAACTACAAATGAAAAAAAAGGTCCCAACAAGGAATTATCTTTTTTTTATATTAAAGGGGTAATAGGATATCACTATTTATAATTAGTGCAGTAAAAATATTTTTAATAGAAAATCCAAAAAATTATAATCATAAATTGATAAGTTTTATGCAATTTGGGAATATACTACTATTTATTAAGGACAAACAAATATTTATGAAGATGATGTATCAGTATACAGTCATGGCCAACACGCAACAAGTTTATTTATGTGAGAATCGGAAACAACGAAACAGATGCGGAGTGAATAAAGGATTCATAAAGCGGATTATGGAAAAGCTTAAGCAATTGAAAACTTCGCCATTAAATTATTCCGATTAAACAATGAGTGCTCAAAGGCTTTAATGAATAAATAAAAATAACAAACTCGTTCGCTATCGCTTCATTCCTTATCGCAATGGAAAGGGATAAAGAGTTTAATTATGTCAACAGTACTTATTTCCAGATGTTTGGACCGTCGCAAATGAATGTTTTCTTCGAAGAACGTCCGCAGAATCACAACAGCCTCAACTCTTGGAAGCTACGAAGAGGAGTTTCTTATTTCCTCGCTTTCGTCTACTTCCCGACTTGGTGTATCATCGAATCGACTGGCATACTCTTCGGCAGAAACAGCGAACTCGAAGAAGTCGCCTTCGCAATCGCTTATATATCTTTTATGGTACAGATGGTGATAAAGTTGAGCTATTTTCATTGGAAGATCGAAGACTTTCGAGAGCTCTGTCTCAAATTCGAACGCTTTCACACCTCTCAGCATAGACCCGGTTTTTCCGAGACATTCCTTGAGGAGGCCAGCAACTCTTTACGAAGGACGGCCAAGATATACAACCGGGTCATCTATATGAATCTGATTTTATGGAATTTGAACCCTCTGCTGGTTCAGCCAGTAAGGTTCATGCTGAACTTCACGGGTATCACCGAAGACGAAAATGTAAGCCTTATTCCCGATGTTTTCCCGGTCGTGTACACCTTCGACGAGACCAAAACTTGGTATTTGCGTACCATCACCGGCAGCTTGGAGTGGATAGTGGTCAACGCTGGGCTCTGCCACGCCGTGACGTTGGAGCTGTTCTTCATGTCTCTGTTCTTGATGCTGGCTGCGGAAGTCGAGGTGATTTGCAAATCTGCACAGTCCGCTGAAGAACTTAGATGGGAGATTGAGAGGGACTACAGCTCCCTCCTCGGCCCACGGGACGACAAAGACAGGATTGATATTACGCTACTCATAGAAGATCATCGGATGGTACTTGAGTGAGTGTAAAAGGGAATTTAATATCATACTATTATTTAACTCTTACAGGTTAAATAATAATTAAAGTTTCATTTTTAGCTCATGTAATATTATTCTTTAAATGTTTATATGTTAAAAGTTTGTTTAAAATGGATAGCAGATGAATATCTACGGCATTCAATATTGCTAATCACTATTTGAGTTGAATGGACCAAAAGTGTGGATTTAAGACAGGTTTTAAAGTTAAAATTAGTCCAACATAGCTTTGGGAAGAGTTTTTAAAGTTTCTTTTGAATATCTCAGAAACATTGGCAATGGTAAATCTCTTCTTTGACTCTTACCAGTCAATGTGTAATCTTAAAAAGAACTAAGTCCTCTGTTCACAGAGGATACACTTGACAGATGTTATTGAATCACACTTGTAGCAAATTTTGCCTATCCAGGTATAATTAGTATAAAGTTTTTTAATGACTACTTAAAACCCAACAGGACGGGAATAGCTAAGGGGTTTTTACTCCCTTAAAAAAATCTTACAGTCTCTTGCTGCACTGCGAACCCGCGATCTTAGGCATAGTAAGTTGTTATTCTAACCATTACACCATTGGTGAACCTATTAAAAAGCATATAAAACACTGTTCCTGAACTTAATGCACTGCACTGAAGGGTTATAGATGCCTGCAGCCGCAAGAACATTTTTTAATGTTAAATGTATGAATCAGAAATTACCGTTTTAGTTATAAAACTTGGAGTGCTATTAATGGATAGTTTCTCCACAAGTGTTTTTTTTTTCATGTCCTTTGTTCATACAGCAAATTTACTTGATGTAATATAATTATAGTTGTAAATATCAATAAATTATTCTATTCTAAAGAAAGTTATAAAACGAACGGCTAATACTGCCTGAAGAAGTACTTATCTTTTTGCTGAATATTTCCCTGACATCCAGTAATAAGAAGCTCCTTGATTATTTTGATTCTTCTTAGTACACAAAACGGCGAGAAACTGACAAATTTGTCATTTGACCGCGAATCGATGAGCAGGAGAACTTTATCAGTTCGTGTTGGAAGGATCGTCAGATGTTCTTTTTGGTTATGCAAAATGTATCTATATTCGACGCAGAGTTTCACTATCTATTATCAACGCTTGGTTGCTCGTGTTCAATGTTTACAAGAATAATATCCATCACATTATAAAAATGATAACGTATTAAAAAAACTTTCAGAACACTTAATGTAGTGGTTTATTTCACTGCTGATCATAGATCTTAACCTACAACTACACTCAGCTGAATGTAAAGTTTACTATCAATTATCTTTCTATGATGACTGTTTTTATAATTTTACTTAATCATATTCTATTTCCTAAATTATTTATCTTTTGAAGACCTCATATTATATGGGTATACTTGTCTATCCAGAGTAAATATAACGGTTCTTCATTATCAAAAAAGTTCTTTGAATTATTCAATAAATATTCAAAATGTGCTAAATTACAAATTATATTTCTGCTATAGGAAAATAAAGAAAATTAGCGAAATCATGAACCCTTTGCTAGGAGTTGCTATTGGTTATTGTATGGTGGTGCTGCCCACGTTGGGAGTGGTCACTACAACTGTAGGTATACTTGAGTATATATTATATATATATATATATATATATTATATATATATATATTATATATATATATATATATATATATATATATATATATATTTGATATATATTACATACATATATATATATATATATATATATTTAAGGAAGAAATAGTTGGGGGTGCAGTCAAAGAAAACACCAAAATAAGAAAAACTTATTTATTATGTGCCGACGTTTCGGCCTACAATGTAGGCCATCTTCAGGGCGAATAGAACACGCACAGCTTGGGGAGCTCAGAATCAAGTCAAGGACTTGATTCTGAGCTCCCCAAGCTGTGCGTGTTCTATTCGCCCTGAAGATGGCCTACATTGTAGGCCGAAACGTCGGCACATAATAAATAAGTTTTTCTTATTTTGGTGTTTTCTTTGACTGCACCCCCAACTATTTCTTCCTTAAATTAGAAGATACAGTCGACCAATTCTTCTCTAATATATATATATATATATATATATATATATATATATATATATATATATATATTTTTATATACATATATTTGATACATCAGGCGATCTTATGGTCTATACTTTTTATCCATGACTCAGGCAATCAGAGACGCCAAATCTATCTCCGAAGCTGTCTTGAACTCCAACAGCTGGATTGGAGCCACCATCACGGAACTACTTGTACTCTTTATGTACTCCTGGATCTGTGGGAAGCTGAAAGATAGTGTGAGTATTATGTTCTTATTTTTCGAATAGTATCTTCGATTATTGTATTTTGACCTAATGACAGGAAGAGATGATATTTGAAGCTGTATATTCGACCAATTGGTACGAGCGGGATACCAAATACCGGAAGACCGTGCTCGTTATAATGGCGAAGAGCCTTCAGCCGAAGAAGTATCGAATGCTTTATTGCGGAGAGATGGACAGGGAAACCTTTGTCGCAGTAAGATATAATTTTATTGTTTTAATTCAAATATTGACATATCGATAATCTTGCATGTGTCTTGTTGATTATTCGTATGTATAGTCTGAAAATTGAGTAAACGACCTGCGCAAAAGGCTGTCTGCGCATAGGGTAGCCACATACTATCCCCCCACTTCCAGTGAAAGTGAAGGTTACAAACAGCTGGGTGGAACAAAGAGGTTTGTGTGAAAGGGATTTGCCACAACCTCAACGATTTCATTTATTTTCTTTCATTCTATATTTATTACGAATATGTTTATAAATTAATATTTATTTTTTAGTTCATTAATGTAAAGTTTTTATTTATTTATATTTCAGTGGCAAATCCATGAATTACCTTTCCCCAGCTGTTCTGTTTTGTTACTGGCTGAGTGCAGAATTATTGTGGTCTACTTTGTTCTTTCTTTTATGACTTGTTTTTCTGTGATTTCGACCTGGACTTGAACATGGATATTAAATAAATTCGTTCAAATAATAAAGCTATTAATTACAAGAACTTAGTACCCAAACACTCATAGTGATTAGTTTATTCGTGCTGTAATGTGGTGGGGAGTTGTCCCCTTCTTCCTCAGCCCCGCTTACGATTCTGCTGCAGGTCGTTTACTGAGTTGTCAGATTATAGACTGGTGTGAATTGTTTCTGATAAATATAATTTTCCAGGGCCTTAAGGGAATATACAGTTTCTATAACTTCATGATTGGTTTCGAATAAATATACCTCAGAAAAACACCTCACCTTATGGAGACATTAGAAATTACCTTTCTTCATGCACGGATGATTTCAATTGTATTGTATCTAGATGCTAGAGCATATTTTCTTAATTTTTCACAACGCCTTTTGTAGAATACTGCAGCGTTATCAGTTCACAGCGCCGCATAAGTTTTATAAATCAAAATTCTTTTTATGACCTGCTTTGTATTCAACTGTAAAATTCCTATTCATCGGAACCCCAAGAGTGCTTATTCAGTCGAGATCTTGCAAGGCTAGCGGAAATCGACAAGAACCATAATTTCAAATATTATCATATTAAATTAGTAACTCTGATTTTAACAAAATAATAACTTTTAATAATTTCAATGAGTACAAATTTTATGGCTGAATATTATACAGTTGTTCACCACAAATTCCACTGTAGAGCGTTAGTGCGTTGCCTTGAGCTGGTACTGGTAATGGGGTTGTATCTTTTTTTTTATGAAATCAACAAGAGAAATATTGTAGCTTAACGTATTTAGTATCAATTTAAATTTTTGATATAGACTAAATATATTATCTCACAGTAATTAAGCTAATTTAGGTTACAGGTAATTTACGTATTGTTTATTATGCAATAAACCAAAGTCTGTAAGTTACAATCTTGGATGTAACTCACATATTATTTTTATTGTAAGTTAAAATGTATTATTAGTAAATTAAAGATAATTAAGGCAATAAAGGTTAACCTTAGAACATTTATAGTAAAGTTTTTTCTAAATATTTTTAAAATATTTTATTTGAAAAGAAAAGAAAGACCAGGACCGGGACTCGAACCCGGGTCTCCCACGTGTCCGTGGTGGTGCTTAGCCACCTCAACCATCCTGGTTCGCTTCTCGGTCAGACATATCTCTTCTTTTCAATGATCCTATATCTCCGTGTTCTCGCAATTTGCGATGTATACACGAGGAGAATGTTAATTAAACATAACTTTTATTTTCGGATCTTGTTGACTTACATCATTGTATATTATTATAATTTATTTATTTTATTTTATAGTTAGATGTTATATTTTTTTTTAATAAGAAAAAAAAAATTAATTTTATTTAAAAAGAAAAGATAGTATAGAACTGAAGGTTTTAATTTTTTTATAAATTGAGATAGGTTAGAACACATTAAGGTAAGTATGTTGTTACTGTTAGATAAGCAGGTTAAGAATATTCTCTATTTTATAATTTAAAAACATAGAAAGAGGACAAGAGCTACACACGAAAGACAAATTTCAAATTAATTTAACGGAAGGAGGTTAAAACTTGAATGATATTATTTGTTCAGAAAGTATTAAAAAATTAAATTAAATTTAAAATTTTTACTTTATTATTTATTTATTTTTAAAAAATGTTTAAATTTATGGTAAGGCGGTTGTTTAGAAGACATTCCTAAAAGGATCCAAAAAAATTTACGATTGGTAATCTCATTTTTAAAATGGTATCAATACGCATTTTGAACATGAGTAACTTTTGCCTAAATTCTGCAGACCTCTCTTGGGCTACCTAGACAACAAAGTGGGTACACTAAATTGGGGGAAAACCTGGCTGTGGAATGTGCTCTAGGCCAAATCACCTCCCTGCATAACCGTTAGCTTAAAAAGAGTAGAAAGTGTAAGGACTCTACTCTTTCACTAGACTCAAGATCCTTCGAGGGTTATAATGGTAATGGTTATCTTTACTTTGGTTTACAGAAAAAAAGTAATTATTACGCAGGTTGTGGCGTCGAGTTAACGTTACCCTTTTAATATTTTCCAAAAATACAGTTATCATGAGCTTTACTATGCAAAAGATAATGCAATTATGGGAAATGTGTATACTTCTGTAACCATTTTAGAATGTTTCAACAACTATATATCATCTATATTTCTTTATGTTAGTTGAAACTTTTTTTCACTGATTAAATGATTACTGAAATCTACTCAATATCCATAATTACATTCTCTTTTCCATACTAAAGCTCACGATAACTTGTATTTTTAAAAAATGAAAAAAAAAACACAACTGAAAATCAATAGTATGCAATGATAAACTTGCATATGACTTTCGTTCATTGGATATTCTGATGTGAGTTTCAAAACTATTGACATATCACCGAGAGTCGTTAAATATTTACTGAAAAATTTCATCCCGTCCATTTAGTACAATTTCTCGATTTAATATTACTGTGGATAGTTCGATTTGACTTTCTAATGGTACCTTTTCTAAAGAATTAGTAATGTCATACCATTACAAAGCACGAAACAAATTTTATAAGGACCATTTTGAAGTTTCGGTCGTATATTCGTCAAAGGCCAATAAAAGGATGAAATCACCAATGAAAACAGTAACATATCTTTTTCTGATAATTTATGGTCTAGAAAGCGTATTTATCATTTGTTTTTATTTAAAATGTTAATTGAATGCCTCAGAAAATATAAAACATAAAATACCGATTTTTCATTTTCCTTAGACGCAATGGAAACAAAAATGTGCATGGTGAACTATTTTTAGTGGCTATAAATGGAATGACTTTTCAGAAAAGATACAATGAGCTCAGAAAAGATACAATAAGCTCGATGGTCACTTGAATAAAAAATATTACAGTTCTGTGCACATGAAGTGTGCCTAGGTTACCCACGTGTGGTGAAAAAAATAAATAAATAACTGTACATTCTCAGCTTTTGAAGGATCTTGGTTCAGTACAGGTAAGGACTATACTGTTTATAAAGCAATGCTCTCTGCGATGGAAAATAAATAGATTTTTTTCAGACAATTTCATTTTATTACTGAAACCAACAGTTAATGCAGGAGAGTGTTAATTACTTAACTATATTTTATTGTAATAAATAAACGTCACAAACATCAGTTATTTCTGGAAAATCAAAGGGATGAAGTTTGTGAATTACTACTCTTATATCTATAAAAAGCATTTTCATGATTGTTTGAAATTGCATTGGGTCGTTTAATATGAAATGGAGGTTTTAGTTTCAGTTCCGCGGGTTGTCACTTCCAGTAAATCACAAGTTTTAACTTTTCATACTTCTCTTAAATATTCTCGAAAATAAAAATAACACTGGTCGACAAAATTTAACTTTTTTTCTTTCACAAGAATTAAAATAACAGATTCTAAAAGTATTTTTCGTGCTGAATTCAAATATAATTACAGTTTTTCCCCATCGGGGAAATATGATATAATATTCCAAAAAATCCGTAACTAACCATCTAACTCAAAATTATAACTACTGATTCTGACTTATGTAGAAAGTGGTAGATAGTGATTTTCGGGTATATATTGCATCTGGAACGTCTCTCATTTTAGTCCAACAGTAGTCAGTAAGCATATTGGAACTCCACTTGCCTTGGTACCTCTTCTCTATTGTAGAAATTTGCTGATGAAAACGCTCACCGTGTTCATCGCTGACAGCTCCAAGGTTTTCGGGGAAGAAGTCCAAGTGAGAGTCCAAGAAGTGAATTTTTAAAGACATGTTGCATCCCATAGCTTTATAAAAATGCAGAAGATCAGCCACTATGTCACGATAGTTTTCTGCTTTATGGTTTCCAAGAAAATTGCAACACAAACTTTTGAAAGACTGCCAGGCTGCTTTCTCCAGTGGATTTACCAGTCCCTCGAAATGTTCATCAGCCATTAATGATCGGATTTGTGGTCCTATAAAAACTTCTTCTTTCAATTTAGCATCACTGACTTTGGGGAATTTTGATTTCAAGTACAAGAATCCATCAGAAAGTTTATCCATAGCTTTGACGAAATTTTTCATAACTCCTAACTTAATATGCAATGGAGGTAAAAATATTTTTTCAGGCTTCACTAAAGGGACACATGCCACATTTTTCTGGCCAGGGATAAGAGATTCACGTTTTGGCCATGACTTTCTAACGTAGTGAGACTTCTTATCTCTGCTGTCCCACTCGCACAAAAAAACAGCAAAATTTGGTGAACCCAAGTTGCAAACCATGCAATAAAGCAATGACCTTTAAATCACCACAGATATTCCATTCATATTTTCCATATTGTATTTTCTCTAAAACTAGTTTCATATTTTCATATGTCTCTTTCATATCAGCGGCATGCGCTACCGGTATTGATGGAAGTTTATTGCCAATATGTAGCAGCACAGCCTTCAAACTTACTTTAGAGGAGTCTATGAACAATCGCCATTCATCTGGCCGGTGTTGAAACCCAAGAGTTTCCATAACTGAACAAATATTATTACAAAACACAATACCATTTTCTTCAGAGAAGTATACTTTGAAAACACTATGGCGGCTACGATATCTACTAATTCTTACATCTTTTTGGAGTAGATTCCACCCTTTGAGTCTGGAAGCTAAAACTTCCGCTTGCTGTTTAGACAGATTTAAATCGCGAATCAAGTCACTAAGGTCTTGCTGATTGGGAAAGTATGGTTCTGATGAACAGCTACTGGCTTCATATGTAAGATCATTTTTATTTTCATCTGAATCATTTGATGTTTCAGTCAGGTCAGAACCAGAGTTATCACTTAAGGTTGTATCTGCATATACTGGTACGGGGAACTCTTCATTGTGTAAGGCAGGTCTCATTGCAGATTGCAAATTCGGATACTTAACTGTATATTTTGTTTTAGATGTGATTCCTTTAATATTTGTCAAACAAAAATAAGTCAGTTAAATGATCCTTCGGTTCCCTCCAAATCATGGGAATTGCAAATGGCATATGATGTGTACCATTTTTCCACCCAGTCAGCAGTCTAACACACGAAACAGCATGTATTTGGGGCCCAGATCTTATCAAAATCACCAACTTGGCAGCCAAAGTAAAGTTTATAACACTTCTTTACAAGTGGGGTCAAATTTCGCCTCTGAGACTTGAAGGTCAGCTCACCACAAATATAGCAGAAATTATCTGCACGATTTACACAATTTCTTGGCATGATGAAAAAATAAAGCACAGAAATACAACATGCACAATACACTTCTAAACAGAAAGGAAGGAAATATTTCACTACTCAACAATCTCACAGTCAGCTCAATACTGACACATCACAATGCCAAAGAGGTCTGAACATGTATAAACAACAACAATGAACCTGCACAGTCATGTTTTATTGCGCTTCAGCATGACATTGCAAATAATTTCAATAATACAGCTTGAGTAAAATAGCTACATATGAGGTAACGGTTCCTATGACAGGTCAAATAAAACGCTAAAATCATATTTTGAAAAGTAGCTTTTACAGAAAAACTATGCCTGATGGGAAAATTCTGACTACATATCTGAATTCAGGATGGAAAATGCCACTAGATTCACTATTCAGATCTCTTGTGAAAAAAACCTTGTCGACCAGTGTAATCGTGAGTTTAAGCAAAAGAAAAAAAGAATGTAATTATAGAAAATGTGTATATTTCTGTAATCATTCCATCAAGAAATAAACTTTTAAATTAATTTTTCTAAGTATAGGTTTAAAGAATTATATGTTGTTTATAAAAAAAAAACTACCGGTTATTTTTATTTTCGAGAATATTAAAAGAAAATGAATAAAAAGTTGAAACTTGTTGTGACAACTCGAAACAGCAACCCGTGGAACTGATTTCTCTGTTTTTAAAATTCAAAGTGGAATTAGTTGTTTAAAGATTGTAATGAGCTGTTACTAACCTCTTCTATTATGATAATATTTACTATCACCACAATTGAATGAACATTGTTTAGTATGCTATTAAATATTGCTTTGGAAGCACACGAGGGTTTAAATTTGGACGTTCGGCATCTCCTAAGCTGCAAGAAACATCAACGCGTTCGGGGAAAGGTTTCGTAATGAAGGGACTAATCGCCGTTGGTTTGAGAAATTTTTAGCTGGCGAAACAGATTAATTCATTTCTCCTTTCTACCCATATGTAAAACCGTCACACCAGATCATACTGCAGAGATATTGACATAATATAACAAAATATTATTTAAAAAACAACCTGAATTGGTTAAGCAGAAGACATACACTATTATACAACGCCAAACCTTATGTTTCACAACAGTTAGTGAAGAAACTAAACGAGCCTATTACGAAGTCTTATATATTTACTAAATAACCTTTCCATTTGAATACGGACATTTTGTAAGAAACAACCCAATAATATGCAATATGTTTAAGAAATTAGGAAGTTGTTGTACTTTTACTATTTCTCACATCTTCAATTCGAGTGCAAGTACTAACCTCTTTGGACTAACGCGTTCAACTTTGTGAAGAGGTTATCTAACCGTCAAAATATGATTTCCAATGTCATTTAATGTTTATTTATATCTTCCGTTAGAAATATTAATTTCAAAATGTCACGTGGAGGAGCTTCCCGAGAATCCGGGAGGTTGAAAGATTCTAATCAAAGGCGAGTTTTAGATGAAGCTACGAGAATGAGAAGAGCTAAACAAGCTATTGAGGCATTAGACAGTGACAACTTTCATGATGACCCCCACGGCGATTTAGGTGAGCATTATTCAAATATATCTTGGTAATTATTTTAGTTATTGTTCGCTATTTTGGTAATGATTCTGCAGGTTGTTGCTTCAAGTTGAGCCACTACAAGTTTTAAATTATCATTCCATTTTCCCTTTTAATCTTTTCCAAAAATACAAGTAATCATGAGCTTTAGTTTGGAAAATAGAATGTAATTATGGGTAATGAGTAGATTTCGGCAATCATATCATCTAGAAATGAACATTTCGACAAAGATATATTATCTTTACTTTGAGATGCAAGTTGAACTTATATTTCTGGATGAAATGATTACCGAAATCTACTCTATACCCATAATTATCTTCCCTTTCCCATACTAAAACTTATGATAACTAAGGTCACCTGTGGTCTAGTGGTTAGCGTAACAAACTGCTAAGACCAAGATCGCGGGTTCGTAGCCTGGCAGGTGGCCCTAGGATTTTTTTAAGGGAGTAAAAAATCCTTAGTTACGCCGTCCTTCGGAAGGGACGTTAAACGGGGGTCCCGAGCCTGTATGATGTCAGGTACTCGTTAAAAATCCCTATCCTAATTAAACCTGGATAGGCAAAATTTAGAGCTCCCACTGTAACATAGTCCGATTAGCCATAGCAGCATAAAGTGATGTTAAATGAACAAACAAACTTATGATAACTTGTATTTTTAGAAAATATTAAAAATGAAACGAATAAACTGTTAAACTTGTAACTCAACTCGAAGCGACAATCTGCAGAACAGATACCGCATTTTTATTGTTCTTATAAGTAGTAAATGGTCTTGTACTTGTTTTAATTTGTTGTTGCCGTAGTTACTATCACTAGCTTTCTGAGGATTACCACAAGAGTGCAACAAGTCTTGTTAGTTTTTATTTGATATTTAATTTAGTAAAATATGGGTTGTTCTTGGTTTATTTTAGTTGCTAATAAGAATGCGCCAAAGTTTCATGATACACTTACTACTAGAGAACGGAAGAAGAGAGGTACCAAAAGTGCTGATTATTACAAATTCAAGTGAGTATTTTTGGTCGATAATATACAAAAATTATTCAAATTTGTATCCATGAGTGAGGGACGGGCCTTAATTATAGCTTAAATTATTACTGTTTTTGCATGCTTTATCAGACCATTTGGGCATACTATTATAATTAGTAAAGCAATAAAAACTTTAAATAATTCAAATGATTAAAAGTTTCTATATTAAATTTGTTAGTTAATATGAATTCCACTAGATAGCATTGGTGAGGTATCAGTCTGAAGTTGAATTTTCTGTCTCAATTTCATGGCAATAGAATGTTTTTTTTTTTTTTTTTACATGATCTGTGACAATTTACCTGTAACATATATTATCTTGGTATTTCATTAGTTCATAATCATTTTGTATCATTTACTGAATTCGATATTATTATGTCCAATTTGTTGAATAAGCTCACTAATAACTTTTAAATTAAAGGCTTTAGATTTTTAAGAGCTAATCACTTTCACCTTCAAAATTAAAGACAAATGGCTTCCCTTCTGTTTCTAAAAGTATGTCAAATTTTTATACATATATATGTAATTCTGTATTGAATATATTATTCTGTAGTTTAAACATCCCAATGTCTGAAAATTTATTAAATCAAACAAAAAGTAAGTAACAAATAACAAAAATACAATTAGAAAAAATAATAATACCTGAATAAACTGAATTGATGATGTTTCATTAGAATATCAAAATGAAATGAAGTGAAAATTATAAAAACTTATTCTTAACTATTAGGTGTAGGTTACACAGAAGCTTACATTATTACTCCTATGCTCTTAAACTATTTTACATCCCCCCACTTTGAAACATTTTTTTTTGAAAAAAAATAAAAGATATGATGAAAGGCCACAACAGAATTATTTTTTTTTTAACAAGCATAGATCTGAATTTCACTTAGCAATAACTGACTTATTTTTATGAAAAACATTTGATAAATCCGTTTTTCTATTAGAATCTAATTTATACTTTAATGGAGAATTTTAAATGGTCCACTTCTAAGTTCATCTAAGTTTTCCCTAATTAATTTATTACCAACATCTACAAAAACTGTATATCCAATATTTAAAATTTATTAAGCAAAACAAAAAGTCAGTAACAAATAACAAAAATTAATACAAAAATACAATTAGAAAATATAACACCTGAATAAACTGAATTGATGATGTTTCATTAGAATATCAGAATGAAATGAAGTGACAATTAAAAAAAATAAAAGACTAAGTATAAAACCTAAAATAAAATATAAATGAAACATATATTACAAAAAAAACTTATACTTAACTATTAGGGGTAGGTTACACAAAAGCTTACATTATTACTCCTATGCTCTTAAACTATTTTACATCCCCCCACTTTGAAACATTTTTTTTTGAAAAAAAATAAAAGATATGATGAAAGGCCACAACAGAATTATTTTTTTTTTAACAAGCATAGATCTGAATTTCACTTAGCAATAACTGACTTATTTTTATGAAAAACATTTGATAAATCCGTTTTTCTATTAGAATCTAATTTATACTTTAATGGAGAATTTTAAATGGTCCACTTCTAAGTTCATCTAAGTTTTCCCTAATTAATTTATTACCAACATCTACAAAAACTGTATATCCAATATTTAAAATTTATTAAGCAAAACAAAAAGTCAGTAACAAATAACAAAAATTAATACAAAAATACAATTAGAAAATATAACACCTGAATAAACTGAATTGATGATGTTTCATTAGAATATCAGAATGAAATGAAGTGACAATTAAAAAAAATAAAAGACTAAGTATAAAACCTAAAATAAAATATAAATGAAACATATATTACAAAAAAAACTTATACTTAACTATTAGGGGTAGGTTACACAAAAGCTTACATTACTCCTATGCTCGTAAACTATTTTACATATGTATATATATTTAAATGAGAAATATTCATTTTTTTTATATAAATTTTAACTGGACTCAATCATATAATATCCTATAATATAATATAATATAATATATAATATCCTAATTAAAGAATATATTATGAGAAATATATAAATACCAATTCACCATTGTATTCTAGGTATAGAAGAACCTTGCCACAAATGATAGAATATGAAGCAGCTTGCCGACCCGATGAGAGATGTTTTATTGATGTTTCTGCACCTCCGTCTAAACTGCCAAGACGACACTTATGCGCCGTCTGTGGCTTCCCCGCACCTTACAGCTGTATTACATGTGGAACAAGATATTGTTCCATAAACTGTCAAAAGACTCATGCTGAAACGAGATGTTTGAAATGGACTGCATAAAGGAATTAAGTCTGAATTTCTTGCATTAAGAAAACATAAGCTTGGAGTTAATATATTTTCTAAGCAAGCTAATAAAAGCTTATTAGCCAGCACATTTGTTGATTAATTACTCATAGGATAAGGATCACAAAAACAACAAACTATGTACAAAAATTGTATTAAATGTAAATATTTACAAAGATTTGTATCAAAATTTATTATGATCCTTCCCACCAAGACAAGAGCCCGAGGCCTGGTTCGTTTATGGTACCCTAAAACAAGAGTGAAAATTGTGTTTTGTAAATCATAAGGTAATTTTTTTATTGAAATAAACAAATAGAATGATAAAATAAAAGAAGATCTTTCTTTTTGCACTTTTGTAAAAATTAAAAAATGTTTGTTTAACTCTGTGTCAAACAGATAAGTTATAACTGGATAGAACATCAAAAATAATAACATGAGAATATTTGGGAGAATGGAGATAGTTTGGGAGTGCAGTCAAGAAAACACCAAAGGAGTCTTAACTTATTTGGTGTTTTCTTGACTGCACCCCCAACTATCTCCATTCTCCATTATATCATCCAGTCAACTATTTTCCTCTCTAACATGAGAATATTAGATTTGTTGACAAGTGAGCTCTTGGTCATGTTTTATAATCAAAGAGAGCATTCATTTTTTTTCTAGCAGTAAAAAAGTATATAATGTAATTATATTATTTGCACATTACTTACCGTAATGGAGTAAGGAACTTCAGAGTTTTGTTTTTCTGTAACTTTGTCAGAATCTGGACAAGGTGTTGGAGAACTCTCTACGAAAGATTCTGCTGTCACTCTAAATTTAACTGGTTCTCCTAAAAGAAAAAAAATATGAATTTTTGACAAAGTCGATTCAACCAGGATTTTTATAGCTGATAGAAGTTGCTTGATAAGAATTACTAAATACTACAGAATGAAAAAAGCTTAGTGAATAGTCAGTGTTTAACTAAAACTTCCTTAATATACCAGAAAGTAAATAAATGTTAAAGAACTTATAAAGAAGAATTACCTTGGTCCATGAATAAATCGTGCTTATCTCCATTATTGTCATACTCCCATATCCAAACTTGTTCAGCTTCGTCAAATCGAGAAGGGTGTTGTAAATTTGAAGATGGAACAAAAATGTCATCAAAAAATCCTAGAGTAACTGAAATTTAACCAGAAAAATATACATATTTTAATGAACATGTAATATAAATAAATGAAATATATACGCGTGCAGACCATATCTATCAACCGACTGAAGTCAGCCTACACCATCCAGGACCCAGCGCAGCATACATCACCCAACATAGCATCAACACTAACGACTACATACCCTGAGATAACACCGCCTACATGCGACTAGCTCTCCACAAATGACTCGGCCACCCAAGAGGACCCCTCAATCCGAACCCACCAAGGAAGACTCATCCGACTTCCTGACTGCTTCCATAACTGTCATTGGGGAGAGGTGATGTAGCAGCCCGCTATACGTGTTTTTATTAATTATTAAGTTTTATATCTGTATATTAAAAAATATCAATTTAAATAGATATTAATTAGTGAACGCGTATATATTTTATTTATTTATACCAAAAATTCACTAAAATATAATTCATCCAATATTTGAATTGAACACTGAGTGACAACTTGATAGATTAATCATAAATAGTTATGATTTATTTTTTGCAGAATAATCACCAATAGCAGTTTTACAACTGAATGTTTATTAATCATATAATCAAGGGTTTTTGTTTTCATATTTCTTGTTTAACTCATAAACTAAGTATAACAGAATAAAAATACTAAATGGAAAAAGAAACCCTTCTTGTAAGGATATATTAAATTCAAAATCATAATTCACAAGCTCATTATACAATATATCATAACTGACTACCACATTTCCATAATAATAATTTTAAATCATTGGACATAATCAACAATTTATACCTACTGTGTACACCTTCTTTACTACAATTTTTAATTTTTCCAACAATGATTTCTTCTATGAATGGCCGGAATATAACAAATCGGAACTCTACTTTTGTATGTGCAGCTCCATCTCCAGGAAATATATAGGAATCATCCATGGACAACACATCGAAAAGAGCAACACAGAGACCCACTTTGGCAACTACCTGTTGAAATCAGTACCTGGTAATTACTATTTTAAGGAATATAAACCCTTTGAAGCAAAAAATAATTAATGATACCTTGTTTGCGAATTTTTCATTTAAAAACTGTTTCATAGATGTAGATAAATCTAAACCAAAAAGGGAGGGATCAGTCCTGATGACATCTTTGAATTCAGATAAAACGAACATCTCAGCGAGAATGGTGGACTTTATGTAATATTTTGATTTGATATTATGTAATATCAAATGAAAAAAAACTATTGTATTGCAGAATTACTATTTACAAACTAAGTTACCTGCCCAAATATTTTGAAATTTAACCTCTCTACATTGTTATAATGAACATGAAGGCTTTAGAAGTGTTTGACATCTAAATTATTAGTGAATCGATATTTTATTCCAGAGATATAATATTGATAATTGGCTTTAAGATCAAATTACCGACATTTTATACTCGTTATTGTTGATATTTGTTTTGTTTAATTATAAAGATATATAGTATGCAAATCAAGGTTTAGTTTTTGGTTTTTAACCGAACAACCTCTCTTTAACCGGATATAATTAAGATTGATGTTCGCATCACTCAGGTTATTTCATGTACAAATATTAATCTGAATTACCAATCAGGAGAAAAACTAATAGTTAAAGAAAATTGTGTTTCTCGAGGTTCAGTTTTGAGCCCGATACTTTCCAAAATAATTATTAATGATGCAATTTCTGGCATGAAGATCAACCATAGGTAAAATAATAAAGGCATAGATTTTATTAAGTGTACTCGAAGCAGAATTTAAATGTAGAAAGAGTTTGCCTTGTCTTAGTGTGCTCACAACTTTTTTTGAAAAATAAAAACTAAATTGGAATATCGATATTTCCATTTGATTAAGGAATTGGCGTACAACTTGTTCTACATTAAATCGATTTAACAAATATAAGAAGGTTTTGTGTACTGTGAGGTTACATTCACGTGCTTCTGAAAGCAACGGATTGATAGTGTTTCCTGTCATTCTATTAATTTAGCTAAATAAAATTAACTATGTAATTGTTTGTCAAACAATTCAACATTCTGCTCTCTTTAATTAGCTAACTGTTATTTAATACTAATTTTTGAGTGATAGTTAAATATGTCTTTGAACTGAACGATTGAATTTTCACTTATAACATGGCTACTACCGTCCATAGTGTCAGATTTTATGATCTGCATCCAGTGTCTGTGAAATGTATGGCTTGTGACGAAGAAGCAGAGCTGCTTGCAGTAGCTAGGTTGGTGTTTGTGATGCCATTGTAGTTTATATTGTTCATAGTATTGTGTAGAACACAGATTCTATTTTAATTGTGATTATCATATGTTACAGAGCTGATAGTACTATTGAAGTGTGGAATATTAGTGATACTCCTCATATAGAAAGGACAATATTAGGTGTTTTTGATGTTGTGGAAGGACTCGACTGGTATAAAGGGCGACTGTTCAGCGTTGGTCTTCAAGGGTCTGTAATAGAATATGATCTCTTTAGGCAAACACCTAAGGTAATTTTACTCAAACAAATTTATCATATGTGCATTAAATACTTCATTTATGTTTATCTAATTATTAACTGTATGTCTATTTTTATAGTCTATGCATCCTGTCACTTCTGGATGTTGTTGGTGTATATCGATCAAACCTGAAATAAGTCAATTAGCAGTATGTATATTCATTTGTTACACAGTCTCTTATGTAATGACAATATTTTCATTCTTTTAATTTCATCTTTATATTACATCAAATATATTTCTGCTAATTATGTATTATTATGGGTTAAAAGATTTTACTAATACTAAATTTTTGTTAGGCGGGTACTGAAGATGGTTACATAAACATTTTTAGTATTGAAGATGACGAAATCATTTATAAAAAAATTCTTGATAAGCAAGAAGGTATTTCCTTTTTTTTTTTTTAAATAAAACATTATAACAACATTATGTTTATTGGTAAATTTGAAATGAAAATGTTTTTCTCAGGTAGAATAGTTTGCATTTCTTGGAATGCATCGGGGACTCATTTAGTAACTGGCTCATTAGATACAGTCAGAATTTGGGAGGTCGAAACGGGACATGCAATTCATCGTATGACTACAGGCCGCCTGCACGCAGAAAAGGAGACTACGGTATGGTCATTGGCTGTGACTGACGATTTCACTATTATAAGTGGTGATTCAAGGTATTATATAATTTTCTTTATATGTTTATACTTTGTTATGCTATTTTATTCATTATTTATGAAATATTCTGACATGTAACAATAACATTAGAATAGTCCATAATGTTTGAAATTATGGTTATGTATACAGCTTCTGTAAGTGCTTTATTTATTATGTTAACATTAACACTTCTATATTAATTAATATAATAAGGAATAATACTTCTTCTTCTTTCTCCTTGGTGCCTTTCAGCATGGAGGGGCCTCGTCAATCCATTTACGCCAACTATCAGGGTCCTTCGCCAACGCTTTCATTGCATTCAACTGTTTTTCTCTTTTTTCTCCTAGCTTGGTGATCTCGTCCAAACAAGTTTTCCAAGGTCGACCCCTTGGTCTTTTCTCTGTTGGCCTTGCTTCAAAAAACTTCCTGGATTCCCTCTCCTCGTTCATCCTCATCATATGACCGAGCCATTTGAGCGTTTTCCTTTCCAGGGTTTCTAACAATGGTGGGAACCTTACTTCTTCTCTGATCTGTTCGTTGGGAATATGATCTCTTCTGGTTTGGCCAGCCACTCTCCTTACGTATTTCATTTCGGATCGATAATAGATAGCATCAGCTTTTTGTATTCTATTTGATATTTTTCCATTTCTTCCGACTACTGTCCCTATGTGTATATATATATATATATATATATATTCATCGACCATCTTCAGAGTTCTACCCTTACAGATTATGTGTATTTCTTCGGCATTTTGCCCTATCTGCATAACTTAGCTTTTTTCCTCATTTATGGCCATTCCCTTTCTTTCTAGCTCAGCTTCCCATTCTATGATGGCTTGTTGTAGTGCTGCTGCTGAGTCTGCTATGAGGAAATATCATCTGCGTATACAAGAGTATTGTTCTCATATTCCGTTTGCCTATTATTGCTCTTGCTGTTCTATGTATACATATCTTGACTATTTCATCCATCAATAGTAGGGGGCTGAAACTATCTCCTTGTTTGACACCTCTGTCCATCCCGAAGCTTTTATTACATGATTTGTATTATTATGTAGCCTTCTGGCCAGATGAATATTATGTTTTTTAGTTAGTTTGTTGTTCATTATTGTTATTCTAAAGGGACTTGGTCCCAGAATAAAGTTTGTTTTCTATTCTATTCTATATTTCCATTCTTTGGGACCCATCCTTTTTTTCTGCATATGCTTTTTGGAATAAACCTTGAAGAATTCCAATCAGACTTTGTCCTCCATATTTTATGAATTCAGGCGTGATGCAATCTCTTGCCGGTGCTTTTCCTATCTTTAATCTTTCCTCAGCAGCTTCAACTTCTTCCTTCTATATAGTTTCATCACATTCCTGATATGGTCCTTCTTCATTTTCTTCTTCCATTCCTCTTCTAGTTTTTCAAACACCTGGGAGTAGTGCTGCTTCCATTCGTCTAGAATATCTGTATCGTTACTTAATATTTTTCCAGATATATCTTTTATATTGCAGATTGGCTTGCATTTTTACCATCTTAGTGCCTTGATCTTTTTCCAGAATTTCTTGGGGTTATCCTTATAGTCTTCTTGGAGATTTCAGCCAAAATTTTCCCAACTCTTTCTTTTTGCAGTTCTAACAACCATCTTCTGATTATATTCACTTATTATGTTTTGTTTTTTTCTATATTGTCTTGTATGAGATTTAAAATGTTTCTATTAACCCTTTAAAGACCAAACTCGTTCCTCATTGAATTTTTTAATTTTTTTCTTAGTATTCCCTTACTTATTTTTATATTTAAACATTTTATTGATCTTAGCAAAAAAAAAAAATTGTTTTTGTACATTTTTTTTTTAATGTTCCCAATTGGGAACAATGGCTTGTTGAGGGGCCTAATCAATATATAAGTCAATTTACGAAATCAACTTATAGTGATAAATTTAGTTTTAAATTGTTTGTGATACATTCCTAATAATATAAAAAAATTAATGGATTCATAATCGTAGTTTTTAAAAACAGCGGGAAAATGATAAAAATTGACCGATTGCTACAAAAAACTACGATTTCAAAAATTTGTGGAGTTGATTTCGGTCACTCTTTTTACAAAGAAAAAATATTTTCATACAATTTAATGTTTTATTTAATTGTAATTAAATTGATAATGCATTTGGTAAAGCAGAAATATTGTTAAAACATTTTGAAATCTATGTTCCCAAATGGGAACAATGGTCAGTAAACGGTTAAGTAATCACCTACTTCATCTATTATTTCATAATAATAATAACCTACTTCATTACCATGGACACTTATTAGTGCATTCATTGATGCTTTGGTTATTGTTGATGGCATGGTAACCATGAATATTATGCTACTCAATAATTATTATTACTTCAGTTACTCAAAATTCTTGGTTATTTATTTTTCCAATTTAATAAATATTTGATCATTTAACTCATTTTTGTTGTTGATACTTTGACATTATTTTAATTTCTTTTTTTTTGATATTATAATTAATATAATACTGATCTCATTATAACATTTATTTTTGCTGTTTATCAATTGTCAACTTCCTAATGTATATTCAAGCTTTTTTTTTTACATGTTTCTTTTTATTTTTTTTAATATTTCTCATTTAAATATTTGTTCTCTGTATAAATTTGTTTTTGTTAATTACAGGGGCAAGCTATGCTTTTGGGATGGAAATTTAGGACTTAATATTTTAAGTTATCAAACTCATAAAGCTGACGTGCGAGCTGTCTGCTTGGCTAAGGATCAAAACACTGTTTATTGTGCAGGTAAATTGTCGTAGACAATTTGAAGTTAGATATATTATATTATTTTAGAATAATGTTCAATGAACATTATAACATTATTCAATAATGTTCAATGAACATTCTTCTCCTTGTATACATCGCAAATCGCGAGAACACAGGGATATGGGATCAGTGAAGAGAATAGATTTGTCCGACCTAGATACGAACCAGGATAGCTCAGGTGGTAGAGCACCATGATGGAAACATGGTTCGTTATAGACCCGGATTCTAATCCCGGCCCTGGGCATATCTTTTCTCTTCAAAATAAAAATATTTATAATATTTTAGGGTTGTTTTGTTAGTTATATTAATGCTTGCACAGAATGAAATATTTATGAGATAAACATCTGTAATTAGCTATAAATTGGCTAAAATATTATACACAGGCAATGAAAGATACAACATGGATTGTCCTCTACTGATCAGAACTGCTTGCCTCCTAAATGGTTAAGGTTATTTTTCTTTTTTAAAAATACCAATATTACAAAAAACTAAGTTCTAAATTCAAAACATTATTTTTTCCTGTGATTAATAAACTTTCTTTACAAAAGTATAAGTGTAGCACAATGATTAATATTATTGAAATGATTTAGTGGTAAGAGTTTATTTATGTGCATATTTAATACATACAAAATATATCTATATATATATCTATATATATATATATATATATATATATATATATATATATATATATATATATATATATATATATTTAAATAATAATATTTATTCTAAATATAACATCTATATAAATATGACATATTTCAAATATATATATTTATATATCAAATATATCTATATATATTTCTTAAAAATTAAAAAATATATATTTAAATAATTAAAAAGAACCATAAATAAAAAATAAATTATGAATATAAAATTGACGTGAGTCAATGGGATCCCGATTAAAAAATGTTAAATGAACATTCTTTCCTGTGTATACCTCGAAAAATTGCGAGAACACAGGGATATAGGATCAGTGAAGATAATAGATTTGTCTGGCTGGAAAGCGTGCCTTGGTAGCTCAATGGTTAGAACACCACGCTAAATACGCAGGCGACCCGGGTTCGAATCTCTGCCAAGACATCATCTTTTCTCTTCAAAATTAAAAATATATATATACATATAATTTATTCTAAATATAACATCTGTATAAATATGGCATATTTCAAATATAGAAAGAATTTAAAAGGAGTATAAATGTGCGAAGGTATCTTCTCCACTCCCATGTAAATTCTTTTGTTGCCTCTAATATTGAAATTTGATAGCATTTGAAGTATTTTTTTTAAGAAAATAAATCTAGAGTTATTTTTATAAATAACTATACTTTTTAGTTATTTTTGCTCAAAGATAAATCAAAAACTTACATTTTAGGAATTAATATTCCTTGTTCATTGTGCTTTTCTATTTCAAAAAAGCTTATAAGTATCTCAAAACTGTTTTGACTGTGTATTTTGAATAATTTAATTGTAATTTTTTATGTATGGGGATGAAAATGGTCCGGGTTGAGGTCAGAGAAATAATTTCTTAAATAGGGTTGAACTATTTATTCGAATATATTTAGTCGTATATTTAGCCCTGAAGAAGACCTGCAAAGGGGGTCGAAATGTCGGTTTTCAAATAATTTGTTCAACCCTATTTAAGGAATCATTTCTCTGACCTCAACCCGGACCATTTTCTGGACTAACCATTTCTCTGACCAACCCTGACCTCTACTTGGACGATTTTCTTCCCCTGTTTTAACATTAGCTAAGCTTTTTAATAATTGTAAGTTACCAGTTACTTATTTTTTAATCAATAAAAAATTTATAATTTCAATTAATTGATATTTAAGTTTATGAATGATTGTCGGATATTTACAGGTGTCGATCCACTCATTGCAACATATGAAAAAGTAAAAATTCGAGAAGGTGACACGAAAGGAAAATGGGTGAAATCAATACAGAGGCTTATCCACGACCATGATGTCCATTCGTTAGTATTATGTGATAACAAACTGTATTCAGCAGGTAAATACATATTTTTATTATATCAATCATATTGTTATTAATTGGTCTAATCTATAAACATCTTTGTTGGCTCTGTATGTATTGATGCCTAATCTATATTATTTACGTTATAGGTGTCGATGGCTACATCGCTTTGAGCAGTTTTCCACCTAAAGCCCTGTTCAAGTATCCTCCATTATTACAGGTGAATAACTTAATACTATAATTATTTTTAATGTTTATTTAACTTGACTAATATTAGTTGACTATATATGGGAATGGAAATGGTCTGGGTGGACTTAGTTCAAAGAAAGAATTTCTTAAATAGAGATGAACTATTTATTTGAAACTGAAGTTTTGACCAAATCTTCTTCAGGGCTGGATAAACAAGTTACAAACAAATTTAAAATGATATATAAAAATTGTAAAAAATAAAAATAAATAGCATAAAATATAGAAATGATGCTATTGGTGTGAGCTAGATATAAAAATAGGGATGAGTCAAGTCAGAAAATAGTTAAATTCTGATTTAAGGTATTAAAAAAAAAACAAGTAGGTCCAGAAATAAAATTTATATACACATTTTCTATTACAGTTTATACACTCTATCAGTGTATAATCCTCATTATCACTTACCATCACAAATAATAATTTTGTTAAAAATGAACGTTTCTGCTATTCCCTACAAAACATTGTAAATACTGCAAATAAATAAATAAAAAGTAAATATATATTTCTAAAAAACCTTTGGTAAATAGTAGACAAAAGAAAATAATATTGACTTACAATTTATATATCGTTCGAAGTTTTATTTATCTTGAAATTGAAATTTCATCAAACCAAAGATTATAAAACTGTCAAATAGCAGTAAATGAATAAAACACTTTCTAAATTAAAACATTCTCATCTGAGTCCAGTTCATGTGTTGGTATCTTATTAGCTATAATTATCTGTAGAAAATACCATTGTTTTGTTCAGTGCTTTTATTAACACTGATCATTTTGATCTGTATTATTCCAGACCCCCGCGATCCATTGTTCAAACCTGAAGAGGCTTTTGATGCTGAGGTATTCAAACTCTTTAGTCATTTGGCGACTCGGGCTGAAAGAGGTCTCTCCTCCTACGAAGCTGCTGGAATGGAAACCCGCCTCGGACGTGCGCATTAGGTGTGCTGCTCTGTCTCCTGACGGGTGCTGGATGGCCTGCTCAACGCAGGAAAGCTTCAAACTATATTCTCTCTTTTTGGTAAAGCCATTTTAGTTATTATGTGTTGTATTCATTGTCTGTAATTGTTTATTCTCCTTTTCACTCCCTTCCTTCATTTTTATGAAGGAAATTTATTTAGATTTCTTAATAATACTAGACTACAGACAGAGTATTCAACCATCCAGGAGAAAAAAAATTAATAAGTGCAACTTAAAAATCCGTATAAAATTTTTACCAAAGCAAAGAAATAAACATATTAAAGAACAAGTTATATACAGATGACAGCATAACAGTGAGCTGTACACTCATGTTCCAAAAATATTGGATGTTTTTTAACTTTTAAAGAGAAAGTTGACAAAGATTGTTACTGGGCCCAAGAGCCTACCTGTCGTGTTATGGATTAAGATGTTTTGAAAGATTTCCCATTCTACAACCTAATCACTTAAAACATATTTATATTTATTTAATTTAACAAAATGTAGAGTTTTTTTTTTTTTTGTAGGATGATAAAACCCCGAGAATATCCAAGGTGAAGGTATCTTTAAAAGAAAACTTAGCCTCACTTGTCATGTGCTTTTCGCCTGACAGTTCTCTACTAGTCCTGGGCACCATCGAGGGTTCTGTCTTATGCCTGTCAATTTCGTCTAACCAACCGTCTATTCTTTACTCCTTCAATGCTTATAAAGATAAAGGTAAGAGCCGAAATGCTAGCATTATTATTATTATCACTATTTTTTTTTCAAGAAAAATCATTTTTTATGGTTTAAATTGAAAAAGTTGTCCACAAGCTAAGAAAAATATAAACTTTGTCTTACCCATGCATAGTTTTTTGTGCGGCCGGCATACTCTAACGCACCAACCCGAGTGCTGCTCGCAGGTTTCGACATGTTCCTATTACATATGACAAATCAAAAAAGTATAAATCAAAAATGACAAATAATAAAAAATATAAACTTTTTAAATACAATATAGAAACCAGATGTTTTTGGTTACATTTTTGTGAAAAAAAACCTGAGCGTAATGGGGTTAAACTATTTGTGATAAATTTACATTGGTCATTTAAGGAAATTTATACACAGTGATAAATAGTGATTCCTGCCCTTCCCCTCCTCACCAGTAGTAAGTATAATTGATTTTAGGACAATACTGTTTGAGTCCATAAAAAAATGTATAGAATATAGAAAAAATAAAGAGTATAGCGAATTATAGAAAAAACATTTATAGTAATAATAGAAAAATACTGAATAACCAACCAGATTTTGTTTTGTTTCATCAATTGAAGAATCTTCAAGTCAAGTGAATTCACCAAAAGAAAAAACACATCAAAGACAATTAACTTGTTGAATGCATTGTTTGTTACACACCTTGGAGCAAGGTTGCGGTCGCTGACGCTATTTGATAAGTCTGTTTTGGGCTGTTGGTGAGAGATCTGCTGCACTTTATCTTCTTTCATGTGATTTTACGGTATCTGTTCCGCAGGTGTCTGTTGCCACTTCCAGTTGAATTAGAACAAGTTTTAACTGTTAATTTGTTTCATTTTTAATATTTTCCAAAAATACAAGTTATCGTGAGCTTTAGTATGGAACAGAGAATGTAATTATGGATATTGAGTAGATTTCAGTAATCATTTCATCAAGAAATAAAAGTTTCAACTAACATTTTGAAGTATGTCTTTGTCATTAATTTTGAAGTATAGATGATACAGTGGAATGTCGATTATCAGAACTAATGTTGTCCACCCCCCCCCCCCCCCCGTTCAGATAATCAAAAATTCGGATAATCAAAATTGACTAAAAATAAATACCAACCAAATGAATAGGAAGGGATTCAGATAAACAAATGAAATTACCTAATTAGGCTTACTTAGTTAACAGATACCAATTAAAGTTAAGCTAATTTTTTATCAGTTTCCGAGAAATGATCAGGGCCCCCCTTATTGACTATCATTGAAAAAATCATTTTATTTTTCGTCAAATTTTATTTAAAATAACAATAATTTAAACAATACAAATAAGTAACTGGATGATCTGATCAGATTAATTAAAATTACATTTGAAATACAAAACAAAACAGTTCCGTTAATTGAACGTTCGGGTAATTGACACTTCACTGTATATGTTTGTTGAAACGTTGATTTATAGATGAAATGATTACCGCATTATAAACATTTTTCCGAAAATACAAGCTATCATGAGCTTTAGAATGGAAAAGAGAATGTAATTATGAAAAATATACTTCGGTAATCATTATATCTAGAAATAAATGTTTCAACAAACATATACCATCTATATTTTTTATAATTATTGGTCAATTTTTTGAGTTTTAAATATTTTTATTTTTAAAGAGAAAAGATTTGTCCTCTGCCGGCAGAGTACAAATGGTAGAGCGATGTAACAGAGACAAAGGTTCCGGGTTCAAATCCCGACCGAGGGCCTATCTTTTCTCTTTAAAAATAAAAATAAACCATCTGTACTTTGAAATGTTATTTGAAACTTTTATTTCTTAATGAAATGGTCACCGAAATCTACTCATTACCCATAATTACATTCTCTTTTCCATACTTAAGCTCATGATAATTTGTATTTCCGGAAAATATTGAAAGGGGAACAAATAAAAAGTTAAATTTTGTTGTGACTCAACTTGAAGTTACAACCAGCGGAATAATTACCAATTTTTCTTTTGGTCCACGTCCTGAAGATGTCAGAATTGCCGAAATGCTGACTGGTTAGTTTTTCCAGCAATTTAGAGACATGAGGCTTTGGGATTTTTCCTATTGCATTCTAGCTTGTAATTTGCGCCTTTTTGAGTTTTTGTTCAGAAAATAAAAATTTTAATGGTTCCATCAAGGGCTTTACAAATTATTGTACAAATTTATGTTGCAATAAGAAATCGTAATGTAGGGCAGGATTTGTAAAATCAGTTATAAATAAATTTTTTGTGACGATTTTTATGTTTTAATTCTTGAACTAATTTTTAAAATCTTATTTTCAGATTTAACAGATAGTATAAGAATGTTGGCAGTGTCGAGTGATTCTCAATATATCGTGGCTGCTGATCTACAGAGCAACGTAATCGTATGGAAGGATGGAAAGGTATAATATTTTACTATTTTTTGAATATAAATAGTTTAATAACAATAAAAATAAACTATTGAAATATAGAATGATTATTAGAGGCGTAGAACTCTAATACCTGTCAAGGTTGTCATGTTTTTTTGCTATTGCCACTTAGATACCTCTTAATATCTCCAGAATTATGTCCAAAATGAGTTTCTTGTATTTAAGGAAGTGAAATTGTGTTATTCTCTTAGTCCACAAGTGGCTATACCTTTTATTTATGATTATTCCTTCAGGAATTGGCTTGAAAAGGAGTTATTGCTTATTTTATAAATTCATTTTAAGCTAAAAACTTAAATAAAAGATATGATTCTGGCTCCCTGAAAATAGTTAACACTCTGTGGAAACTGTTGAAAGGCATTTTGTTTGAGGTGCTCTCACTGTACGATAATCTTGTTTAAAAACTGTTAAAGAAACATTGTAAACTATTTTAATTTGTTAATTTGGGGATTCTACGCCTTGTTTGTTGTTAATTGTCTTGATTTATTGTGATTTATTTTAATGTTTATTGCCATGCATATTTTCAGATACATACCAAATTGCCAAGGTACAATTGTTCAATCACAGCTATGGCAATACATCCTTCCACCAATGAAATGGTGCTTGTATATGCTGATCATATGGTAAATCATTTATAATAATTTTAAGTAACTTTTGGATCTTTTTTTTTTTGGGACATGATTATATCATTCAATCTCATTATTTATTATAGATAATGGAGTATTCACTACGCAAAAGAAAATATACTAAGTTTTCAAAAGTGTTACAAGATCAGCATCCTAAACAATGGCTAACGAGGCATTTTCCAGTCCACAATCTTACCTTCGATGAAAGAAACGATAACATCATTATCCTCCATGATGACTCTATGATTCTGGTCATTGATAAGGATAAGGTAATATTTAAAAAATATATATTTCAGCTTCTTTAAATTCAGTCAATAAATATAAAATTATTTTACACATAAAACACATATATAAAACATATGTGTGTGTGCGCGCGCGCATGCGGGTACAACTTTTTTTCTTTTTTCTCTCTTTATATTTGTATCCACACCTGTCAAGTTACAACAATTGACAATCAGTAGATAATATGGCATGAATTACAAAATGAATATGAGAACAATAAAGTCATGAAACATTTTCAAAATATAGTTTTGTAATCATTGACTAAATTGCAAGAATCTGAAAAATTTCTATGTTCGTAGCCATGGCGAGAAAGTGGTTATGTTGAATTTTGTCTTAAATGAGTTAATTTTACTAAAGGGAAGTCGAAATAGCGTCATTCTCATGACGCTACAACTCATGACCTGTACCACTACAACCCGTGAAAGGTTCTGGGGGTTCAGTACTCTTGTAGAGACTGTAGATGGTAGATGGTAGAGACTGTACTGTTTCATGGACTACGGTTCTGCAGGGTGGTGATTTGTCCTAGATCATGCTCAACCACCAGAATTTTCCCCCTTTTTTGGGTACCCTATTTTTATAACATTTTATAGAGGCTGGGTAGGCCCAGGAGGCTCCTAGATCCTATATGATCCATCTCTGGCTGCAAACAGACTAAATAAAAGTCTTGCCTGCAGCAGGACTTGAACCAGGATTTCCAGCATGGCTACTCAGTGCTTAATCGAGTTATAATGTAAGCAATAATTCCATATCAAGCCAAGGGCTGACTTAGCCACTTATGTACTACAAACATGACACAATTCCGCCTCCCTCGGTACAATTGTCTCATTTTAAACAAAATTTGACTTAACCACTTATTCACCGGTGCTGCAGAAAGAAAGAAATATATTTATTTATTTATATATTTTTATTTAGAAGTATAAATATTTATAAATAATTTATTTCATACCTTTTAGTTGTTTTAATGAATCACTAACTGCAGAAAGACAATTAGTCCACGTATTTGAATTTTACAAGAGAAAAGCAATGAGACCTTGTTCTGGATTATATTTTTTTATATATTTTATACAAAATACTGAAGGCGTTGCCAAGATTGCTATCTTGCGGACAAGCGTGCTTTCTGTAGTAATGATTCATTCTGCCTTTAATATATGTTTAAAGTCTTTAAAACAAAAATATCAATATTTGCCTTTCTGTAGTTAGGAATTCAAATATGTTTGACAATAATGTATTAACTTTAAAAAAAAAAGTGACAAATAATAATGAAAAATCCTTTTTTTTTATAAATATTTTGTGAAAAATTGAGAACTGAACATCATTAATTTACTTTTCCTATCATATTAATTATTTTTTGCAATTTATTTACAATTAACTTACTTAATTATATCATTAAATGCTTTCCAGGAGTTGCCAGAAGTTGAGTCGAAAATCCCTCGTTTAGGAACATACATCAATGAGAATACTATGGAAAATAGCAACCAACATCCATTCAGCCACACTCCTCAACATGCATTTCACGTCATCAAAAAATACAAGGTAGCCTAATATATTAATACTTAATATATGTAGTGTATAAAATGTTAATATATTTACTAACTTATACATATATAACATATAACTTAATAAAATATAAAAAATATTTGGAAGTCATAAACTGCATCAGGATCTAGTGCTGATGCTACTAATTTTTTGAGAGATTTAAGAAACTATGACTATATTTCCATGATAAGAGACCTTGTTGTAAATTAAAACTTTTTTCATTTATTATTCTTGCACCTTCTATGTAAGATACCTTTTATGTACAGATATCCTGTCCATAAATAAACGACTATAGTAGCCCGCCTTGTACATAGTTCTATAATTACCATAATTACACTGAACCCATGGTATCTGCAAACATCAATTTTCCTGTTCTTTTGTTTGTTTATTCATTTAACGTAACTTTACGCTGCTATGGCTAATTGGATGATGCTACATTAGGAGCTCTAAATTTTGCCTATAATTGGTATAATCAGGATAGGGTCTAAGTATTTTCACTGCCATTGAAAGATCCTAATGCTACCAACCGGGATACGAACCGATCATCTTGGGCATAGTAGGTTCTTTTGCTAACTAGTACATCACAGGTGACCGACCCCTGATTCTCCTGTTTATTATGAAGTGAATTGATTCCTTCTCATTTTCTTGCATCAAAATAAGGTGAATGCGAGGGAAAATCAGTATAGCTCCATTTTTAATATTTTTTCTAGAGAATTGTTATTATATTCTCTTAAATTTCCATGGCCAATATTTTTAATCTATTCATCATGCATTTCTTCTGGTTTCGACCGTAATGTCAAATTCTTTGCCGAAGTTTATAAAACAAAATAGCCAAAATCTCAAAGAAGTTCAAAATAAGGACAAGTTACAACACTGACAGAAAACTGTCAGGTTCTGCATAGTGCAAAAGATGAATTAGTTATCAAGACACCAGGAATCAACAGCATTCCATGTTCCTGTAGGAAGGATTACATTAGACAAATGTAAGGAGGAATCTCTCCTCTTCGCTCTCATTTCTCCTGTCTCTTTCCATCATGATCGTCTTAGCCTAGATATGAGTTCATTGTAAGACAGACTAGGTCTTCCCTTAGATCTTGTACCCGTTGGTCGGGCTTCATAGAACCTTCTGTGTTCTCTATATTCTCCCCTTCTGCAGGCATGGGCATACCACTTAAGCTGTTTTTTCTCAAGTATTTGTCCCAATGGTTGAACATCTAACTCTTCTCTTCTTTTGTTTTTAATATTTTTCTTTTGATACAATTAATTTATTTTTTTCTATTATATTATCTCTTGTCTGAAGAGAGTTTAATGCAACGCTGATTGAGAAGTTTACTTTTAAAATCCTTGAACAAATGTTTTTCAGAATTTAAAGGAAATGCGAAATGTACCTGTTTGATCATTATGATTTGATCATATTTATCTCCATTTCCTACCAAGCTATCGTAATACATACCTTTAATTATTATTCATATATTTAATCATAATACATAAATAGTTATTGATTATTTTATTTATTTTACAGCATTTAGTCTACTTTGGCTCGTTGTGTGAAGGGGAGATGGTCGCTGTAGAGATCAGCCCAGTTACACTTTACAAAAAGCTTCCACCTTCATCGAGGCAAAAACGGTTTGGCAGGATGTAAAAGTAAGCCATTATCAACATAGAAATAGTGTTTTAAGTTGAACTCTTATTTTTACAGCATAGAAAAAGATCTCAGACTGTCTAGATCATTTATTATTTATTACTTGTGGACTGCTTTTTCAACATTATATTTGAATAGACCCTTAAAATATCAACTTTAACACATTGTGATCGGGCGTTTTGTGCCAGTAGATTATGGCTGGAGTAAATAATTTATTGAAGAATGTGGGTGAATTTTATTGTTACTAAAAAAAATAATTTAAGAAGACTTGGAAGTTTTTTACTAAATTCTTTTTTTTAAACTTAAAATTTATTTTCATTGTTATTATAAAATATTACCATCATCTGAACACCACCAATTATGCTACTTAACTAAAACTAAAATAAGAATTATGTTTTGTAAATTTTCCCGTTTGATGTTTACTACTGATTAACACTATTTACTGTTATTACTTTAATCTTACCAACAATCGATCTACTATAATGTTTTCTGTAAAGTGGTAATATTGTGTTTGAGAAAAGGCAGCAACAGGCATTAGTAACCCTTATAGCTTTATTTATTCTACCATTCATCTATAAAAATAACTACGTGATCTGCGCTCTACTCACAGTTTGAGAAAATCATATTTTTACATGAACCAACATTTTGAATGAGGACATATATTGTGTTGTTCAGTCTTGTTGTTGCATAAATTTTAATACATTGTAACAGGGGGAGACATTTTTTGCGCTATAACATAGATTAGACTATAGTTTCTACTATATTTTCAAAATGTTTAACATTTAAATTTAAATGATATGTTTTTTACACAGATTTTGTTTCTATTATTATGTTATTATAATATAAATTTCTAAAGTGAACTATTAATTTATTTACTACGCTGTTTAGTGTAAAACATTTGTTTTATCCTAAGAAAATTGTGTTATAGCTTTTCACTTCTTCTTTGGCCAATTCTTGTTTTGGTGAGACGTAGAAAGGGCCACAAATTTCGAGTGAATGTTCTACTCCAGAGCGCCAGCCAACAAATTCTGTAAAGAAGAAATAGAATTGTATATTTCTAAAACTATTAGATTAATAAATGTTTTATTAAAAATAATAATAAAAAATATTTTTATTTTACCTGTTTTATTTGCCTTATAATTGTAATTTTAGTTTAAACCTCCTTATTTGGAATTAATTAAGTATATTGATATGAAGAAGGTCATTAAAATTGGTAATTTTATTTACATAGATAAAATTAATTGTTTTATTCATTTAATTGTTTATTAAAATTTATGTTAACATTGATAATTACAATATAATATAATCGGAATACATAATCAGCGTTAATACATAGTTACTACACCACTGTAACCATTTTCATCTTAGAAATCAGATGTCATTAAAAAATATTTGGAAACATAACATCTATGATTTCTTTGTGTGCGAGTTCAAGGAATAATTCTATTTGGAAAATGATTTATACATAACTCCTCAGAATGTCAATATACGCATGGTTCATATTAAGGCTTGAATGCACATTAAGGAAGAACGGTTGCTCTGAATGAAAAATACTAAACAAAAAAGTTGTAAAACGTATTGTAATCTTCCAATATTTGACATTTTGACAACTCAGTGTACGCTCGTCAAAACAGTGAGCACTGCAGGTGACCCTTATGTTTATTTATATATTTTTTAAGAGTGATAAAAGATAAAAGATCACTGTCTTTACTGTCTTGATCATATTTTATTATAAAGTGGGTAAAATAATATATATAATCATGAGTCTTGTATTGGATGGTAACATATGAAATGTCAGTGAAGGTGTAAATTTAAGTTATTAGCAAAAAAATACTTTTATTAATCAAAATGGAATCCTTCACTTTCAATACACTTCTCCCAACGTGAAACAAGCATTTCTATCCCCGCTCTGTAGAAATTTGGTGTCAAGGAAGAAGCGAAGTCTTGGGACCTTCCTCACCCACCATATTCTCTAGACCTTTCTCCAACTGATTTTTACTTTTTCCATTGTTTGGATAATTTTTTAAGAAATAAAAAATTTGACAATGAAAATGCCCTGAAATCGGCCTTCTGAGACTTCGCTTCTTCCTTGACACCTAATTTCTACAGAGCGGGGATAGAAATGCTTGTTTCACGTTGCACAGTAGGAGAAAAGCCCAAAAACCTGGCCAAAACCTCAAATGACCTTTGACGGGAATGAAAATTGGCTTACAGGGGTTTTCAAGGTCGCTGATTACGAATCTGAAAGCCAAATTATCGTAAACAAAATGGCCGATCCAATATGGCTGACATGAATGTTAAAAAGTTACCAGATGTTGACAAAAATTGGTATATACGGGTTTTCAAGGTCGCTGATTACCAATCCGATATCTATTGTTTATAACTTGCAACAAAGAGCTTACAGCAAATTGTTATAAACAAAATGGCCGAGTATCCTGCTAAATAGATATATTAATATATTTAAAAAAATCATCATAATAAAATAAACGTGAACAGTGTATTCTACGCAATTATTATTTTTATTTCCAAAATACATACGGAACGTTTCAAAAATAGAAAATTTTATTCTTAATCAAAATCGTAATCGGAGTCGGAGTCGGAGTCAGAATCATTATCCGAGTTTGTATCTATTACAACTCCCGGCACGGCTTCAATCTCTGCGCAAAATTCGTCTGCTGCAGCAGTCACTTTAGGAGCGATCAACATCGCTACAGCTATGATAACAACGCTTTTTTGCTTTCATCACTTTTTCGTAAGACGGATATAGCTTACAGTTATTTTCCTTCCCTAATCTTCTCATTCCCTGGTAAGTACTCTTGGAGAATTTATATTCAATCATAGCGGAAAGTGCAGCCTCTTCGGATAAAGTAATTTCATCCGTTGCTGAGTAAGCTTTACGATACTTGGAAGCTCTTAAAGGACTCGTCATTGTTACGTCCTTAATAACTTTTGCGGCGTCGGATTGTCCTGAAGAGCGAAGGCTCATCTGAGTAGCGTATGCTAACTCGACCGAGTTGAACGATGTACGAATATCTTGGGTCTTCCTTCGTTTAGATCTATCACTGGACATTGTAAACTCAAGGGACGGGCGGCCGCCCGTATTACCCGGGCTTGTTACTACAGTGTCTGTAGGTGCGGCAAAACATACCTGCTTGCTAAGCCATTCACCGCTATTCTTGAAAAATACCCAGGATTTTCTGTGAGCTTGTTGCCACCTCGTTCTCATTTGATTGAAGAGTATCGAAAAAGTCTGTTTCGAGTCCTCAGGCACTACAACTGTACGTCCGGTGTCCTTGGAAATTTTTTCTACCATAAATTCGATCAAGGAAGCGAATTTATCGGATAAATGCTCGCTGATTATCAGAAATACTTCTTTCCTTGTCAGCACCAATTCTTTGTAACCGGATCCTGTAATAAAGACATAAAATTGTAGAAAATTGGTGTTAAAGGAAAAGATAAAATTTTCAATTAATACAAAAACTTGAACAATGTACATTATTTTACCAAATAAATAACCGCAATAATTGAAATAATTTTTAAAAAATTAGACAGAAAATATTGACATGGATTTGGTTAAAAGAAAGCTTTGCTTACTATATAATATATGTTGTTGAGACAAGCTCGAAGATTCTTAATAAATTTCTTAAATTAGATAAATAAATTTCTCTCTGGATGTGGACTGTATAAATTATTTTAAAAGCGTTCGATATTATAAAGAGGTAACAGGAATAAATCAAGAACAAAGAAAATAAAAGGTGACTCACCCTGTGCAGGCAGCATACGGACAGGAATTCCGGCTTCTGAGTACTCAGAAACCAAAAGAGGCTGGCAGCGTCTTTGGGTCCCGAAGATCGCCTCTGCCCTTGAAAAACTCCTGGACGATCCAGACTTATTTGCAGGTGGATGGTAAAATATTTGTACCACATGAATAAACGGAAAGTATTAACTGATCAAGAACTGGTAGTGGTAATGAAGCTGGATAGCTGAATTAAAGACTCGCGTGGTGCTTCCCGGGCGGCGGCATGCTGAAGACAGCGCGAACTTCAAAGAAAAAGAAACAGGTGGCAAGAGTCCCGTATCGCCATCTACCTATGATTGGGTCAATTAATTGAGGAGTCAGTTAATAACACCAACCGCTAGATGGGGTGTAGCGTCTATTTAGCGATTTATTTGTACTTTACCATTTTTTGAGTATCTCAACAATTCACTTATAAAAAGAACGCCAAATGGCGTGAACATACCGCCCACCAAAATTGGGATGAAAGTCCAATTTTAGAACCAAAGAAAAGGCTGGAAAAGTGGTAAATGGTGGGTGGTCCATTAGAAAAACAATATACAGGAAATTGAGAAAGTAAAAAAAGGAAAAGAAAATGAATAAAATAAAATATAAGAACCCAACTGGGCGTAACCAGATAAAACCATAAGAAAAGAAAAGAAAGGCAACAGCGTTGGAGAAAGAGGAAGGCAACAGCCTTGAACAATTAGGAAGGCAACATCCTTAAACAATTGGGAAGGCAACAGCCTTGAACTAGGATAAAAACCATAAGAAAATAAAAGAAGGGCAACAGCCTAGAACAAAAAGGAAGGCAACAGCCTTAAACAGGATAAAAACCATAAAGAAAAGAAAGGCAACAGCCTAGAACAAAAGGGAAGGCAACAGCCTTGGACAAAAGGAAGGCAACAGCCTTGAACAAAAAGGAAGGCAACAGCCTTGAACAAAAAGGAAGGCAACAGCCTTAAATAAAAGGGAAGGCATCAGCCTTGGACAAAAAGGAAGGCGACAGCCTTGAACAATAGGAAGGCAGCAGCCTTGAACAAAAATGACGGCAACGGCCTTGAACAAAAGGGAAGGCAACAGCCTTGAACAATAGGAAGGCAGCAGCCTTGAACAAAAGGGAAGGCAACAGCCTTGAACAAAAAGGAAGGCAACAGCCTTAAACAAAGGAAGGCAACAGCCTTAAACAGGATAAAAGCCAAGACGAGGGACTATTGGAGGCAGAAGGGCCTTGGACAGAAGCCAAAACGCATCGACTGCTGGAGGAAGAAGGGCCTTGGACGGAAGCCAAGACGCAGGACTATTGGAGGCAGAAGGGCCTTGGACAGAAGCCAAAACGCATCGACTGCTGGAGGAAGAAGGGCCTTGGACGGAAGCCAAGACGCAGGACTATTGGAGGCAGAAGGGCCTTGGACGGAAGCCAAGACGCATCGACTGCTGGAGGCAGAAGGGCCCTGGACAAAAGCCAAGACCCATCGACTGCAGGAGGCAGAAGGGCCCCGGACAAAAGCCAAGACGCATCGACTGCGGGAGGCAGAAGGGCCTTGGACAAAAGCCAAGACGCAACGACTGCAGGAGGCAGAAGGGCCTTGGACAGAAGCCAAGACGCATCGACTGCTGGAGGCAGAAGGGCCTTGGACAAAAGCCAAGACGCATCGACTGCAGGAGGCAGAAGGGCCTTGGACAAAAGCCAAGACGCATCGACTGCTGGAGGCAGAAGGGCCCTGGACAAAAGCCAAGACGCAGGACTATTGGAGGCAGAAGGGCCTTGGACGGAAGCCAAGACGCATCGACTGCAGGAGGCAGAAGGGCCCTGGACAAAAGCCAAGACGCATCGACTGCTGGAGGCAGAAGGGCCTTGGACAAAAGCCAAGACGCAACGACTGCAGGAGGCAGAAGGGCCCTGGACAGAAGCCAAGACGCAGCGACTGCTGGAGGCAGAAAGGCCTTGGACAAAAGCCAAGACGCAACGACTGCAGGAGGCAGAAGGGCCTTGGACAGAAGCCAAGACGCATCGACTGCTGGAGGCAGAAGGGCCTTGGACAAAAGCCAAGACGCAACGACTGCAGGAGGCAGAAGGGCCTTGGACAAAAGCCAAGACGCATCGACTGCTGGAGGCAGAAGGGCCCTGGACAAAAGCCAAGACGCATCGACTGCAGGAGGCAGAAGGGCCTTGGACAAAAGCCAAGACGCATCGACTGCTGTAGGGGTCTTAAAAAAGCCGCCCACCCTGAGAACTCCTAGAGTATCGACGAAGGTGTAAGGGTGCAAAGGACCTGACCGGTAGATCAGCTCTGATTTTGGGCAGTAGTTGAGAAAAGTGTTCCGCTTGAGTGAGTAAACAATAGTGAGCAAGGCGTCTTGTACTTCTGACACGACTAAATAGCCTATTAAATGTGGTTCGGACAGTTTACATGATCGACACTTCGGTGCGAAGCGGCGCATCCAAGCAACATTTCGTTGAAGTCCATTAAGGGATGAGAAGGGAGAAGAAAAAAGATCAAAGGTTCGATCTGGTTGTGCCTTAAGCTCAGGTTTTGTTGGTTCTACTTTAGATGTAGGAAAGATGTTAGTGGAATTTACAACATCTTGGCGAGGAACAGCTGGTGCTGGCCTAGAAATAAATGTAGATCTAGGTCTGTGATCTATTTGTCGAACTGTAAGTTCGCTATTTATTGAGAACGGTAGTTCTGGTAATTTCTTGGGTTGAGGTTTTTCAGGATTCAAAATGGTTTTCTTAGCACCACTTATTTTATGCGGTAAACTTAGTTCTTGACCTGGATTCTTAGGTGGTGTGATAGCCTGGATAGGCTGCACGCTGAGGCCAAATGGCTTGAATGCATTTCCAGCATGGCAAGGTACTGTTGAGCTAGAAGGAGTCGCGTCTGGCTTGACAGGAAGAGACACCGAGCATCGGTCATCATCATTTCGCTTGTGAGTGGCGGTGAAAGGTTGCTCAGTAATAATGTCCAGAGGGTCTTGAGGAGTGGGAGTAACTATATTTTTAATTTCCCAAAACTTATGGAGTTCCTGGGATTTTTGACAAGAGGAAATCAATGAAGTGGTTGGCTGATTGGAAGATAGGGCCTGGATAGGACCTACGATTGTCCAACCGAGGATGGTATTAATGGCTATAGGCCCGATAGAACTAGGAACAAAGGGTTGAGGCAATAATAATTGCGGGTAGACATCGGCACCTAACAGGAGGTCAATTTGGTCCGATCGATGAAATTCAGGGTCGGCCAGAGGCAAATGCTGGAAAGCGTGAGCAACATCCACTGTAAGACTTTGAGGAGGTAAGTGATTTGCTATTTGAGGAACCACGGATGGGTTGACGAAAATGTGGCTATGTGAAAATCTGGAGAAAATATCACACGGAACAGTGCCAGGTGAGAGCGAAAGACGTCCACCGAAACCTGAAACAGTAATGGGTTGATCGCGCATTTTTTGACTCAACTGGTCAAAAAGGCGTTTTGAGATAAACGAAATTTGTGATCCAGGGTCGATTACTCCTCGGACTGGGACGAAACCTAGTTCTGAATCAAAAATTCGCGCACGGAAAGTGCCTAGGAGTGAGGTTACGGGGTTACCGGAAGTAACACATCTAAGAGATATTGAGGAATCAATTTGTGATTGATCAGCGGAAGGGGATGAATTTTCACTGAATGTACGATTGCTATAATCTGATGTGCGATTAGGCCTGGAGTTCAAAGGTGAATTTGAATGTACAACTTCAGAAGGATGTAAAAGAGTGTGGTGATCGCGGGAATTACATACACGGCACGTGAACTTGGACCTACAGTAGGTTATCAGGTGAGGACCTAAACAATTGAAACAACGGTTGTGTTTCTTGAGAAGATCGATTTTTTCGTCTCGACTGAGAAGAAAAAATGTAGAACAGGAAAACAGAGAGTGTGTCTTTTTACAAAATATGCATCTGAAATCAGAAGAATTTGATTGTACAGCAGGAGTTTTATTTGAATTTGCTAAATAAACAGGATTGCTATTAGCAATGAGAGAATTGACTTTAAAATTCCTAGTGTGAGCGTCAGGAGGAGGTAACGAAAAATTATCATGAGAAGTCGGAGCGGCATTAATAACCGGCGAAAGGGTTGAAATGGATTGTTCCCTCTTTAACTGTAAGTATTTTGTCTTAATTTTGCGAAAAATGTAATTAAAGGCAATTATGGGGTCCATGGTATTGACGAAATTTTGCTTAGGTAATAGTGCGTTAAGATCGTCAACTTTGTCATTTGCCGCTTCAAAATCGGCTTGAAGGGAGGTTATGTCCTCAGAATGTGCCTGTACAGTTGAAATATCCGAAACATCGGAATTTTTTACCTGATCCCAACGAGATTTAATATTTTCAAATAAATTTTCCCTTATTGAGAGATACTGAGCTTGAATTACCAGATATTTATTGTACGTAGGCATGATGGAAAATTTTTAATACTATAATGTTTAAATAAATATTTAGAAATACGATAAGCAAAATAAATGCTGAACAGAAAAATAAGGTGAAACTTAATTGAAAAGCTGAGTGTAATAGCACGTAGGATTGATGAATGAAATAATAATTTTTAAATGAAAGTGAGAGTAAACAAGCAATGATACGAATACGAAGGAATTTAGGATTAATGTTATCTTTAGTACTCTGTACCAGGCCGACAAAATGGCTGCCTTCAGCGTGCGTATTTAATACGTAATTTAATAAAAATTGAAAACTTGTGAAAAAGGCTGGAAAACCTTCAAAGCTTTTGGAAATTTTAATTTTGAAGTTAATGAAATTTCTGTTAGAAGTTAAATATGTGGGTTTCACCTGCAAAAAAGAATGATATCCAATCTCTCTATAATGCGAACACTTTTTTATGGTTAAGAAATCGTAAATTTCGGTTTGTAAGGCCAATAATTTACGATTACTTAGGAGAGTAGGAAATGAAATAAACGCTTGAAATGGTTTTAAGAAATTTATCCGGCACGCTAGGACCAAAAATGTTGAGACAAGCTCGAAGATTCTTAATAAATTTCTTAAATTAGATAAATAAATTTCTCTCTGGATGTGGACTGTATAAATTATTTTAAAAGCGTTCGATATTATAAAGAGGTAACAGGAATAAATCAAGAACAAAGAAAATAAAAGGTGACTCACCCTGTGCAGGCAGCATACGGACAGGAATTCCGGCTTCTGAGTACTCAGAAACCAAAAGAGGCTGGCAGCGTCTTTGGGTCCCGAAGATCGCCTCTGCCCTTGAAAAACTCCTGGACGATCCAGACTTATTTGCAGGTGGATGGTAAAATATTTGTACCACATGAATAAACGGAAAGTATTAACTGATCAAGAACTGGTAGTGGTAATGAAGCTGGATAGCTGAATTAAAGACTCGCGTGGTGCTTCCCGGGCGGCGGCATGCTGAAGACAGCGCGAACTTCAAAGAAAAAGAAACAGGTGACAAGAGTCCCGTATCGCCATCTACCTATGATTGGGTCAATTAATTGAGGAGTCAGTTAATAACACCAACCGCTAGATGGGGTGTAGCGTCTATTTAGCGATTTATTTGTACTTTACCATTTTTTGAGTATCTCAACAATTCACTTATAAAAAGAACGCCAAATGGCGTGAACATATGTATATTCAAATATTTTATTTGAATGTTATAACATTTCATTCATATTTAAGAAATTTTTATGTGGTTGATTTTAATATGTATATATATATATGCATACGTATATATCATAATTAAATCACAGAAAATTTATATATATATATATATATATATATATATACACATACATATATATTAAAATAATTTATTTCAAGTGTATAACAGCCGTCTTGTCCGTTATGATGCTACTTCACCCATTCTCAGGTAGAGGCGCAGAGGCTGCTCAATAGTGCCGCGTGCACGCTCGGCTACCGCACGATGCGAAAAAAATCATAACGGACAAGACGCACGTTTTCCGCAGGTAACTCTTGTAAATTTCGAAAGCTTATCCATTAAACTAAAGGCCGAGACTAGGAGCTTTGCAAAATGTGACAAAATATATAACTTTTCGGACCGTTGAAAATATAAGTTTTCAAAATTATTCAATTTTATTTATGCCGAAGGCTACACCACATTTCAATCATTTATACATAAACTTTAGATTCAACCGATGTAAAAACATGTTCTACATACCTCCAGAAGTCGTATCCATGTTGCAGAATTGAAATTAAACCCGTCACTTTAAAGTTATGGGTTTTTGAAGTCAGCGTTATTTTCGTCTGTTCAGCGCGTGACACGTACACTCTTCACGAACACTAACTGCCAACTGACGCTGCGGCGCAGGTATACACTTAAAGGGCTTTCCCTTCCACAATAGAATGCAGTTACTAGTCCTCTACCTGAATGACTACTCAACTGACCCTATTTCGAAAATTTATTTTTTGGGGTTTTGGCCAGGTTTTTGGGCTTTTCTCCTACTGTGCGTTGGGAGAAGTGTATTGAGAGTGAAGGATCCCATTTTGATTAATAAAAGTATTGTATATTTATATTTATTATAATATTTTTGCTAATAATTTAAATTACACCTTCACTGACATTTCATATGTTACACCCCAATATTTGTTTTCCTTATCAGTTTGGACATATATCAAGAACTATAATTATATATCTTTTTTAAAAAATAAAGATTGAGCTATTAACATCTTTTGAAATATAATGTTCAGCTTTTCTTGCTGGGTAAATGAAAGATTCAATGTTGATTTGTACCATATTTATATTAAATATGATTATTGTCAACTTAATTATAATATTAATATTAATTGAGACTTACGTGACATTGTTTTCGGTGCTGGAGGAGAAGGTGCTATTTTCACTTCTAGTTCTTTATCGTTGTTCTTCTTTTTTCTCCTCTTGAATATGAAACCTGGGTCAAGGCCCAACTTAACTGCTTCTTCCCTATAAATCTAAAAAAATTATATCTGACCAATGTTAGTACAATTACACGTTTACTTAAAATAATAAAGCCAATTAAATAGTTTTTGTGCGACCTGATGATGCTCCGCTGTTTGATTATAACTTATGCAATTGGTAATCGGGTTCTTGATAATTCTACACAAACCCATACCAAAACAATGATTGATTATGGAGGAGATTTGTGATGAATAACGATCAATAGTTGTATAGTATAAACAATTAATACTGAAGTAATTAATTTGAAGAAATTAGACAAAAATTGAGGTAAAAAATAGGAACATTAAAAGAAAAAAAATAGTTAAATTGATAAAAGACAAAGATAATATGAATAAGATCCTGTATTATAATTATATAGGCAATGCTTAACCGTTTACTGACCATTGTTCCCATTTGGGAACATAGATTTCAAAATTTTTTAACAATATTTTTCTGCTTTACCAAATGCATTATCAATTTAATTACAATTAAATAAAACATTAAATTGTATGAAAATATTTTTTCTTTGTAAAAAGAGTGACCGAAATCAACTCCACAAATTTTTGAAATCGTAGTTTTTTGTAGCAATCGGTCAATTTTTATCATTTTCCCGCTGTTTTTAAAAACTACGATTATGAATCCATTAATTTTTTTATATTATTAGGAATGTATCACAAACAATTTAAAACTAAATTTATCACTATAAGTTGATTTCGTAAATTGACTTATATATTGATTAGACCCCTCAACAAGCCATTGTTCCCAATTGGGAACATTAAAAAAAAAATGTACAAAAGCAATTTGTAATGATCAATAAAATGTTTAAATATAAAAATAAGAAAGGGAATACTAAGAAAAAAAATTATGAAATTCAATGGGAAACGAGTTTGGTCTTCAAAGGGTTAAAAAGAAGGTAAAAAAAACTTTAGTACTACAACCAATGAAGGGTCGAAGGTTTAGTAGTTGGTAAGGACAGTACTAGTTCATAGTAGTTGGTAAGGACAGTACTAATTTATAGTAGTTGGTAAGGACAGTACTAGTTTCAATCCAATAATTGTGCAAAGAAGTTTTCGGTGATCCCGCCCGATCGGAGATCCCAATCAACCGCCAGATTTTTTCTCTACTTAATGGTTTCACTCTATAAAGACTGGGTGAGCCCCAGGATGTTCAGCAGATCCCACAGTAGATCCAGGACTGTAGCGGAATAAATTTGTAGCATAGCACGCTTGTCAGGGAGTGGAGTGACTCAGTGGTAGAGTACTGAGTTGCCATGCTGGAAATCCTAGTTCTAAACCCGCTGCAGGCAAGACTTTTATTTAATTGGATCTAGTACTCTCCTGGGGCCCATCCAGCCTGTATAAAATGTTACAAAAATAGGGTACCAAAAATAAGGGGAAAAAATCTGGCGGTTGAGCGTGATCTAGGACAAATCACCTTCCTACAAGAAGATGGTGAGAGAGGATACCATAGGAGAGTGGAATGGATGGTGGGTGGGAAGCCAGAAGGGCTCTACCTTGAGGAAGTTTTTCCCCACCGTCCAGTCAAGATTGTCTGCGACATGGGTCCTCCCGGACTACTAGGTCTCGCAGATGCTGACAGGCCATGGCGGGTTCCGGGGGAAGCTCTGTGAGCATAAGATAGTGGTCGATCCCCTGTGCCCCGCATGTGGAGTCCCCGAGACAGAGGAGCACATAATCGTTTCCTGCACCGCGATGGAAAGACACCGTTCCAGGTTGTCGACAAAACCGGGATTTTCACCCTCGCCGAGGACGACTTCCCCCGGTTGATGGAAGAAGCGAATTATCCCTTCTTCAGGGAGTTCATCTACGGGTGGAAAGACGTGGTCGGGCCTGCGCACTTCACCCTTGGCAGGACCCGGCCCCTTGGCGAGCCACCAGATGACCCACCATATGAGGCCACAAGAGCCACCATATGAGGAGCCAGACGAGGAGCCGGACGGGGAGCCAGACGAGGAGGGCCCCCCGGAGGAGATGGGTGCGGAGGGCCGGACGGTTGCGGACTGGCCGGATGACCGGACGGAAGTGGCGGACCGAGAGGACTGGACGACATCCGGACGGATGCAGACCGGCCAGAAGGCCAATTAAGATTTAATCAGAGCTATGGTGGGTTAGCGTAACCTAACGCAACCCGCAACAGCTGCACCCCGTATGCCAGCAATGGCGGGAAGGGGGAACAGAAAAAAAAAACACCTTCCTGCAGAACCGTTGTCCATGCAACAGTACAGTCTCTACCATGTACTGAACCACAGACCCGTTGATGGGTTGTAGTGGTACAGGCCCCTTGTGCGCTGAGATATGCTCCTCACTATTAAAAGAAGGTAGGTACTAGTTTCTTTGTATTCAAGTTTTAATTTATATTCTTTAGAGCTATTGAAATTATTAATTTAGCAATTAGGTATCACTTAGATTATAATGTTATTAATTAATGTTAATAATAATAATCAAATAATTTTTAATGCCTGGAGTAGGATTATCTAAAGCAGTAAAAATTTATATCACAGTTAGAGCCCGACCTCCATTGAATAGAATCCTGTTGGGTTCAAGCGTCTCTGTAGGGAGTGCATTTTGACATTTACAGTACTTGTAAATTATACCAAATTAAAGTGATAATGATATTTATAACTCTAATGATTACGAATTCGACAATTTAAGTGGATATAGTTAGTTATCTCTAATTCTGCTAGAGAGGACTAGTGCGAAGTTGATAAGGCGTGAGTTCTCTCCAGTAAACAATCATAACTTTTTGTTACTGTGTCCATCACTGTTATTCTATAGAAATAAAACTCTTTCTGATTGTTCAAATTTAAAACTTCTGGGTAATAGTTAATGCAAATTGGAAAGATTCTAGGAAGATCCAAAGAGGTAAAAGAATGAATAAGTTGAAGAACTACATAACTCATCTCACCTGCTGTATGTCCAGGGAAGCCCACTTCTGCTGCCATCTTTGTCTCGATATGTTTTCAATCTGGATCAGTTCCTTCCTGTTTATAACAAATTGCATTCTTTATCAAGTTTCATACTTTGGAATATATGCTACACACTCCTAACCAACCATTCCATCCATCGTTAATATATGTCTGTAATAAGACCACATCATGCGGACAATGATTTACAAGGCCTGTAGAGTCAACCAACTGAGGTATTTAAAATGACGTAATAAAACTAGTCTATTTTAATATTAAGGGATAACATTGATAGATATTAATTAGTTATTTAATGGAAAAAGATTACATGAACAGACATACATTACATAGCATAACAGCAGGGGCGAACTGTGATCTTGTGGCTAGCATAACAACCTACTAAACCCAAGATAGCGTGTTCGTAGCCAGGCAGGTGGTCTTAATAGTTTTTAAAGGGAGTGAAAAATCCTTGATTATGCCGTCATTCAGAAGGGTTATTAAACGGGTATTGCGTCAGATATTCGTTATAAATCCCAATCCTAATTGAACCTGGATAGGCCAAATTTAGGACTCCCACTGTAGCAGCGTCCGATTAGCCATAGCAGCATAAAGCGATGTTAAATAAACAAAGAAGCATTGCATAACAGCCATTAGTTCATTCTGTTATTTAATCACATCCGTTATCATGTATAGATAACGTATGTGTGACATGATAACAATACTGCGCAATAGTGAATAGGGATATTGATAATTGTGTAGCATATATTTTATAAAAATAATATTAAAATGCTAGGCAAAGTAAATACAACAAAATTAATGGTATCCCTATTCATTTTTGCGCAGTTTATATAGGTTCAAGCAGTTGTGTGTGTGTGTGTGTGTGTGGGTGCGTGCGTTGGCGTGTGCGTGTGTGTGTACACATATATACATATTTTAGATGAAAAAACCTACAGATTCTTTATTTGATCCCTTCGAATCTTATACAAATGTAGTGAAGTTAAAATTTTTTAGTGTTATTGAAAAATCGCTATATCTACAGCCCCGGCGAATTAAGTGGTTAAGTCGGATTTTGTCCAGAGAGAGTTAACTTTCTTTAAGATAACCGGAATCGCATCATTCTCATAGGTTTTGACTGTCAATGGAGTTTTAATATAGGCAATAACTCCTTTTCAAGCCAATGCCTCACTTAGCCCCGAATTCACTATGAAAATAACTCGATTCCGCTTACTTAAGTACAAGAAACTCATTTTGGAGAAAATTAGACTGTACCGGGGCTGTAGATATGTTTTATTTACTTACAACTGAGAATCATCAAGAAAGCTTCTACTGGAAGAATTATCGTCACCCATCCTCGCTCATCTGTAAACATATTTTATTGATCAATTTACACGTCGTCCAGGATACCGCCACTGGTTTCCAGCTGGTCTTCTTTTAACAAGTTGTTTTGTTCTTTAATATAAAACTGTCATAATTGATACATCCTCTCTTGTATTAGAAGATATAAAATATTTTGATTGATTCGTTTCTAATAAATAATTAAATCACCGGTCTTAGAATAAAAAAAAATGTTTTTTGTTTGTTTATAGAAACAGTTGTGATAGTAAATTGATGCAAAATAGTTTTTTTAGTTGATAAAAAAACAGCAAATTTTACAATCAATTTTCAGTGTTTATATCCTTATAACTGTAATATTGTAGCTGAAAAATATAGATAAAAATATCTTCAGATATTTTTAAACATGATATGAAAATAGTTTATAAATATGTAGGCTATGTAGGAGTAATGATGTAACCTGCAACTACTAGAGAATTACAAGCTGTAACATATGTTTTTATAGTCTTTTGTTTCATTTTTTCAATTGTCACATCTTTGCATTTCAAGTGTCTAATGAAGCATTATTAATTCAGTTTATTCATGGTTTTTTTTTTCTAATTGTAGTTTTGTATAAATTTTTGTTATTTGTTACTGAATTTTTGTTTTGTTTAATAATTTTTTAGGCATTTGGATATTTAAACTGATATCAATTCTTATTTCCAAGAATGATGTATTGAATATAGAATTACATATATTTACATATATAGGGTGTTTCAGGGTTAAATGGCCAAACTGAAAATTTAAGGTATGTCCGCAAACGATATGTTAAGGAGATATTCACATCTAAAGATTTCATTGTTACGAATTATTTAGGCATAGTAAATAATTAAAACTTAATTTATTTGCTCCAACTACTTTATTTATTCAGCATTCAGACAGGCTCGGCATCTTTCTTCAACAGCAGAAGAAAGGAGTGCGACCGTATTACAATATTTTGAAGATAATCCATCTGCCAGTGTACGAAGAGATGGAGCAGAATTAAATGTTACGCCAACTACAGTATGGAGAACTCATGAATGGACGTAACCCATATCATTATCAACGGGTACAACATTTATTTCCGCAAGATTTACGGCAAAGAAGAAATTTTTCAGATTGGTATTTAAATCAAGCTGATCACAATCCATACTTTTCAGAAGAAATTTTATGGGCAGATGAAGCTACCTTCAATCAGAAAAATAATCATCTCTGGATGCATGAAAATCCCCATGCAAGTCGTCAGCATCATTTTCAGCACGAGTTTCAGGGAAATTTGTGGTTCGAGATAATAGACAATATTTTAATAGGCCGGCATTACTTACCACCTCGACTCAATGCGGACACATTTTTGGAATTTCTTAATAATGATTACCACGATTTAGTTGAAGATATTCCACTACAACTGAGAAGGAACATGTGGTTTCAATTAGATGGTTGTCCTGCACTTTACGGAGTTATACGAGAACGGCTAAATGCTAATTATCCTAATCAATGGATTGGCCGTGCAGGACCAGTGGCTTGGCCTGCTCGCTCTCCAGACCTGACACCACTGGATTTTTTTGTTTGGGGTGACATTAAACAAAAAGTCTATGCAAGGCCAGTGAATGACCTTAATTCTTTACGAAGAAGGATAATTGAGTCTTCTGAAACAATAACACATCCAGTGCCGTTCTGCTACTGCTGCTGTTGAAGAAAGATGCCGAGCCTGTCTGAATGCTCAAGGAAATCACTTTGAACATTTAATATGAATGTTAATGGTTTACATTTATTAAATAAAGTATAAATTTAATAAATAAGTTTTATTTATTTACTATGCCTAAATAATTCGTAACAATGAAATCTTTAGATGTGAATATCTCCTATACAAAGCGTTTGCGGATATACCTTCATAGGAAAATTTTTTCTTGTTCTGAGGTCCTTAGTTCAAATTTTCAGTTTGGCCATTTAACCCTGAAACACCCTGTATATATATCGAGTTCAAGAAAGACTGAAACTCGAGAACTAAAACACAATATATTTTCCATAACAGTCAAGATAAGTAGAAACCAATATATATACATATATATATATATATATATATATATATATATATATATATAGAGAGAGAGAGAGAGAGAGAGAGAGAGAGAAAGAAAGACAGCTAGGCAATAACAGTATATGGTGGATTGAACCCTAGAGCCGAAGATATATTGGAGTATAGATGGGATATTGTGCCTTAGGAAGGAGCTAGATGTCCTGGCTCAGCAGAATCCTTGCTAACATTGTCTCTTCCTTCTTCCCAGGACGATCCTTCTTCATCTACTGCAAGGATTGTATCGTCCCTAAACTGGATAGCTGTATGAAGGACACAGACCGTCTCCAATGGGTCGAGTTGCTTTGTCGGTATGAGCATTATCTGTTTGTTGTTGCTGTAATTTTGATTTTACTGAGAACTGGGATAATCGACTTTTATATATGTTTTAAATAAAATATAGACTTATAATATTATGTTACCTGTGACTCTTCTTTTAGACATCGTAGGTACGTGGAAAGGGCCTATTAGGGAAACCTGGGAACGAAACGAACCTAAAACCTCATCAAATCTTGAAAACACACTACTATATTCAGAATAAGATACGCACAACAACTGTCAATAATAATACAATCTAATACTCAATTAATCAGATTCAAAAATCCATTCGGTTTGAGATCGAGTCGTTTGGAAGGCAAAAATTGATTTTTGTAACTGTTAGATAGGCTTTATCATCAAATGAAACTATTATCTAGCTACACCCAGAATATAGTCACGATCAATTTCTTTTCAAAGCTTTCCGACCCTTTTCAAATAATTGCTCATTTTCTATGCAGTTTGTACATTTAACCTCTTGCTCTATCTTTTTAAACGAACATTTTTTCTATACCCATCTCACTTGTTTAGGACCGATCGAATATTTAATTTAATTTAATGTAGCAATTAAGTATTGCTTAGATTATAATGTTATTAATTAATGTTATAATAATAATCAAATAATTATTAAGGTCTGGAGAAGGATTATCTAAAGCAGTTAACATTTAAATCACAGTTAGAGCCCGACCTCCATTGAATAGAATCCTGTTGGGTTCAAGCATCTCTGTAGGGAGTGCATTTTGACATTTACAGTATTTTTAAATTATACCAAATCAAAGTGTTAATGATATTTATAACTCTAATGATTACGAATTCGACAATTTAAGTGGATGTAGTTAGTTATCTCTAATTCTGCTAGAGAGGACTAGTGCGAAGTTGATAACGCGTGAGTTCTCTCCAGTAAACAATCATAACTTTTTTTTACTGTGTCCATCACGGTTATTCTATAGAAATAAAACTCTATCTGTTTGGTCACTAATTTAAAACTTCTGGGTATTAGTATTTAATAAAACTGGGCGGGGGGAGGGGGCATTATCTGAAGCAATGCCGAACTAATGGAATTGTAAAGGGATCCTGATATCCTCTTCAATAAGGAAGACTAAGATCGTTGGCTCTTGTAGAAGGAATAGAGCCCTATTGGCTCTCTGACTTGATGCTGAATATTGCACCAGAAGGAAAACCCAGAAGAGGTATAGGAAATTGGAGTAGCCTCGCTGGAGACCGCGATGGATGGAGTAGAATGGTGGCAGAGGCCCAGGTCCTGTAAGGAATGTAGCGCCCAACAGTGAGGTCGTTAATCCCTTAAAAGATTAGCAACATTAAGGCAGAGGAATTGCAAAGGGGGGTAAATTGAGCGTGGTGATTTTTTCCTAAAAACAAGCATAAGTAGCTAGTAAGCATAAGTTCATTTTAGCGTCTCCTCGCGAGGTGGCAATCATATATATCAATCGAAAGCTCTTTCGATTTTTAGTCGAATGACATAACTCCCTGCGTCCGCAAAGGTCAAATAAAAAAGTTTCTTAAAAACGTTCAAAGCGCTAGATACCCTATGTAACCACCTCTAATCACCACTAATCACCACCCCTAACCATCTAATCACCAAAAAAAACATCTAATATAACCTAACGGACGCCTAGCTTTTTTATTTGACCTTTGCGGACGCTGGGAGTTATGTCATTCGACTGCAAATCGAAAGAGCTTTCGATTGATATATATGGTTGCCACCTCGCGAGGGGACGCTAAAACGAATGTTAGCCAAGTAACTTTTCTATGTTACTAAAGCCTATACAGCGGTGAGGTTAGACCATCCTGCACGACTTGTATACATTTATTACACGTAGGACGTTTATTTTTGACATAATAATGTGATATTTGATTTAAAAAAGCTATATCGGTCAGCTGATTATTAAACCCAAAGATTTAGATTGGAGTTAACTTAACATTCTGAAAACTAAGCAAATAATTTTTTTAATGAAACGTTATTGAAGGATAATTGACTCATGCTTTAATAATGAATGTAATATATAATTATATAGCAGTGGACGACAATTTTATAATTATTATCAGAAATCCAACCATAGCAATTATATTATTTATTATTCACTTCTTATTATAGGCTATACAGCAACCAGATTTCCCAGTAGTGAGCGGAGCTACAGGCCTCCATCGGTCTGTGAATGGATCGTATTCCTCGACCGTCTTGAGATACAACTCTCCGTCGTAGCCTCCCGCTGCGTAGATTTTGTTTCCCAGAGCGGCAGCGCCGACCCCATCCCTGCAGACTGACATTGGTGATATTGGAATCCAGCTGTCAACCCTTGGATCGTATTTCTCTGCACTCGATAGACGATTCCCACCACAAGGTGCGTCGAAACCACCGATAGCGTAGAGATATCCTCCCAAGACCGCTGCTGCTGTCCCGCCCCTTCTTTTCGACATCGGAGCGCAGTTGTGCCATTTGCCAGACAGAGGATCATACGCCTCGAGTAGGTCGAGAGAGGCTATTCCGTTCCTGCCACCGGCGACGTATAACCTGTTGAGGAGGAACGCTACGCCGACCGCAGATCGCGGTGACGTCATTGGTTTTAAGTAAGACCATTCACCTGTGCCCAGGTCCCAACGTTCGATTGTATTCAAGAAACTCCACCCATCTTCTCCTCCGACTGCGTAAATGGGCCCACTTGATCCCCAGGCGACTACACCGTGCGCATGCCTCGCCGTCAACATCGGCGATACTTCCGCCCAGACCATGCAATTGAGATCTAAATATTCGACAGTGTTGAGCGTCCTGAGGCCATCTCGCCCGCCTACCATGAAGATCCGATGATCCTGACAGGCAACACCTAGCTGCAACCGCTGATTACACTTCTTAGCCATCATCCGCCATCTGTTATGACGTGGCGAATACTCCTTCACTGTACAGGCAGAATGAAGGAACCCTTCTACTCGTTCGCAACCGGCCACGAAATATAGGCTTCCGATGGTCGATTTCCTCGGAGTGATTCTTGCTGGTGGGTACTTGGTCCGACTTTCAGGTAATGCATGATATGCAAGAGCATCGATGATCATTGAAGTTCCGCACTGCCCGATTTTCGGGACGACATCGTCGACCAAGAATTGTGGTGGTAGTAACGACAACTTCACTGACCCCAGAAGCCTTTCGAGATGAACACTCCTATTTTTCATATCATACTCTACCCACTTTATAACAGCTTGGAATACTGACACTTCGGAACGCACGTTGATGTAATCAGAAGAGATGAGTTTGACACAATCTTCCAATTGCATCAGGAGAAATTCCTCATTTTCTACTACTTGTTCAAAGTTCTCTTCCGTGTAGGCTACAGCAGCGTCACGGAGCTGGTTGCAGTTCCTGGATTCCGCAAACGTCGCTATTCCAATGCAGTTACTAGGATCTAGTTGTCGAATTATGAACTTGGCGCAAGCATCAACGACTTCCGTAAATCGTAGCAGAACAGCTGTTGATAGTATGTTCTCTACTGTTTCTTCCTTGACGTCAATGTTTCCGGTGTAAGCGTAAGATACGAGTGATCTCAAAGCGAGACCATCGACTTCGTGCATCTCCACAACCTCAGCTTTGGCCTCGATGAGGTCCGACTTGAACATGGCAAGGAAGTAGTCGGACACAGAGGCGAGGACTACCCGATGCACCTTTATTGAGGTGTCACCCGCCTTCAGGATGACGTCGGTTAGCTGGTCGGTGACGAAAAGGTAGGACATCCTCTTGAAGCCTTCTCCTGGGTGGTTGGGATTTGCGTAATGCCCCACCTGTTGTCCTTTCTCCTCCGTAATTTCCAAGATTCCGCTCATTCCAAGCAAACCTTTTACAACTTGGTAATCTTCAGAAATAGCTAAAATGTTTTTTACAGGTTAAAATAAATGGTTTGTAAAAAATACAATAATGACGTTTGTTTTCGTCTCAATGTTTCAAAAATGTTTTTTGATCGTCTCCACATATGTTTTTCTCCAAACAGATGAAAGGCCAAGAATCTGAAAAATCAATTACAACACAGAAATAACTGTAATAATTTTACAGCTATTTCTCATTGTCTAAATACATTATAGCATTGGCCACGACACACTGTGTATTCTGTTTTATGATAGTTTATTATTAAGCATTATTGTTTAATTCACCCTTTTATTCTACTATATTTCCTATTATAATACTGTAATTGATAAATAAAATTTTTTTAACCTACTTAAAATCCCGCGTTTCTCACCTCTGCACAACATTCAACATAACTGAAACATTTCTTCCCTTCTAATATCTGTCATGCTTCTTTCCAGCTCTCATTCAAGTCCCTACCGAATTCTGATAATCGCTGTTTGATTCCTAACATCTTTTGGACTGCTAAACAAGAAGTAAACAATTTTTATTTAGAATTTTTTCATTAATTATATTTATTTATTATTTTAATCTTCTCTTATGTTGACAATTTTCCTTAAGTCATTTTTGTATTTCTTTTTGGTTGTTACATATAAAGGAGCGAGGTAACTCAAGATGATTCAGTACTGTCCTCACTTGCACAAACAATTATCTTAGGGGAAGTTAAGATCAATTGATCTGAATCATTTTTAAATAGTAATATGGAATGCTACCCTGAGATCATTATTGATTAAAATACAGATCCATCTCATTTCCAAAGGTGGAGGAGCTTGAAATAAAAATAATCATTCTTACTAAGTACTACTAAAGCTAGTACTTTATAAAACAATTAATATTATTATCTGAGAAACCTCTAGTCTTAAAGTAACGTTTGTGTATTTCTATGTTCAGCACATCTCACTTCAGCTGAACAACTATATCCGATTACCGAACAGCTTAAATAGATGCAAGTTTACAAAAAATGAAGTAAAATAAAAGTAAACCAGTCAACTTAATACCTTAATTAAACCATCAATATAGTATTCATAAATACATTTTTAGTGGCCCTGGATTAAGTAAGCATCAAAATAATTATAATGAATATACTTTATTATTACACTTTCTTATAGTTTGATATCATTTAATAAATTTTTATTTTTGGACCGGCACAAGTTTTATTTTTAGGCGTCTAGGTCTCCTTAATCAGGATAATTTTCCAATACCCCCTGTTGAGTACTGCTGCCATCCAAGTGCGGACTCCTCCAGGTTCCTCGCGTCTTCAGTCAATTCCCACAGTCAATCCACCGCAGTCCTGGTCGGCCGACTTTCCTCCTTACATGGATGACCTCCTTCAGTAAACGTTTTCATATTTCTTTCTTGCTCACCCTAGCCATATGTCCAGACCATCCTAGTCGGGATCGTTTGATAACAGTAACCACATAAGGCTCTTCATTTTTTCTTTGTCTCCACCTTCCAACAACAGAGATCGCCCCACATATTTTTCTGAGGATCCTACGATCGAATAGAAGCAAATTTTTGTATGCATCCTTCTTCATTGTCCATCTTCCCGCATTATACATTAAGAAATACGATTAATGATTAAGATATATATAGAATATTGCTATAAAATACATACCTGTATTAAATCATCAGTGCTAAATAAGAGGCTACTTATATGGTTCTTCGTCAACAACTAACGAACTTCTACTCCTCTCCTTCCGCGAAGTCTTTTCCAACTGTGCCCTTTGGATAGCCGCTCTTTAACTCGTGATTCCCAAGGGTCTTGCTACCTGCCTGATTGATCTAGTGCTTGTAACCGTCTTTTGCTCATCATACAAATCAATATTTATTTTTATACTAACGACCAGTACGATACCTAGCATTCCTGAAAATGTTTGAATCTGTAAAGTATTCGAGAGACATAAGTCTTACTTTTTCTAAACATCCATGAATCTCTCTTCGTGAATGTATTGGGCCACTCTGGCCTGGATTGGGAACTGGAAGGGACCAATTAGACCGTCCCCCAGGATACAGGGAGGGACGACACCCCTAAACCGCGAGGACGGGAGTGTTATCCTGGATGATCCTTATTAGCAGGATAATGGTGGGGAGGGAGGAGGGAGGTCCTGGAGTGGCCAATTAGCGGCTAACTCAATTAGCGGCCTCAGTCCTCCTCCTCCTCCTCCAGAGTCTCTTAGGAGCCGCTTTTTCATCCTAACGAGCCTCTCCCACTTCACTTCGTCCTGGAAGAATTGTCAGGACACTAAGGCGTTCCTTCCATCCTTAGCTCTTCATGAACGCTATACATTGAGCCCGGCTCTAATAATTCCGACGTTTTTAATTCGAAATAGTAGAAAATTTGAACTTCAGTATAGACCAGAATAGAAAAAAAAAATATTCCTTGTTAAATTTCTAAATCTCCTCAAAGTAGTATCCTTGGCCCAATCCTTTATACAGTTTATACAGTTGACAGCCCAATTCATCCTAATACTATCCTTACCACCTATGCTGATGATACATGAGCATTATCAGTCAACACCCCAACAATCCAGTTATTGTATACCAAAGCCTCCAATCCCATATCACAGGTCTTGAAGAGTGGTGTCAAAACTGGAGAATTAAAATAAATTCTCAAAAATTGCATCAAATCACTTTTACCTTGCGTCGTAAACCAATGACTTCCTCCCCTTCAGTATCCTTTAATAATATCCCGCTTGTGCCTGTAGAACAGATCCGATACTTAAGGTTGCATCTCGACAAACGATAAACCTGGAATCCTCATACAAGACTGAAAAGACAAGAAACCGCTCGACGTTTTAGGCTACTTCAACACTTACTAGATAAAGCTCTCAATTAATTACAAAAGACTCATCTACATGACCATCATACGACCTATTTGGACTTACGGAGTAGAGCTTTGGGGCTCCACTAAGCCATCGAATTCCTCTCGTATCCAATCCCTACAATCCAAAATCCTTCGTAAAATCCTAAATGCTCCTAATTTGTTAGGAATAAAGTCATCCATAATGACCTTTATGTCGCATTTGTTAATGATTTGGCCCGAACGCTATCTATCCTTTCATAACAAACTCCATTTCCACACAAACCCTCTAGTTTCTAACGTAGCTTCCTCACCAATTCCCGATAATCCTTCGAGGAGTTTGAAAAGTAGATGGCCACGTGACCTTCTTAGTTGAAATTGTGATTTGAGTACTACCAGTGGGTAGTTTCTCAACTTGTCATTATCTCATGTCATTATATATAACTTAGCCTATTTACTTGTTGTATTATTGTAATACATTAATTGGTATTAAAGTTTAATTTCGGCCAAATCACCTCCCTGCACAAAACTCGCTAAGAAAAAGTACAGTTTCTACACCTCTGGATTATAGTATTGCAGTTTTTTTAAATATATGCAATGTATATGTGGAGGAAAATGTAAAAGTATTGCAACAACAACTAATTAATTTTTTTTATTTTAATGTATTATTTTAACGTAAAAAGTTATACCTATTTGGACATAACTAATGAGTTAATAGCTGGTAGGTAGGCTTGAAAAATACTGTAATAACAAATGATTGTTCTTTTTGTTCTGGTGTCTTTCTCTTGCATGTTATAAATGGTAGTCAGTTAGTGGAGCCACACTAAATGTTTTCAATGAAATATCTACCAGTCTATTTAGTGTGTTTCGTAACCTTAAGTTTCGGCAACATAAGGCATTGCTTGACTAAGCTAGTTTAATTAATCTATTGATATTACTAATTTAGAAATGATCCAGACCTTATAACTTATAATTTTTTAGGGAAGGTGAGAACAATATAGCAGTAGAAAGGATGGGTGAAGTGGTGAAGAACTAGCTCCAGAATAATATCAAAATATATTGATTGTTAATTTGTTTAAAAAAATTATATTATTTAATAAAAAATAAGAATACCTATAAGTGTCCCAAATTTTCGTTAATTAATTAGACAGAATTGCTAGAATTGCTCCATTGTAGTGCAACTTCATTCATAGTCACCAGCTGTAGTAGTTTCTAGATGTGTCGATACTTTAGTAACTTTTTTTTTCGTAATTGGTTTATTTCGCCGATGGTGGCGCTGCCAAGAGCCGATCCCGTTTTCGTAAGAGCGAAATAGAAAGGCCACACAGCGAATCCTCTTTGATATTCCAAAGAAGAATAGAATCGTGCGTGTTTTTGGAAACTGATCAGCTGGCGTAAATCCATCTATCGTCACCTTTTTGCGTTTTTAGATTTTTGTTTCATTATTTATTTTTTATTAATGAGTTTAAATACTTAGGGTCTCTGAGAAGGGTAGTCTATTATAAAATAATCATTCTAATGTTTGAAAAGCTTATAAAACTATAAAAGGGGGTATCATGTTAACTAGAAAAAATATTATTGG